>JAWWMP010000001.1:88694650-88705214 GCA_035047865.1 Dendrocincla tyrannina
ATGTAATTATAACTACTCTAATACAGAGAACTACTAACTAACTGCAAATTTTAAAACTTTCAACTCTCTCTTCACTCAAGGGGTGGGCGGCCTTCAATCCGCAATGATGGTTCAGGTTTGGATTTCTTTTTCATCTCTTTATGATCTTTTCTCCACTTCTGATATTCGACTGCCTGTACCCCAACATAGCTGAGTGATTGAATAGTTCTCTATTCATTTTGGTAATGTTTTAACAGAGTTTTTTATACCAGAAACATTTTTACTGGAAACATTTTTTTATTATTTAGTAGTATTATTATGAAAATTGGCAAAAAACCCCAACCAACCAAAAAAAAACAAAAACCCAAATGACCACAACTGCATAGAGGAGAATGTCTAGCATGTATGTCTCAGAAAGAATTCTTCAAATTCTTTTCTTTCGATCAGTGCTTCTAGAACAATGCAGCAGAGCAGATTAGGGAACATCTCACTTGCCTTTATGTTCAGGCTTCAGAGCCAAATATCTCATTGACAGATGGCAGTCTGGGTAACTCAGACCAAGCTGCCAAAACAGCCTACTGATTAAGCGAATAAATCAGCGAAAGTCCTTGAGATGCTCTCACCAACATCCTCCATAGCCTCGAGGAGCTCTTTCTCTTCCAGGGACACGGTGTCTTCAACTAGGGAGGTTTGCAGCTCTCTGTCCTACGAAAAAAAAAAAAAAAGAAGAAAAAAAAAGAAAAGAAAAAAAGGCAAGCCAGTCACCTCAAATCTCGCAATCTGTATTTGGAGGATTTCCTGGGGTGGAGGCCAAGCCCAGCCCACGGCAGCGAAGGGCTGGGGAGGGGGGGCCGGCTGAGGCAAAATCTTTAACAGTGAGTCTTGCCCGAACGTCGTATTTTTGGCTGGCTGGTTTTAACCAGCACAGCTTACCTGCGCTGGGGTGGGAGAGGACGGGAGGCGGCCGTGCCCAGCCCTGCCCTGCCCTGTCCTGCTCCACCTCATCCTCGCGGGCTATCTCAGGTTTGCCGGGGCAGAGTGAGGCGTCGCTGGGAGGAGCTGCCCGTACGACGGGGCAGCGGCACGGCGCTTTACCATCGGCTGCCCGGCTTTTCTAGGAGACGGCAGCGGGGCTTCCCCCGCCCCCACAGGTGGGCAGCACCGGGGATTCACCGGGTCCATCCTCAGCCATCCCGCCTGCCCTCGGCGTTTGGTGGAGGGGGCGGCCCCCGCGGCAGTGCCGGCCCGGGGAGGCGCGGCCGGACAGGTGTAGCCGGGACCGCCTGTCTCCGCCAGCCTGGGATAATCGGAGGAGGAGAGTCGCAGAGCTGCGCCGATGGTCCTACTTTGCTCCGACGCGCCGGTTTTGGGGCTGAGAGGTGGCTCAGTCCGAGGTGATGCCTCCTGGGGAAACTGAGGGCTGGGGACAGTTCAGGAGTGGGAGTGAAACCTGTTTTAAAAGGTCAGCGCTTTCCGTGGCTCGGTTCCTGACACAAAGCGTGAGGGCGCCTGTTCTTCGCAGCCGAATCTCGGCCCTGAGTGGGGCGAGTGTCCTGCGAGCCCCCCGTGCCCCGCACCCGGCCGGGACCGCACCGCCCATCACCTACAGCCCCTTCCCAAAGAATGTTTTCAGGAATACGTCAGGCATTAAACGAAGGGTGTTGAAACATTATTTCTTGCCGTACCTGGTGAGGGATGGCAGCGGTTCATGGATAAAAGGCTACCGTGACAGTCGCAGTGCTGTAACTCCATCCCGGACAGGGTGCGCTAACCAAGTCCTTTCGCATCAGTTAGGTACGTCCAACATGTGTTTGTTGTAATGGTTTTTTCCAGATCAAAAGTGAGACATTTGATTAATCTCACTTGAAGAGGCATGGCATCCCTTGCAGTTAATAGAAGCGTTTAAGGTAACATGAATGTATATATTTTTTATAATTTAAAATGTTCATGGGCTTGTGTAACAGAAATAGTGTGATACTCTGACTTGGTGTTAGTACTCTCAGTTCTGAGGACAGGACTGTTGCATGTTTTAATATGTCTGAATTGCTTTTGAATTACTCAAAGGAAAACTTCCACAAGCTTGCCAAAAACAGTCAAACTTGTCTCAGATCTTTGAAGATCTGAGGAGACTTTTTTTTTTTTTTGAGTAGTTCAGATTTGAAAGGACTAGAGAGCTGAGCAAAAGATGGTTATACCAATTTAATGACAGATTTTAATGAGGATTATACCTTACTATGTGCTCTTGTGGATGTTGTGATTCAGGGGCACATATCATTAAAGACCTTTTTCAGACTTTGCTGTTGTTGCTTGATTCAGGTTTGTTTTGTTTGCTTGGTTTTCTTTTTTTTTCTTTTTTTTTTTTTTTTAAACTTAAATTGATAAAAATATTTCCTTTCAGGGTGAAACTTTATGGACATGGCCTCAGATACCTGGAATTTTTTTCCACTTCCACAAAATTTGGTCAGATAACTCCAGCTGAATTCTGTCCTGAGTGGGAAAGCTCCACGGATTGATTGCAAGCTCAAGATGTTATCATGGTAGAATGTGGTAGGAAAAGTATTTGCAGTTGACTCTGCAGTCATACGCTTGTTATTTTCATCATTAATTATGTGAATGTGTGCACAGAGAAGAGCCTAATTTTGCTGTTGTGCCTACCTTTCACAGATATTGAATTTTTTCACTATGAAAAGTCAGAGACAAGGAGCCTCCTCAAAACAATCTGTGTGTATGGTCTTAAACAAGACTATATATATTTGCAATCCTTCTGTGTTGACAAAAGGGCAAGTTATAAATTTAAACAAAGAGCATTGAAATTATAGAGAAGCAGGATCCTGGAAGGCTTTCTTTCTGGATACTACTACTGCATCTACTGAATCTATTGCTGGGGCAGAAAGCTGAAACAGAACACTAAAGTAAGGTAAAGTTGTAGTGGAACAGAGGTTATGAAAAACAGTGATTCAGTGAAGTCAAAAAGTCATAAGTGGTGTCTATTTGGTCTGGTTTTATCTTTATTTCTATTATAATATTCTTATCTTTTTAAAAATAAAAACTACAGATTTTTAAGAGTTACTGTCCATCACAACTAGTAAAGGAAGTTGCAGCTTTTGTACAAACACACATAACCCGTCTCTAGTGATTTTAATGTTCTATGTATCTCAATGCTCAGGATTCTTGTGGGGACTCATTCCTTCTTACAGCTAGGCAAGAAAAGACCTGCCTGGTAGTTTGAGTGGAAATTTGCAATGAGGGAGGAGGAAAGAGGAATGGGAAGAAGGAAGAAAGCAAGCAGGCACTGCAAGAAGCAATGTGGGTGACTCAACGTATGACACACTTCTGAGTCAGTTTGGTGAAGTAAGACACAGCAGGTGAAGTGTCATCTTTTACTATTGTAGAAAATGGTGATCAGCTAAAGATTCTTCACAACGGGATGAGGTTCTCCTGCTCATCCTTCCATTTGAATAGTTGCATTTATCCTCTCACAGTGCAGTAAAACACTGTGGTAGGCTTAATAGAAAGAAAGAACCAAGGCAGGTAAAGTTGAGGAACAGCTTGCCAGTGGTACACAACTAATAGATCCTTTTTGAAACACACTATGGATCAGAAGAACTATGAAAGAGTCCTGATAATCTTTCTCAAATATATAAATGAGCAGGTAAACCAAAAATGTTTGCACTTTTAGGTGAAGGAAGATCACTACTGGAATCCCAAACAACTCTTCTACTCAGCCTGTGTTTTTGATGATTCAGAGAGAGGGAAACTGTCACAGTGGCAGAGTTTGCCAACAATACAAAGCTATTCAGGCTAGAACATGGAGGTGTAAATTGCAAAGAGTAGCAGAAAGAGGTCATGATAGTGAATGACTGAGTAAACACAAGAAATTAATTGTAGATAAACATAAAGAAGATTTAAAATGGAAACATTTAGCCAAATTTCTACCATCCCATGCTCAGCAGCTGACTGGGTTTACCTGATTCTTAGCACTCAGTGGTGAGACCTTGGATTTTTACTAGGTAGGCCTACCTATATATGGAAATAGGTAGGTCAATACTCAGTAGTATTCAAAGAACAAAGAGGTGGTTAGAAATTATTAGGAAAAAAATCCAGAAAAAACCAATAATTGTTTTAGTTTATAAATCCATAGTACACCTATGTTTTGAAGACTGTACACATGTTCTGTCCTCTCATCCCCATCTCAGACAGGCTGTAGCATAACTGGACGCTGTACAAAAGTAGGAGACAAAGGTAGTCAGAAAAATGAAATCAGATTCCATTTAAGGGACAGTACTTTTTAAATTCTGGTGTAATAACTAGGAGATGTCAGATAAAACAAGCAGGTAACAGGCTCAAAACAAGTCAAAGACAATTCCTGTATTTCACATTTCCTTAATTGAGTGAGTAATTCCTGTATTAATTGTGTAATGCAAATATTGGCTTTAAATTGTGGAAGTTCATATTGGAAGCCACTAATTTAAAGTTTTCTTTTCATTTCTGCAGGGAAACATGACAGCAAAAACACTGTTTTCATGTAATATTGCAACAGCATTTCTGTCTTTCATTATTTCAAGTAAGTTTATTGGCTATAGAAAGTTTTGTTCTGAAACATTTTTTGTCACACAAGTAATACTTTCTGTGAAAATGGCTGTAAAGAAAAATTTAAGTGCATGCCAATGAATTCTTTTAAATACTCCTAAGAGCTGGAACTACAAAACATATAATATATGTTATTTTATGTAGTATCTTATCACAGAATCATTTAGGTTGGAAAGGAACTCTTGAAATAGTGTAGTCTAACCTCACTGACATGCCTCAGGGTCAGCTAGATCAGATTGCTCAGTACCATGTCCGGCTGGATTTTTAATATCTCTGCAAATGGAGACTCCATGACCTGTTTGGGCAACTTGTTCCAGTGTTTGATCACCCTTACAATCAAAAAGTCTTTTCTTTTTTTTTGGATGGAATGTTTCATGTTTCATTGTGTGCTCATTGCCCCTTGTCCTGTCAGTGGGCAATGCTGGCAAAGTCTGTCTCTTTGTTCTTCATTCCCCCCTGTCAGGTATTTACATGCATTGGTAAGATCCACTCACACCCTCATTAAGCCTTCTCTTCTCTAGGCTGAACAGACTCTGCACTTTCATTCTCTCCTCAAGTGACAGATGCTCTACTCCCTTAATCAGGTCCTAATGAAGTGCAGAACACTGTTAGCCTTTTTTTGCCATGAGGGAACATCAGTGGTTCATGGTCAGTTTGTGGTCCACCAAGGCCCCAATGTTCTCTGAAGATCTGTTTTCCAGCTGAATGGTCTCTAGCATGCTGGTGCCTATTACACTATTTCAGAATATTCTCATTTAGTGGCAGAAAAGTGTTATCAGTTCTTGTGGCCACAGCATTTCATAGCAATTACAGTTATTGTGGGGCATTCACTACAGGTATCTGAGTAATTCAATGCTTGGATAAGTAATTTGGAAAAGATTTATAGTAAGTTGATGTGAACTGTGGTACCAAAATTATCCTTTGATGATTAAAATTGATCCTATAAAGAAGGTGTCTGGATATCAAACAGTTTAGTGGTAGAATATCAGTAAGTAAAATCAATTGCATGTGAAGGGGCATGGAAGGGTCATGCACATATAGCAAAAGCAGGTGTACTGTATGTGTGTGATGTGAGCATTAAGTTAATTGATAACCACTTGGGAAAATGCTGCTTTGATGTCTCTGCATGCTCTCTGGAATCATTAGCTCTGTCATCAGCGGTGACCAGAAAAGCAGAATCTTTAGAAAGCAGCAGAGCAGGAACCAGAAAGCTTCATTATGCTACTCTGTAACTCCATGATGAATGTGTACCAGCTCAACTCTGAAGTTCCTGTGGTTCCATCTCAGAAAGACTGTATCAGAAGAGACAGAGAGATGAGTAACAGTGTTGTCTGATATGGGATGGCTTCCATATGAGTAGTCACTAAGGGAAGGAGGACTCTGAGGTCTAAAAGAGAAACAACTGAGGCAAGACAGGATGACGATCTATAAAATTTTAAATACCATATACTAGGCAGATGAGAGAAAGTTTACCTTAATAATAAGAAATGCATGATACCCAGAGAAATTGTAAAAGCCAGTGAATGGGTTTTTTTCATGCAGAACATAAGAGGAAAGCACAGTATTACTACATGTGTTGTGTCCTCCTCTCTTTTGCACAGCTGGCACTGGTTGTGATCAGGTTTTTGGTCTACACAGACACCTGTATGACTCTGTGGCAGTTCTTACATTCTAACAAAGCAAGGAAGTTTAGGTAACTATAATACTGACTCAGGAATGTGACTGTGGTTTCCAGAGTTGGCCCACGCCAAACTCATGGTGTTGCTCTTTTCCTGTATGAGTCTGCTTGTATCGGAAGAAAAGAAAATGAGCTCACGGGTGATTGCAATAATTCCTCTCTAAATGTTCATAAAATGAAAAGTGAGTTGAAATTTCCATAGTAAACTTATTGTTCATGCAACACAATCTTTGACTTCAGTGTCATCTTAGGACATTTCGGTATCAAAAGCAGTCTGTTTTGAAGGATTGCTTTGACTACAGCTAAGTGAAGTTAAAAATAAAGACAGTAAATGTGGAATTTGTGTGTATTTGTGTACATGCACAACATGAAAACAGACTGGGGAAACACAAGTACTTTAGTAGTTTGCGTCTGAAGTTAAACATGCAAATGTCAAGTCTGCTGCAAACAAAGACATTCTACTGAGAGTAAACATTACATTCAAAAACAGCATTTCATTTCAGTGGCATAACTCTGACTGTATACCACTGGGTAGTACTCTCAGCTGTAAGATAAAGGATTAAAATTGTGGTTTTAGTAGTTGACTTGAGAATAGAGGTGAAAACTCCAACAAATTCTATAAATACAATCAGGAAATGAGTTCAGTATATTCTTGTGGAGTGTTTGAGTTTTTCTTTAATGTTTATCTCTTTCCTTTAGAGAAATGTGAAGCCTACGATGTGATGTTGAGGCACAGTCTTGTGCCTGATGGGCAGCCCCTCGCTATTAACTGTCCTCTGGAAAAGAACCTGGAAAGTGGAGACTACAACTTAACATGGTATAAAGTTGGTAACCAGACAGCTGTGCCTAGAAACAAACTGTCTAGAGTTCACCAGCACAAGAATTTTATTTGGTTTCTTCCTGCAATATTAGAAGATTCTGGAGATTATGAATGTGTCATAAGGTGAAAGTTAAAAAACCAAAATTACTTTTTTATAGAAATTAGTTGCAAAGTGAGTAACTTTTAGAAAGCAAGTAAAATTTTGAGGATAAGAGAAATACTAATGAAGAAGAGAGTGCATTCACAAAAACTAACTTTGTATTGGGGAAATGAAGTCTAGTTTTGGATTCTTTTTGCTTGTAGGCAAAAGTAAATCTATTAAAGGAACTGTAAACTTCTCTTAGAAAAGAATGCCATATATTTTTGAATTTCAAAATATGCCAATTAGATTAATTTAATTATGTTCTATTAATTGCAGAAATTTGACAAGTTGGAAGAAAATGTGCACAAAAATAACAGTTTTTGAGAGGATTGATGGTTTATGCTTAAACGAAAAATTTGCTGTAGAAGAGGTGATATTCACATCATCATCTGCAAAGGTTGTATGTCCACACCTGGATTATTTCAGGAATGAGAAGAATATTCAGCCTGTTCATTGGTATAAGGTGAGAATGTGATGGTTCATACTGTCTTATAGCTGTCCACTATTTAAGATAAAAATCACTGATCTGTGCGAATTGGAGCAGAAAAACTAAAAATTGATTGTAAATGGGAGAAAAATTATTTTAAAAGAATCTGTAAGAGGATTAAAACCTTTTGTCAGGTTAGATTAGATGTGCCGTTGACACACGTATCCACCAGGTGGCATCTGTTTACCTGTCAGAGAAACACATTCATGATTTTGTTTTGCATGGAAACAGATTTAGTATGAGGTATCCACTATGTGCTCAATATTGTTCTATTAAATAGTTCTATTTCATGTTGTTCACACTAATTTAAAGGCTCCTTATGCTACAAGAATGTAGTGCCTTCTGTAGAATTCCTGCCTCAGGCCCATGCAGTCCATATGATACCAGCAGTATTTAGGTTCCTTAAAAAATTAAGTGTAATTACTAAGTGATTCATAATGGATGAATACTTTTACAAATCCTGGTGCATTTTACTTTCTTAGTTCTCTAATACTGAAAGTTGTTTTTTAAAGGAAATGAACTGGGGTATCTTTGAATTAAAAACTCAACTAAAATGCAGTGTTTTTTTATTCCACTGCCCTTGCTCTTCCTCAGCCTCTTCTAGGCACCCATTCTAATGCTGTGGTCCATTGAAACTTCACGTTGTATTAAAGAGGGAAAAATCATGTAAATATACAATGATATGAATTAACAGAGTTCTCTACACATTTTTAGGACTGCCAGCTGCTGGAAGGGAAGAGGTTTGCCTTCTCAAACAGTGATCTTATAATTTTCAATGTGACTGTACATGATCAAGGAAACTATACATGTGAAACAACATATACCTACAATGGAAAACAATATAACATTTCACGAGATGTCAGTCTGATTGTAGAAGGTAAGCAAATTATTTTGTTGTGTTTTTATTCATGACAACTCAGAATTTTTGTCACAGATTTCTAAAGACTAAAGTGGAAAGACCTAATCTGTGGATAGACTTGCTTAGGTCTTCTGGTTTTCACCTGAAAGTGAGGAAAATAAATGCTGACTAAGGACATTTATATTTTGTTGTTGCCGTTGCACTGAAGATTCATTCCCTTGTTCAAAGTTGCAGTACATCAACGCTCTGCTGCCTAGACCAGCTGTCAAAGTCCCTAAACAGATGCCCTGTAAGACTTGGTGGTGCAATATTTTCCACTATACCCTCCATCCTACCCATCTTACTTATTTGTCTTTTATATTATCCTCTTAATGCAAGAGCAATGAGCTAAACCAGCCCAAATAATAGCAGTATCTTCACTCTGTGTGTACTATCTGTTTCCTTCAAACCTTTGTCTCTTCTGATTTTGGTTTTAAGCTGCTCAGCACAAGAACTTCTCATCTCTGATATTGTGTGTGTAGCTCAGCAGAACCTGATTTATGTTGGGGGGCCACCAACACAACAAAAAATATAAAAGACGGTGTAGGTGTAATTCATGGAATCCTTTGCTAGCACAGTATTATGAGATTGATATTGGATCACTGAAAAGACTGTGCTATACCAAGGTATGCAATACCAATACTGTTTTTACATTCCAGCTGCTGAAAGACATTTTAAGGTTTACTAATACATTGTATTACTCTTTTTTGGCTTCTTTTTGTACTTTCCTGTTTTGTCTCTGTGCATATGCATGCATACGTATGTGTGTATGTAAGACTGTGTATGAATATATGATGGGAGAATGTATCATGTATATCTATACGGTATGGGTAAACAAAATCTGAGGAACATAAGGTTGGATCAAATGAAGTGATCATTCTTGTCTTAGAACTTCTCTCTTAGTGGAATTTTGGCTTCTACTACTCAGTAGAAGGAAAATCGTATCACTCCCTTGCCATAAGTGACTGAAGTGTTTTTACAGTAGTTTTTAAAGTAGTTTTTTAAGACTCCAACTGAGCAACTTTACACTTAAATAGGTGGTTTGAGGTCCAAACAATAACGAAGAGCCAGTTTTCAGAAGCAGAAGGGAAGGACGTATTTGAGGCAATCCTGTGGACTTTGCTAGGGGACTCAAAAGAGATGCTGTATGATTTATGTTTGTTAATTTGTACACTTGGAGAGTTTCATATATGTAGTCTTAATTGTAAATATCTAAAAGCAGTCACTGGCATTGTACTTCCTCATAGGCAGTGCTGTGGGAAGAACTTTAAGGCCTTTAGCTAGAGTATAGAAATTAAAATTCACCTTTAGAATAGTAGAAGTCTGAAACTGAACTTACTCTAAAAGTACTTGGCTCCAGTTTGTATCTGTGTGGTGCTGGGTGACAGGCTATTCAGACTGTAGAGGGAATAATACTTTAGATATTTAACCATACCCTTCTCAGCATCTGTGCATTCAATATTACAGAATTTTTATGTCATGGAACAGCCAGTCCACCATGAGTGTGTGGGGATCTATGATATTATATTTTGGAAGAGATGGAGTGAAGAATAGCTTAGCTTCAAGTCAGAAGTAATGACTATCTGAGATGCGATACTTTCAGTATTGAGTGATGTTTGTTATAAAATTGTTGACAGCCTTGTCTGAAGTACAAGGGTGTTTTTATGTTGTACTTGAGTTATAGAGCATAGAACAAACTGCAACTGCCCTACTGGTTTTCTGAAAAGCACTTTCTTTGTTTTGGTTAGTGAGCCCACCAAAAAAGCCTCCAGAAATATCTTACCCAAGAAACAACTCCATTGAAGTGGAACTTGGTAAGTAGTTTTCTCTATGATGAAATATGAATTTGTATCCTAGTGAAAATGTATACTCAAGGAGTGCCCTATTCTGTGTATTCGTTTTTTTTTTTTGTGTTTTTTTTGTTTGTTTTTTTTTTTTGTTTTGTAAAAAAAAAAAAAAAAAAAAAAAAA
>JAWWMP010000001.1:88705314-88717229 GCA_035047865.1 Dendrocincla tyrannina
AACACATTAGGTAATTCTCTTTTTTCTTGGTTGTTTTTTTTGTTTGTTTTTTTTTTTTGTTTTGTAAAAAAAAAAAAAACAACAAAACAAACAGTTCAGTGACCAGCTCAACTTCTCTTTGTTGATCTCCCAAAGGAGGAATGGGGAGAGGTGAGGCGGAAAGAAATGAGGCATGTTGTTTACAAAGTACTAGGGAAATTTCTCAGATGCAAAGAAAATTGTAGGGAAATCAAGTGAATATCTGTCATATCTGTTGCTTTCCATCACTCTGGAAGAGACTCTAAGAACAGATCCATCTCAAATCTGCAGGCAAAGTGATGCCTCACGGGCAGGTACTTTCTTCTTGGATTCAGCCTTTTACATCCTATCGTTCCCTTTCTGGATCTCCAGATCACTGAGTATATAGACCCTCTGTTATTGTAACTTTTCTGAAAGGTTTTGGTACCATCCCTAGTTGGTCTCGGTGGAAATCTGTGAACAGAATTGTATAGACCGTAGTTAAGTTATGGAAATTAACTCTTTGTAACACAATTTTATAGGCTCACAGGTTACAGTGGATTGCAATACAACAGGTGCTGATGGGTACGAGGTGTTTTGGACAGGCAACGGTGTGTATATTGATGTATTTTATATGAGCAGAATTTTTGCAAGTCCCTATGAGTAAGTATATTTTCAGATTAGAAAATATTGTGTTGGCAACCAAAGTGGAACTTTTTGCACTTGACATTAAATTATTAAGCAACACTTTTCCTTTTCTTTAATTAACATTCTTTTTAAAAATTCTAATGCTTGCCTTCCCTAATTCGCTTTGTGCTTTGAAAAAAAAGCTTGAAACATAGTAGGCACATGGACTTCCCATGAAATTGTGTTTTTCTTCATCATTGTAAAAAAATCTGAATTTCCAAACTTGGAAAATGTGTTTTGTTACAGTCTCGTAATTGTCATACAGTAATGCAGGTTCTGATCTGGCAGAGACCTCTTTTGGTTGGATCAGGCATGTCCAGATGCATTAACTTCCGACTGTCACTTTTTAATGTGTTCTCCTCTCCCTTCACATCTGCCTCTGTGAAAGGTCAGAAGAGGATAAACCTGTGCTTTACAGGAGAAATTGGGATTTCCAGGTTTCAGGGCCTTGAGTTAGAGAAATGTAACAGAGATCAGCTGGAGAGCTAATGGAAGACTTTACTGGGGGCATTTGTGCTGAAGCTTAGCGGGGGAGACGCGAAATGTGAGACAGACTTCCAGTGATGAGTTGGGTTTTGGGAGGACTTGGACAGAGCAAAGCACGAGAAGGGCAAGAAGGAGATAAGGTGATGGTGAAAAGAAGGTCAAATGGAGTTAGGAGAGAAGAAATATCTCACTGGAAAACCAACTTAAATTGGAGCAAGAGACAATCTGACATTTTCTTAGATATTACAGTTTGGAAACTAAAAATTGCAGGTTTTTTGTCAGCCCTTATCTCATGGTAGTACTGGGAATAAAAAAAATATGATAAGTTTTATAAATTCTTGAGCACTATCTACGACCAAAAAACCAATGAAGAAATGAGAATGATATCTTCAGAGTAAGAATATAGTTGTGAGAAATAAGTATTCATCATAAAATAAAGGGGGAAGTAAAGTACTGCAGTATTTGGGTGCTCCCCAAGAGAAAACCCTACATAAAAGTAATATATTATGCTGTCATAAAAAACTATAATGCCATAAAAAATTGGGTCATAATGCAGAGGCACATAGTCAGTGAATTGATATCGTAAAAACAATGTCATTTTTTGTACTTTGCAGCACTTAAATGGTCATCTTTGCAACCGATAGTCATTTGCACTAGTGATGTTGATTCATTCATTTCCTGTTACAGTGTTCAAATTACTGTAACATTTTTCTTAGAAAGTGATTCAGGTGGTCCTTGATATGCCCTTTATGATATGTTTCAAACTTTTATTTTGCATTTTAAATGGTAACTAGACTGTATTTTCAGGAAAGAATAGTGCTTGACTAAGTAGACTAGTTAGGTAATTTTGCATTTGAGGTCTGCTGTTAACAAGGTAGTGGTATCCCACATTTTGCTGGTGGTTAAAGTATTGTTTAGTTCACACATTTGCCACAGTCATGGTGCAGAATAACTGAATGTGCTGTATGAGTGTTTTTGTGACCTTGTGCAATGCATGGGGGATAATCTCTTAATGGTGCAACCTGACACAATCAGCTGTTACAAGTCTGTTCTGATCCATGGGGCGAAACACAGTTGAGACTCCCCTCCCTGGAGCTGGAGTCTCACTATGTATTGGTGTTTGCTGCATGTCATCACCTTTGATGTCCTTCCTGTCCCAGAGCTGCTGGCCACTAGATGATGCCTTGTTCCAGGGCCTCTTTCTGTGTCATAGCCCATTGTGGAATCTCTCTGTCCGCCTACTCTGACAGGTGTTGGGAAGCCTGTAACAAGGGTTTGCTTAGGTTTGTAAAGTATATTTTTGTACTTCAAGCTATAGAAACCTTATATTCCTTTGGGGAAACACAGCTCCACATAAGATAATGTCTTGGTGTCTTGATGTTTTCCAGTGCATGTGCTAAGTGTCAACATAATGAGAGGTCTGACTGGGTTTCTTTCACATAATGTAATTGCTCATCTGTTGTGAACTGTGGTTGATATTTGCAGAAGGAAATAGCCATTGTTGTGCTGCAGAAGTTAGAGATGAAGCCATTCCAGAAAGGGCTGCAGTTTTAAGGTTCTATCTGTCACCTTTTGGATAGGGAAGAAACTTCTTATGATGGACGTCCTATGCATTCTGTGAAGCTAGTAATTTCAGAAGTGATTAATGAAGACTATGAACAACCATTTGTCTGTCAAGCTTCAAATGCCTTTGGGCACGTTGCATCGTATATTATGTTAAAACACAGAGGTAAGAAATACTTGCTATTTTTGAGGCCTGTTTTTATATTTACTTCCCCAGTGGGTGTTTTGATATCAAATTCTTGTGTATCATTTTGGTAGAAGACAGGTGCAGTTTGCAGTATGCATGCATGCCCCTGTGCATAGGGAAGGAATTGCTCTAGTAGTGTATTTATCTTTATTTTTTAAAAAAACAGGTAAATAGAAGTGAAAAATATAATATTCAAATTTGCTTTGCATTTGTGTGAAAGATCAGATTTGAAAAAATTCAACACTTAAAAGCCAATGTTCTTGTATTTTTGTGCAGTTCCTGATATACAAAGGTGGCTGACTGGAGGGCTTGTCTCTTTGTTAATTTTAACATTTATTATTTTAATAATCTACAAGATTTTCAAGATTGATTTGGTGCTTTGGTACCGTAATTCTGCCTGTGCCCTTACAAGTAAGGAAGGTATGTGAATGTAACCAGGTATGTGAGTATAATTAGCCTATTAATTTTTTTTTTCACTTTCCATTACTTCTGAGCAGTAATGGGATTGCTTAATAGAATGTATGTGCATCTTCCTTGAGGCATTTTCTGATACACACAAACGTATTTTGGGGGAGAATTTTTTCAGTCATATGGGTAAAATATATAATCATACTTGAGGTAATAAAAGCTGTAATAATGAAGACAATCATGGTGAGATAGGCCAAAAAGAATTTTCCCAAATTAGCATGTTGTTTTTTGCTTTTATGTAGTTTCTTTACATGTACCTCTATGGTCACTCTGTTGATGAACAATAGGTGTCAGCAGAGCTACATCCTGTAAACTAGCTGTTTAAAGACATGCATTAAATATTTATTTTGAAAATCAGACTAATTTTTTTAGAGTTCTTTTTTTGTTTAGTCTTGTTTTGCAATTTCTCCCTTTTACCCACACTTTGCTTCTAAATCCTCTAAGTTGTGATATCAAAGAGAAAATCTTCTAGTAGTTCTGTGTTCTGTGATTTTTCCTACATTTGTTTTTGCTGTACTGTAGACAAATACATTAAGACAGGTATGAGAAATTTGAAATAAAAACAATATCTTAGGTATTTTTTGTATCGGTGCTCAGAATTAGACTGTCTGAAGTTCGCCATAGCTTGAAAGTGAATGGATCACATATAATGTGGTAGTTAATGTTTACTCATGGCTGCCCTAAATGTTTTCACAGAAAAGTAATTTCCATTTCTAGTCAAAAGTTCAGTTTTTCTAGAACACATTAATAGAGTTTTAATTAAAAAAAATAAAATTAAGGAAACTATGTTTGTAACTTGTTGAGTTAAATCTGATTTTGCTTTGATTACTTCAGTCTTGCTTACTATGAAGTTTTAACTCTCAAAATCTCAACTTCCTTCTTGCATTTTCTGCTATGTGTCTTTCCCCTTAAGAATTATTACAAGAAAGAATTGTCATTTTCCCACCCTCTCTTGTGGCTAGTCAGAAGTGGAGATAACTGCTGTTGAGTTTGTTTCAGGAGAGGTGGTGAAGAAAGTCCTGTAGGAGGGCATTTCTTAGTGTCCTGGCACCTCTGGCATTGGGAGCTCCTTCCTGCAGGGCCAGGACCTGCATCCAGCTCACTTGCTGACTCCTTCTGCCTATGATGGGAGAGGAAGTCAGATTCCGTGGCTGATCATTTTGCTTTTGATTTGTAGAGCTTTTCAGTTATTTGAAGTTATTCTGTCATTTGGGTGAAATCAGCTCCCCATTATTATTTTTAAACAGACCAATATGGAACTTTGCAATAAAGGCATTTTTCTGAGTTTTAGTTTTGTAATAGAAATGTTTGTGTTTGCTTTAGATGGGAAAATCTATGATGCATATGTCCTGTATGCAAAAAGCAGTGAAGGCAGAAGTTTTCATTGTCTGGAAACCTTTGTCCGTAGAATACTCCCAGACGTTTTAGAGAAACAATGTGGATATAATCTCTTCATATTAGGAAGGGATGACTTACCTGGAGAAGGTATGCTTTAATTAGTAGAGGTAATAAGTTGCCTTTTGAGACATTTTTCTCAGGTTCATAGTTTATGTATGCATTAAACCCCACATTTTTTGAAAAGAAAGCTGTATTTGTTTATTTTTAATGGATTTGCCCAATGGACAATTCTTTTTCTTTTTTTTTTTCTTACCAAAAATTCTGTTATGATGTTATGAGGGTCTGCACTTTGCTTTTTATTGATGAACAATTGAGGATTCAACTGCATTAATAATATTGTTGAGGTTTTTGAATGATATCTCCTCCTGGGGGCTGAAGAAAACTATTTTTGTGTCAGTTATGTCATTCAGTGGATGATGAATAATGAATGACAGCATGAAGATCTTAAACTTACCAGTCATACGAGCTTCACATATGTGCAATTTCAAAATTAAGTACTTTACATCAGTTGCAAATTCTCTATGCAAACTTTGATTGTTCCTTTATTACTTACAGCTGTGGTCAGTGTTGCTGATGAAACCCTTAAGCAAAGCAGAAGACTGATGATTATTTTGGGATCAGAAACATGCAGTTGCTGCCTGCAAGAAGACACTTTTGAACAACAGCTAACTATGTATAATGCTCTCATCCGTGATGGGATTCAAGTGATTCTTATAGAAATGGATGAAATACAGGATTACACAAACATGCCAGAATCAATCAGATACATTAAGCAAAAACATGGAGCTATCCGATGGAAAGGGGACTTTTCAGAAAAATCATGTTCAGCAAATACAAGATTCTGGAAAAATGTGCGCTATCAAATGCCATTCAGGAAAAAAGTATCTTATTCTGAAGTGTATTTATTGCCCTTATCTCTGAACAACTCTGCAGCAAAAGGAAGTTAAGAAGCACTTATTAAAATAATACTGAAAAGGTAATTCTGAATTGTAATATTTCTTGCACAAAGTCTTTATAAAAGTATTTCTTTGAGATGTAAAAATTACTCATCCCTTCCCTAAATTAAATCCTAAAATAAAAACTCAGTGTAATTTTATTTCTGTTCTGGGTTTTTGATAGTGTCACAATTTTTTGTGTTAGCCTTCATCGGATATGAGAAGTAAACTTTATGGTGATGGTGTTGCACTGTTAAAGATCCACTATTATGTGGATCACAGTACACATAAATGCTGTATGAAGAAGAAGCTGTGAAGACCATTTTTAAAAATTGAAACTGCAGTTGGTAAACAGAAATCTGTTTCTATCATCAGCATTTTCCTAGTCATTCTGTTTCACTTCTTGTTGCTTCTCCATGATTGTTTGACTTCCTCATTGCTGCAAGAACGTGCACTGTGCAAGCTTTGAGATCCCCTTCTGAGCAAAAGGCCTTATCCTTATTTCTTTAAAGAGCTGGGGAAAGACATGACAGAGGAGGTATATTTAAAACTCATGACATTAACCGTGTTTCAGCTGAACAGCTGGTACCAAGTGCCATTCAGCAAATGGTTTTTTAGACATTTATTGAATAATTCTGTGACATCTGGTCTTTTTTTTATTACTATTTTTTAACAAAACCAAACAAAACCGAACCTAGTCACTTACAATGGTCAGGAAACTGAAAATATTTCCAATTTCTTGAGAACTTAAAGTTCTAGATTGTGTTGCTACTCTGAAAACCACAAGTTCTCATTCTGTGTCTCCTAACTAAATGTACAGAAATTCGCAGAGAATATATCAAAAGACTCTGCTTGGGCTGGGTTTCCTGGAGAGAGTGGAAAATAGCCATTCTGAAACACAACCAGATGGTAATGGCAAGAAATGGTATCTTGTCTACTCATGAAAGAGAAAGTTAGAGGCTTTATCAAACTGCTTGGAAGTAGCTTTGTATTTCTGAACCCCAATCCATTGTTCTCTGTGCATCACCATGAGAAAATGGCATGCTGCTTCCTTTTCAAGGCAGTCTGAAGCACCAGGAGTTGTCATAGTGCAGCCATGAAGAGCATCATCCGAATGTAAATACAAATTCTGTTCGGTTTTTTTTTTTTTTTTGTTTTTTTTTTTTTTTTTTTTTCTGAAGGTGAGTTCTTACATCATGTTTCTTGCCAGGATAGCATCTGACACTGAATTCCTATCAGGTGGTTCTCAGAAGTATGTACATTGTTGAATATATTCTTCATTGAACTGTATTGATGGAAGAGAAAGCAAGATCCAGGAGTGGAAAGATATACTCAATGTGAAAGATTTGCAATAGCATTTCATGGTACATTTTTCATTGAGAATGTCTAGCAAATACTCCTTAGGAACAGTTTCTTGTTCTCCTTGATGCGGGGTTCAAAACTGTGTAGTTTTTCAGACCCTTCACTGACTAGAGACTTGTTCTGAGATGTCACCATGAACACTGAGAACAGGACAGATCAATCAGATAAGGTACTGTTGTTCTAGTAGATATTGAATCAGTTTTCTGATTTAAAAAATAAATTTAGGAACTTGGAGGGTCAACCTCCTTTCATAGTTGCAGTTGGCTTTAAGATGAAGTAGGCAGAATACAGTTAATATTTACGACTCTGTGCTGAGGAGACACCTTTTTCCTAGAAGTACTAAGGAAGCATTACGTTGTAGAGCTTTGCAATACATGTGAGTAAAAGCAGTGGCTAGCAGCTGTACTCCAGGGTACTTCCAGATCTCTGGTTTAGTCAGAGATGCTACAAGGCATGAACACAGGAGCATCAGGACTTCATCCTCCCATCCCTACAATCATTATTCTCAAGAGTAAATGCAAAGCACATCACTTCGTGTGTACTCTTAGTCTCTTTTAAGTTAGGTTAATATTAACCAGGATGTGATGCATTTCTTGAGTCAGACTGAACAATAGTCACTAAAAGTAGAGCTATAAAGTAGTGCAAACCATTTGTTTCCTCAGTCCACTCTAAGATTACCTGCCATGTTGAAACTGATTGGAAAAAAAGGAGTCTGATGTCTGCTGGGTATCAGGGGGCACAGTTAAAAAGTACAGCATGTGTGAGTTCCAATAAGAGAACACTGGGGTCACTGTGGCCATACAGCTGGAGTTAGAGCTCTGCTTGGCTATTGACATTGTTGATCAGTAGTTGCTATTTTACCCTGAAGAAAGATAAAAAGCTCACCAAGTCATTAAGGTCAGCTTTCTGTCCCAAAAAGGTTGATTTTGAATTGCTCCTCCAGATTAGGTGACATAGATGTGTAATTTTTTCCAATTCATTTTTGCAGGCCAACACTCATTTGATCTTGCCCATTTTTTTTTTCTCTCCTTTTTTTTTTTTTTTTTTCTTTTTAACACAGCAGTGACTATAGTAGGAGGGAAATTTTGAACAGTCTCATTAGGTTTTTTTCTTTCTTTTTCATTAAGGAGTTTCCCTGATGGGCTTTATTTCTGTTGGCAATTATTAAAATCCACATTCTCTCTTTCCCTTATTTCACTTGTGTGATATGTATCAGGGGAGTGCTTCCTTTTCTTGCATTGTTCGGGGTAATACACCCCCGTGCTGCCTCATCCCTCCTCTAATCTCTAATGCTGTTTTGATCTTTTGCACTTTCTTGCTCAGTTATCTACTGTCCCCTGAAAGATGTGAAAGGAGCAAATCCTTAAGAAGGTATATTTTCTCTCTCTGAACACATAGTTTCCAATACTCATACTGTTCGTTTGTTTGTTTGTCTGTTTATTTGTTTTAAATATGCATAACTTAACTATCCCATGGACACAGTTGGATTGGGAAAAATTCAAGCTATCTACTCTTATCCTATCTCTCACTTCTAGGGAAGCACACAAAGACCGTGCCAACTAGGTCTGTACTTTCTAGATAAGGTGTGACATTACATAATTTCAAATGGAGCATAGCAGAAGTGGCAGGACGAATGCATCTTCAGGACCCTGAGATTAGCTCAGTTGCTTAGAGTATGGTGTTAATAAAGTAAAAGTTGCAAGTTGAATCACAGTATGGGCCTTTCACTTAAGAGTTTGGCTTCATGATCCTTGTGGGTCCCTTCCAACTCAGAATATTCTGTGATTCTGTGTAAAGACATTACTGACGTATAAAGGATTTTATAAATTCACCCACTTCTGAAATGATGAATAAGTGGAGTATTTGGGAGTTACAAAAATTAGGATTCATCTGTGCCTTCAAAACAGAAAAAAAGTTTGGCAGTTAACTCCCCTACATATTGCAGGAACAAAAAGGGAAAAAGCTAAAGAGGTGTCTGGACAGGGACGCTCACAGTGGGAAAGAAATTGTGTGCCATATGTCCCCCTTCCATCTGTGTACGTTCTCTTCTGGGTCGTGACATCTGGTTCTGCTTGATATCTGGCTCTGATTCCTGTATTTTTAAAGTAAACAGGACTTGATTCTCCTCAGAGACTGAAGAGAATAGACCACATGCTGACTTTTAAAAGAAAAGCCAAGTTGTTCATAAAAACATGTCTCCTCATCCTAGATCTGAAGGGCTTGGTATGCGTATGCATTTAAATGAGCCAAGGATGTGCCAGCACCGTCTGCTGTCACTTTTAAAAAACTGCTAACTTTGGCATGTTTGACATTTTTGGAAGGCTGGGCAATAAACTCAGTTGGGTGCCTAAATTAGGAGATGAATTGTCTTATTAAGAATCACATCCAAGAGAGCAGATAACTGAGAATGAGAAAAATTGGGTGTCCCAGGGTGATGCTTGGTGAGGGTTTAATAACTTGTGCCATAACTTGGCTGTAGGGATCCTGAAACCCAGGAGCACAAGCCACACTGGCCTTGCACCGTGCAATGCCTCCACCTAGTGACGCCTGAAACTGAAGATTTCCCCTTCCAAAAAAAGCCAAACTCTTTACATAAGATCATAATGAATTTCTGCTGCTAATAATACCAAGCCTCAACATTAAAAAAAAAAAAAACCACACACCAAGAGAGAGTAAAAAAATAAGATACTCTTATGACTGGAGTTCTAAATTATACTGTAATTATTATTGTTAGTGCTTTTCCTACTCCATGTAGGAACGAGCAGGGAATTTAGTGGAAAATGAGATTTTTGGCCTTCAAGTTTGTACATCTGTTAATTCAGTGCCTCAGAGTTAATTGGAAAATGGGGAGGAGTTGTCCTCTGTAGAGCTGTGTTTCTTTATCAGCCTCTAGCATATGTCAACTAGATGTGACTGAGCAACACTTTCCCTTAGTTATTCCAAAAAAAAAGACTATGAATGAATACTGCTTCATCTGGGATTTTCATTCCAGCAGATTCACTCTGTGTGATGGCTGGAGGATCATTACCAGCCATGTGCTCCCCAAGCAGCTGAGAGTCCCAGAGCTCACTTGACATGGTGAAGTATAGAGAATCTGTGCCTAATTTAATGATCTAGCCCACTGAGCTGGGAAGAAATGGATCCAATGATTGTATGGTGAGAAAATCTTGGAGGCTGGTATGCTGAAGTGTTTGTGAGACCCCTGACAGCAAATGGACAGTAAGCAAGACTGGTAGCCTTTAAGAATTGCCTCAGGGCTGTCATCAGAGAGGAGCAGTCAGGAATGTCACAACTTTCCTGGGAGCAGGAAGCACTAATTAGTTCTCCCTGGCTCTGACAATTTGAGTGTTCAATTTCACAGGCAGTGTCTCTGCTACCTGAAATTATCAGTCCCCAATCCTCAATCCTTGGATGGTATGCTCAGGCCAAAAGGGACTTTGCAAACCCTCTTTTTCCTCATGGTAAGTAGTTTGTGCCTTTTTTTTCTTTTTTTTTTTTTTTTTTTCCCCTAAGTTACTCTACAGCCATATGGTTTATAAGTTGAAGAGAATTTGTAAAATGAAAGTGATTGGGAGGTTTTTAAAGTCTATCTAGAACCTTTGTCAAAATTTCTGTGCAGAAAAATTTTGTACTTGGATTAATGTCCCTTTAAATATTTATATTATTAATAATATTATTATGATTAATGTTAACATTGGTATTAATAATAAATGCAGCCAAAGTAGAAATCCTGCCATGGTTATGGCTCAGGCAAAGTGATTCTGAGTTCCAGAACTAATGGAGAAGATGAGACTGCAGAAAGTGATTAAAGCAATTAGCGCAAGATGGCTGGGGTAGAGCCGTTCATAATCAATAACTCCCAGTAGTAGTTGATTGTGTAACAAGCACTCAGATGGCAATTCTGAAAGTGTTATAGTAGTGTATGCATTAAGATACATGGACGTCCCAGAGCAGCCCCAGGCATGCTTCATGTGTAGACCCTCAAATGTACAGTGCTGCCAAAGCAGAAATGTTCTTCTCCAGCTGTGGAAGGCAATGAGTGGTCAGTGGTATCCTCGGGAAGGCTGGGACTTATGGAACAGAAGGGCTTAGTGAGTTTGGTGAGGCTTCAGGAATCTCTGAGTCAGGTCATGCACTTGTTTCTCTTCTTCAGTCTATCTCTTCCTTGAAACCCACCAGAAAACTTTGCCTCTTGCTCACCTCATGCTCACCTCATGCTCATTCAGTGGCATCTCACGAAAACCAGCCACCTTACTCATATGCCTGAACTTGTGAGTTACAACAGGTCCTAGCTGGAACTGAGCTAGACCACTTGAGTTGGTAATAACTACATACATTTTGCTCAAGGATGTGAATAATACAGGGTAGTAGCTATTGCTATTTCTGGTGTAGGTGGATGGTATGAGATGATCTTTCATAGGAAATAAAATGAGAATTCTTGGTCAAATTGTAATGGGAGTTAAATCAAAGCATGCATTTCGCAAAAGGAAATGTAATTTTCAAAAATAACCATATGGCTTCTTCTTTGGTAGCTAAATACCATTTCAACTGAGTAAGAGGCTAACTGGAAAAAAAATAAAATCCTTGTAATGCTTTAAAAGTGTTTGGCCAGTTTGAGCTAGACCTGGCAGCATTGTGAAGCCTTTGTGGCCTGACCTGACCTGGGGAAGAAGGGAAGAGCTTAGAAGGAATAAAGACAGCAGTACCACACATAATTACTGATTAATATCATGTGTAGTATTTTGAGCTAATTGTGGGACAACTCGTAATCACCATGGTCATCACCAACGTATTCAGGGAATAATAATTTTAAGTCCGCTCCCTGATCCGTG
>JAWWMP010000001.1:88717329-88813121 GCA_035047865.1 Dendrocincla tyrannina
GGCCTTCATTGGCCCTGCTCTATAGGATGGAGGGAAACTTCCAGAGGCTTCCAACAGAAGCCAATTTTCCTCTTATAGAAAAGAAAAACCTACCCAGATAAACCCACGACAATGTGAAGCAGTAATGTCATTTCATCTTTGTACATACTCCTCTCTAACCGCAAATGTGCTTAATATGGAGATATTCATTGCTCTTGGCTTTTCTCTTTGAAGATAAATCAGCCTCATGATCTTTTTTAGATTTCCTGAGTGAGGCCACCTCCTGGATCACCATGTTCCTTTCACAAGCCCCAGTGTTGTGGAAATTCCCTTGCCTTAGATGCAGAGTGGACTTCTTCTTCCACTAAAAGCTCTTCGTTTGTAGTCAGCAAAGTATTCTCAAGTACTGAGTACAGAGTCCTTTTGAGGGGAGCTGTGGAAGCAGTTATATTTTACCTCAGCTGAAAAGCTGCACCTGTATTTCATAAAGGAGTGCAGGTTATACCAACCTGAAGATGAGAAATGCAGCAGGGAAAAAAAAATGAGGCTTTTGATGTGTGAATCCCCATGTTCCTCTGGCTAGGGACTTGTAAGGGCTGGAGGAAGATGTGCCAGCTGACAAAGCTCCAGCTGACCAATTCCTCAGGCCAAGAGCTGTCTCATAGCCAAAGGACCCAGTTTATTTTTGAGGGCTGCTAGGAAAAAGAGAGAACAACAAATACTGGGGAAACGCATGAGAACTGCTCTGCAGAGTCAGGCCAGCAGACAACAAAGCCAGGCATTTTGTCTTCAACAGTGGTGAAAGACATTACCGAAAAGCTGACTGGTATCACCACAGCTGCCCCAGGCTGCTGGGCTGTCTTTCCAATTGCAGAGGCAGCCCATAGGTTGCTGCTACCTTCTCTCCTCTGCACTCTCCAGCTTCAGTGCACTCCTGCTTCTAGCCTGATGCTCTGTTGTTGTTGGAAAAGGGTGACATTTCTGAGGGCTCAGGTGGGCATCCAAGATGAAGCCACCCTTGCTCTGGTGCTGCACTTGCATGGACAGCCTCCCAAGGGTGCTGCTTGGCTCCAGCTGTACCTTCCATAGCTGTCAGCTCAAGCCAGCTTGGCTCCCATACCACAGTCACATAGTGCTTTGACCATCCTGTAGGCTGCTCATGCAGTGTTTGAGGTCTGATTCTGGATCTGTTATCCTTAGTGCTTCCTCATGTACTCCCTCAAGACAAAGGATTGGAGCCCTTCCTGTACACCAGACATGCTCCCACATGAAGTTTCTCTCCTCTTCCTTGATCCAATCTTATCAAGCTCCAGCTCTGATTGTAGAGACACATTGTGTAGGCAGGTTAATGGATTTTGTTCTCCCTTGCTACTAGCCAAGACTACCTGGGGTGTTTCAGTGTCACAAATTTCAGAATCCAGTGGTGGTTGAACAAAAGTGAGTGACATTGTCATATAAGCCCTCCTGGAGATTTTGGAGTGCTCTGGGATCATGGTGTACTTTGGTCTCCCTTATGCCTGTTTGCCAACATACGTCAGCAGGAGCTGTGCACCTTTGCTGCTGCTGGGCCCTGGCTAATTCAGACTACATGGATTTTATCTCTAGCGTTTGAGATGTGAAATTTGAGCTTCACTTAAACCCTCGCATCGGGATAGTGTTGTGGTGTCTGAACCCTGAAGTTCTTTAGTATTTTGCTTCCTTTTCCATTCTGTAGCAAAAAACAAAGCCTGATGTGAAGGCTGCTGGGTTTTTTGTAGCTTGTTTGGCCAGTGGTGTTCCAGTACTTCATGGCCTTTTTGCACTGCCTGTAGCAATAGTGCCCAATGAAGTTGTGTATTTACAGTGAGATGCTTTTATCATGTTAAGTTAGCAAAAATTTAGACTTGGGCATGCTGTTGACTTTCTCTCTTGAGAGTGAAAAAAAGATTTTTGTGCTTTCTGCAAAATCTGTTGTTACTGGTGGGAAACGAAGTCCCTGGGGTGAAGGATCAGAACCCAAACACTGTTCTGTAAGCCTTGAAAACCACATAGAGCAGAGTCGATTTCCATTCAGATAAAATAATATTAAGTTAGGCTGTTTTTATTGCATGACACAATTAAACACATCCCCACCAGCAGAGCTGTCTTTCCTTATTAAGCTTACTTGGAACCCTGAGAATTATTAAAATGGTCAACCTTCTCTTGAAAAAAAAATCATTCTTCCTTCGTTCTTGGTTAGCAAACACTTATGCAACAGGAAGTTACCAGGGAAATGTCTGCAGGCATCATCCTGGTGCAGCCATCCAATGCAGCTGGATATCAGAAGACTTGTTACAGTTTTTTGCTATTCTTCTGTCATAGTCAGACAGGTGCTTATTCCCTGTCCTCACTAGTTGGAACAGTCCTGGTCCCTCTGTCTGGCTACACTGACTCAAAGCTGCCCTTTCTATTGTGCCAGCACAGCTGCCTGTCCAAGAAACCTGCCCAAGAACCAAAACAGCTAAAAACAACTGCTTTTGTTGTTTTTCTTGGCCAGAACTCTTCTTAGGCAGATCTTTTTCCTGAACTTTCTCCCATCTAGGAACACAAAATTTTTTCCAGGCACAGGAGAGTCAGGGAAGTCAAGAGTGGATGCTTAGGGTGGTGAGAGATGCACTGCCCCTAAATCACAGACTTGGCAGGGCTAAGCAGATGTTTGATGGTCTGTGTTCTTGCAGCTTTACCATTTCCAACACTGAAGTATGGTCCTTTGAAGCCCTCTCTGTAGATTGCAGTAGGATGCCAGGAACACGCTGAGGTAAAGTTTCTCTCCTTTGGCCACTTGTTTGAGTTTTAAGGATTCTTATCTATGTATTGCATCTGATCGACTTTCAGTCACCCTGGTCAAGGGGTTGAGCAAAAAAGGTAATATACCACAACAAGCAGCATAGTCTCACACACCAGCTTCAGATGAGGGGCATTTTCTGCAATCAGCACAACTTCTCTCATGTTTTTTACCATTCCTTTCTCATGCTTCAGCACAGTCTCGGTTCTGGCCATCCAGGACCTTAGAGAGAACACTGTGATGAATCTTCAGGAAAGAGGTAGCAGCCTGGTGTAACTGCTTGACAGGGGACATTGCACAAGGAAGAAGTCCACATGGGTTTCTGCAGAGACCACCCCTGGAGCAAACAGACAAAACCTAACAGGCTCAGGAAATTCCTGGTGCTGAGAGTAGTTGAAGGCTAGGATAGTACTGAGGTGGAGTTATGGTGTATGTTGGATATGATATTACTCTTTGTTTTTCTTAATAGTCCTTACTGCAGAAGAAGTACTGAGTTAGATGGTCTGAACCAGCACAGCTGTTGACATATTTCTGCAACTTGAACTATAAAAGCAATACAAGAATGGAGCTGTTCCATCAAAGCTTGCTGCCACTGCTGTTGGCAAGCATTCTTTCACACCTCTTTTCACATCACTTATAGATAATTTAATTTAATAAATGGCAGTTCTTGGAAGGAATCATCTGAATTGCAGACCAGTCAAAATTCCTCATTGTTCCCTTTTGTCTATTACTGCCTGTTCTTTTGTGTCAACATTTGTTGTCATTGCCCATTACATTGTCTCAACAAACTACAGAGTTGTTTTTTATCTTTCTGAAAATTTGACATTTTGCCATGACTTCAGTAACACACACAACCCTCACAGGGAAAGGGATGGTCCAGTCTGGTTAGTGGCAGGAGGTGAGGACCTCTAAGACGTTCAGAGAGATTTCTGTTTTCTAAATTGGCTGCTCTTGATTGATCCTTACTGTTGAATTTAGAGAGAACTGATGGGAAATATTTACTTCTACCCCCAGTCATGATGTAAGCTGGCCATCTGTATTCTGAGAATAGATGTTAACGGAGCAGAAACGGCTCTGATGATACAAAAAATTTCAATGCGTGGTGTGCCCCCGCTCAGTTCTTCATTCTCATACTAGCCTTGTGGTCAGAGGAGTCATCAGGAAACTGCTGACTTCTCTTGCCCTGAACAAGAACATGCTCCTTCAACTCCTTCTAGGATGCTTTCTTCTTCTGGAAAGGACCTGGGACAATTTCTACCTGGCAGTACAGTTTTGCTTGTTGAAAGCAAATGTGTGGGAGCCCAACCCACTTAAGAGAAGTCAGAGCCTCAGAATTCAAATTTCTCATTAATGTCTATCACCTGTATGGCTAGAGTCAAATTCACTCTGGGGTGTTCTCTGTCTTCCTCATAATTTATAAACTCCAATAAGCAGCATGCAAGTTTCAGCGAGCAGGGTTGAGGGTTCTTCCTGTGATTCAGAAGCCCCTACAGACTTTAGAAGGTGGGTCTCCTGGTTTCTGGTTACGTGTTCTGACTGAAATCCTTGTCTGAGCATTGTGGATTGTTCTCAGTCTGAGTTAAAAGTAATTTTTGATTGGAGAGAAATCCTTGTCCTTTCCAGAGGAGGGAATTCTGATCCTGTAGAGTGCTTGTCTTGATCACAAAAGAGACCTTGGATGAGTTCAGGCAGTGCTGGACATCAGATGTATGAGATTTTTCCTGAGGTGGGGGTTAATCCTATTTTTTACATCCCAATTCAAGCAATTTTTAGGTAGACACATATGATAGCTGGAGACTCAATGATAGACCATTTGTGGCCATGTCTGTGTTGTTTGGTCTTGAATGGCCTTTGGGAACATCAAACAGATTCTAGCCTTTCTAATGCACCAAAATAACCCTTTCTTGGATAATGGAAATTAATACCAGGAAAGAAGCTTCCTGCTAGTCTGCAACTTCTTTAAAATAAGACAAAAATTAATTTTATTGCTGTCTGGATGTGCAATGGCTGATCCAATAATCTCCATGTCATCCACCTGTCCTATTGTATCCACAACAGCATGGGCATGTCTGCACTGGGGCTCCTGCTGCAGTATAGAGATGGCCAGGGAGTCCCCTCGGCTCCATGGTCTATCCTGCGAGTAGTGTGTTATGTAGGGTGCAAGTCTATAATGTCATCAGAGGATGTCAGACAATTTGTTTAAGGTACAAGAGCCTCAAGATCATTACTGAGCTAATCAGTGCTCTGGACTTAAGCTGTGGCCCTCACTCTTGCAATTATCTGAAAAAAATGTCCAGTGTGGCTGGGACTTGCTTGGAAGGCCAGAATCAAGAGTATGTGAGGGCTTATATGCCATGATTTGTCAGTCTTTGCAGGATGGATATTCACTGAACTCAAATGCATTTTTAAATTTTTTAATAGTTTTTATTACTTTACTTCTGCACTAAGGATGTTTATCTACAGTGACAAATACCACCTTGCCCCCATTAGGTAACAAAACCAAGCATCCTGGGATTTTCCTTCTTTTAGAGTTACTTGTTTCAACTGCTCCTTTTTAAAGATAAAGGAGTGAAATATGATTTCTCTTTGATACAGAGGTGTAGTTTCCACAGCAGCAGAGGGACCTGGAAGTGCTCAAAGCAGCTGTTTTGGTATGCGTGTTTTCTCCTCGGATTCTCCATTTTAATACAAACGGAGTCTGCAGTTGACATGGTGGCCCTGTCAGGCTGTGTAATGTGTCTACAGTCTAGACCTTACCTCTGTGGAACAATAATTCCTTCATATTTCAATGGAAATTGGAATACAAGGTAGGTTTTGTTTCATTTCATTTCCATTTTCACTTACATGGCACTGAGGGGCCAGTTAAAAACCCCCCAAAATAATATGAAGCTGTGATCAGTGAGGCAATGCCTATAATGGAAGACCATGGCCTCTTAAGGGCATAGTACTTAAGTGGCTGGTAATAGCCAAATCCCAAAGAATAGAGTGTCCCAGAAAGTTTGTTTCACAAGGGTTTTGACACAGCACTAAAAGTGGGATGTGAAACAGGAAACCATCTGTTATCATAAAATACTAGGTTTCTTTGCTTAGAAATGCAAAATCTTGTCACATTACATTTATTCTCAGTGTTCAAAATCCATGACTTCCCTTGTCTTCTCTCTGGTGAAGCATTTTTCGATATATCTGCATTAGTTTATATTTCTGAGCCACAAAGAATGGAAATTTGCTATGGTGTCTTATTTTTTTTTTCCCAGAAATTTTTTCTTCTCTAAAGTAAGAACAAAGGGGAGGAAATGAATGAGCCTTTTCAAAAAGCACAACTTGAGACCTTACAGGAACAGATCTCCAGACTCTGCAGGAATTCTCGGTTTCAGGGAAGAAAAATTTCTCTTTTGGCTCTCAGCAGAAATATTAATCACAGTATTTGTGAGATGAAAAGAAATAACTGACAAAAAAATAAAAGAATTCAAATTCAAGCAAGAGTTACCTACACTTCTTCATTTCTTATGTTTTCCTATTAATGTAAGAAATTCAGAACTATCATACCAGCTTGCACAAACTCCCTCACCCCCCATCCCTAGCTCTTTATCCTATTGTTAAGCAAACCCACAAGCCATTAATAATGGGCAAAGGAGAGGATAATAAACCCTGCCAGTGTCAATCATGTGTGATAGACATCATCAGTTTAAAACAGCTTTGCCAACAGCATTTTAAATGGTGATCACTGTATCTCTCCTTCTTAAATTCGAGTCACGCCTTTTGAAACCAACTGCACATCTACTTTACTAACAACTTCACATGTAATTAGTTTTGGGGTTTGTGTATGTAAAAGAGTACTGTTTTCTGCTTTAACTATATGCCTGATCATTTCCCTATTTCTTTTCTCATGAGAGGTACTGAAAAATAGTTTTCTGTGTAATTTTTCCTAATGCTGAATGCTTTCTCCTTTCTCAGCTGCAGAGCAACAGACAATTTGGTTAATTCTTGTAGCGAAAGCCCTTTTTACCTCTGATATCCTTGCTGCTTATTTTCATAACTTTTTTTCATGCTACTATATCCTTTCTGTCACTGGAGACCAGAATTACACCCAGTGCTCAAGATAAGGATGTGTTGCATCAGTATAATAACATTTCCTGTTTTGTTCTCTGATCTTTTGCTAATAACTCTTCACAATCTGTTTGCCCTCTTGGCAGCTGCTGAACATCAGGCTGTTTTCAGAGAAAATTCAAAATGACCCCAAGGTGTTCCTTCTGTGCAGTGAAAGATGATCACTTCATATGTGTTGGTAGGGTTATTTCTCTGAGAATAGGGCTATGGGTAGCTCAATGGCTAAAATAAAAAAAATAAAGCTAGAGGACACCTGATCTTATGGCATTTCCCAAGAAAATTTATCCACTATACAAAAGCAGTCATTCTGCTACAGAACTAGGAGTGGCCTTTGCTTTTCAGTTAGTTTCACAGGATCTAGGAAACTTCCAAAGTTTGGGCCTTGTCCTAGGGTCCCAGTCCATGACCTGTGTGTCTGGGAGACACAGGTAGATAGCTTGGCTGTTGGGTTCTGGTGTGTGAGGCTGTGATGTGGTGAGAGGAGGACAGACAGAGGTACCTGCTCATGTCATACAGCGTAGAGCACACTCTTCAATGCTGATGCAAGAGGAGTCGGACAGGCTTGCTTCTGCAGGATGTTATCTGCAGAAAATAAATCTAGGAACAGTTTGGCCTGTGGTCATGAACTCTGATAGCAATCAGGCATGAGTGCTTGAAACCTAAAGCTCTTGAAAGCATTGAGGTCCTCAGAAGCTACTAGTAGACTGCAAGCTCTGCTGCTGGCCATGGAAATGAGGTAAAACAGAAGTGTTTCTAATTGACACTTTTGGATGAAAAAAGGATGAGAACTGACCTCCATTTCTGACTGAATCAATGCTGAGGACTGGTATTTCTAGTGTAGGCACTGATTAGCTGCGGCCAACCTTCTCACGGGGGAGGGAGGAGCTTGTGCTCCACTGCCTTGGAGAGCTGTCTCCCAGAAATCATGGACTGAAAATCTGAAGAATAAATGGCTTTAAAAAATGTTTGCCTAATGTTAAGTAACTCCATTATTCATCATTGATTTCCTGTGTAACTGTAGATTGCCTGTATTATACTGCCTACATCCTATGGGGAAAGCAGATGGGGTAGAATTTCTCCTGTGTTTTCCAGCAACTGCCCCTTCTTGGCATTTTGCAGGCCAAATTTTTGTGTACAAAGACTCACAGGTCTGTGAAGTAGCCATAGTGAAGACATGCCTGGGTTTGCAACAGGCCATGGTTATATAAAAGTCCTTTCCGTGTAGAATCCTACAGGAATTAGGAGTTTGACCCGGATGAGAATGGAAAGGTGAGCAACTGATACACCAAGACCATGTTATGCAGTGGCAGTAGGCATAGTGAACACGGATAAGAATAAATTGCTCATTTTATACTGATGGGAAAGAAGATTGGCTTCTGGAACAGCTCATCTCCCAAGATGACTTGCAGAAAACCATGTGGAAAGCTGCAAGAAGGCTTTTGATAAACAGAGGATTCTTGGTTAGTGAGGGAAGGCAAAATAGAGCGTGTTGAGTTTCTGTTTTCATGGTGGAAGAAACAAGCTTGATATCTGAGGTAATCAGTGCTAAAAGGCACCCTACATGCCATTTGGCATCTCTGTAGCTTAAAGAGATAGGCAACTGTCTACATTTTCAAATTTCTTGCAGCTGGCCAAACTGGGAACAAACAGCACAATAAACATCCTGTTTTTTGACATAGTCTATCCTAATTTCCATGTAAATACCTTCTGAGAGTCAGGCCCAGAGGAGGTTTTCATGCTCATAGCGCTCCCTGCTTTGACAGGTGCTCTAAGGTCTAAGGATTAGGTGTTTAAGGTTTTCTGAACTTTAGCAGAGGAATCCTTAGGGTTTGGACACCTGGCTGCTTCAAGTAAAGAATAACTATCAAAAATGTTGACTTTTTTATTCTAGAAAAAATAACTTAGGTGACATTTCCCTTTTATGGAAGGCCTTGTTTTAGTTTCCAAGATATTTTAAACTTTCAGAGAATGCAAACTCCAATCTGCAGCCAGATCTGATAGTAAACACAAGCAGATTATAAAGAAAAAGAAGTTCTAAAACCCCAGTTCATAATCTAAAGAAAAAAGATAAGACATTTTCCTAAATAGTGGTATCATCAAAAACATAAATAATTTTTTATAACAAAAGATCTGCTTCTGCATGCTTTCAGTATGTCATGACCCTCTTTATCAGTAAGACATTAACTTCCAGTAATTCATATACATAAAGGAACAAACAAAAATATTTAGTAAGAAGTAATTATAAACAGTATAATTTGTCAACAAATTATCTTCAATAACTTTCCAGAGAATCCTAATTCATTTCAGTTGTGTAAATGAGTAAGAATTGTGTCTTATGTGTCTGAGCTATGATTTCCAGAATGCCATGTATTTGTAGATGCTTCTTCCTAAGAAATTGTGTAGAAAAACACTATTCTCAGGAAGAGGTCAGATAAGAACAACAATGATGCGCTGAATAATTGTTTCCACAGTAATGAAAAATAAATGGGGTGCTTCATGGGAGGAAGTAGCTTCCCCTGCACTCTGAGGGGAGGGTTGGCTGTAAGGGCCTGAAATGTCTGGAATTAGTCTGGTCTGCTACACCAAGCAATGGCCTCCTGTGCATCTAATGGTCTTTAACTTAAAATTTGAAAGATTTCACTTATGTACATCTTGTTTGTGCTGTAAAGTTATTTGAACACAGGAGTGCTGGTTTATTCAGTATTTCTTTTGTGGAAAAACTTCAGATTTTTTTACCCAAAGACAATTGCCTGCTCAGACTCCCCCTCACCTCTGTACTGTAAGGTATTCTGGCACCCAAAGACAGGACCAGCTGTGGGAATGGAAGATCCTGGAGACTCAGCAAGGTATTTTAATTTCCGTAAGAGCAACAGATGTGCTGCACTGATCCTCTCTCTGGTGGGCTTTGTGGTCTCCCCATGGGGATCCTGCTGGTGGCCCAATGACATTCAGACATTCAGAACAGCTGCTGTTATTTTCATTCTGGCTGCTGTATTCAGACTCTGTGGGATGGCAGTGCAGCTGCTTTCCTTTTGGGGCAAGGCATGGAGCAGAGAAATCGCAAATTTCTTTAGGAAGGGAATTTGGTTTTAAGATAAAAAGGCTTTGTCAATGATTTTATGATTTTTGTTGGAATACTGTCCTTGGCTTGGAAAGCATAATTGTTAAGATCTTTTCTAAACTGCTACTGATCAAATAACATGCCAAGTAATGTATGAATGTTCAACTGAAAGGAAATACAAAAGGGCAGATATAATTCTTGTTACTTTAGCCAATTGCTTCCTTCAAGATGCTGTCACCTCCATTTTGCATCCTCTGAACTTTCATGCACTATCTGGCAACTTTAGTGGATTTGAAAACCTTATTATAAGAGAACCTTATAAGGGATTTAATATCTCCACCTTGGTAGGATGAAGGGAAGGGATGAGTACGGTAAAAATACTGATGGCTTTGTATTGCTTAAATCCTTATTAATCCTTTTCAGTCCAAATGCATGCCCTCACTGTTGTGTGTGTGTTTGCCATGCCAGTTGACCTTGACTGGCCACCAAGGCCCCACTAAGCTGCTCTATTAACCCCTTCTCTCAATGGGACAGGGGGAAAAATACTCTGAAAGCTCATGGGCTGAGATAAGGACAGAGAGATCACTTACTAATTACTGTCATGGGCAAATGAGGCTCAACCTGGGCTTATTGCAAATTAATAACGGAGTAGGATAGTGAGATATCAAAACTAATCCCACCTTCTCCCTACCCCTCCCTTCTTCCCAGGCTCAATTTCACTCCCAACTCTTCTACCTCCTTCTCCCAAGGGGCACAAGGAGATGGGAAATGGGGATTGCGGTCAGTTCATAACATTTTGTTTCTGTTGCTTCTTCCTCCTCACACTCTTCATCCACTGCAATGGGGGGCAGTCCCTCTCTCAGGAGACAGTCCTTCACAAACTTCTCCAATGTGGGCTCTTCGTATGGGCTACAGTTCTTCACAAACAGCTGCAGTGTGGGTACTTTCATGGGCTGCAGCCTTCACAAATAGACAGCTCCATTGTGGGTCCACCATGGGCCACAGGACCTTCCAGAACATCTGCTCCTGCATGGACTCCTCTCAGTGGTCTCAGTTCCTGCCAGGAGCCTGCTCCAGCGTGGAGTCTACATGGACTACAGCTTCCTTCAGAGTACATTAACCTGTTCCAGTGTGGCAACCTCCACAGACTGCACGTGGATCTCTGCCCACCGTTGTCCTCCATGGGCTGCAGGAGGGAAAACTGTGTCATCATGATTTTCCCCATGGGCTGCAGGGGAATCTCTGCTCCAGTGCCTGGAGCACCTTCTCTCCCCCCATCTTCACTGACCTTGGTCTCTTCAGGGTTGTCTCAGTCCTGTGCAGCACATTTTACCCTTTCCTAAATATGCTACCGCAGAGGGGCTACCAACACTGCTGATGAGCTCAGTTTTGTCCAGTGGTGGGTCTATCTTGGAGCTGGCTGGAACTGGCTCTGTTCAACACAGTGGCAGCTCCTGGTGTCTTCTCACAGAAGTCACCTCTGTATCCTCCCAAGTTTTGCCACATAAACCAAAAACACTTTATCCCTCCAAGAATGTCTTCCTGGGGTAACAGTCTCAAACTTCTCAATGAAAGGAACCAGCAGAGCTATCTGGGGACAAGCCCATTCGTCTTACCATAATGTGCATGCTAATAGGACTGCATGATCAAAAATAAAACCCAGGAACATCTTACATTGGGAGAAGTCCATCCTCTTTATATTATAAACCTTGAAAAATCTTTCTAATTTATCTTTTGCACAAAGCACAAAATGCCTTTGTTAGCCACAAGAAAGGCACCACGACCCTGAGGAACAGGAAAGACACTACAACCTCACTAGGGTGGATCCCCACCAGCTAAAAAACATTAGACCTAACATGGGTGGGGTCACACCCACCAACAGCTTCTCCTGCTAATTCCTGCTAATAACCCACCATTTGCTAATTCCACTAGTGCTGTCTGGGTTTGTCTCAATAAAAGTAGAGAGCAAGACCTTTCCTGGCAGAGTCACTTGTGTCCAGATGTCCCCCACTGAACACTGAAGTCTGCAACCAGGGGGCAAAAATTGTACACAGCAAATATTTCCTGCATAGTAAAGTTTGGCATTAGTCAAGTAGGACTAACACATTGCTAGACTAAGCACTGCTTCTTGGAGCAGAGTGAACCCTGAAGTTGCTGAATTGCTGTTTCCCTATCTCTGCTTTTTATCTCAGAGCTTTATCTTTTTCCGTGTCATTATTTTTCCTCTGTCATGCTTGAACTCTTAACTCTTAAGATGTCAATAACTTCATTCGATTTGGATTTTCACTTTTGGTATCTCACATGGCTTTAAAGAAATCTCTTGAGGTATTTCTGTAAGCATATTTTTCCATACACTTATCAGAGGATTTTTTTTTTTTAAAAATGGGTCAAAAGTTACAAGGCATTCAATATTGATGGTAATTTATTATGAAAGCTGTAGAATGGTGTTTGTTCAGCTGGCAACTATCCCCTTTAGCCAGGACCTCAATTTCCCCCCTGCACCATGATCTGGGAAAAACCTGGGCATAGGTGACAAACTACAGGATGATGGGCTCTTCTGATCTATGCAGCAACACTTTAAGAATCTCTGATCTAAGTTTCAGTGAACTTTATGGTAGAATAACCTATTCTGTGTCCAGGCAATGGAAGTTAGCTTTAACTGAATGTATTTAACCTTTCCCTAGAGTAACCTGGCATGTTGTGGTTAGAGGATGTTGAACTTACCACTGAATGTATATGGTCATTCCAGATTTTTTTCCCCAAGTCTCTCACATCAGGAAAAGAGAAAGACCTTGATTCTGATGAACCTTTACAAGCCTGAGGAAGGAATAGTTTGTGAGCTTTTCAAGGTAGGGGTCTGATCTGACCCTGACTGGTTGACCAAAGCATTGTGAAATTTCATTGTTGCAGGTGGGGAGTTTGGTTTTTTTAAATCTCTTTTGCATTATCTGTGTCATATGAGAAGTGCAACCCCCAGATCACTTCAAAGGAAGTGCTGTACCAAGAACTGGGGAGAGAGTGGGTGTGACATCTGTAATATTTTTGCCTAATGGTGCATAATTGATACATCTTTGTGTATTGATGCAGAGTTGCTGCATGCTGACAGCAGAGTCCCGGGAACACTGAAAGGGGCAAATGGTATTTATAACTCTGCCAGGGGAAAAAAAATAATAAAAAAAAAGAATGACCACAGAAAAAAATCTTTTCCTCAGAGACTTAATTTAGCTGCTGATGCAGAAAATTATTTTCTCAGCACCTTTTGTTCAGCTTAGCTTCAGTGAAGCAGTTTCCTTTGCTAAAAACTATTCCTGATTCACCAGGGACTTTCAGAGCTGTTCTCAGGGAGCTTCCACTTGACTAGACCAGGCAAAGCTATTACTTGTTTTCAAGCAAAATCTGTTTCAAAGCAGCCTCTGCCATCTGAATGCCCTCTCTTTGTCCTCCCAGTCAGCAGATTTATGGCAGTATAATTGTGCTAAAATGGAATAACTTGAGATTAATAGAAAACCTATGCTAGTGGTAAAAGATATGTGATTGATTGGAACTATGAGATGCCATCTCTGATAGGTACTTATGGTAAAATACTACAATAATTTGCATGTTCTGCTCTGTTCAGTGGGAGGTGTCTCAGGATGAAGCTGTGTATTTTACTCCTACAGATATGAACTGCACAAGCCAGATAAAACAGTTCCCAGTAATATCTGGTACAAGCTAAGCAGAGAAATCAGTGCAAAAGACTCAGCCACAGAGAACAAGATACTTCTCTGCTTTCTGAATTTTCCAGACGGTAAGTCAAATATTTATATTATCATTTAACCAAAAATAATTGAAGTATTTGATAAGAAAATTTATTTCAGTTCACTTATGTGCTTCATTTCAAGAAATAATATTAGATTAAAATAGTCGATATGCTTCTATGATAGACAATGTTGGGACCAACATAAAGATTTATTTTACAGGGAAGTGTATTTAGAAATGGATTTGCCCTCAGTTTTCTGGCACACAGTTTTACTAATTAGTGAAATACACAAAATCTTTACTTAGCAATGTATTTATCAGAGTTTAATACATTTATGTGTTTTCTTTCTTCAAAGTATTTTATAAGAATAATGTGTATCAATTCTAACATTTTCATACTTTAATATTGAAATTCCTAAATTTTACACTTACATCTGTAACTAGTGTAGTTGTGAATTCTTATGAATGCTAGTTCTGGAATAAGTTCAGTTTTCCTGTTGCTATTTTAATAGCCTGTTTTCAGTCAGAACGGATTTTCTGGTTTCATAAAAGAATGAAAATAAATTTTAAATGGTGTATGGGTTCTATGTCTTAGTAAAAAATTCTCACACAACTGCTTTTTCATCATATGTTTGCATTGTAAAGTCTGTTAAGCTTTTTAAAGTAGAAATTGCAATAACATTTCCAAATTTTGTTAGCATGCAAAGTATAGTGCCTTAATAATATTTGTCACTTTTAAAAACAGTACAATAAACTTTTTCTTGTCAAATATAATTTTAGAAAGAAAATCAGAAATACATTACTTAGACAGCTACCTTTGGGGAAGTAATGAGTTAAGCCCTGTAGAGTACTGCTTCTGCAACATACATAATGGGTTCCCAGTTCTTTCACCTTCCTTTGATATTGGATCATTAGGAGTTAGGTTTTGATATACTCAGGTAGTTATCTCAAATTTTAAATCTAGTTCTTTCTCAAGATCACAGTGGAATTTTTATTCTGAGCTATAGGAAGAAAGACATTTATGGGAAATATCTCCTTATCATTTCCCCCCCTGAATATTAGCAATCTAAATCTGTGGTATACTGAGGACCCACAAAACTGTTATGCAGATTTTACTTTAAAAAGTTCTAAATAAATCTGCAAAAGCAGAAAGAAAATGCATAATTATTTCCAGAAATTGTGGCCTTTGTTTCTCAAACTACAGGAACTTCTTTTGACTGTGGGACATGAGGTGTCTTACTGCCTTTGTCTTGTGACTCAGAATACTCTTCATTTAACCTAAGGATTATGAGCATATAGATGCTTTAATTTTGCTTTGTGCAGAGTAGTGCCACAAGCTGTAAGGCACTATAAACCCAGTCCTTCTCTTGACATTTTCTGTCTAGAACTGCAACCTCTGCTTTGGTTTGTATTGAGGTAATTTGGTATTTGCTGCTGACTTTGCAAAAATGCGAACAGAATCACATTGTCCTTTTAATTGCCTGAGCTCTTTGTATTTTCAGGGAACATTCCTCTTTAATTAGACCTTCATATATTGTTCATATTCATACACACAAATTCCAAATTCTATACTTAAACTGCTTCGAATACACAGCAACTTAAAAATGGAGGAAAAATCAATAAAGCAATTGTCGAATTTGGTGGGGAGAACCTCATCTCAAATATTTTGCACTCTTTTGATGCAGACTGGTAGCCCAGTATGTGTAAAGCCTCTCAAAGACATACTTTTTTGATAAACAGAAGGCTAACTACATCAACTGGCAAGTATGGAGATAGGAAATTATAAATTTCTTACTCCTGGATCATTCTGGCGCTTGTTAGAAAAGTAGCTGAGAAAAAGTATTTGGGTCCCTTTCTGGACAAAGCTGTATCTCAAAAATGGAAACACACAACTCCTCACAACTTTCTGTTAATCACCAGCCTTCCATTTCTAGGGCTGCAATAGCACTGGCAGTAAGGGACTCGCCTTATTGTAGTAGCATCTCTGCTAATGATATTACTTGTGACCAAATACATAATAGAAACATACAAATAAAATAATAAATGAGGAAGAACCTGATTTCAGATAGTCTCCAAGCGTAGTCTGTGGAACTGATTTTTCTTTAAAAATCAATTGTTTTACTTTTTGACATCATTCTGAGGTGTCACTTGCTCAAACAAAATCACTTTAAAAAATAGTAGGGCAGTTAGTATCACTACTGGTATACCTTGTTGGGGGCAAATAAGTTCCTGGAACAGAAGCAAGATCTTGCTGGGAAAGGCTCTCAGCAGATAAGGAATACTCCGGGTATTTTTTCTCTGTGGCAGTGTTAGAAATAATTTCAGGAACAAGCCTTATGAAAGGATTAACAAGACAAATGCTTTGCAGTGCCAATGCTGTGAGTTGTGTTGTATGCTGTTTTGCAACATATCTTTCTCTCCTGAGGGTTTGTCCTATCCAGCATCACTCATGAACCCTGGACCAGCTTTTTCATTTCTTCCAGGGCAAAACTCCTGGTGTTTGTCGTGTTCAACAGTATCCTCTACAAATCTATTCACCTGGCCTAAGCTTGCCGTAGAATTAAAGAAGTCAATAAACTTGCACTTGTATGTGGTGCTTCTGTCCAGCTCTGTTGAAAGTGAGTAGCTCTTCACACTCATTGTTTCTTGAAGCTCCTGGCTGATCATTCACTTACTGTAAAAGACAAGGCATCAGCCTTGCCATGACTTTAATGCTGAGATGCTGCTTTTTTTGTCTAAACCTCATCTTTCCTGTGATTTGTGAATATCTCTGTACAATATCTATACTGGAATTCTCAAACTTTTATCTTCTAATACTAAGTTTTGTTATTATTTTTCAGAGTTTAAGAATAACCCTCTGGATGTTATTAAACCTTCTAAAAGCAATAAAAAGCTGGTAATGTTTCTGAAAGCTCAAAATTGAGTTTGTGCTGAATTTCAGACTTGGCAAAAATGTAGGTCTTGATAAGGTCTATCAATGTTTATTTCATCTGGAAATCTTTGGCAGTGAAATAAAATTTCCTTGCCATAAGTGTGATGACAGTATTTTCATTTCTTGCCTGTTTTTCACTACTCCTCTTGTGTTCACTGTCTGCAAGATAAATTATAACTAATTTCTAACTTGATTTCTCCTGAAAGCTTGTCAGCTATCTGTAGTACCGTGGGACCACTTCTTATTCATACATAAGAGAACCCACCAACCTGTGATCTTCAGTGAAGAACAGCATTCAAGGGAAGGACTTATTAATGGTAAGTAGAATGCTTACAGCTATGTAGTATAGCTGGATTGCATGCCTGCTGTCTTCTGAGGTATTCCTGGATTAGGTCAATGTAATATCCATGATCAAATGATCAGGTTTTCTAATAAAGTGGTTTGACGTAGAGTTCTTGAACCACACCATGAGAAGTGAAATACAAGAAGGTGCACATCAGTTAGACACAAATGAAAGCATCAGTGAAGCATGAGATGTGCCCTACTGCTGTTATATGAGTATATTCATTGGTCCTTTACCTACCTTTCCAGTCCATTTCTTCAGTTCCCTTTCAGGTTAGCATTTTTGACGGCACACGCTGATTTTGTTCTTACTGCTACACTCTTACCTAGAGGAGCTGTCACTGAAAATACCTCCACTTCCATAGAAAGCCAAAAAGGTGTTGTGCACCTAAGCAGTTGATTGGATGTAAGCTTACTTCAAAGCCAGGGTATATATTTTCTAATCCAGAATGTGTTCTCTTCTAAGCTGAGGTATGATTTTTCTGCATTGGACTATGAAGAGAATGACAAAGTACATTTAGGTTCCTTAAAAAAAAATAAAAGCAACCAAGTGAAAAGAGACTTCTGTCTGAGGCCCATCATAGCAGAGTAATTCCCCAACCACTATTAAACTAATTCATAACAGTAGTTTCAACGGAACATCAGCTATTGCACTGATGATAGCAAAAAGAACATCACCTCAGAGCTGCAAAACCCCTGTTACACTCACACATGGACACATACACTGTACAGAGCAGCTCACATGATGCAGTTTATCACTGCCTGATACAATTTTTTGTTAGTAGATGTATATCAATATAGCATGACTGATGCAGTCAGAGTATAATCTAAAGTATCAATGCTTTTCTTTTTGGTTCAGAAATATGGTGGGGTACATAGATTTGATCTTCCTATCTACCTTCCTCTCGGTTTCCATGACGTCTGAAACATGTAAGTCACATTGTAAAAATACTTTCTCATGAAGTTTGCTCTGTAGAAATGTGTAGGCTGTTTCCAAATTGGTAGTTTTATTTTTAAACCTAAAGTTAGTGAGCTTATCTCAAGCCACAAATCACAACTTAAAAACTAGCTTTATGTGTTTTCTCTGTATATTAAAACACAGCAAGTACTGTCCACCTTTGTGACATAAAGTCTAAGTTCTACTACTGCCATTTGACATCTCTGCAAGCAGAAAGAAAAGGTTCTTTTTGAAAGGACTTGAGAGTAGCTGTTGCTCCTGGTCCTAGCTGGGCAAAGTCTCCAAGAGCATGCTTAAATTGCACCAAACTGGGCACATGCATATGCACCCTACTGAACAAAGGATTTCTCTGCTCAATAAAAATGCATTTTAATGTCTCAGATTTGGGGGTGTTAATTGAAAACTGCAATATAACAATAACATTTCCTGGCACATGAGGGATGTTCATAACAGTAAGTTCTTTCTGATGTGTCAGTTCTGCTAACTGAGCTCTAACATATTGCTGAGCAGTGGCACAGTGCTACAGAGCACTCATGTACGTCTATTCTCTAGCTGAAATACTTATTTATTGGAAAAAATTTGTAATATATGATCTCTAAATATTTCTCCATATTGCCAATTTTAAAATATGAATGCTAAGATTGGATTTATTAAGATGCCAAATTTTGCTGAAGAATTTGCCAAAATAATTTTCACTGATGTCATTGAGTTTAGATGAGGCGTTTCTTTTTCAATGTCTTCCCTCTCCCCACAGATTTCACCTGAAGAAAACTGTATTTCCAATTCGTTTCACCTTTGGTGGGGTGACGCTGCCTTTTCTGACACCCCTGATATGTCCTACTGCCTCTGCAAGGCTGTTGGTTGGGAATGCTGTTAAAATTATGGGATTGGGGGGTATTCGTACCCGATGTGGCCAATTTACGTGCCTGAATTAGTAAGTGAGATGACACCTAATATCAGTGGAGATGGACCGCTTCCTTAGAAAGTACCAGAGAAGAGGTATTCACTGTGTAGGGAGACTCACCACCTGATTGGTGCACCTACGTGTCTAAAGCCAGGTGGTGGCAATACTCCACAATATATATTCAGAGATAGAGAAGTGCTTTTGTTTTGCCTTTTTAATAAAGAAAAAGGAAATTGATAATTTTTTTTTTCATGGCACAAAAAACCTCATTATATTGAAATAAGGCAAGCTAGCATCATAATACAGCATTAAAACCTGTATTTTACCTTGAGTTTAATACCTGTTTTGAATAAAAATTATTTCAGGCAGAGATTTACATAAGAAGTTCATTTTTAAGAAATCATTTTTTTTTTCAATTAAATCCTCATATTTTTTAGTGTGTATGTGTGCTTAGAATCTAGGGATTTGTTTGTTTGTTTCAGTCCCACACATGAATTACTGTTTTTGGAAAAAAATATTTTCATAACTCAAGGTAAACAAAATTGGAAAGAAAAAAAGTCTAGTGAGAATAAACTTGGTATGTATCATCTCTGAAAGCCCAAGGAAGGCAGAGGGACACGACTGGCCTACTGATCCAGCAATGCCAAATTCTTCTCTGTCTCTGTGAGGCAAAGGTTAAGTTCATCTGAGATTTTAATCTTTTGTTCATTTTCAGTTGATTCAATGGAAGGAGAGGCCTTAGTTATAAAGTGTCCCAAATGGAGTTCATCTGTGAAGTTCACCTGGTATCACATGGATACTAACAAAGTAATCCCTGCAGAAGAGGAGGGATCACGAATATTTTCCTTTGAAAGATTTCTTTGGTTTCTGCCAACTTCTAGAGAGGATTCCGGAAACTACTCTTGTGTAACACACCTGTAAGTGCCACCCTGAAAAGTGAAAGGTGTAAGACTGGCAAGAAACATACACATTTTATTAACATATTCTAATTATTATTTGGGGAAATTATACCTTTCCCCCTCCCTCCAACTTTTCAGAAGTTTTCATCCTACAATTGCTATTTTTATAACAGATCTTTAAAATCAATCTGTGACTGAAATAAAATCATCATTCACAGGTTTATAGAACAAGACTTACATTTTTTACAAATATTTAATATATTCTATATAAAAATGCTATCATTGACATACCTTTATCCCATTTTAAAAGGTCAAGAAATCGCACAAAGTCATTCAACATGAGCGTGCAAGTGCATTCATACAAACCAGGAGTATGTTTCCCAAGTCAGATTCGTTATCCAAATGACACTAGAAGAGGAAAAATTGTTTGTCCTACCATTGATAACTATAAGAATGCTACTATCATCCAGTGGTATAAGGTAAACAAAACCATAAGAGTGCCAGTGTAAATCAGAATAATGTGAAAAGTTATTTGCAACCAAGTAAATTTTTCTTTTCTAGGACTGCAAGCCTCTTCAGGGACAGAGATACTTCAAGGAAGAAAAATATATTTATATTGAGAACCCCACAAGGGAAGATGACGGTTATTATACTTGTCGATTTATTTATACTCATAAAGGAAATGTGTTTAATGTATCAGCAACAAGAATTTTCATAAGTGAGGGTAAGACAGTCATTATGTATCTTGCTAAGATAAAATGACTAATATCAACTGAGAGCAAAGGTGATTCCTTTTTTACATTAAAGATAGAGTTTCAGTTGGTTTATTTTATCATCTTAGTTAAGCTTTAGATCAGCTTTTTAAGGTGAATTTTGTGGATGGAGATCCAAATGGAGCAAGATGGGGTAAAGTCAGACCTGGTCACATTCAGCTTTCTGTTAAAAAGTTTCTGACAACTCTGATTACGTCCTGTGGTTGGTAGAGCTGCTGATTTCATTTCATTTCTGAAATGAAGGATCTCCTCAGAGGGATGTCACAATGCTCTGCTTTCTCTTTGTTTGAGGGGAGTAGAATTTGTTGCTAGTGAGGATCTGAGGATCACTAGATCACTGATGTGTTGATAGCCTACAACTCAATGCCTTCTGGTTCATCTTGATTATCTAACATTTATTTGATATTAAGTCTGAAAAAAACCTTTAGATTTGTTTTGAATGAGACAAATAAACAAGATATATAGAGAGACAGAAAAGGAGTGGAGCTCAGTGATTACTGTGTCTTTGTGATTTTGAACATGGCCAACATGACTGAGGTGTGTGGACTTTGGGATGCCTCTAGGATGCAGTCTCCTCAGGGAGGATTTGTATTTGGATGGTAGTCAGGGGAAGAGCACGCAGACATCAGCATTTTCAGGTTGCATCAACTTGCAAAACTTCAATTTGTGTCTTCAGTTGTGCACTCAGATAAGTAGAAAAACAGTCAGAAAGACCTTTTATTGGGGGGTGGTTGAGGTTTTGAGTTTGACTTGCATGACTTTTTGTTTGTTTGTTTTGTTGTTTTGTTTGTTTGATTGATTTTTGCAAAAATAGGTAATGTTCATTTGCTGTGGGGAGGCACCCAGCTTGTGGGCAGAAGGCAGATTTGGAGTGTATGAGCCGTGCATGTAGTTTTTGCTGCTGTGCCCCGATCTCAGTAGCAGTTCTGATTATTCTGAACTGCACAAAAGGCAGATTTGAGCTGAGACCTAGTACAGAAACAGTTAGGATAGGTAATGAGAATTGCTTTTCTGGCAGTCTGGGAAGCAGGAGCTTAAATGAGTTCCTTTAGATTTTTTAGGAAAAAGTTGTTATGAGTTTCATGGGGGTACGTTGAGTTGGAAAAACTTAACGAGAAAAAGAATAGCAGTGTGTTTGGAATGGGAAATCTGAGACAGTATAAAGGGCAAGTAAAGAAGAAAAGTGCATAAAGGGAAAAATCCCATAAATATCTGAATGCCTACTGGATGTAATTTGGACATGTCCATAGCAATTAGTTTGGTGATGGACAATAAATATGTGAAAGAACAATTAGTATTCCTTCTAGGAGATAATTATAGGAAATGGCATAAAATTGGACTAAGGGAGATTTAGAGTGTATATAAGAAAAAGGCAGTCAGGCACTGGAATAAGCTGCCCAGGGAAGTGATGGTATTACCATCCCTGGAACTATTCAAAAGGCACATGGATGTAGCACTTGAAGTTTACTGGTGAACACAGCAGTGCTGGGTTAATGGTTGGACTTGAACTAAGAGGTCTTTTTAGAACTTGAAGATTTTATGACTTCACTATTCTATGATGAGGAATGTTCATATGTCAAGCAGTTGTGTGCAGCAGCAAGTGATGCACAGGGAGCACAGAGAGAGTCTTTGGAAGGAGAGGTGCTTGGCTGTCAACCTGTAGAGCTGGAGGAAACACAGAGGAACATGGGCAGGCAGCTGTGGGATAGAGGGTTACCAGTTCAGATACTGCATCAAAGTACATATTAGCTATTTCATATAGTGGATATGAGTAATTTCTCAAATGTTTGAAGGAATCTCTATATCTCTTGGGAAAAGAAAAAAAGGCAGATCAGAAAACAAAGCCTATAACTTCATTTGTTTTTTTTTTTTTTGTTTGTTTGTTTGTTTGTTTTTTTTTTTTCCCACTCTGCAGCTAAAACAGTACTTCAGAAATTCAAGTTTTTCTTTGCTCCTTATATACAAAGGTAAAAATTAAATAAATAGGTAGAAAATATTGAAGCTATTAACATGTAAATACTTCCCAAAAATATTTGGTCATAGCAATAAAACAAGATGATTCTAACAGGCATGTGAAAAAGTGTTAGTTTGCAACTATGTTTTGTAATCATAAAATATAAACTGTACAGATTACAAACCTTATCTTACAAAATGCATTTTCACAACTATCTAAGATGTGCTTTCTTTTTCTTTTTAATTTCTAAAGCAAAATACTCACCTCTACCTCCTCAAATCTTATTTCCAAAGAATAAAGAAGTAATAGAAGTGGAGCTTGGTGAGTACAAACTTTAAATTATTTTTAAATTAATATTTTGTGATGCCCTAGCAAACATGGAGATCTTCAAGAAGATTTTAATTTTTCACTATAGTTTTGCAGATTTAATTCACTCCAACCACTTCAAAGAGGACTTTATCTAAATCCCTTGAAACTGCTTGATGGTACCTCTTAAAAGGGAAGGATGGACTATTCTTGCAAATAGACCTACTCCTTGTTACTTTCAGTCCTCATGTGGAGACAGCGGCTGTGTCTGTGTTGAGGAGTGAAGGAGAGCAAGGGACTGGTCGCTGGCCCTGAGGCTGAGGAGCACTGCCTCTCTCATGTCCCTGTTGGCTGGCATTGATCAGGCCAGTCTTATCTATCAAGAAGATACTGGGAGAGCTGAAAGACCAAAGAGTGAACTTAGCAATAGCCAGCTAGAGAGCCCATAATGTAGAGTTGTTCCCTGCCTCCATTTCGTTTAGGCCTGTAGATGTTCTCAGTGATTCAGATTCACCTTGGGTAGCTTGCACCATGAGAGCAAAGAGCTTCTGGTAGGAGTGAGAATTGTCTGGGATAATCAGCAGAGAAAGGTGGACCTCTCCAGCAAGCGAGTGAACCCATCCAAAACCTAAATAGGTAATCCAGGATGCCTATCTTCCAGGGCAAGTGGGGTGAGGCTGGGCCAGTGGGAGAAGGGATTGCAATTACCATTCTGCTGTTTCTGTCCTACAGCAACACTGCTCTGGTAACAGGTACTGCAGGGGCCCACAGCCCTCTCTGAGGTGCTACATACTGTGGTTCATACACTTGCCATGTTGACTAGCATTCCCATTATTTTTTTCTCTTTCCCTCAGTTGTTTCATCACATTATTAGATATGAATTAGATGAATTAGATGATTAGATATGAATTAGATGAATTCTGCTCCAGAACAAGCTTTCTCTAGTAAGATGGTCAGTGTCTAAGGCTCTGTGGGCTCTGTCTACCCACCTGGGACAATAAGTAATCTGGCACTGCTTACATGGAGCCAATTCACTTTACATATAAACCCCACTTACTGTACTGCTTGCAAAAATGAAGGGATTTCTCCATGCTCTCGAATACCAATTCATGGTTTAATCATAAGATTTGATAATCTTATCTAAGACCCGCTTAGATGCAGATTTACATGGAAAAATTTAACACATTTTAGTTATACATTCTTTCAGGTGCAATGGTAACTCTTACTTTGGAATAAGTATTTCCTAATGACAAATACTTCATAAGGAATTTCTGTTTTAGTCTTGCTTGGGCTGGTTTGCTTTACTTTTATCCAGTTTGAATAAAATCCAAGATAAGACTCTGCACACCATATTTATGCAAAATAATACATACTGAAATTTAATTATTTTCTAACTACATTTGTATGTAAACCAGCATACACTTTCCATGTTTCTCAATAGCCAATTACATGTGTTATGCATCACAAGTAAACCATATATTGCCTTCATAATAATAAATATAAATAATTTCTTTTGTAGTATTTAGTGTCTTATTAGATCTTTTGTTAAAGATTTAATTTTACTATTTCTTTTTGAGTCTTTTCTATGCGTCATTTTGTCTGCAGTAGTCAGAAAAAAATTGTCAAAATCGTTAAGACAAACTCAAAGTTGTATGAAGATTTCTAGAAAAAAGATGTTATGAGGAAAATGAAATTATGTTTCTCATCAAGGAATGTTTACATCTCTCTGTATCTTGATTAGGTGCTGCTTTATCTCTGAAATGTCAGGCCCTCCTGGGGATTAAGAAACAGCCAATAGCTGCTGTCAGATGGGATGTGGATAACATTCCAGTGAAACACTGTGATTTTGCAAGATTTCATGAAGAAACACATTTGTAAGTGTACATAACGCAGAATAATCTTTCTCCTATACAAACTGTCCTGGCCATTAAAACCAATGGTACCAGCTCTTTCTCTCTGTTAGTTTTGAAGGACGTGAGCAGGAATACTATGAAGAGACCACGTTGAATATAACTGAAGTAAAAAAGGAGGATTTGCAGTCAAATTTCACATGTATAGCATTGAACACAATGCACAACGCAAGAGTCATGGTGACATTACAACTCAAAGCGCAATTTGAGGGTAGGATTTTTTTTCATTTTAACACTTTAAACTCAGTTTGAAATATGTTGGTGAGTTTATCTTATTGTTTCTATAAGAAGAAAATCCAGCCTGCTTCTTCCCCACACATTCAAGCCACTGGCAAAATTCTCATGGCTGAAAGTCCTTGGGGAAAATTCTGTTGTGTGTAGGGGTGCATTATTCGAACAGTAACAGTAAGAGATTAAATACTCAGAGCATGACTGTATCAGGCCCGTGATAAGAACATTCTGTTCCTAGGATATTTCTCCATTGTGACAAACTGTTGTTTCTAGTGTGAAACCATGGCAGAAAATAGGCAAACTTTAAAAATAAGAGTTTCAGCTGCTGGTTTGCCAGTTGACTTGCCTTCCTTCCCATACTGCATCCACTGTAGTGCCTTATTTTTTGGCTGAATGTTAAGTGATGTGACTAAGCGCTTTGAAGTCTCTCTTTAACATCTCTGTCTGAGTGCCACTGTGTTCACTCTGTGCCACACAGAGGTGTTAGTAGCACTTCAAAGGCTTTCCCTTGTTTTTGTTTTTTAAATTCATAGTACTAGTAGTACCTTAAACAGAAGGAAAATCCAGGGCTGTAAATAGTGGGGACTGGGGTGATCCTTACCTCCTATGGGAAATTTTTTTTATTTGATAGGGATAGGCAGATCCCTAAGCACTGTTGCCAGCACCCCTAGATTAGATTCCTATGGCAGAAAATGCTATTTTGTATGTGAAGGCACAAGAAGAAGCTGCAGTCAATGGTTTCCATTCTTATCCCTTCCGATAGGCTGAACCATCAGGAATTATAGAATGGTTTGGGTTAGAAGGGACTTTAAAGATCATCTAGTTTCAACCTTCCTGCCATGGGCCGGGACACCTTTCACTAGACCAAGTTGCTTGAAAACTTCATCGAACCTGACCTTGAACATCACCAGGGATGGGGCATCCACAGCTTCTTTGGGCAACTTGTTCCAGTGTCCTGCCATCCTCTAAGTACAGAAATCCTTCTTAATACCTAATTTAAGCCTGCTCTCTTTTCTTGAGGACCTTGAGAAGAAATGCCAAAGCCTTAAACAGGGGTTATTTTTCTGTATGAGAATGGTGGGAAGGGTAAAATCAAGTGTATTGTGATTACAGGGTGTACACAGATCCATATCCTGAAGTATTCTTGACTGCCTGTAACTTTGTACAGGATCATGGTTTCAAAGACTAGATGTATTTCCTTACCACAGCCAAGGCTAGAAGGCATTATAACAGCAGGATAGCACTACCCTTTCCAGAGAAAGGTGGCAGGAGATGTTTTAGTTGGATAAGCAAGTGTGAGTGTGGCATCACTCGGGAAAGCTGGAAGCACACTAGCTCTTCACTGAAGTATTTGAGTGTGGGAGCGTACTTGCAATTAGAGGAAGGGAAACTGAGTAGGAGTTTATGCTCACTCTACTTCAGCAATACAACTCCTTTATTGGTTCTGTATTACAGATTAGATGAAGAAAAGAGTGTAACATATTCTGTATTCATTCGGTGAAACATCGAATCTGACTTCTGTTGCAGACAAATCACGCTTTGTTTTTTATCCATAGGTCTTCAGTAAATGTTCATGAAAGCTCTTGACTGTGATCCCCCTTTTGCTGCTGCCCTTTTAGTGTGGATATCTGTTCCTTCCTCCTTGCTGCTGCTATTGACAAGGTGTCTGCTTCTGCTCCTCAGCATTGTTGGTGTAAGCAATGCTACATCCAAAAGTAGCTGTTCTCTCCTTTAGTTTTCTTCACCCAATCCGCACACAGTTGAGCAATATTTGTGCTAGAACAATGATAGCTTGCCTCTGAGAATAATAAAAATGCTGTAGGATTTGCTTGTGCCTCTCATCTTGTGAATATATAATAAAAATATGTGCTCTCTTTCTTTTTTTTTTCTTTTTTGGTGTTGTGTTTGTGTGTTTGTTTTTAATGGGAAAAATGTTGTGTGTTTTTTTTCCAAATATATATTCATATATGTGTGTAAAGAAAAGTCCCTTATTGTGAAAAATGTGTCTGTCTCAAGTGTCTCTCTGAAGTGTCTTTTCACTTATCTTTATAAAAAGGAAATAAATGCTAAGAGAAGCTCAACAACTCTGTAGAAATGAGCTGCATAACCTAAGTACCTCAATTATAGTGTGCAATGCAATACAATCAGCTCCTTTTTTTATGATTTGGTAGTATCCAGACTACGCATACCGTGTGCTTTAGAAACAGAAATCAGGTAAATTCAGGTTGCTTTTTTTTTTTTTTTAAATCAGAATAATTTAATAAGGATTTGACTACGAATTTTGACAGTCTCTATGGCTACATTCTTGCCTCCATTAGGAGGTGTTAATGTCCCTGCATCTTTCAGCTGCTGCTGCTGCTGCTACATTCAGAGGTTGCTTCTCCTTCTGCTGTGGAAGATTTCTCCATTTTTTTCTTATTCAACTCCTCCCTAGACTTCGGTCACCCCTAGTCAATAAGGAACAATAGGAACAATATGGAACTTCCACGCTATTTTGCATCCTTTCTGTCCCTTCCTTGCCTGAAGCTGTTTGGTATCTTCTGACACCTTCACCAACACTTCATGTCTCATAACACCACATCCCATTTCCTCCAGTTTTTTCAGTACTATATCTCCCTTTTTAATGCCACAGATAGTGATCATCCCAGATTTTGCACTCTCTCTCTGCCACAAGACATGTCTTCTTGTGTGCTCTGATATCCTCTGTGTAATTGGAGTAATGTGCCTCTGGTCACTAGGGCTAAGGAATTTGCAACAACTTTTAATTCCCTTTTCTTCTACCTCTCATGGCAATGACAAAGCTAGTCTTGCTGGACACCTGGCAAGAGACAGTGACTCTACCTGCCAGACTACTCCCAGTTGCCCTCTACAGTTGCTTGGTATCTCTTATGCTGAAAGATGCCACCTCTCAAGAACAAGGAAATTAATCAGCTGCACAGTTCATGTCAGTTCAGCTCATTGATAACTGCAGTGGATGAATGCTCACAAAAGTATCTCTGCTGGCAGAGAGAGGGAAGCTGTTAGCTCCTGAGACAGAGGCAATGACAAGTAATTGGAGAAACAGTGAATGTGTTATCTCCTGCCACCAGCAAAGACAGGAACATCCCTTTGGCATCCCGTTTAACCTGTCTGCTAAGGAACACATGGACTGTCTGAATACCTTTCAACTCCTTCCCTTTTCATTAATATGTAAGCTGACACAGCCTTTTAGCTTATTATCTTGATTCAGGGTTTGTTAAGTAACTGGAGGTGGCTTCTCATGTCTCTAACACACAAGCATCATCTTATTTCTCCCCGAGCATTTCTCAGTTCTTATTCATGAGGAAGTATAAAATACCCAGAGGACCACAAATCGTTCTGGCAAGAACCCTCTTCTCTGGAGAATACTAGAAATTCCAGCCATTCAGAGAAGAGATAAAGTTCAGCCCAAAGCATCAGCTCTGTTCTTCCTCAAAGATATTTAATGCCAAAACTAACCTTAGACTCACATTTGGTAGACTGATATGGACGGAAATTCCAGACCCAGATCCCTGCCTTTACTGTCTGGAAGTGCATCCACCTTAGAAGCCAGAGCAGTTAGAGAAAACTGCTCTGGAGTTTGTCAGGAAACCCTTCCAAAGTTGCACTCTGGCTTGTTTTCTCTGGCCTTTCAAATATTGTTTTTTGTGAGCTCACGGTTCTGCATTCCCATTGCTCTCAAATATAAATAAATAGAAGACAGTCTACTCATGAACTCTCTGCTGCTAAACAATGCAGCAAAGTCAAATGGAGCAACAGGACCTATTCGACCTTGTTCAGGGTCTTGTGGCACTTGCTCATGTTGTGCTGAAGATAACTGATTCATTCCAGTGAAATGAGAGGCTAAGCCAGCCTCACTGGAAATTGAACCTCTTCTTCCAGGAATACATCTGTGGAATTCTTGCCTGATGCTTTACAAGCTGCATAAGCACAGGAAATTAATTTATCACTTCTTTTCCAGCCTTGGTCTAATCAGTACAAAACACAAATATAAACATTTTCTTATGTTCAGTCAACAAATGAATCTGTAAGAAACAGTGTCCAAAGTTCTGATGTTTGGGTCTCCTCACCAGGTAGTGAAAGGAGTTTCCTCACTGTGTGTATGGGTATTGAGCAGAAAAATGGATCAAATAAAATTTGAAGGGGGCCATAAGAACAAGATGCCATCTAGGTACCATGTGACACTGTGAAAAATACAAAATGGCCAAACTTCACTATAAAAGGAACAGGTTATTTTCTTGCTCACTTCAATCTTATCAAAAGGTCGAATTCTGGTGAGGTAAGCTTCTTTACAAGCCTGAAGTTTCCTTCTCCCTTTAAATAGAAAAGAAAAAAATGTAAAGAGTATGAAAATCATGTCCGATCTACCTCACATCCTACCAAAGGAAAGAGAAAATGTACTTGTAAATTCTTCATTTCTATACCTTTTCAGCAGAATTTCTCTGGCGCTAATACTTTTAGTCTGCATCTGTAAGTAATAGTCAATATGCTGCCTTAATCAACATCCCTCAGAGAAGTCCAGGAAACCTGTGAAACTGCAATAAAAGAGACTTTCACTGCTAAATATTTTATCCTACTTCATTCATGTAGTCCCAAGTCCAAGCCAAAGCTCTCAAATTTCTCCTTGGTGGTGGTCAGTGCCTTCACTTGGTAACATACTTACTGGCTGCATCAAATGTGCGGCATTTTCCAATGTTTTGCTGCCTCTTCTAGAGGGGAAATTTAGACTGGTTCTTCGGCCTGCTGTAAGATGCACCTTCTGAAGTTCTGATGAATGGTCTGCTGCTGCAGGCACATGTATTTTATGTGTTTTGGAGGTAGAGGAATAGAAAACCCTGAAAGGCTGTTCCCTGCTCTGAATGCATGAGGCTTAGATGGGTGGAGCTGCTAGTAGTACATATAATCACCCACCATGGGTTAAATGAGGTGAAAGGCCTTTACAGTGAGGATGCCAAAGATGATCTCTATGTTTGAGTTGCAAAAATGCTTGTATTTAAGTGATTGTGGTCAATGTTCAGCAGAATATGACTCACCTCAGCTAAAATAATTCTGAAATTTCAGCAAACTTCCAATCTTTTTGTAATACTGAAGGAATATATGCTTCTAGTGATATTCCAATACAGGCTATAGTGAAATAAAAGTATTATGCAGATGAGATGTGCAATCTGCGTGTTTTCATGTACATTTCTTTGAGGGTAAAAGTTCATCACCTAATCTAATACCCCTGGAGTATATTTTTTATTCCAAGTCATTTCAGAAGTGCTCAAAGCAGTGATATCATTGCAAGTATAGGATTATGAGTTGTCCTGTTGGACAGGAATAATTATGTAAAGAAGTGGACTGTGAATGGAAATCTCTCAATGGATTTGGTTGTGAGAGAAAAAATGTACATGGAACTACTCTGAGTCTACATGCTACAACCAAATGGAGAAGACCTTTGGTATCTTTCATTTGCCTAAGAGCAGATTTCTACTATGAAACAGTTGCCATTAATCTTCCCTGCAAGGGAAAAATGAATTCTTTTTATATAATTACTGTAGAAAGGCTTTGATATTTTAATATCAGTCTTGGCCATCTGGAATTCATAGTGTTTTCAATACTGAATCCTGGGTGAACTCAGTACATCCAGGACATAGGTCAAGAGTATCTTCTTTAGATTTATGGCTGTAATAGTCTATGGATTAAGATTTTATCTTTCTTGTTTGAAGTGAGTACAAAATGACCTTGCTTCTACCTCCCCTCATCTCTTGCTATAGCAGAACTCGATGTTATCTGGAGGATGTGCATATCTAGGTTGCCTTCTGCTCCAAGAATCACAGAACATGAGATAAAATGGACTGTTGCAGAAATGTGTTTATCTGGGTTGTGATAGAAACATAGCTCTTTTCTATAAGAGTTATTATCACAGTTATGTCTCAGACTAGCACAGAGCCGGTGATTGCCATCTTTATACAATCATAAATTCATTGAATGGTTTGGGTTGGAATGAACTTTTAAAGGTCGTCTAGTTCCAACAAACACCCTAGCCTTGGGCAGGACACCTTCCATTAGACCTGGTTTCTTAGTGCCCCATTCAGCCTGGTCCTGAACACTTCCAGGGATGGGGCATCCACAGTTTCTCTGGGCAACCTGTTCCAATGTTTCACCACCCTAAACGTAAAAGTTTTTTTCCTTAAATCTAGTCTGAATCTATTCTTGATAAGTCTTCATATCTGAGGTGAAGGTGGTGAAATTCAAGAGCTCTTTCATGAAGGAAGCTGGAACTAAAGTGTGTGTCTCTTTCCCATTTTTTCTTACTCATCATTGCTATTTCATGCTCCTAGACCCTCTTCAAAGTAAAAGGCAGTAGAGAACATCATCTGACTTCAGCATACTTTATTTTTATGACCAGGACATGTTGTGTTTTCCTGCTGGTTTTGTGTACTTAACTCGTATATTGCAGATTTCATTACACGCACATGCTTCCTTGTATCCTGTTTGTGCAATCATGCCAGAAGCCTCCACTTGTCTGTTTCTGGATGCTTAACAGTTTTCATGCGTAGGCTTAGATGTCTTACAAAATGTTTGAACATTGTTCCTGTCTGTGTTGTTAACACTTTTACAAAGTTACAAAATACTTAAACGTCATTGTCAGCTGTGATAGTTAGTATAAGTATGTCTGGATCCCACAAAGTAAATGTTAATTATCTACTGCTTTATATGCTTCTAGTTTAGGGGTCTCTGTGTTGGCTACACAAACTGGGGAAGGAAAAAGGTTTGTTGTCTCTGTTTTGAGCTCCTTAAAGCTGTAACAGAAGTAAGAATATGAGAGGCTAAAACTTCAGTGCATGAGTTAACTTCTCTACAGCTAACAATATATCCCTCTACTTTGCAGTGGTTCTTCCTAATGTCTTCTTGATCACAGGATCTCTAGTTCTGTTAGTTGCAATAGCAGTCACAGTTATACTTTATCAGTCCTTCCGAGTTGATATCGTTCTATTGTATCGGGAGATATTTCAGCCCTACTCCATCAAGGATGGTAAGTAAGATTTGAGACAGAAAGTTTTAAAAAAGGAAAATGACAAATCATATGGAAATTAATTTATTTGATAGTTGCTTACTGACTCAAATGACACCTTAGCCTGATACCTTGCTTTCTTATGCCTTTAGTTGAGAGAAGTCATGCATAGCTCTGGAAGAAGTTTACATTCCCTTGTTTCCTGGGTTCTATGGTGATGTGTTACAGAAAAGATGGATTCAGTCCTGGTTTCATAGATTTTTTAATGAGTATTTGCCGCAAAACATTGACTGACATTGAAAATTCAATTTACAGTGCTATTAATGGTATTTATTTTGTGTTCTCTGCAACAAAGGAACAAACCTTCCGGTGTAATGTTTTAAAGGTATGTGCTAGAGCAATATAGTTTTTATATGCTAAAATGAAAGATGCCAATATTGTGGAAGGCATTTCTGAGAGGAATCCATCCTATCTAACTTTATGGTTGGATCTCAGCTCAAGAACAAGACATTTAAATTTAGTTGCATGCAACAAAGGTGCACACATGCAAGTTTCCATTGTGGGCAAGAAATCTGGAGACCTGGGCTATTTTCAGTTGTCTAACTATAAGCAGATAGTGCGGTTGGAGCTCCCTCAGGACTTAAGCGAGACCTGAACCTCTCTGCAGTGGCAGCTGAAGGGCAGGCAGTGCCTAATGACATGATGTGACACATGTTTTTAAGAGGCTAAATCCAGATTCTTATCAATAAACCCACCAGAGCTAACCAGGCACTGAGTTCTTACACCTGTGGTCTAAACATAGGCATTTAGAGTCATTTGGGATGACCAAAAAAATAGATACATAACACAGATCTGTTGGATGTTTCAGACTTTTGGAGCAGGGTCTGGAGTGCATGCAGGATGCTGTAGGAAGTTTCACTAGATGCCTATGTTTAGGCAACTCAGCTGGGCCCCTGGTATTTACATGAGAGTAATCTGAATTACTCTAGAATTCACTGACTGCAATGGCCAACTCTCCATTGCTTGTAGCAGAAGTTTAGACACCTAGTTTCCATGTAGACACATAAGTTAACAGTTCTTAAATCTAAAGCTGACTGTTACCACAGATGTCTGAGTGGGAGATATCTACAGCTGATCTAGACACTTATGTTCTTTTTAAAAAGGAAAGAAGTATGCCTTTTAGGGCAGTGTCCATTTAAGTATAATATATGATGAAATGAACCAGACTCTGGAAATGGCAATTTCATTGTTATTACATAATCACAGAATTAATTAGGTTGGAAAAGACCTCTGAGATCATTGAGTCCAATGTATGACCTAACACCACCATATCAACTTGATTACGGCACTAAGTGCCATGTCCAGTCTTTCCTTAAAGGCTTCCAGGGACATTGACTTGACCACTTCCCTGGGCAGTCCATTCTAAAGCCTCTCCTGTGAAGAAATTCATCCTAACGTGCAACCTACGCCTCCCCTGGCACAGCTTAAGACTATGTCTTCTTGTCCTGTTGCTGGTTGCCTGGGAGAAGAGGCCGATCACCACCTGGTTACAATCTCCTTTAAGGTGACTGTAGAGAGCAAGGTCACCCCTGAACCTTCTCCTCTCCAGCTTTTACAACCCCAGCTCCCTCAGCCATTCCTCATAGTACCTATTGGTAGGATGGCTTGAGCAAGAATCTCAGATAGCAACAAAAGAAAGGATATGTTCATCTCCACTGGAAAGAAAGAAATTAAACACGTGGGATTAGAATAAAAATGCTGTAATGGAAAACATATTTGAGAGAAATGAAGCAAGGAGCTAAATAAATACTTAATGTTGTACTTGGTTCTGACTAGGCTTCTTAAGTAATGGAACTTTTCACTCAGAAGTGTGATATGTTGTGGTAATGATGAGTAATTTCTTCAGGATGGAAGAATTTAAGTCCTGAGAGACAAAGTCTATTAACAGCCCATTGTATCACTGAAATAACAAATGCTGAGATTCATCTCTATTTCATGCTAATAAGCATTGATCAATTGAAATCTTACTCTATATACTTTGGGGTACAGCCTTCAAAGGCCAGCTTCTCCAAAGTTGCAAACACACAGGACATAATTCTTGAGCATGGAAAACACCAGATGTGCAGAGTCTCTAATTTTCAAACATGCACTTGATACATTATTCAGATTGGCAGGAACTTCTTAGATCTATTTCAAATACTGATATTTTTATTTCTCTCCTAGTTTTTGCAACTGACAATTCTAATTCATGATAACACAATACACTTTCCTCTTGTTTTGCCTTATAGATGGGAAGATATACGATGCGTATGTTATCTACCCCAAAAACCATATAAATGAAGCTAATTTTGTGGAATTCTTTGTCTACCAAGTCATGCCAGATATTCTAGAAAATAAATGTGGATATAAATTGTGTATTTATGGGAGAGATATATATCCTGGAGAAGGTAAGTTTCAGATCTGATAATGTCTTGTCTGTAATCTGATAATGACTTGTCAAGCTAGAACAAACTGTGGGTTTAGTCCCTTTTAGGTGTCTGTGAGGTCACTTTACATTCCTGAGCTTGATGCTCATCTCTTCAGCAGCTGTGTGTCTGCTTTCAGGCAGGGTGACACAAGCACACTCTGTGCAGGGAATGTGATCCAAAGTGTAAGTCCTTTAAACATACACCTGCACTTTGGATAGTGTAACTCTGCACAGACATGGTCTGGGGAAAGCCACAGAAAAACTACGTGAGAGTAGGATTGGCTGTCTACAAGACAAGGAAGAGGAGAAAACCACACACTGAGTTGAGGAAATACCTTTGCTGTTATCACTCAGGGTTTTCAACCTATTATGAGGGTGTTAGAGTCACAGGAAGTTCAACTTCTGTTTACCGGCATGACCTACTCTCCCTTCACACAATTTCCAGCATTGATTCAGGAGAGATCTGGTATGCTTTATTCCTGCCTTCTTGTCTTACAGAAGGAAATCATGTTAATTAATCTAATTTCCATATGGACATCTCTATGCTATCTTGTATGATTGCTGTCATCTAGTCTGCTCTCCTCCAGAGCTGACTTGTCTGTTCATCTTGTGATGTGGTTATTCTGTGGACCAGATCTTGTCTCCCTGTCAGTAAGCAGGCAGGAAGCCTAGGCTGTCATATTTTCTGTTACACATTTCTGAAATCCTCTGCATTGGGCCATTCTCATTCTCATTCATCTGTCCTGAGCTGGGACTGGGATCTTTGATGTTCTTCGCTTTTGGAGAGTTGTGAAAGGGCTGGATCCAACCCTGGCAAGTCTGGATCCCACCCTGGCAAGTCTGGATCCAACCCTGCAGGGTGAATGCCAACCCAATGCACAGATTAGTGTTTAAATTCATGTGCTGTAACTGAGAAGATTAATACTCTCCCTGTCTGTAAATAAGCCTCTTAAAAGCAAGTCACCCAAAAGTCTCCAAATGACTAGTTTTCATGGGTAAGTATTGCAACATCAGTCTCTGAAGGACTAAACTTGATGGAACATAAGTCTTTACATGGAGACTGTTGATCAAGCACAAATCTGATGCAATCCAGATCTATAGAACTTGACCATAGGTCACTGGACTAGAGATTCCTAACAATCCTTAAAAGCAATGAAAATATTAATATTTCAACCAAAGAGAGCATTTGAAAGGAAGGCTTTGTGTTTTTGGGGGTTTTGTTTGTTCTGCTTTTCTCTTTCCCCCCTTCCCTTTGGTTGGTTGATTTTTTTTCTTTTTTGGGGGGTTGGGGGGTGAAGTCTTCTAATAAATAAACTATATGAGACTGAAGTGAGACAGGAGTTATTTCTGGTTAAAATGCAATGAAAATAAAGTGCCCAAACACAAAAGAGTTCTAAAAGAAATATTGGGGTCTCATAATTTTCTTGTACATCCCTAGATAAAATCAGTGAAATTGAGAAGAGGATGCAGAAGAGCAGACGGCTGATCATCCTTCTAACACAGCAGCTGATTAACTGTAAAGAGCCTGCTTATGATCAACACATTGCTTTGTACAATGCCCTCATTCAAAATGACACAAAGGTGATCCTTCTGGAAATGGAGACAATTGGGACTTATGGGAAACTTCAGGAATCTCTTAAGTTCATTATTGAGCAGCAAGGTACCATCAGATGGAAAGAGCAGCACACTGTGCATCCTCAGTCACCCAATTCTAAGTTCTGGAAACAGGTGAGGTACCATATGCCACTGACACTCAAGTCCTCATACTCAGCTAACACTGGCTGAACAGTCCATGAAAGTACTGCTACACTATCAGAATGAACTACATGCCTGCAGCTATTTTTCCTTTCAGAAGGTACACGATTTTACAGTCTGGAAGTCTGTTTTTTGGACTTTTTCAGTCCTTCAATTGAGGAATAAGGGAACTGAGGCAAGTTTTTGCAGGTATGAGAGTTCTATGTGGGGAATTTTGCATGAAACTTAATGCACCTATGTATAGTTGTACATATAACAGAAAGGTTTTATTGTGAATAGCTCAGTGCCTTGCAGATTTACTTCACACTTCTAATGCAATTGATCAAACATAAATGCCTTCTCTATAATTTGACTAAAAAGTATAATGTGTATTATGCAACTAGAAAGTATAATGCAATGCTTTTGTTAACTTTATTTCTGCCACTTACTTTTTGATTCAATAGTAATACCCACACCATGAAATTTTAGTTTTCCTTGGTATGGATGACTCACTAAAGGCTCTTTTGAGATTGGTGTAAATACAACATTAAAAAAATGCAGTTCTACAGGAAATAAATACACTGATATATATTTATATGCATTTTTTAATATATTTCATATTTTCATATATATATTTAAATCAATCTCACACAAAGGGTAAATTTTAAATTTTACAGGTACAATAGGCCATGCTCTCACTGCTATTATTGTTCTCAGGCACATGGTGTGGCTTTTGGGGATGGTCCTGTGCAGGGTCAGGATTGGATCCTTGTTGGTCCCTTCCAACTTGGTATATTCTGTGATCTCCAGATAGAACTAACATTTTAAAATTCAGGGTAGTATTTTGGACACTATAGCACTCCTTAAAGCTACTGATAAAATAGACTGCTTTTTTTTTATAACAAGAAATATCCACTTTTTCCCCCCTGACCTCATGCCTAATTATACTTTCTTCTGATAGGGAATACCCTCAGATAAGGTCAGAGCCAAATCTCCTCCTAGTTCAGGGGAGTATGAACAAAATGTGTTCCAGTACAGATATCCCTGCAAACTTTAATATTTTTAGGTTTTTAAAACCCGGAAATTTCAAATAAGGCTTTGTTTTCAGCTTCAGGTTTGCTACAGAATGTACTTTAAAAGTGAAAATTTAACACCTATTGTTACCAAGTCCAGGATTACAGTACAGGCAAGATCTTTCCTTTTACTGTAAATTTTTGGTGAATATGGATCTTCAGACTTATGGACAGCTACTTGGAGTAGAAAAAAAAGTGCATGTAATAAATGTATAGATATTTTTCAACATTAAATTGAAAGATCTATGGCAAATTAAGAATTTTTCCACTGATGAGTTATATTTTTGGGTGTTTATTCAGTCATTACTCACCTCACCACAGCTATAAACCATCTAATGTTACATTTTGTTATTGTCTCATTAGATTTGTGTAGTGTTGGGTCCTGTTCTTAAAGATCCCTCTGGATAAACCTTACTGTCTCTGTGGAAGCGCCTCTTCCAAGATTATTACAGGATCAGTTTTTAATACAGTTTGAGTCCTGGGCAAGTAGTGAACAAGAAAGGATGATAAATGAGTGTCTTGGAAAGAAGTCTTGGATGAATTTTGAAGCTGGAAAGGGATGAGGATAAGGTACAGCAAGGAAGTGAACAGGGTCAGCAATGAACCAAATGTTACAACCTGCCCCAGAAAGAGAGGGTAACCCAGGTTCTTATTAATAAATCCCTTGGAGTGGATTACAGTGAAACAACCTGGAATAATTGGTGCTTGTAAACATATGTATGTAGGGTTTATTTTAGAACATTTTGTTTCAAAGCTAAACAGAGGTGTTGCTGCTTAGAGTGTTATCATCTGTAGTAATAAAGCACTATTAAAGCATAAAAATAGCACTTAAGAAAATGTGTAAGGGAGAGAAAGAGAAAGAAAGGATAAGGGTCCTAAGATATGCATAGTGACCACCCACTGGATCCAGCGGTGACACTCGGTAGTTGCAGCTTTCATGTCTGTTGGTGGAACTGGTGGTTACAGTCCTGCCAAAGTGATGGTCTTGATCTGTTGGGGCTGGAGGGAGCCCCCCACAAAACTCAAAGATTTCATGAGTTACTATACACTTCAACCTCAGGTAAGAACACCTTGTACTTCCCCTGGGACAGGGAATTTCACAATGGAGAGTGTCATGGGACATGTCACGAGTCTCTGACACCTTGATCATGGTCCATCATGGTCCAGCATTTGAGATGAACAGCCCAGGCTATATTGAAATGTCTTTGAGGTTCCCCAGAGGGATTTTCACAGCAGAGTCATCATGTAAGGGAGGACATTGGCGTGAGAAGAAGGATTATCCCACCTCATAAGATTTGCCTTTAGCCTCTTTCCTTATCTGGAAGTCCACTTTGTAGCTTCAGGTATGCACACCCTTCTGTACCTGGGATAGTTGGACAATGGCACCCACCTATCTGATCTGAAGGTCCTTTAGCAGTAGGCATACTCAGGGAGGGGTGCTGGGTGAGCAGTTCTTTCTTTTCAGTTTGCTGCAGTGGACAAAAGTCTTTTGGTGATCTTAAAATGTTTAAGCTGTTAACTATTTCAGTCTCTGGCACCAAGTTACTCTGAAACATACTGGTGCCTCACTGACTTATGTTGGCTGGACATGTAGATACAGGCATGTGAAAAGCAAGCTCACTAAATCGCTCTTGTGGTGACACCACTTTTGTATCAAGTTTCATGGTCAACCAGGAGGAAAATAATCAAGCAAAACCTGACAACTTTTATTGTCGTACGCCAGCAGTGAACAGCACAGCCTTGACAGGAAGTAAAGGGGCAAATTCAGGGAGTGGCAAAAAACTATTATAGAATGACAGGGTGAGTATGTGAATGCAATGAAGACTAAAATAATGCTGCAGTTGTCACAGGTGTTTTTGGTATTGCTCAGTGGCTAGTAAAGACATCTGAGATGTGCATTAAATTGGATGTCTTTCTACAGACGTTATCACATTTGCAGCGTTAGAGAGAAAGCAGGAAAAGAACTGTGGAATACTTTTACAGTATCATTACAATTTTAGCAGCATTGAGGCCACATCTGGAGTCCTGTGTTCAGTTCTCAGCTCCTCAGTAGAAGAGAAACAGGGACATACTGGTGAGAGTATAACAAAGGGCCATGAAGTTGGGAAAGGGATTGGAGCACCTCCCCTATGAAGAAAAGAAGAGAGAGCTGGGACTCTTTAGCCTAGTGATGAGAAACCTCTCATCTGAAGGGAGGGTACGAAGAAGAGGCAGTCAGTCTCTTCTGATGATAAATCTCTCATCTGAAGGGAGGGTACGAAGAAGAGGCAGTCAGGCTCTTCTCAGTGAAGGCCAGTGACAGGACCAGAGGCAATGGGCACAAACCTGAAAACAGGAGATCCCCTCTGAACATCAGAAAACAGGGATTTTTACAGTGAGGATGGTGGGGGTGACCCAGTACTGGCCCAGGGAAGTTGTGGCATCTCCAGCTGTGGAGATAGGCAAAAACTGCCTGGACAGAGTTCTGGACAATTTTGAGCTAAGGGGTGGGCTAGATAATGTCCAGAGGTGCCTTTTATCCTCAATTATTCTGTGATTCTGTGATCCACAACTTACAAAGAATCTAAATTTTAAACACCATGTTTTTAATTAGAATTGGCTATTTTTACACTAAGCATTCTGCCCTTGTGGAATAGCAGAATGACAGTCTGCCCTGTGCAAAAAAAAAAAAAAACCAAAACAAAACACTCTTCTTTCAACATAGAAATAAATAAACATAAAAATAATAACATAGGAATAAACATAGAAAGATTATAGATGATTCAGTTTGGATGTTTTAAGCTTAAAATAAACAGAACCAAGGCCATTTTCTTCCTGAATTATACTCTCCACATAGAGATTTAATGCCCTTTAATTTCTGACCTGGGCTTCCCTGGTTTATGGCATCTCAAAGAGCACTGGAGCGCAGATTTGCTCTCACTTCTTGATAAAGCAGAGTCATCCTGCCATCTCGTGGGTGAACAGGCACTCAGAGATTCTGACCAGCTAGAAACTGGTCAATCAACTTTAGAATTAAACACAGGGAATTTTTCAGGGTATGCATATTGCTGTAACCTCCTGAAACTCATATGACATGACTTGTAATAAGCAGCTCAAAATCTGGCATTGAGAATCGAGTGCTGACTCTCTCATAATAATGTATCTTAAAGGAACAGAAGTGTCTTCTTGCCATATAACTGCAGTCATACAGAGCTGTATGTCCTCAGTTGTAAAACCTTATCTATTGATACTTCATATATGAAAAAGTATACACTGCATTGCTGACAATAAAGAAATAGTGATGAGATAGGAATAAGCTGTGACTTATCTCACAATGATATCTGTGGCAAAGCCTCTGGTGACTTCCAAGATATGAAAACCAGCTCCTGATAATATGAAGTAGGATAACTACACATAGCGTGTGGGATGTACTGGCCTCACCACATATACATTTAATGTACACCACCCATTTCTGTGAATATATTAAATGGTTTGGTCTTGAGGTTTCATATAGTGTTGAGATTTGGTGTTCCTACAGCTCAAATAGCTGTGAAGCCCAAGAGACTAACCATTAAAGGAAATTTTTAGAAGTTTTCAGAAGTTTTCATATTAAGCTATTATTTGGAGTGTATGCAACATTAATTTCTTACAGCATTGAACAAAGCATGTTTGGAAGATGATATGTAAAATTGATAGTATATTCTATTGAATGTACAACTGTATGTTCCTGACTCTTCCAAGAATTGAAAAACTACAGCTATTGTTTCAGAAACATATCATGCATATCCAGCTGTGCTGTGGACAGTGGGAGAACATTGGATGCTGCATACCTTGTTTTGAACAAAGTCCTTGACACAATCTCTGTTAATGACAAGCAGGTAAGTCTACAAAAGTGAGTGGAAAAGCAATGGGACCAAAATCCATGGGGGACCAACACATTGTGACCAACATACAAACCTCAGCTCACAGCAAATTACCAGTGGCATCCCTCAGAGACTGATATTGGTACCAGTACTGTTTAGCATTCTTATTGACGATCTTGACAATGGAACAGACTGCACAATCAATGGATTTTCAGACAGAAAATCAAAATGGGGAAGGTTAGTTGACCAGGAGGAGGAGCACAGTGCTGCTGTTTTGGACAGCAACAGGCTGAAGAAATGGTCTGATGGGAAACTCACAAGGTTCAATCCAAGGCATGCGCAAAGTGCTGCATCTGGGATGGAATAAACCCAGTACAAGTGAGGCACTGACACAGTGGAGTCCAGGAAAAGACCACCAAGAGCACAGATCATACAGGGAGAGGACAAGAGGCCCTGTTTCTATCTACAAGAACCTAATGGAAAGACAGAGAGAATGGATAGAGCCAGACTCTTCTCAAAGAAAGGCAGAGATGGGACAAAAATGTAACTGGCACTAATTAGAACAGATGTTGGAACATGTGCCCAGGGAGGCCATGGAATCTCCATTCAGGTCTCAGTTGCAAGTACCCTGAAGGGAGGCTCAACCCAAGGACCTCCAGTATCCCCTTCCAACCTGAATTATTCTGTGATGCTAGGATGCAGAAGAAAGTCTGTAAATGTTTAACTTGTGTACTTTGAAATTTCTGAGAAACTTACGAAGCTCTAACAGACACGTTATCAGTCTGTAACCTGCTTTTTGACATCAGGGACAGATAATGCTGAAAAACACATTGAATATAACTTAGCCTCTGGTAAGAATGAATACAACTGGTATACAGAGATAACAGAAGTAGATTAAAGCAGACTATTGCCAGCTGAAAGCAAGCAGGTTTAGACGGTGGTTGCAAGAGTTGGATGTGTTTCAATTTATGATGGAAATAGTTTCACAGTTTAGATTTTTCAGTCAGCACCTCGGTATAGTATATTTTGGATGGAAAGAAAGATGTGCAAAACTGTGAGAAGTAACTGGCTGGTTGGTCAGGTGGTCAGAGCTTCATAAAAAAATCTGTTTTCTAATATTAGTGCTAACTTCCATTTTCATTGTGGCACTTTCAAACTGAAAATTTGAGCTATAGCTATTTTTAGTTGAGTTACTTCACTATTATGAGGCCATTAAAATTGTGTTAGTCTCAGGACTAAAAAGTAAAATTTATTCCCCTTTCATAAACATTCACATATCACAAAGCTAGTTATGACATTAGTTCAAAGGACCAATTCAAGCACTTTCTGATGTAAATGAAAGTTCAGAAACTTGAGGGTATTTCAAAAGGATATGAAAGCAAAAGAATGTGAGAACCACTCATGGGAAATACTGCTACAAAAGAGTGAGTTAAAAAAAAATTTCCAAACTGTCCCTATCAAGACTTAGTCTGTGAAAGTAAAAACTTGATGACATTTTACTTCATCATTTTATTTACTGGCTATTAAACAGCTTTCAGACTGTCATGTAAAATCACTATCATCTTTATGATATGCTTTCTTTTAAGTTTTAGAACCAAGTACTAAGTCAGAAACCCAAAAATACCATGACATATCTTGTACACATTTTTAAAGGAGTTATAGTGAGTTAGATCATTGAGTTGTGCTCATTTACATTATCCAAAAGTCTGATTGTTGTTATATACATATTTTTTCAATCTGTGATGAGAAAAAGAAATTATATGAGACAGTAAAATTCTCCAGGGTTTCTTTGCTTCACCTTGGCAATGAAAATATGCAAGAAAGTCAGCTGTGTGTAATCCCTCCCTCCTTTTTTTTTGTTTTATCTTTAAAGTGACACCTCCTGTTACAGTTGAAAAATTCCGCATTTGCAGTTGTCTTGGGCAAAACCCCCGAAAGGTTTTTCAAAAGGTTTGTCACAAAACAAATTTCTGAAGATGAAAAGGGTGCTATAAAAGAATTTCTGAGGGAATGATTTTTTTGCTGCTGTTATCAAAGTAACTTTACTTAGAAGTATAGTGCAGAGTACTTAGTAGACAAATTATTAGTGTAATTGACTGTGGCAAGCATTCATTTATTCAGGAACAGGACTCAAACAAAAAATACAGCCATCAGAAACTCCTGATGAAACTATAGTTCCAATATATCAATATTTGGCTAAAAAGCCAGCTCAACGACTGGCATGAGGGCTTACTTAGAAGTGAATACATACACTCCCTTTGCAGTAATGGAGCTATACAAGGTTTTGTGTCTTGAAAGTTTACATTACTCTCCCCCTTGAAGGGGATAGTAGAACAGAAAAAAAAATAGCACTGAAATGGGGATATTTGCTGTAAAAATATCGTAGAATCATGCCTTTTTGCCTTGTCTTTTTTTCCTGTAGATATTTGGTAATTTTTGGGGTGAGGGGGTGAGGTGGTGGTTGTTTCTTTGTGTGTATGTGTGTGTGTCTGTGTGTGTGTGTTTTGTGGTCTTTGCACAGTACCAGCCTTTCAGTTTTAAGTTCTTTCCACGACCTCGTTCTCAAAGCAGTCAGCGAGATGGGGAGGAAGCTGCAGCAGAGATAAAAGGTAGTATACTTAGCCTAATATACTCGTTCCTAACCCTCCATCACACTCCACCACAGTTCTTTGGAAAGAGTCCTAAAACGGGCGTTCAGCAGAAAAGCGGAGGAAGAGGCGTTTCGGCTGAAGACAACGGAAGGCATCACCTCCTTATGCCTTTTCTTCCCTTGCAAGGTTGTGAGAGTGAAAGCGCCCTTCCCGCCGCCCCGTCTCCTAAGAAAGTTCATCATCCATCGCTCCCTTTGCTCGCGGAGCGCACCGCTGGGTTTCTCCCCGGCCGGGTGGCAGCCCAGCGCCCTCGGTAAGCCTGGCACTGCCGGCCTTCTCCACGCTGCTGCCCGGCCCCGACCCCCGCCCCACCATCGGGCACCGCTGCCTTCCAGAGAAACGGGGAAGCAACCCTGCGGCGCCCGCCCGGACCCCACACCCCACATCCCACATCCCACATCCCCCACCCCGCATCCCGCACCCCACACCCCGCACCCCACACCCCGCACCCCACACCCCGCATCCTGCATCCTACGCCCCGCATCCCGCATCCCGCATCTCGCATCCCGCATCCCGCACGCCCCACCCCGTGGCAGGAACGGGCGGCGCGGGGCTCCTGCCGGGCACCCCGGGGCAGGTAAGTCTGGGGAAGGGCAGGGGAGAACGGGGGAGGGAAAGGCAAGGGTTGGGCATGGGAGGCTCCTTCTCCCCTCCCTCGGAGAAGTCAGGAGCCAGCCCCGAAGGGCATCTCTGCGGGTGTGCGGGCGGCCGGTACTCGCTGGCCGGGGTCTTCCCCGGGGCGCCCTGACTCTCCCCGATCCTGCCTCTCCCCCACCTTTCCAGTCTCCCACCCTGCCGTGCTTCCCTTCTCCAACACTTGTTCCCCAAGCCACTTGGCTCGGACAGCTCTCTCCGTCTCTCTTTGTGGCCATGATATACTTTTTCGTTATTACAGAGCTGTCATAAATAATTTAGCCCTGAAAATGGCTTATTTCAACTCACAGCCCCTCACTGGCACTGCCAAATCGCTGTCTCTGGGCAGTCCACAGCCCTTTCCCTCACACCTTGGTGGCTTTGGAGAATGGGCTCCTTCAGTGCTGTTGTAGGTATTAGAAGCAAAAGATTATGACTAAAACATTTGTGTATCAGCCCTCAAATAGTTCATTTAGAGATAATATTAATATTAGGGACTTGCTATTACCATTACATTAATGTTAGTAAAAATGAATTTCTCACATCTACTTTTTCCATTTTCCTCCCTGAATTCAAGCGTTCACAACATGAGAAATTCCACTCTTCCTTTTTCAGAAGGTTTTTCAGATTGAGCTGTCAATGTATTGACTCACTGAGAGGGACTGTTCTCTGTTTTTCAGTGATGAAGGAGGTTCAGAAGAGTTAAAAGAGTACAAGTTGCATCTCTCTGAAGTTTGGAAGACTACCTCTGCATCCACTTTCCACCTGGAAGACCTCCATAGTAAGTAAAAAAACTGCACTTATGTTCTTTGAAATTAAGATGGTTTTTCATTTTTACCAAGAATTTGCAATCCTGGCAGAATGGTGCTTGGACCTACTATGGTTGACAACTATTGGCTAAATACTTTTCTTCATGAACACTCTGCAAATTATGGCACTGTGTGGTGATATTTTAAAAAATACTTAAATTCCTCAAGAAGTCATTCTTAAAGAGTGCATATTAGTTGCGTTCCTCCCTTGACCCCAAAATGATTCTTTGAGCAGCCTGATGTTCCAAAGAATCTGTTGGTATTTTTAAAAGAGGAAGTCGCAACCTTTTGTGACCAAACTGAGTTTTCCAAAAGTGTTGACCAAAATCAGTTACTTGACCAAAACTGAGGATCAGTCACTTCAATGTATCAGCCCCCTTTCATTCCAAAATCTTCTGGTGATTCTGTAAAAATGAGGAAAAATTGTAATGGTGCTTAAATACACAGAATTGTCTAGTTCATAAGATATCATTGATACACTTTACAGAACTTAAACCTTCAGTTTGTTTAAAGTTTTTATTGGTTTCACAATAGCACAAATATTTTTAAGAACCATTTTTTTTGTTATGAAAAGTCCATTAGTGGTTTTAAACAGGTGTAAAATTTGTAAAACAAGCTTAAAGCTGTTGTCTTTAAGCTACAAGCCTTATAGACAATTGATAATTTAATAAATTGTCTCTGAACTGTCATTCCGTTCTATTGCCCTTTGAATATTTCTGTACTCCTATATTAGGCAGAGAATCTTTGTTTGACCTTAAAATAACTCTCCATTTTTTTTCTGACAATTAAAAATCATACTCTCTTCCTCCAAGAATCTCTTCATATAAGCTGACTTTCACCAAAAACATTTTTCTTTTTTCCCCTCTTTTTTCCCTTCTGAGATTTTTATTGAAGAGGACTTCAAAGCATATGGGTCAAATGTAAATATTTTTAGTCTACAGTAAAACAATTTCAAACATTGATCAAGTTCAACAGCAGTGGGGGAGTAAGACTAAGGCCCTGTGTTTTTCTTTTAAGAGTAGTTGTAAATATCAAACTTGGTTATTACTTAGGTAGCTTGCATTATGCTGTGTGCATTCAACAAAACTTTCACTGCGTGCAGATGTGATATACCAAAAAAGAATTGGATTTAGAATTATAAATCTGGTGATAAATGATTTTATCCTTACGTAGTGGATCATAGTTTTATGGTCTCTAACAGCTGCGTTTCTTCTGGATGTGACAGGGTGAAAAATGAAAGTAAGGAACTAAAATAAAGAGAGAGGCCCTTCTTTCCTTGTAAAGTGTAGGAGCTTGATACTTTGTGTGTAGCAGGGAACTGAAACCAGGACTGACAAGTTTACTGTATGACCCTTTAAAGTTGCTTGTTATACTCAGCATCCAACTTCTGGCTTGCTAAATCTGGACCTGCCTACCAGTCTGTCTGAAAAAAAGGGATGTGAAATACATCCTTCATCTCCTTACTTCATGGGATGATTGCAAACTTGTGATTGAGACACAGCCTTAGGACTAGCTCTGTCTCTGTCTATTAACGTCTGAGGAACCTCAGAGAAGACGCTCCATGCTCGTCTTACTTAGTGGTGTTTTTCATTTCCCTTCGAAATCGCAGTTGACTACACTTGAAGCAATTGAATATGAGCTGCTTCATGTCCTCCCCCTCAGTGGAAAAGTTAGTGCTCTCAGCTGGTGCTTATTGCCTCCACAGGCAAAATTGTAAGACAAATATGTCTCATTGTTTTCTAACAGGCTCAAAATTAGCCATCAGCATATCCAATCTACAACATTGTGCTGTTCTCATTGAAGGCAAGGAAAGTTTCTACTAGCTTTTTCTACAAGGTCTTGCCAAGTTTATATTCTTTGTGGAGAAAAAAAGCACTGTCCTGTCCTGTGGTAGGTATCTGCTGGCTTGGGATTTGAGTGCTTTTGTAAGATTGTAAAATGCATCTACTGAACAAGAAAGTGGAAGAAGGAAACCCTGCAATGCTTTCTGTATTTAAAGTAAATGTGCTAAGAAAAATCTAGATGCATTACCTGATGCATGAAAATAGCTGTTATGGTAAAAATATGTAACTTCCCATTTGGAAAGCCCTCTTCAGCACCAGGCAGTAGTTACACTGCTCACATCCTCAAAGGAATCTGTTTCACTTCACTTGTGATGAATTGTGAATCTGTTTTTCTTAGGCTTTCAGAACAAGCAAGTGCAATTCAGTTTCATTTTCTGGAGAAGTGAGAAGTAACTCAAGGAAATGACTCTGGTGATTTATTTTTTAATGTTTATCATGGAATCTGCCACTGGTAAGTAAAAGTTTTCAATTCAACAATAAGACCTTCAAAATTTGTGTCATCTTCTTGACAGTTGCTTGGAGTAGGGCCAGTTTTGTATTTTGCAGCTGGGAACAAAAACTTAAAGGTTTGACAATTTCAGCCCAGCTCCAGACTTGGGAAATTATGAAATAAGAGGAGCAAGGATGCTACCTGGAGACACCTGATGATGCTGTGTGTGACCATAAATGTATGAAAAGCCACAGCAAGCAAGAGAATGAGTCTGTTTCTTTTTGTGCCGTTTGGAAGTGTGGTCACAATAGTTGCTAAACAACAGTAATCTCTGAGAACCTTAGAAGAGAGTGAAAGTTTATTTTATTTTTGATTGTTAATGCTAAACCAGCATTCCTTTTCTGTGGTTTTTTATGTCTTTTGTATGCAAAAGTAAATTTGGGGAATTTGTTTAGAAAGGCAGACATCAAGAGTAAATTTTACATGCATAATCTCATTCCAAGGAAACTTTCCTAAAGATCTCTGAAGTTTTTCAGAAATATATCTACATAGTGATTTGGTTTTAATTAAGAAGATAAGGAAATGCAAATTTTAATTCATAAGATCCGTGCTTTTCTTTCAGCTGTATTTGTCAAGTCAAACCATAGGTGAGGAATTTTTCCTTTTGCCTTCCATTAGTGGCAGCTGCTTTTCTGTAGTGTGTGGCCAGATTCTGCCCTTTGTGCCAATTTGATTCTGACACTGGAACTCACATGAAAGCCTTATAGGGGTAGGGGCTTGTCATTTTTTTTTTCCCACTACCCTTTTCTTTCAGCTTTTTTTGTGTAAGGTGGAATAAAGCTTGAAAAATTGAGTTTTCAGTAAGTATTGGTAGAATAAACCAATGCTGCCAAACCACTTTGCTGAAAGAAAGTCACTTTATAAAAGACCAGCGGCACAGCAAATCATTTTAAAGTCAGGCTAGCATAATTTTCTGTAAGTAGTACTTGGCTTCCTAATGTATTTTTTCCTCCTTTCTCTGAAGAGAAGCTGTGTCCCCTTCGTACCACCATTGATGTGCTAGAAGGGGAATTTTTTTTCCTTTGTTACCCTGAGTCAAGGCAAGAGCATTTTCAGGAAGAAGCATACACAATAAACTGGTACAGAGAAAATGCTGGACAGCAGCAACTGATAAAGACAACACAGAGAATTGTTTCACAAATGAATTTTCTGGAGTTTTGGCCAGCGGAACTCAGTGACTCTGGGAATTACTCTGTCACTCACAGGTGAGTGCACAATCCAGTGGGTGAACATCTTGCCTTTGCACATGTTTATGATGAAGATGATTTCTTTGTCTTCTTTTGTGTAGCTACTGGCATCTGTACAAAGAAGGTGCAGGGAACTGCATTAACAGTGGTGTCATTTCCTACTTAATTTCACAATAACCATCAATGTGGACCTATAATATTTACAAGTATCTAGAAGCAGTTGCAGCCTTTTAAAGGTTCTGTAAACCTTTTGATAAGGCAGGTAGCATTTCTGCTGGCTTGCGATTAATTACCTAAACAAAATGAGTGATAGGCAACACTTCTGTCCACTGCCAAGTAAAAGGAAACATTTTCTTGTCTTTTTCCCCAGACTTGTTCTTGTTTGCTCTCTTGAGTGAATCTCATGCTCTGGGGCCTGTCAAGTTGTCTTTATAGTAAACTAATAAACAAAGAGTGGCACAGCTGAACTCTGGCTTCTGTGCAAACCTTTGCATGCTTGGAGCCATACAAAGAACAAATGAAATAACTGGATTTGATTTCTTAGCACTGTAGAACATCGTGAGTCAAAAGGAGAAATAAAGGGCATCTCCATTATTTGGTGGTAATCTTCATTGGAACACCTTGAAAGACTAGGGGACTAAATCAAAGGTCTGCTACATGGATTTGTCATGACAAACTTGCACTAAAACCATAATTCAGAATTTACAACTGAAGCAATGATTAATTTGAAGCAGATTACTTTTCATGTAGTGATTTGTGCTATTCTCCAAGTAAAATTTCTAAGGTTCTTGCCTGTTTTTAAAGCATATGGGACTGTGGATACTGAGAAATGCTCTTCCCTTTTTTTCCAGTAACATTACTGACTCAGGTTTGATCATTTCCAGTTCTAAGCTAGATTTCAATTGTTAATTTCCAGGTTAACTTGGAAGCTGAAAACTTTGTTCTATTTTTCCATGTATCATTATTATTATCATCTTACTGATATTATTTTTAAAATTACTGTCATGGTATATGAAATGTTAAATATCTTTAGTTGTAGGGTAAACCTTGTGAAAAATTTTATTCATCTATGCTGAACTCAGTCTTGAGAGCATTGTCTTTAAGGGTGATGAGCATGGTAGTTTGTCTACTCTGTTGTGCACTTTTGTGTAAAGTTACTGTATTATCCAGTACAGATATTTGTCTCAAGCAGCACAGCTGAAGCCTGCTGCTCAGTTTTGGTGTGTAGGAGTTAACATTAGCTGATACCTGACAGGGGCTTGTCTGTTGTCATGGAACTGTACTTCACATATTGAGTCTTTAAAATTTGTCTTCATTTATGGCCTTGATCAGTTGTCTATATGGTCACTTCACAAGAAAGCTAACAAATCTAATGATTTGCTCTAATGCCACCACCTAATCAGGGGCACAAAATGCACGCTCTGACTTGACATGGGGTAAGGTAGGTGGAGGGCATACCTGAATTACCAGGCTACTGAAGGGCATTGTTATAAGGAGTCTAAAAAGAGGAAGAAGAGAGAAAAGAAGAGAGGAAAGCCATGATAACTCCAGCTTTAATACACAATTGTTGTGGTTTTGTGATTATTTTAAGGACGCGGAGTAATGACAGTAAATCTACAGTAAATTTAAAAAAAAGATGTAAAATTAATACAAAAGAATATAAACCTTAAAACTGAGGGAAACAGCCTTACATATAGAAGAAGATGACAGGAAAAGAATTAAAACTATTAGGATGAAATTTGTTAAAATAAGGATTTGTTGTTAAACACAAAAATATCAGAATCCTTTATGAAATGTCTTGATTTACTCATTTGTTTAAGTGAGAAACTAAGAAGAAAGGTTTTGATTGCATCAAATCATTCATTTAGAATTAAGAGTTTTGATTTTCTGCTTTTTTGTCTTGTCTTCTAGGACTATATTATGCTACTACATTATAAAATTCAGTTTTGAACTAAAGCATTTTCATTTTGTAGGAGAAAGTTTTTTTACTCTGACACATACCTCTTTTTTTTCCTTCCTGCCCCCAGCTCCTCGTCCCCTCAATTTCTTTCTGCTAGGCCCACGCAAATACTCATTCTTCTGTTAGGATGAGAATGAAGGCACATACCAGAACCTTCCAATCCTCTTCACAGGTCTCACTGCTGGAACAATAGGCATAAGGGGATTTTTTTCATGGTATTTTAATGAGATCTTGGCCTAGTTTATTTGATGGTTCTCACTAATGTCAGGCATGTTAAAAGAATTACATTTCAGCAAATACAAAAGATTGGTGCCGAGACTGTTTTCTGCAGAGACAGAGGACTTTTAGTCGTCTCTATTTATGGGGAAAAATTGTGTGCTATTGTGAACTACTGAAGTGGTTTAAGGTTTAATAAGAATGAAAATTAGAGTAAAGTTTTGCTCTTGAAAGAAGGTATTCTAAGTATATTTCTATATATAAAAAAATTATTTTCTGCAATTTAATTTAGAGATAGGTATTTGTAAGCTATATGGGAAATGATTCTTAGAGTACTTATAACTGTTTAGGCAGTTTCAGTGAACAATGTGACAATTTCATATACTGCAGATTTTCAAGAAAAAAAGACATGCTGACAGATTTTACAAACTAATTAAATGTAAGGATTATTTTTCCTGATACGTTACAACTGATAGTATGCAAGGAGCAAGAGGTGAAAGTGACATAACAATGTTTTTATGGTGTATTAACCACTTATTTGTTACTTAGAGAAGAATTAGAAGTTTTACAGACAAACCAGGAGTGTCCTGCTGAGACATAGGTAGCTAAGTGTGCATATGCGTGTGTTGATGTGTTCACCTGTGTTTGTTAGTATACCAGACTTAGGATATAAATTCGGGAATTAATGAACATCACCTGTAAGCCTGGATGTATCCATCTTCAGCAATATTTCTGGAAAATAAAAATTGCATATGCACTTGTAGTGAGAATGGTAAGCAGAAAAACTGTGTCACAGATCTTTGGCAGGATTTCTGATTTGTATGGGTTTTTTCATAGCCTGTATCCTGTGGTTATCAAAGAGAAAAACAGAAATCAAAAAAGCAGGTCATCAGGTTGCTCTATGTTGGTGACCTTGAAACTGAGAAAACTTACAGGTTCCAGAAGAAAACCTGAAAGTAAAGAGATCTGTGATAAACATATAATACATTTTAAAATCCTAATATTGCTCACTTTTTTGATATGTTTAGAAGAGTTAAAAGCAGTGGGAACATATATGTTTAGGGTTAATATTGCAATTTGAAAGGCAGAGCGACAGTTTCTGCACTACACTGTAATGTTGAGAAAACACTGGCTTGTTGCAGTGAAATAGGTAAGGGATGATTAGAATTGTCTGTATATTCAGTAAGCTTGGTTCATATTCTCTTAAGGGCTTTCACTTCCCTGGATCAACTCCTGAGTCAAGCTAGATTTTGTTGTTCCTTCTTGGTGCGTTTGGTGGGGGGAGTTTGAAAGATGTTAAACCAGAAATTGTTTTGTTCCCCACAAAGAATCACTAAAGAATCTCAGCAGGTAAAAATCAAGATAGATTATGTCAACTCAGACCCTAGCAGTTTAAACTAAATCCATCTTTTTCTGTTGTTGTTGAAAGCCATATGTATGGGGCAGACAACTGGAAATTTTATAAGACAAGTTCATCTTTTTTGCATAGGTGTGGTTTTTACACCTTTCAGGGAGCTGGTCCTTGCCAGATTTTGGCTCATTAGGTAGAATACCTTGATTCACTTTGAATGAAATCCTCATATTTGTTGAAATAGAATCACAGAGAACATATGGCTTTATTGACCCTTTTCTTCCATCTGCTGAATCTAGATAGTAAATGCACATGTATTTCATGTCTAGATCTGTAATTGCCTCTATAACAGTATTCAGATTACTAGTGTGATGTCTAAAGAAAGACACAGACTAAGTAGAATTAATTGGAATTAATGTTTATGTCTACACCTAAACTTATTTTAGATACCTTAGTGTCAGGGAGAGAGAGGTCTTTCTGGGGCACAGATTATCTTGTTCTAAAATAAACATATAAAATAAACTGCACAAGTAAGAAGGTGACCACTGTGGTCTCACTGCTGGCTATGATTAGTAGCTCTGATTTAAATGTGTAAATACAATGTTGAAGAATGGGTGAGAAGGACTCCACCCACCGTGAATACCCACACAAGCGGATCTCTGATGGAGAAGTTTTAGTAAGGCTTTTCCTGTTTATAACAGCATTGTTAATTTGTTGAGAAACCAAATCACTGTTTTGGTTTAGAGAGTCAACTGCAATTATGAGTAGTGAATAGCTCTAGTGAGAAAAGAGAACAAGGAGAACCTTTGTAGGCTGAGAAAAAGATATAAGGTGAAAAGGGTGAGCGGAAGACATAAATACATTTGTTTGGCAAGTTTAAAAAGTGGAAAAAAACCAAGCTGAGGCAGTCTAAATTATTCATTTAAATGATGTCCTGATATTTCTTCTGAATCTTGTACAGTCAAAAGCTATGTCAGTCAAGAATGGTGTTTAAGCTGGTATACTCGCCAGGGATGCTTCTGTGTTCCAACTGCTTTGTCCTCTTGGCCCTTCTCATTGAAATGATTCTTGACTAGTTGTAGCTTTGGGAGCAATTTATTTTTCTTTTCTTGGAGGCAGAAAGATTCAAACATATTTATGAAGATATGACTGACATTGTAGGGAAGTGCTCTGTGATTGCTGCCTTTGCTTTGTCAGGCCCCATTTTCAGTAAACAAATGAGAGCTCTATGCACTAATTGTGCCATCTCACCTGTTAATTGACAGAATCTCACCCACTAACTGACAGAAACATATGGCTTTCTTTTAAGCTCTAACTTTGCCAAATTTAACTCAGAAGTCTTCCAGGTTCCTTTCCCTTGGTAGTCATGTATTTGGACATACCCAGCAGTGAAATAACTCACAACTATAATCTGATTGTTTTGAGGAATATGTGAATAGAACTTAGCAGAAATCTGAATGACAGTGATCACCTCCTAGATGTTCAAAAGAAGTATTTTTGGAGCATATTCATGTAATCTTTTTTAGATACAGCATTGGATGTGATGACTGCTGTAGAAGCAGTAGCTCCTGACTCTTCCAGTCAGCCTGGGGTGGTCAGCTACTGAAGGTCTCTGATCAGTGCAGACTCAAAAACAAAGAGATGCATCCTTTCCAAAATGCCTTGTTTTGCAGACATTCTTGAATCCATAAGTGATTCTGTAATTCATGAGACTTGTGGAGTTTAGAAATATTTCAAAATATCAGTGACTATCTGAGTATCAAACAATGATTAACGTTGCTTTGTGAACAACAGCAGAGTTGCGTATCTCATTTTTGATCTATTTTACAAGTAGTATTTTCAGTTACTGCTTTAAACATAGGAAATTAAACCCTCAAAATGCTTAGCTGATTCAAGGTCCTAAGATTCTTTTTTGCTGTTCTGTAACTATACATGATGCCACAGATTGTTACATTCTCGTTTGGGTCAATGTAGCACATGTCATATTCCACAGGTATAATTGTATTGTCAAATGTATTGTGATAGTCAATTTAGTTTAGGTAACCTGTTTGTTAACGGAATTAGCACTTATTTGAGGGTGGGAATGTAATAAAGGGAAATATAAATAGGTTACTTTAGATGTACTTTTTACCTAACAGATACATTAGATAATTTATAGAATTTATTTTGCATTTTGTGTGTAACTCACTATGCTGCATTCTTTTCAGAAGCTCCTAAAACTGATTTTGCTAATTTTTTTTTTTTTTCATAGCAATGGAACACAAAATTTCACAATTCAAAAGTGGACCTTGAATGTACTTGAAAGAAATAAAAGCAGCTGCTTCAACAAGAATCATTTAACTACAGAAATAAAAAATGCTGGAACTGGTCATTCACTGAAATGCAGTGATTTGTCAGTCAGTGAAAATGACAGCATAACATGGTACAAGGTAATCATTGAAACAGTTTCACTCAAATCATTGGCTATAGAAACAAAATGTCTGATTGCAGAAAAAATTAATTGCAAACAAATTTTTAGAAGTATCTACAAAGACTGTAAAGCCTTCTCAGGCGATTAGAGAAAAAAAACCCTTTAGATAGATATATGAAAAAATTTTTTCTCTGCTTTCAGATTTATTAAAAAATATACCTGTTTGAGAAGTTATTAAGCTGCCAGTTTGGAATGGTAAATGATCTGATGCCTGCTTCCTGATTTAGACATCAGCTGGTTTACCCAGCTGCTACTTTGCTGGCACAGATATTATACTGATGCTAAATGAGGTGTCAAGATATTTGGTTTACAGCTGGCATGTGTTTGTAAAGTAATGGCAAACTTTTCACTTTTGTAGTTTCTGAACACTTTTTACTCCTGGTTGGAGTAACAGGCCCTATTCACTGCACATTGAATCAGTTTCAGGAGGGAATTTTGACTGCTTAAGTACAGGACATCTGGAGTATCCTGGAAAGAATGAGCTACAGCCCTGTTTTCTTGTTCTTTGGGGCCTGGGAGGATTGGGCCACTGATGGATGGAGCCATTATGTTTTCTGCAATAAAGAATCACACCCCAGACTGGCCTCTCTCATGGCTAAACTGAGTATACCAATGCTTAATATTTTAATGCTTAATATGTGCCTAATAGTATGAGACAGATGAAGCAGCCATCCTTGCCCCTAAATATCCTTTAGCACTTTATTGGGTGAAAATTTTCGAAGTCTTTCTATTGCACCCTAAGCTGAGATAAAACAGGGATGGTGACAGATGCATTTTCAACAAGAGCCTGCTGGTAAGCATATGCATCCAGAAAATGTCCATTTCTTGGACAATTTCTATCAGTGATCATTTCCCTTTTGATCTAAGGGAATTCAGACCAGAACCAGATATTGCCTTTTTCTCAGGACATTTCACTTAACATGTGCTGTGAATTAAAAAAAAAACAAACAAAAAACCCCCAAACCACAAATTAGAGTTTATTTCAGGGATAGAGAGAGTAAACACATGTGAATCCGATTCTTGTCACCCTCTGAGATGGTCACTTTACCTACTGTTGAGGCATTTCTTTTTAAAACCTGAAACCTCCTCATAAGCTAGGCAGCTTTGGGCCACAAGCAGATGACACCTACAGACTCAAGCCATCATTTTGAAAAAAAAAAGAACAAAAATGCTTTAAAGTTACTAAACCAGTATTTTTATACTCAGATGCTTACCTGAAATTGCAGTGCTCTCAAATTCTAATGGACTAAATGTTCAAATGTTGCATTTAAGTGACCAGGAGTGATAATTAGGCTTCCACCTCTTTTTGGTCAGACACATGTCATGGGCATATTGAAAAGAATGATGGTGACACTTTGTTTCAAAAATGGTTTTTAATTTCTTTAAGGTTTTGAATGCATGTTTGCTACAGAATAGTGTTTTCTGGTTTTATTGACACAGGACTGTAAGAACTGTGAACTTGAAACAGAGAGGGAACTGAATTTTAGAACCTTAACACCACAGGACTCTGGGATATATACCTGTAAAATTTTAATCAGTCATGAAGGAAAGATATACCACAGCACAAATACAATTAAATTGGTAGTAGAAGAAGGTAAGAAAGCTTTCTAAAATTTTGAAGCAGACTTTTTGGTTCATTTTACAATGGAGATTTTTAATTGCAGTTCTCATTTGATAAATACATACAAGGGGACACAAATCTGATAGTCTGAACTATTTCCCAATAATTTGAAAAGTAAAAAACCAGAAGTTGAGATGACATACTACGAATTTTGACAGATGTACCTAGTATGTTTTTCTTGCAATTTTTTTTCCGAAATATCTGCTGTAAGAAAGTCATACAAACTCACTAAGAGTTTTGCAGAAGAGCTTTCCCAACAATTTTAATTTGTGGACTGTATATATATGTAATGTGAAAAAATTCAACAAGATATACTGTGTTTTAAACTACTTAGTAATGCCAGAGTCTAGATATTTTTCTTTTAATTGAATGGGATGTATGCAGTTAGTTTTAGAAATAGACCAAGTATGTAATTTTTACTGTGGAACAGTATATGTGAGCTATTACTTCAATAGCAGTACTTCTGTTTTAGATGCACCAGAGGCTATAACTTTGGAGATAGTTGGACACCATGGAGAAATTGAAACAGAAATAGGTATGAAATTAGTACAAGAGTCTTTGTAGTAGCTACTACACATACATGCTTTTGTTCTGATCTCTTTATGGTTGATGGTCCAGTAAGTGTAATTAAACTAAGAATTATCTGTGCACCCTCCTGTATCTCATCTAACCTCACACCTGGTTATGTTTTGCCTAGTGTATTCCAGGATTGATATACCAGTACACTAAATGTACTTTTTACAGAGGCATAAGCTGAGGTTGTTGCTATGACCAGCAAGAGAAAGTAGTGATGGTGATAAACCATCTCTTTGTGACTTTCTTTTGTAGATGGCAAAACCCATAAAGCAGTGTATAAAACGTGTGGTTTGTTCAGTGAACAGCCATAATGAGAAATCTCATTGCTACCTGATGTAGTTCAGGATGTTGCTTTTCAGGGAAATGAGAAGTGTGAGGGGTGACCGTCCTGGCAATGTGGGCATCAAGGTCAACTGATTCAAAGAATTTGCTACATTGTCAAGAGACCTTATCTGTGCTTCTAGATGGGAGTAGGTTAGATAACATGGTCTGCAGGCTTCACACAATCTTAGATAGGATGCAGGATTTTGTGACTGAGGCTGTAATTAATTTTTAAAAACAGAACTTTACCTATGTTTTTCCTCTCCCATGCCTGAGGGCTTCTCCCATCTGGTTACCTAATCCTTCCTTTCAAAGTCTTACCTCCTCTGTGGCTCATACTTGTATCTCATTTGCTCAGCTAGGACCTCAGATGTTAATTTTCCTTCCTTACTACAAATACTGCTTGGTAGGTCTTTTTTGGATGGTAGCACCCCAGTTCTATGATGCTTCATGACTTTCAGCCTCCCAATACACCCTTTCTGCACATTTCTTCCTAATTACTGTGCTTGTCCCAACCCTTCGAAGTTAACAGGGTTCAAATGATTATAAACTACCTGTCTTCCACCTCTTATCTGCCTTGATAAGATCATTTGATAAGGTCGTTGAACTACCTGCTCAGTGATGAGACAGGTGGCATGGTGGAGAGCAAAGGGAATTCTGAATGGGGTAGATCCAGAATCTTTAAAAATTTGTCATTGTTTAGATGGTGTTCTATAATACTTTGAAAAAAAATAGCTGTTGTGTATGCAGGAAAAGCTAGAATTGCAAGGTAGATGGTACTAGAAAATTAGGTCCGTGTTTCAGTCCATGCAACTGTGATTTGAATTTCTAAGGTCTGAGTCTAAGATGGTCAAATTTTCAGCTGGATTCTGCTTTGAAGGTTCTGGAACTATGAACTCTGATAAATCTTGAGAAGTCAGCTTACGTGTGCACTTAGAGAATTGCTGGGCAGGCCTATCTCACTGGAAGGCATTTGTACATATGGCCTAAACAATGACTAACATGCATTTTTTCTGGCTTAATAAAGGGCATTCTGGATGTGTTCCCTGGAAATGATGATGGCATAGCCTAGAAATGGTGGTTCCAAGTTGCAGCTAACTTCAGTTCAAACTTCCTGTGATAGTGTTTAAAAAAATCTCACACTGCAGAGCTGCAGCATTCTGCCTTTATTTTTCCAAGTGTACAGTTCTTTTAGTTTTGTACTTTCTTAAAATTAACTGAGCTTTATGGGGTGGTTCCTGTCACTTCCAGTTAGTGCTTTGAAATGGGACAAGTAACTGACTGAGTAAATGACTTTTTCACATATTCAGGAATCCCAGCTGCGGTGCTGGGATGAGAATTTGTACTGTGAGAGGTCAGTAGAAGCTTTGGTTTTATTGAATAATATATAATATACCCATTACAATCAATTGGTTGTAGTTCCCCTTACCAGTTACTTAATTCTACCTGGCCCTGGAGCACTGGTGGTATGTTGTTCTCTCCTGTTCTCTGCCTGCAGAACACAGTCTAGTTCACAGAAACCAGAAGGGAGCACAGCTCATGGGATATGTTGGCTGGAAGCTGACAATTTACTGTACTTTGAACACGAATACAATATCTGACTAGATCTTCTCGTGTTATGGTTTTTTTTAGGTAAACAAGAGATACTCAATTGTACAGGTTTCTTGGGTTATTATATGCAAGAAGATGCCAGCCTCTACTGGTTAATCAACCAAACATTTCCAGAAAAATGTACAGGTATCCCTGAGAATGATTCTTCAATATGTGAAGAAGAATTAAAAAAATTACAGTAGGTTTCCTGAAAATTCTGCACTTTGTATGTGATAATGTCGCAGTCTGAGGGGATTTTTTAGAACCTGTTCCTCTCAATCTGCCTCTCAGGTGGTTGTAGATTTCTGTACAGATAGTGTTACTAACACTATTACTCCTTGCAGGTTGGGAAAGAAGTTCTATGTCACAAGGCTACTACGAATAAAAAGAGTAACAGATGAGGATATGCATCATAATTTCACCTGCATGTTGCAAGCTGATGAAATCACACAGATAAAAATAGTAAAATTGAGGAAAGGTATGGCAAAATTTATAAATCATACTTCTCATATATAATTATTAAACATGTTACTGTTCTCCATCCTGAGGAAAGGGTACTCATTTCAGAACATCTCTCCAAATATGTCTGCTTATGAAGACCCTGGTCCATCTCATACTGGATGTAACAACACCCTGAGTGATTCCTCCCTGCTCTGAGGCAGGGGCAGAAGGAGTTGCTGGAACAGCTATATATAGGTTCCATGGTCTTACTGCTGGTGCTGTGGACACAGTGAGGGACAGATTCTCGGGCAGCATGTTGTTAAGATCCCATGAAAAAGTGTTCCCCTGTCTTCTCCTACTAGTCATATTGGTGGAATCACAGGAATTAAATATCCAAACTTGGTGCAGCCCTTGATCGTATGTTTGGAATGATTTTTTTTATTATGCATCTCTTTCTAAAATTAAAATTTGAGATTTTGGTTGGGGTTTTTTTGTGTGTGGGTTCTTTTTTTTTGTTTTGTTAATTTTTTATGTTGTTTTGGTTTGTTTTTCCTGGAAAGGAAAACCAAAACAAAATCATTCTTTTATATTGCTGATAATGTGTGAAACATTCTGGTCAATGGTTTCTCTCTTGTCAGGGACTCTGTCCTTCTAGCTATGGAAAGTTGATCTCTACTGTATAGTAATACTTGACATTTATAGTCTAAATAACCTGGAGATTTATCACAAATGGGCATTGTCTTGTTTTCTATCTCTCTCAAGCCATTCCAACTTTACTGGGAAGAGATATGTAAAAATAGACTTGTCAAAAGATGATGAATACAAAAAAGCAAAAGAAATACAGACTACAATGAGCATGTCTTGGCAGTGCCTTCATAAAAACTTAACAAAGCTAAGTGTTAAAAATCTATGTTTAGAACAAAAAAAAAACCCAAAGATAATATAATAATAATAACAAAGAAAAAGAAAAGCCTAAAAGAGACTAGAGACAAGATAAAAAAGAATTTAGCCAAAAAGGTTAAAAGTGATATCAAGGACCATTATGGACGGACTGAGAGAGGAGTGAAAGGAAACTAGTAACAGCAAATAATAAAGAACCTGAAGAAAACTCATCACAAAAGTGGGTGACCATTAGTTTGCAATGCTGTACACCTGTGACAATTTGTAGTGTCGGTCTTGATCTCACATATAGTTCATTTATGTGTGTGCAGGGTGCATCAATGTGTGCAAGACTTTCTCCAGTTTTTAGAGTAATCCATATTCTGTACTTTTTCTCCATCTTGGGACAAGTGGCATGCGTATGGGCTTGAAGTATTAGCAGGACAGAATTCACAGCAACACTGTGATTTTTTGAGGTGATTTTAAGGTGCCATCAATATTGGATACAGTAGTCTTGTCATATAATACTCTCCGCTAAGGCTATAATTTTTGGGTTTCTGTTTTACAGGGAACACCCAAGATCTGCCTGTGCACATATTTACAACTGGAATGATCCTTGCTGTACTCTTTCCGTTTGTTGCTGTAGCTGCAGTGTTTGTATGTGTGATGTTTAGGGTCGACTTAGTTCTATTTTACAGGAATATATGCAGAAGAGACGACACAGCTGGAGGTATGACCTTGCTAATGCTGAAACTGAAAAAAGTGTATTGATTAAAAAATAGCTTCTGGTAGACTCTATAAAAGAATCATCTTTGAGGAAGATAAAAAAATTTATTTTAAATCCAGAAGTTTTGTGAGTAGAAACAGCAAAGGGTATATAAAAGAGAGCTTGATGATCAGATGCTAAAGTGTGTTTGTTGTACACCTGTGGCAATAACAGCAGGTAAACACAGTGAAGAAGCTGCCTCTGGTAGTGGAAGGGATATGGTTAGATGCTGTTCCGATGAGCTCTTTTCTGCCATTTTCTTCATCATGGTGGTTGATAAATGTGGAGAAGTTTGCACTTTTCTGTCTGTGAAGAGGATGAGCACTCTGGAGTTGTCACCAGGCAGACTGACAGAAATTTGTTTTCCCCTCACTGGTGCCCTTCAGTAAGGTGAAGGTTAAAATGCTTCCTTGAATGGAGGCCATTGCAATGTTTATAGGTTTGTCATTACATGCACTTAAGGCGTGTAAGTGTGCACACTACCAGGATCTTACCAGGCAGCATCACTGTGGCCTTCTCAGCAAGCAAGGCTGACCATTACCCAATTTTGGGAATGTTTTTTTTTGAAAATTGTGGTGAAAAAACTTGCTGTATATGTGAACATGATTTTCTTAACCTTGCTTGATCTTTAAATCAGCTTGAATATAACTTGAATAAACTGCTGTAGCTGGAGATTTGTCAGTAATGGGTGGATGTCATTATGCCTACTGGTGTTATTTATCTATTTGTTGATGTTAGCTATTGCTGCATACACTGGCTTACAGAGAGGATCTCTGAGAATCTGGACTAGGCTGCCCTGCAGGGACTGCCAGTTGGATATTAGGCAAAGGATTTCCTATTCCTAGAGCTCTTGAAGGTGTCGGGTTTCTTTGACTTTACTTTGTGCTCTCTCTTATGAACTACATGTAGTAAAGTATTCAGAAATGAAAGCAAAGAAATACAGTTTAAGATGCAAAGACACGTGCACCACTGTATCTATCCAGGTAGCTGTTCTATGGCAAGGTTCATTATCACTCAGTGTGGTAGATCTGGCCTCTGCTGGTCTTTGGCTTTGTGTTTGTAAATTACTGCCCAGAGCATGATCAGACATGGTATACACTTATAACTAAAATAATTAACTGATTTATTCTCTTTTGCCAGTACCTATTCTACAGAACTACTTGATACTTTTAGAGAAAGAGTAAAATAAGTGTGAAAATCTGCAAAGCCTCTTAAATAGCAACTTTATCAGGTTACAGATACATTTTTTCTTCCCTTCATCTCTTGATCATCAGAGTTGTGACTTTAATGGTTAAATTAATCTAATTTTTTTAAAAAAAACCACTTCACCATAGAAAGGAAATGTTATTTTTAAGTATTTGCCAAATGCAATCAGAATATTTTATATCACATTTAAATTGATTCTGGACTTTTGAATCTGATGAAGAGTGTTTGAAGACTGAGGTATCAAAAGAAAGTGCAGGAGTTTCTAGATGCTTTGCCACTGAAACACTAATTTTGAAAACCAGAATGGGGGATCAGATACTGGATTTGTGATGGTTGCTAATAAGACAACAACTGGCGATTTCTTTTCAGATGGAAAAGAATATGATGCATTTGTGTCTTACCTGAAAGACTGTGTCTCTCATATTGAAGAAGAGAAAGAATTTGCCTTGAAGACATTACCCATGATATTAGAAGAAAACTTTGGGTACAAGTTATGTATATTTGAGAGGGATGTGTTCCCTGGAGGAGGTAGGTGTATTGAATATTCTTGTCATTAAATAGGCTCATCATTTTCACACAAAACTAAAAGTCAAAAGGAATGGAAAGGATACATTTTTCATTTAATTTAGACTGTGTGCATGCAAAGTTTGCTTACGCACATTTTACATATTTTATAGATATATTTATGAATTCATATACACTTACACACACACAAACACACACACACACAAATATATCTTTAATTACAAGGAACCAAGATGAAAAGACGAGAAAGATAGCATGGAGAAAGATAAAGTGAGAACATAGAAGATATGAGGCATTTCACAGTAATAGTGCTTTTGCTCTGCTTTTGCTGAGGGCCAGTGAATATACTTTTACTGCACAGAGCAGCTGCTGTCTCTGGTACTAGTCACTCTTAAATAACTTGTATGGTTGCTGTATCTTCAATGTGGTGCTTGAAACCATTTTCTGAATGTAATAGGTGCCGTAACAAAACAGAACTGAGAACATGGAATTTTTTTTATCTACATGGCCTATGGATAGATCTGGCATCTGGCTTTTTCAGATGCTTGGGAGAAAGATACTAGGAGTTTCCATTTAGTACAAAAGTCTAGTTGATGATTAGGATTTCATTGTTAAAACCACAGAACAGTAAGATCAGTCAGCCTCCTTCACTGGGCAGGATCTTGTCTCCTTGGATCTATTCTAAACACACTTTTCTAACCTGAGAAGTGCTACAGCTCTCCAAAGCCTTTTTTTTTTTTTTTTTGGTTTTACTTATTATTTATCTTTAAGTGTTAAAAAAAGGGTTTACTGAAGTGTACAATCTGATTATTTCAATAGTTTTAGCTTATTTCCTTTTGTCTGCTCTGACCCATTGTGAACATGTAAAACAGAATATTTCCTTCATTTAAGGGTGCCTTTGGTGTTTCAACAGGCTTGCCAGCTGCTTTTTTGCCACAGTTTTCTCCTCTTTATGGTACTTCTGCAGTTTGCTTTATCTTTCCCTGCAAGGCATATTTTCTAGATCTCTGGCCTTTGTAGACCATGTTCCATAGTGCTGAAACAAGCACTGGAAGCTGTGCATGAAAATTACATTTGGTGTTTAAAGGATATCACCATTTGCTTTCATTCATCACTTTTCATGCCAAAAGTCATGAATCTAAAACACAGTTGGAACTCATTCTGTCCTTACATGCTAGTCTTATCAACCCTGGACTACTGGCAATAGATTTGGGTGTTTGGTGTCCTAAAGGAAGGTGTAACCTGAGGGTTACTGAATCTTTGGAGAGAGGTTGCTGTTCGTGGCTTTCTGTGGAATCACTCCAATGGTATCTTTTACAAAAGAGCAAATAAGTATTCGGATGGGGCAAATTTAAATTTTGCCGTCCCATTCCGTCCCTGTGACTACTGCCAGACAGCTGTCTAGGGTAGGCGGAGATTATAAGCAGGTTTTTGTCTGCCTGGAGAAAAAGTTTTGGCCATACCTGACTTAATTTTCACAGACCCTTAATCTGTAATACGTATTAATCTCTTCATAAATACATGATGCTTATGTATTATCACTTAATAAGAGGAACATTTTTGGTACATATGTGAATGTTAAAGAAAAAGTTGATTCAGTGCCTCTCCTTTCAGTTTAATTTAACAACACATTTATCTTTAATTTGCAGCAGTTGTTGATGATATCCATTCATTCATTGATAAAAGCCGAAGATTAATCATTATACTGAGCCAGAACTACGTTACTGACAGAGCCATATATGAACTTGAGAGTGGACTGCATAAAGCCCTAGTTGAAAGAAAAACTAAGATCATATTAATTGAATATATGCCTATAAGTGACTACAGTTTCTTGCCAGAATCACTGTCTCTTTTACCATCAAAGAGGATTGTGAAGTGGAAAAATGATAAATCTCTTCCCGTGAATTCCAGATTTTGGAAGAACCTTCGGTACCTGATGCCAGCAAAGCCTACCAAGATAAATGCCAAAGGGCACTGTAATAATCTTGACCTAAGCTCAGAAGCTGCTCAACCACGGACTGAGAGCTGTGACTTTAATGGAGTTGTATAACAATTCTGGCAGCAGCAGATGTTGCAGAAAGTGGCAAATTTTACTAACTAATAAATAATATTTTTGAAAATAGTGTTCATAAGAGGCCAACTCTGAGATCTGAGAAGAATGTAGCAGATTGTAGAAGTTTTTACAGTGGTTAGAATGATGTTAACCCCAAAGCCACATACTGCCCCAGAGAAAGTTTCCTCAGCAAACTGCACAAGGAGAAGTTGTTTCATTCTGCTTAGGACTTACCACATGGCATAAAGCACAATGAAAAACATTTTTATTTCACATTTTTCAGTAATGTAGAATGATACTAGTTTTATTTGCATACTTCTTGAGGTCCCTCAATAAATACATTAGTATTTGCAATCTTTTATTTTTATTTAGATGCTCTTTGTTTTGTATTTTGGTATTTTCTAAGGATCCTGATTGGAAGTAGACCCAAACAGCTTCTGCCTTATAGGCCATGGTATGCAGGCTTTGGGCAATGTCAAGCAGAAAAAACCCCAAATGAAAATAGACAAAAGGGAGATTAGAAAGAGTAGGGCAGATTTGGACAAGCTGATCCTGTTTCCCTGAGAAGAATGTAAATACTCATTTTCATAGGTAGAAGAGGGGGATGAAATAGAAATAGTGTTTTTTTCATGGACACTGAAATTGCACTGGTACAGATTGCCCAGAGGGGTTGTGCAGTCTCTCTCACTGGAGATATTCAGGAACCATCTGGACTCAATCCTGTGCCATGTGCTCTAGGACAACCCGGCTTGAGCAGGGAGGTTGCACCAGATAATGCGCTGTGGTCCCTTCTGACCCGACCCATTCTGTATTTCTGGGATTCCTCAGTAGCTTGAGTTACCTTCAGCTGAGGCATGTAAGGGATTCAGGTGAAAATGAGATCTTTGCTGTGTGCATTTATTCCTAAATTTTTGGAATTCTTATGCTTAGTTTTTAAAACAAATTTTTAAAAATACCATTCAAAATTATGCTAATCAATCCTCCCTTATTATTAGCTGCCTGGCAGAACATGATAAATTCCTGAATAAAATGGAGCAATGTTTCTTCCTAGTACCAATGGGGAGAAGTCAATGGAGAATTATTTTGAAAGATCTATTGTTAGTTTTCTGGGAGACCACCAAGTCTCTGTCCACTCTCATAATCGTCTTGCTTTCCATTAATGCTAGTTCTGAGGAGGCATCTCTTTTACACTGACACTTTATTCATAAAGCTGTAATGGAGAAACTCCTTTACCTTCTCAGCGCACTTGAGAATACACTTGGAGTACTGAGTGTTACAACATCTCAAGATTCAGGAGAATGAAATACCTTGTTGTTTGTCAAGTATCCTTTAATCCTGTGCATAGTTTCGGACAGATGGTTAGGTAAAAGAAAAGGCTAAATGTAGATTTCCAAAAGAGAGGCAACACATTTGCCCAGCTAACAGACAGATGGAAAGGAACAAATGCATAAGGCAAATATCTGTGGTGTCCTTCAGATCAGACTTAAAGGTCTCCTTTCTGTCAGGCAACTAATGAGCTTTGTAAATGTGGCATTTAGGTGAAAGCCACTCTCTGGCATAAGCTCTTACTGAAGAGGATGTCTCCTCTATAGATATGTGGAGAAATGAACTCCATCTCAGCTCGACCAAATACAACTATCAAGGAAGGCAAGAAGGGATTGTTATGGATTGCAAAGTGCTAGACAATCTTTTCTATTTAACGGCTAAAGATTGTGAGAGGAAAAAGATTTTCAAGGCCTGAGTGGTGAGAAGTTGCTTTGCTCTTTCTCTGTTGTCATGTGATCTATTCAGTTATTAGTAGGTTCAAAGTACTTCGTTGGCACTAAACATATTACACCCTGCTGCCCAAGGCAGAATGTACTGTAGTGCAGCAAGTTGGTACTAACACCACCTTCCCTTATTTCACAGAGAAGTAGTAGGTGAGTCACCCTACTCCTCCACAAGCCACCTCTGACTGTGTGCCGTTTTACTGACTGCATGCGTAGTACAAAATGGACAGAGTTTCATGTTTAGAAATTGTTCAGACACCTCCTGCAACAGCAGAACCCACACCACCAACTTGGTGTAGAAGATAACTGGAGTGGAAAATTTCTTACCAAGTAGGTGTTAACCATATTGGACAGAGGAGGAGGTGACGTGTAAATGTGTCAAGACAGAACAGTACCAGAATACGAAAGAGATGTAATCCTTCCAGCACTATACTACATTACATACACACTAAGATGGTATATTTTTCCCACTTGAGCAGCAGTGAGATGGGAAAGGTAAGATAAGGAGCTCCACTGTGACTTTCCACAGGACTGGGGAGGCACAATTTTCTGGAGCTATAGTATAAAATATGCTGAATTTTAGCAGAGTGATAGGGTAAGTGAGGGAGGGAGAGGAGAAGGAGGGGAGGGAGAGGAAGCAGAAAGGATATTCTAGATTGGTCCTTTACCCTCAGCTTTATACACTTTGTCGAGCAGCCAAGGGTAAATATGAACTTTGGAAGCACAAGTGTGTAAGGCTGCTTTTCTACCATCTATATTACTTTTATAAAGGGGTGATTTGGTACTATTTACAAGATCTGCTTCCAGTGTGGTAACCAGTATGACATACCACTCAGTCTTTTGGTAGCATGGCTTTCAAAACTTTATGTGACTGGTGCTTCTGTTGTATTTCTAAGATGTATTCTGATTTAATTTTTCAAATGTGATAAGCCTATTTCTGGGAGAGTATGACAATACTTAAAATGAATGAAGTATCTTTTATGTCTTAAAAATGCAAGGATGCATCTCTGTGAAAGAACCATCTTCTGATAGTCTGAGCTTGAAAGCATGAGGACTTTATCTGTGTTTCAGTCTGTAATTACTTTAAGGAAGAGGGAACTAAAATGTCTTTTTTGGTTTTTTTCCTAGTCAGAAATATCTTCAAAAGCTTAATTCTTTGTACTGAAATCTCCAGAGATACACTGAAGTATTTTGTAACTTATAAACCAAACATAGATTTTGTATTGGGGCAAAATATTGAAAATATGTTAGGATCACCAAGCTTGATCATCAGTGGACTCTGTTCTGGAATATGCAGAGAGATAAATATGTGGTGGAAGCTCAGAACACAAATTCTCTAACTTCAAATTCTCAGAACGCAACAGAATCAAGCACTACTACCGGTCATTGCATAAGGGAATGTGTACAAAAACAGAGGCAACACTGAAATCTCATGACATACAACAAACAGACTTTTTTATGTTCTTGTGGAAATTGAATAATTGCCAAATTAACAGTTAAAAAAGCAAACTTCACACCAGAAAAGAAAAAAAAAAAGTCCTGCTGTTCTTGAAATAAGTCTGGTGCAAACTGATGGGCATAGATTTGCATATCCTTTATTGAAATAGGGAGCTCTGGGGTCTGAGTTGACCGCAAAGTGCTCCCAGATGCTTTTATGTATTTTGAGTCATTGTGCAGTCTGTCTTTTACGGGTTTCATATCCATGCAGGGAGCCTGGGAGAGGGGCTGGATTGTGAGACTCTGTATGCTCAAGTGCTCTGCCTGCCTAGCAGGTCCCAGGAGCAAGTCCCACATGGCTCAGATTCATCAGGGCTTTTCTTCTCTTTCTGCTAACGCTGTGTTTGGGTAACTAACAAGGATGAACAAGAAGGACACAGATAGGAAGTAACAGCGACCCTCTTAGAGCGCCCACTTGCAGTCGGTATGGAAGGTAACTGGAAACAATAAGCGTAAGGAGAACTTGACTCTTAAAGTGAATATTATTCCATATTTGACTAATTTTTTAGATTTCAGATATTATAGATTTTTTTGAACTGTCTTAATAGCAGCATATGGGAGAGAAAAAGGGGAAAAAGAAATTTTTATCCTTCCTTCTCCTAAGTGAAGCAAACTAAAAAATCCAACACAATTCTTCACACAGTGCAAATAGAAGTTTTTAGAACCCAAGAGGCTTTTACTAGGAGGTTTTTCCCCTGTTCTTTTTAAAAGAAAGTGATCTGGAAATTTTGAAAGTAATGCAACTAAACTGAGAAAGGAAGGGATGATGACAGTGAGGTAGAGGAAATTCCTGTAGAGGAAACAGACTCAACACAGTGCACAGCTAGAACTAACCACAATTCTTATTATGTTGCGTAGGGTGTGCAGGTAAGCTTTTCAGATTTTTTTTTTTTGTTATATCTTTTAGCTTCTGATTTTAGCCCTCCCTACCCCCTCTGCTTGAAGGTGAGTTCATTTTCTTGCCTTTGAATATGAATTTTAAAGTAAATTTGTTCTAACTGCCTGGTCAAACAGCAGTGTCTTAGTAAGTAGCTTCATTAAATTTTCTTTCCTGCTTTGTAGGTATGATGAAGCTTTTTTTTCATCTCCTATATGGTTATTGTTAATCTTAGTCCTAGAATCAGACCATGTTTGCCTTTCCATTGATATGTCTAATAAAAGACACAGAAATGGATAGCTTTGATGTTGAAGTGATTTTCATCAGAATCAGAATAGTAGATTGTAAGATTATGGAATGCCAGTCTTTACTAGACGTCAAAGATACCATGAAACTTGATGCAGCTCCCAAGAAATTGATTTTGATTTATTTTGTTTATATTTTATGTAAATACACATAAAATGCTATGAAATGGAAATATAATATTTTCTTGTGAGGGTCCTTTAGGAGTTGAAGCATAGGCAAAATCATACAGTTCCTATTCTTCTCTCATATATTTTATCACAGGAAATTATCTTAAGACCACATTAATTTCCTTTGCATTTAAGATACTTTCCAATTAAATGGCATCCTAAATCCCTAGACTAAGGATACGAACGTGTACATGGCAGGAGAAGGCAGAGACTTTTGGTAATAAGTTGCCTAGAGTAGAGTACTTTCTTTTTCTGACAGATACCCACAAAAATAAAATGAGTAATTGAGTAAACAGAGTCACTGAATCACACTGAGTACACCTGCCGTACAAATATACCTGAATGGTGATTGCTGTCTCTTTCTGGTGTGAATTTCTCTGTTCCTGTAAGGCACACTTGCAAGATGACAATTCTTAATTTCCCACACTATCATAGTTTTTAAACACTATAAAAATGCAGAGATTAGGAGATTCTCTAATAAAAGTATTATCAGTTAGCAGAAAAAACCCCCACAGTGGTGGGGGTTTTCTCATGTTTAGCTAAAAAAAAATCATACAGATTGCTAAGCAAAGCTGTACCATACATTAGTTAACCCCCCCTTTCATACTTTCCTATTTGCGGTGACCGCTTGAGCTTGAAGATGGTATTGTTAGTATGGCAGTAAATTGGAGATCAGAGAGATTATACATCACCAGCATTATTAAATGCTTTGTGAATGGTCACTTGATGTAGTTACATTACATGTAGCCCATGTGTCCCCAGTTACACACGTATAGGAAGATGGGAAGTAAATGATTATCTTGTGCCAGGTCAGGCACTCCTCAAGTAGCTTCTGATGGCTTAACAGATTGAATGAGTCACCAGAAAGGACAAAAGCTGTCACAGGAGAGAGACTGCACCTTTTGCCTGGGATCAAGTGAGAGGGGAGTAGGGATGACAGAGACGTCAATCATGGAATCATAGAAATGCTGAGTTGTAAGGGGCCATTGGGATCATGGAGTCCAACTCCTGGTCCTGCACAGGACCATCCCCAAGACTCACATCATGTGTCTGAGTGTATCATTCAAACACTTGAACTGTGTCAGGCTTGGTGCTGTGGCCACTCCCCCGGGAAGCCTGTTCCAGTAACCAGCCACTGTCTGTGTGAAAAACCCTTTCCTGATATCTAACCTAAACCTGCCCTTTCTCAGCTTCATGCCATTTCCTGGAGTTCTGTCATGGGGCATGAGAGTGCAGAGATCAGTACCTACCCCTCTGCTTTGGACAGCAGCCCATTACATCAGCTCACACCTGTCCGAAGGACTGCAGGACTGAATCACACAAACAGCCTTTGGGTCCTGCTTGCTACAGGCACCAGTGTGCCTTTTCCATGCGGGCTGTTGGGTGACATAACTCAAAACATCATCCTTCGTTTTATACAGAATTAACATCACTAGAGATGCAGCCATAATGAATGCCTTGAGCAAATTCTTTATTGTTGTCATAAGCCCAGATTCAAGAGTCAGGATCCATTGGTCCTTTTGCAGTGGATAAAAAAAGCCCATAAAGTTAAGAATGACTTATGCCCAGTGCTGGCAGTAAGCTCTCTTTATTCAGACATATGTACTGGCTTAAAGTTTCAAGATGATTTTAAAAGATGTGTGGGGTGATGACAGTGGTGTGTAACCCGTTTGTAACACGGCACCAGGATGGGTTCAAAGAAATGAGTTAACTTACTCCCTGTGACCTCTGAGCATAAAAATAGACCATTCTGTTCACTTGCAAGGAATAGAGATATTCTGAAGAGAATGGTGACTAAAGTGCTCCCCTCTACACAGAACAGCTGCCTGAAAAAGTGCAGAGTGGGAGTTCTCATCACCTCTCTTGTTAGCTCAGTGTGCACTGGATGCTCTCTTGATGCCTGCCAGTATGACTAGTGTCTGATTTGCATGAAGAGACAACAGACAAGGGACTATAGCCTTTGCCTGACCTATTCTGCTTTTCCCTTGGGCTGACTCAGTGCCTCTGTGACAGCAGTGCAAATACAGAGTCATTCTGTGGCCAAAGGAAAGAAAAAAAACCCCTCGAGGTCCCAGTTGCACAACGCAAAGTTGCACAAAGTGAACATCAGCAAAGTACCTGACCTTTGCTCCTGAATCAGGCACTCCAGATGTGCCAGTCACAGGTGTTGTACATGTTTTTACTAACTACCCAGATTAAGCCATGGCTGTGGAACATGCATGATGTGTCGCCTGTCTTCCCTCTAGCCCTGTGAGAAGACTATGGGATCAGAACAGACCTCTTAGTAGAAGAGGGGAAACACTTTGTACAATAGGGCTTGGGGTTTCACCTTTGGCAAGATGCTGTCATATAGGGGTCTGGATGCAGCTGAATACTTCTTGGACCTGCTCCAAATCCCCTGGGTATTCCCAGTCTCAGCTTACAGATGGCACACCGCTGAGTTCGTACCTTATGATGGTGTAGATGTTACCCTGTTCAGCAGGTCCCTGTCATGGTCATTCAAGCAGTGTAGCACAACATTGTGGTGCAAAAGTGAGGCCTGATGCTGCATATCCAGGTAAGTCATGGAGGAGATGAAGAGGTTTTTAGGTTGCTCTGCTGATGCTAATGGACATCCTAGGATATGTTCATTCTATCTGGTAACAAAGACCTATAGGAGCATGTCTCTTGGGTGAAAGAGTTAGAACCAAAGACATATGTCCATACAGTACATGCTTTGAGAGTTTTACTTCTGCATAGTTCTACTCGCATCCCATGGACTCAATGCCATTTGCAGCTGAAGCACATCTTCAGATTTGGTTTAATCCCAAAGGAATCTAGTCACACTCTGGGCCTATTGACCTTCAGACAACAGAGCTCTATGGATTTTTGATGCCAGTTACGCTTCTCTCAGTCTGTTGCTGATAGTTGTCATTAGATGAAAGCTGATGTTGTTATTTGGTATCTTACCTCCCATCTTAGACATCATGTTCCTATGAAAGGAGGAAGGATCTGTATTTTCACCCCAGATATGGAGTTCTGCATTGCTGTAGGTATGACTTGGAAATCTATCTGTAAGCAACCCTATGCAAGGTGTATGTAAAGAGACTATTGCATATTCTTGAGTATCATCTATCCTGCATTTCTGGGAAATAGAGCAGGAAAATTGCTGCAAAGCCCAATTTTAAAAAATACCACAAACACAATATGTAGGAAATAGTGTCTGCTATTTTTTAATAGAGGTACATAAAATATGTAACTTTCTACTTTATTGGATTCTTTTATCTACAAAAAAAATGTTTTCCTCTTTTACAGAAAGCAAAATGTTTCTTAAAGAAAATATCTCAGAATATCAACCAAAATTGATAAAGAAAACAATGCTCACTTTGTGCTGGATGCTAACATTGTTTGTCAGGGGGGCAGAAGCTAGAGAGATTAGCTTGCCAGGTAAGACTCTGCTCCAGTGATGTTTGCTGTTTGTGGTGCTTTCAGTAAGATGAGAAAAGAGAATCTTCATTTTTTCCTTGACTTTTTCAGTTTTTCCTGTGCATGTCTAAGACAAATAGCCTTTCTGCAAGCTTTTAAAATATTGGAAGTGCAGTTTACCCTAAATATGACTCAAAATTCAATTCCCTAATAAAAAGAACAAATGTAAAGAGGAATTTCTGAGACCTGAATGGAACAAATGAATAGCTTCTGTGACTCCTTGAAGTCTTCAGCAGCTGGTCCAAGGCTCTCAGGGAGATCGAGAGTGGGGAGAAGGAAGACAAAAGCAGAATGAGACCAATCTGTCAAAGTCTTCTTCTCCTCCATCTGGAGAATGTTCATCCAATTCGTTTTGCAGAGAGAAACTGAAACTGCAAAGAGCCTCCCTGCTGGTCAGGCAAGAAAGAGATTTCGTGCCCTCCCTTCTGCTGGTGTGAAATCCTGCCGTACTTTTAAGGGTAACCGCAGCCTGAGTGGCAGGAGGGGATAAGGATGGCTGACCCCACCTTTCAGAATGAAAAAAATGTTTAATTTTAGTGACAGCTACTGAAACATAAGAGGGCAAGGATTTAAAAGCAGTGAGACAATAATGTTTGTCAGTCTCAACCTGTATATGGCATGTGGTGGGCAAGATCTGTTTCTTCAGGTTTATATCAATCCCTTCTCCATTAGTATGAGGAGATCTAGAAGAGCTGCTTCTGATTTTCTGTGGAATTGAAGTTTAACAGGTTAGCACCCACGCAAAAATCTTCAGTTCAATAAAAATCTTCGGCTAATTTCACATTAAGCTTTTGAAAAAGGCCTATTAAACCTTTCGAAAACTTTGAATAAACTTTTGAGAACACTGCAGATTGCATGTTTAAGGAAATCTGTTTCCTATTTGTCCTACATCTGATTACATAAAAACATATTTAACACAAGAAAGGTGAAGTTCTATTTATGCAGCATTCCTAATATTTATTTTTCACCATGACTATGTGTTCTCCTAGATGGTACTGATATCTGTTATTCTGCTTTTCAGGATGTTCCCATGTTGAACCTCAAATATGGTATCGTGCAATTAATGGCGAGGAGTTTGTTCTACAATGTGCTTTACCAGATAGTGATGCTACCCAAATTTATAACAACTCACTTCCAAATCAACAAAAGGTGAAGTGGTTCTGGCATCAGAAAGATGAAGAGACACTGAAGATTATCAAGGAAAGCTCTAATCTAGCTCTCCAGGGGGATGCACTTTGGTTTAAACCAGTAAGGGACAGTGCTTCCGGAGTGTACATCTGCATGATATGGTAAGTAATTGAAGGGGTAAATAATTCTTTTCCAGAAGACATTGCTACCAATGTCAGCAGGAGGCAGCTGTTTTCACTAAGGAAGCTTTTCTGCCTGGAACGAGGCATCTTTCTGAGAGACAGTTTTAGATGTTTCTCCATGTGCATTCCACAGAAGTTGACTTCCTGGGTACGAGAGAGACAACACTCAGAGATGTGCTACAGGGCCTCAGCAGCCAGTGGGGGAGCTGAGGAAAGGAAGTGATGATAAAGCCAGGCGAATTAATGAGAGGCTTGCCTTTTCCCTGTGGTCTGGTGCTGCTATGCAGCACTGTGAGGATTTGTGAGTTTTCAACATCCTCGCCTCTGAAATAAACCTTTTTGAATCCTGTCTACTGCTTTGGCATTTTTGCTTTACAGTAATGGAGCAAATATTTCTATATTTGTGTATTAAGTGCTTAACTTTTTATTTTTATTTTATTCCTACATCACTCAGGGGAAAAATCCCATGTCTCAAAATTGTTTTGGAGGTTCAAACAAAGAAGGAAGCAAAATGTTCAGGTTATGACACCAATATGCTATATCTGCTTGCTGGCAGTGGGAATTCAATAACCTGTCCTGGGACAAAATGTTACAGCCATATAAAAAAGCCAGATGTAAAATGGTACAAGGTAAGGGTTAGTTTCTTGAACATTCAAAATAGCTGAGAGGAGGTAAAGCTTTAGGTCTAGTTAATGTTCGTGTGCCATAGGTTCTTGAACTCCACTTTGATGGGCAGTGCAGCCTGAGAAATTCAACCCAAAAATGAAATCTTGAATTGCTATATAACAAGTTTGTAAGTAAGAGTGTTGAAGAAGTAGGACTGCTTTTCAAAAAATAGTCTGCTTTCATTCTTTTAAAAGTGGGGATAGTATTCTCAGGCTCAGACTATCCAAACTGATCATTGACTTCTCATAAAAGAACTTGAAAATGTTTCAAAATAAGTTCTTTGCAAAATAAAAAATACTTAGTTCATCAAAAAAAGTGGTCCTTTTTGTTTCTCTTTAGTAATAGGAGTTTAATTTAGATTAACTTCCTGATTTAACATTTCTTGTAGTAACCATAACTTTTAAATAATTTTTAAAAAGACTGTGGTATTCACATTTTTTTTATTATAACTGAAAAATGTCATCATACATTTTCTAATACATCCCTTTTTGGGCTTCATGGAAAGGTTTTGGTTTAGCCCTACTGCCATGGTAATCCTATCTGAATATATTAAAATATAATTTAATAGTAGTAACAACAGCAATTAAAAAAGGGAGTTTAATTCCTTAATATTCTTTTCTTTTCATAAGGATGGTCATCAGATAAAACTTAGGAAAAACAGACCAAGCTTAAAGCTGAAGCATAATGAAATCTTCTTGAATCCAACCTATGACAAAGATGCTGGAATATATGTGTGTGATTACACTCTGTATGCCAACACTACCAAGTGGACAATGAGAACAGCAGTAACTGTAGAAGTTACTGGTGAGTAACATAATGACTGAGAATAAATTACTTGAAGTATGTTTTCTCTGGTATGCTTATTTATGTCTTTTGTTCAGGCTCTTGTTCTAAAAATACCCCATCAGCTGAATTAGCTGCAGGATCATTATGCTTCCAACTATCCTGAGGACATCTTGGGACATTGACTAGAACCTTCAATGTTCTGTTAGTAGCATGTTATTTACAACAGGATCATTTGCAAGATCTAATTCTGCCTTGGATTTTTTGTAGTTTCTAACTTTGGGGATCAAATCTACAATAGGATTTAGATCTCTTGATCTGGGAGTAGAATTTATGAAACTCCAACTGGTGCCAATGTTCTCCATATACTGTATTAGGAGTGTTAGGAAAGTATTCGCATACTAGGAGGAAGGAGTGCAAATCCTGCATTGGAAATGTGGACAAAAGCAGTGTATCTCAATTCTACCTGTCTCCCTGAAGTGAAGGAGAAAATATGAGTTAGGTAAAAAATTGTTCCTTGTGGCATGCATGAAACCTTCATTTGTTTTCACTTGATAGTGATAAGAAAGGTGATGTTGGTGGGATCACTGCACCTCTTCCACATAAATTTTAACAACAGGAGAGCTGTGAGCAATCTAGCAAACAAGCTCTTTGTTGTTTTATGTACTATTTAGGGGAAAGCATCACTGCATGCATGGCCTGTTCTTTCAGGCTTTGTATGCATTACTAAAAAACTGACCAGAACTCCATGGCACAGTGATATGGCATAGTCTTATACTCTCCTACAAACCACAGTGACATTTTTTGGTAATATTTACTGTCTTCAGTTGCCTTCAGCCAAAGTCCAGATGTTGCCTTGGCAGAGTGTTTTTGAACAACATCAGTGCTGTGCAAGGGAGCACACTAGCAACTCAGGATCAGTACTGAGGGAGATGGTTTGATTTGCTAAAGGAGAGATGTGGTTATTCTTTTCTCCAGATATCTATGGTGCAGTGCTGTAATACACTGCAGTCACTCCAGTCAATCAGAGGTCCTGTGGAAAAGTATATGTATCTACTCTATATGCTGAGCTGCATGGACCCTATACAGCTGATTCTGTATGACAACAGCACAGGACTATTTCTCAGCATCCTGGTGGAAAGTGGGCCACTCTCTGGAAGGGACAGCAAGACTCAGGGAGCAAAAGAAAGGTGTCTGGTGAGGCAAGTTGTTTCTATGGTCCTAGTGAGGAAGAACTTTGAAATTCCATGGTCTAGTGAGGATAGCACGTCTGTGAAATAGGTGACCTTTATTCTTCTTCCCTCCTCCCCCCCGCCCCCATGTTTTATGCATTTGGTGCTAAGAATTCAAGGGGAAAATGTATACACCCCATCAGGACAGGAAATCATGTTTCACTAACTTTTGAGAACTCCATGTGGTGGCTTACAATATCTGATGCTCTTTCACTCTTCTTTCATGCTATATAGCCGCAATATTTTCCCAGCATGCATGGACTAACTCTGATTTTGCTTTGATCTGGCTGAACCTGAGCTGACACACTGTCCTTCTCAGTTCTTTTCTTTCACTTCATAGCACAGTCAGAAAAACACTAAAAGGTGCCATATAGCTATATACTACCCCAGAACTTTGCATATGTTTCTCTGCTGTGGCTTAGCGAAAAAAAAAAAGAAAAGGTTTTATGTGGCCCCATTTCCTGCAGTATGGGACTTTCCTAGAATATCAGAGCTGCGGGTTTTATTCTGTGACCTGTGGGTGTCATTATCTGTGCCCTTTGGCAGTCTGTGTTTGAAAACCAACATGGCTATTTTAATGGCAAGTACCTGTGCTTGTGAATGAGGTGTGTGTGTGCTCTCTGTGCTTACTGGGCATGGAAAGAAGCTTGGCAGGGAACTGGAATGAGTCTGAATCCTTCAGGGGGTCTTGCAAGTGAGTGTACTAATTCCTGAATCTTAAATAATTTTAAATGCAGACTAGATGCTGAGCTCCTCAGCTCATGTAAGTTGACAATGTCTCAGAGTAACTGAGATACCAGGTGCAAGTAGCTACATAAGTTTTGTGGTTGAAACTTCCTTATCCATGTACTGTCAGATATCTCAACAACTGTAAATCATCCTCTTGGGCTTAAGTGTCTAAATTCCACTTAACATTTGAAAAATTAAATTGTAAACTATTTTCTCTGGTCTACTGCACTGAGAATAGCTATTTATACTTATTAATAATATTCCTGTTAATTTCAGCAAAAAACACTATTCATCCACCAAACTTTTTGTATCCCAGTGATGTTATGATCCTTGAAGCAGAACTTGGTAAGTTTCAATTCCTCATCTAAAAGCAAAAGTAGATGTTTAGATGAATGAATGGACAAATAATGATAGATCTTGATGAAGCAAAACAGTTTTGCTTTCTAGCTTATTTAAGAGAAAAATATTCTGGTGACCTCAATGCATGGGTTTCCTGTGTTAATTTTTTCCAGGAAAGCCACTTGAATTGGAATGCCGTGTACAGTTTGGGTTTGAAACAGTTTCTCCAATGAGGGTAGTATGGAAACGAAACAATGAAGAAAATATAAATGAGAAATTGAATCAGGAAACAAGGTGAGAAACCCCTCATCAGTAGTCTGATTATTACCACTGCCAGTGACTGTAAAAAGCCTTCTACGACAACTTTACTGAATATATTTTATTGAAAGAAACTCAAAAGGCTCTGTTCTTCAACCTAGTAATGTGTATGTCCATGAGCATGTGACAGGCACGTGCATTTCACATATAGAAGCACATACTGATGGCCATAAAATCAAGAACTTAAACTTTCTTTACACTCTTAACTCTTCTTCCTAAAGTTTTATCTTATGGACAGCTTCAACATGAATGGTGCTTGGTTGCCTGTGTTGCCATCAGTTGTTTTCAAGTGTTCTTGAAAACACTGTCTCTGTTGTGCCTTGCTAGTAGTTCACGCAATCTGTCTTTGGACACTGTCTCCAAGTGGGGATTAAATCAGATCAATAAAACATTACTGTGGACATTGAAAGGAGTTTGGGTGCCTCAGACATTGTATTAACAGACCCAGTCTGAGGACTTGCAGCACTGGACTTTTGGGAGTCTTCCCTGGCAAGAATTAATCAGTCCCTGCTGAGAAGAAACATGTGGGGAAAAGGTTTTCTGTGACTTGGAGACAAGCCCTGTAGTTACCACGCTTCACTTTCCTTCCTGTGCTTGTTCACTTATGCAGTGTTCAGCTCAGGCAAGCAACATACTGGAGGCAATACAGGCAAGTGTGTCTTTCACTACACAGCCCTGAGTCATCTTTATGGGTAAACTTTTCTGTATACTGAGGGAAGCAAAACCCCTGCTGTTGCTGCCAAAATCAAGTTCATAATATGAGTAATATGGAAAAAAAAATTCTGATATTACACACATGTGCACACACTCAGTCATGAACCAGACTGGAAATTGGATTTTCTTAACTTTTGAATGTTTATTAGCTTTGTTCTTCTTAAGTAGTTTTTAGCTTTTTGTGTGGGTACAGTTTCTGTTTATTTATTTTTTAAAAACACAAACAAATGGAACATTCTCAACAGACCTTTAGTATAGGTTGAATCCTTGCCCATGCTCATGCCTGTGTATCTTGAGTTGGCAGAGGCAGGGCTGGGGAAGACTGTCATTTTGCAGGGCATGATGTGAGGTGCCTGTAGGATGACCCAAATATGGTTGTACTGGTGGCTTTCAAAGCAGAATGCTGAAACTCAGAAAACCTGGGTATTCTAGCATGATTATAGACACAGATGTGTCACCCATATCCTTCACTCAACCCCTTGGTTGCGTCTTCATTTCCTATACTTCTGTCCCTTATACCTATCTTCTTCTGTTTGCCTGTCCTGTCCTTGGGCTTTGTACCCCTGTGTAAGAGCCTGTGCTGCTCAATCTTTTTACCCAGCTAGTTCTCTCTTGGGGCTACTTTTTGAAGTAGGGGAACTTTTTGCATCTTAGAAAAACACAAAAAATCTTATAGAAGTCAAATAGGACTATATATTGAAAACTAGGCAAGTGGTAAGTATTTTGCCGAGTTGATGAATTAAGAATAAATCTTTCAGTCTTCAGGCCTTTGATGTTAGTATTTTCCTTGCAATGTAGAAACCAAATGAAGTTCCAAACCAGAATATTTCAATACTATTAGAAGTTCAAGATGAATGCTAAAAAGTTACAGGCTCCTCTTTTTTTATGTAAGATGTTTGGAGATTGTGTGAGTGAACAGCAAAGGTATCATGCAAATAAACATTTTTTTCTCTCTAGAGTTTATCCGAAAGGTTTGAAGGGGCACACACTCCTTCATGTTGCAACATTGAAAGAAGTTACTGAAAAGGACCTCAGAAGCAACTTCACATGCTTTGCTGAGAATTCAGTGGGGAATGCTACTGCTGTGATCCTACTGAAAAGAAAGCACAGAGGTAAAAGTATTGATTGGTGACTATTTGCCTCTGAAGATACATTTTGATTTACTCTACTGCTACAAATTAATTCCCCATGGACACTGGCTTTTTAGCCAGTACCAGAAGTTGAAGCTAGATGGGAAAATTTTGATTTGTCAGATATCTTGAAAGGCACAGAAGGAAAAGGTTATCTGGCGGCTTACTTCAGGCAGGTGAGCCAAGTGGAAGCTGGAGAGTAACTGGGAGGAAGAAGAGAAGAGTAGCACCTCTGAACATTTAAAGGCAATCTACTAAATTGAAGCAGAGAGGCTGCTAAAAGCAACAGTATTCCTTGATTTTCTTAGGAAAGTTCTGCTTGTTTTCCCAGTTGTTAGCATGCAAGTTTCTGAGAAGTTACCATAACTGATATGAATATGGCAGCCTTTCAAGGCTGAAACTAGAATCAGTGTGGAAATTAAACTGTTGAACCACAGTTCACAGGGGAGCTTCATCATTGGAGTGGCACAGGAAGCTGCCAGCAAGGGCACTGTGTGCAGCTGTATCAGTTCTGATGTGACTTTTCCATCTCAGGCAATGATGGCTTTCAGCACTACTGAGTGTACCAGAGTCTGTTTTTCCTGTGCCTTCTACCATGGATGGGCTTTTCATACCACCAAAAAAATGCCATTTAAAAAAGATCCCTGATGGTGGACTGAAAATCTATGCTAAGCTTTGCAGCTACCTATGAAATCCTGACTTCCCTAAATTTTGCCACTGGAGTAAGAATGAAGATTGTGAAATGGTTTGCCCTCATTTCTGGACTGAGTTTTTTATCTAAGTGTCAATATTATTTTGGAAAGCATGAGTTATGATAGAATCTTTTCCTTCTACAGTGGTGTTCTTATATGTACTATGCAGTGCCATTTCTACTTTATTTGCATGTGTTTTGTGCACTGCCTTTATTTACCAGCACTGGATTGAAATAGTGTTGATGTACCGAAGTTATCTGGTCCACAACGAAAGTACAGGAGGTAAGAAACTTTGTCTAATATGAATTTTCTCCAGTTTTTCTACTGCCTTTTGCCATGTGGGATAAGCTGGTATGAATTACTCATTTACTAAGTTCTCTTAATGACCTTGTTCTCTTTGAGCCAATTCAAAGGGTGTTAAACCTAGTAAGTTGCTCAGTGAGTACAGATGAAAAAAAGCCAGGTAGTGTGGAGGAAATATCTAACACCAACTGAAATGTCACAGTTAACCTTTTACCCTAATCTACCCATGGAAAATTAGAGTGGGAAGTTGATTTTTGGCAGTCCATTTTCAGGCAACGATCTATCATGTCCAACATTTTAACATCATTCTCCCAAAATGTTCAACAGCAGCTGTGGATAAAAATGAAATGTCCTTGCATAGGAAAGTGAATGACTCTAGAGATTATTTTCTTTTTTACTTGAAGCCAAAAAGTTTCTTAGAAGCATAAACAAAAGAGAGAAATAAGATGACATAGGGAACCAACTGAGAAGTGTATGTTTGGGAAATATATTTCCTTTCTAAAAATTTTGACATTTGCATGAGAGTGATTAGCTTTTGATATTTCAAGTCTCTGTAGTAGCATTGCTCCATTGTCTCAGCTAAAATGGGCCTCCAAAATAGTATACAGGGTAAAAATGTATCAGAAATGACTATGACTATTTTAGAGAACTTCATGTATAACTTTCTTACAAGGATTGAAAGAATTGTGATAGTTTGCGTCCAACAAGATTTTTCTAAAAATTCTTGCATCTTAAGATAGAGGTGTCTGAGTCTGTTTTTGTGTTTGCTATGTATGTGAATTTGTAGCTTATACCTGAGTGTGAAATAACTGTATATAGATACCTATAAATATATACACAATTAGACAGTTATCTGCCCTTTTGGAAAGCATTTTTTGTGAGCCCTCAAGCACTTCGCAAAAGCGATTTGGGAAATCACTCAAAGTTTCCCCGCTATTTGGTAACAAAGTGAATTAAGAACCTCTGGAAAGTCCCCTTAGAGAACATCCAGTATGTCAGTAGGATAGAGACAAGTGCATTGCAACTGAAGACACCACTGTGTTCCACTGTGACAGTTTCTGTCCTCTCTGACTCTCATGTACCTACCTCATGCACACAGCACCATTTGCAATGTGGGGGTATATGGAGTGTGCAGATCCTACCTACCTGGATAATTTTCTGCCTAAGGATAAATATGTTCTCACCTGCAGGATTACGTCCTTCTCATTTCATGAGGATGTATATTGTCACCTGAGGTCTGAAAGGGCTTGCTCATAGAGCAGCAATGTAGCAGTTAAACTTGATTTTGCTGTTTCTTCCTTTCCATCATTTCTTCTCCCACATCCCTCTTAGTACAGAATCAAGGAATTGTAGAATCCTACAAGGCTGGAAGGTACCCCTGAGAGTCATCTGATCCCACACCCTACTCAAAGCAGAACTAGTCTAGACCAGGTTGTGAAGAATCTTGTGGAGGCAGAAAACACAAGCTCTCTAGAGAGCGTGCTTCAATGTTTGACCACTCTCACACTACAAATATTTTCCACTAACCTCTAATGAGAATTTTCCTTGCTTCAACTTGTATCTGTTGCCTTCTCACCTACTATTGTCTCCATCATCTTTGTAACCTCCCATTTGGTAGCTGAAGGCAGCAGCAAGATCGCTTTTTTTCTCAAGCCTCTCTAACTCTTGAGCTTCCTCCTTAGCCAATTAAGATACATATCTTTAAACCCATGCCTTCTTTCACAAATAGAAATAAGTAATGCAGGAGTTTTGATATTAACATTTATAGATCATGTATGACATCACTTTGCTTTAGTCAGGTATTCTTCATTTCCTACACTTTGAGCATCTTAAATGTTTGTGCCAAAACCTCCTCAGCTTGTAACTGCCCTGTAAAATTATGGCTGAAAAAAGAGTCCTAGTGGTGTTTACTGTGTATTTAATTTGCTATTGTAATAGTAATATCATAAGGGAATGTATTTCTTAATGGTTGTTGTCTAATAAAATGGCAGTGATCTCTGTAGGTGAAATGAAGAATACCTGGCCTGTAGTGCAATTTATTTCCACTTAAAAACTGTTTTCAAAGAAGCTTCATTTTAAGGTGTAGCTGAAGTTCAGCTAAACCTATCTAGTGACCTTCTGCCCCACTTTCAATTTCCACACTAGTCCTATGTGCCTGCTGCTGGTGATTCACTCTTGTGGGCCTAAATTGGCTCAGCTCGGCAGAAAAACAACTCAGTAAAACACAGGGAGTAGCCAGCAAAGTGCTTCCTCTGTTACAAGAGCTTCAGCACCAGTAGAAGGAAGTGGTCGAAAGTCTGTGGTCAGGGGCAGAGGGGAAGAGAAGAAATGCAGCATGTATTGTCTGATCACATCCTTGGCCTCCAAACCTAAACTGCACACCTAAGTTTTGTCTCGATGACATACTTTCTGCTACGTGATGGTTCTGAATGTGTCCATTCTGAGGGTGTCCAACCCCAGCTCACCCATGGCATTAGTTTTGTTTCCTTTCCATATGGGCTATTCTAGATCCTGGGGGAATTTGGTGGCTGTAGTTCTTGCTTGTGATCCTAATCTTACATATAGGGTTAGAAATCAGGAGGTTAACACCGAGGCATGTGTATCATGATACTCAATTCTTAGGTGTATGTGCTGGAGGTAGATGCCTCAGTTCCCATGAAGTGAAGATGAAGTCAATATGGTGAAATCTGGAGAGCTTCTCAGCTCTCCCTGCAGCAGCACCCTGCAGTGGGACCCTGCTCCAAACTGCTGAATTTATTTCTGGTTTCTATTAACTGTATTGACATAGGATACAACTCAGATAATTGATCATATGTGTCTAATGTGATTTGGGCTGCCTGAGGATGTCCTTCCTTTCCAAAAGACTTGAGTCTCCAATACTTCCCTTGTCAAACTTGGCAGTTTTATCAGTCTTAGGACACCTTACATGGCCTCAAGCAACTACATATGGGAAAATGAGCAAGTATGTATGGGAAAATGAACTGAGTCCACTGTGCCTTTAGCTTTCACCAGAAATTCATTTTTTTTTCATTCCTTCTCCCTCAAACGTAGTTCAGATTTTATTCAGCAAATAGATATGATTTGCTTTTGCCTTGTAGTTAAGAATGGGCCTAACTCACGACATTGATATCAGGGTGACTGAAAGCTAAGGAAAGTTCTTTATATATTTTTCATCTGCACCCTACAAACATTCTTTAAGTGAGATTTAAACAAAGTTCAGTTACTGATCAGTATTTTGTGTCTGAGCTAACACTTTGATGAGACTTAGGCTTTGCTCCTTACACCAGAAACATAACAGTGCATGAAAACAACACACCTTTTGCAAGAAGCTATATTTAAGAACATTGTTACTTTAAAATTAACTGTATTTTAAAAGAGGTTGTCCGTTGAAGAGAAATTTTTGGAATCTGCACTTGGACAAATGAGAGAAGAGACTGGATTCATTCCCTATCACATGGATTTTGCCTGGAAGGGGACAGATCTTTAAACTCCCTTGCACTACTCATTTGTAGCTTCTGCCTTTACCTTGGTAGAGTATGTCTACAAAATCTCCAAGAAGATAAGGAGCAAGGGTTTTCTTTGGTAAATGGATAGCTCTAATCCATGAACAGGTTGTAATTTTAAATAAACAATGTTGTTTATTTATTTCTCTATTTATTTATTTTAGATGGCAAAGAATTTGATGCGTTTGTGTCCTATGCAAAACCAGACTCTTCTGAAAGTAACTCTACTTTAATTAGTGAGGAAAAATTTGCCCTGGAGCTTCTTCCAGATATGTTAGAAAATAAATATGGATACAGGTTATGTATTTTTGAAAGAGATATTCTTCCAGGAGGAGGTAAGGTTCCTGTGGATGGTAGAAATTCTTAATTTTTTATGAAATGGAGTTTCATGTTTAAAAAACCTGACCCACCAGATCAACAACTTGCATATTTTGGTAGTGGAGTTCTATGCTCAAATCTCATAATGTTTTTATCTGGTCCCTGTGCCGAGACATACATACTTTTGAGTGTGGTCACTGGGAACTACTAGGCTGAGACAAAGCTTCTTATCCAAGAATTTCTGTGCAAGCAGACTCCATTCCCAGGAAAGAAGACCCAAAATATTTCAGTAGTTACTTTCTGAGCAACTTTAGTCCATGATATCTGTAGTAATTAGAAAGCCATGGGTACCTGTTCCGGGAAGAGACAAAGACAAGTCCAAACGTCCCTTGAGACCCTGTTTGAGTAGCAATGAAGTGTGTTGAGTTCTCAGCTGTGCCCTCATCTCCTGAGCAGAAAGTTGTGTTCTCATGGCTGTGTAAAAACAGCCATGGTACCCTTTGATAGCAAACATATTTCTAGGTTTATGTGATTGCTAAGCATTCCTATTCTTGGCTTTCCTTATTTCTGGGGTTTAGCTGTTGATAAAGGAACTGATAAGATAAAAACTCCATTGTAGAATCCAGTAACTATCACCATTTCCTCTCCAGCATACACAGATGAAGTTGTAACTGCTATTAAACAAAGCAGACGGGTAATAATTATCTTGAGCCCAGCCTACGTCAGCGGACCGAGCATCTTTGAATTGCAGGCAGCGGTGAACTGTGCATTGGAAGATAAAAGGATCAAACTGGTATTAATAAAGTTCCAGGCTTTCCAAGAGCCAGAGACTCTGCCTCCAGCAGTGAAGAAAGCTCTTCGGATTTTACCAGTTGTTACCTGGAAGTCTTTTGTTTCTGCTACTCCAGACAAGAAGTTTTGGAAATATATGCGTTACCACATGCCAGTGAAAACTACTAAGATGCTGAGAAATTGCAGCCTAAAGGGTTTATTCCAAAGGATATTCAGATTGGTATACTGACAGCAAAAATTTCACAGGGGCTCAGGAATGATGACGTGATTGTCAGTGACCTTTTCTACATCATCTGACCACTGTGAATTGTCAGTACAGTCAGCAATAAGTCGCTCCAAAACAGTCAGAAGGACTGAAGTGTGACAGTGCTGTGGCCCCTCTGTAAAACAGTGCCACTTCATGCAACCATAAATGTGAGCTATCATTCATAAATTATTATTTTATTACTATTTTTATTATATTTATTATATTCTTTTGTTCTGATGTTAAGATATACAATGTTCTTTGCACTGTATTTCTTTGGGAATGTTTTTATCCTTTTTTGCTAGAAAATAATTAAAAAAGGGAACTCCAGAGTAAGCTTGCAGTTTAATTTTCCAATGCAGTCCAGTGGGACAAATCCAAACTCTTTAAGTGAGTTACCTCCTCCAATGGGAGCACCAAGAAAATACCATGGGAGATTGCTACAACTAGATATGCCTAAGGGATTCAGAAAAGAAGGACCGTTGTGTCAGGGGTGACCCCAGATGTCTCCATCCTTCTTCAGTGAGAGAAAGAATTCCTGCCAGTTGTGAAATATTTCATGCTCAGAGGAACCTGCACATTACTTATCCTGTCTGATGCTGGTCATTCAATGCCCACCAAACCTGTTGGCATTATGGGTGTGTTGCAGCATTGCAGTTGTAAATCAAACCCTGGTTGTTACACCTAGTACACTTCCAGGGACTCTAAAGTCTTTCCCTTGCAGTCCTCTGGCTGCCAACTGTCCACATACTCTCAAGGCATCTTGCAGTCTGTGTGTATGGCTGTAGATAAGTGAAATGCAGTATTCAGTGTTAAGAAAATCTGAGTTCTATAGCCACAGTTGTTCTGCTGACTTCATGTGTCCTTTCAGTTACCAAATCCTTGTTCGATAAGGCTAACTGAATAGCTCTCATGTCAGCTTCGTTTTTGGAAAGGGATTTCAAGAAATATTGCTGTTAACAGAACTCATATAGTGGAAAAAAGAACAACTATTTCCTAAGCAGGCTGAGCATTATCTACCTACTTTTGTATTGGATGCAAAGCTTTCAGTGGAAGGACTGGTGGTGCTGGGGGGTCAAAACAGAACATGGTGCCTCATGTAGAAGCAGAACATCAAAAGGCATCATTGACTGTACCATAGAAAATTTTGACACTGCAGTTGCGCCTGCATTGGGGATTTAGTTCAGATCATTATAAGCTTTTGAAGCAAATTTCCCAGCTGTCACCACATATTGCCTTTTGCTCTGCATTACAGTTGTACACACTGGATCTCTCCCAAAGAAAGTCAAATGGAGGGACATTCAGTCTGTGAGACCAGTTGGCCTGAAGGAATTCCCTTCCAAACAGATGCAGTGTGGATGTGGGGTCCTCAGAATTGTTGCTTTGGGTTGCATCTCTGTTCTCACTATCTACACTGTCTTCTAACACAACCAAACCATTTGAATAATTTGTCAGTAAATTAAATGCACTCACTTCTAATGTGTTTAATACTGGCTTTAGAAGCTTCTAGCCAACAGCACTGTCTTTGCGCACTTCATTATCCTAACACTACACACGGTAGTTTTTGTGGAGGAGAGAAGATGCTGACCTTTTTAAAAAATGTTCCGTAAGGGTGAATGTTGTGTTGGAGGAGGTTAATGTGGCTGCCTAGTAAATGAGTTGCTGGTATGAGTAAACCAAAGGCTAAATACAAGATAACTCAAGATCCAATTTCGGGCATGTGGTATGACTCAAATCTTCTTTCTGTTCTAAGAACGTTCTAAGTTACATATCTCGTTTTAGGAGAGAACCCCTTTTCAAACGAGGATGCAATTTGCATAGTCCCCCACCAGATGTCTCTACTGCGAGTCCTGCACAGTCCCTTTATTTACACACGGAGTAGTTTTGTTACCAGGTGCGATAAGATCAGTGACTGCTAAGTGTGGTGCCCGAGGTGCCAGCTGCACTGGGGAGGCAGACGGGGAGGGAGGGCGAGAGAGGAAGGCACGAAGCAGGCACTCCTGCGTGCCTAGACTCCCACCGTCTCTTCCAGCTGATGCTATTTGCTCATGCTGCACTTGTTGCCTGAACTGTGAGCACCGCAGCTTTTTGTTTTGTTGGGTTTTTTTGTTTGTTTGTTTGTTTTTTTGACGGTGGGAAAAAAACCCCAGAGTGCCTGGATAAATGATGTAGCTGGAAAGAGCTTTTTATTCCTCAACAGGGTGATGCTGTGGCCAAGGTTTATCTGGGTCAGAGGAACCTGCTGAACCGGTATCTTCATAAAAACTCCAGGTCCGTCTGTAACACAAGGAATGGGACAGGCACATTAGGGCTTTTAAAATGACCTCTAACAGGCAAATGAAACAGCCGTGAGGAAGAAGTGGTTGTGGCTATTAACAGCATGAAGTGAGCGTCACATACCTTCATGCACCCAATAAACTCTGTATTTGTCATAAAATAGTCACAACCCCAGCCATGGGCTCTGTTGCACTTGCACATGCAAAGCTTTTGAACTGGCTGCTCTTACTGTTGAGTCTGGTATCCTGTTCTGCTGCTGCTTACGTGGATGAGCCCAACCTGGGCAAGAGCTTCTTGCCTCACTATGAACCTGATCCCGGAGGGGCTGTTGACTCTTCACAAGATACAAGGCTACATGTTTTCACGGTGGACTATGACTATGTGCAAATTCCATATGAAGTTACTCTTTGGATCCTCCTTGCCTCTTTTGCAAAAATAGGTAAGTAGAAAACGGGATCTTGGGTCCTTCTACTTTGGCAAGAAGTTAAAAATGTACCATGTAACCAAGTACCCTGTACCAAGTTCCATGCATTTTTGTAGCTGAGATTGGTTATACAGCTTCTGTTTTCAAAAGAATAGGCATGTTCATTACTGTGGCAGTAACAATATTCCATCTCTGAATGCTTCCATTAAGTAAACATATGACCTTATGTCTCCTGGGTTATCTATGTACTGAGTAGCAACAGAGCTCCCCTACACTGTGCTGTCCATTCCTTTTTCTAGTCTTTGTACATCACAAGATACCAGAATTTGCAACCTGATACAACTGTAGAAATCAGTTACACCAGACTAAGATTTCAAGCATATTGAATTTGGGGGAGAAAAGTGGAAAGAATTCTTCCATTGTGTGAGTAATAGGAAATATTTTCCTCTAAGTATTTCTTTTACATGTTTGCTCTTTAAAGTAATACCAGAAGAGAGAGACTGAGAGTTTAAGAGGGTGTAGGTCATGGGAGATGTAGGGTAAGTACCCTTTGAATATGTACCAATGAATCTACCTTCTAACAGAATGAAATGGAGAAAGAAAACTCATGGAGCAGTAGGGACTGCAATTAACATTACAAATGGTTCATCATGTCTTATACATTTTCATGGCTGGGCTCAAATTATTTTGAAGATTCAGAATTAATACAGCAATATTAAATAAATTAAGATGGTAATAATGTGAAGAGCTGCATACATGTAATCTCCCTTTTCTTTTGATCTTTTCCTGGGATTTTCAAACATTACTATAGAATAGGCTGGTAGGTGGGACTGATATTTATCTGGAGGTGGCCTGAAGATAAACATTTTTCATGTTGTAGTCACCCAGCTGACAAAAAACATTAGCATTAACCATGATTTGCCAGTTTCATTATAGCTGATGAGTTCAATCCAATTTGTAAAAAAGGATGTCTTCGCCATTAGCATAAAAATCAAAATTTTCAAAAATAAAATTTGTTGTTATGGCACCAGCAGAGTGTGTTAGCAGTAAACATATTGACCAACTTCTTTATTCACCATCCATAAAAATACAGAACTTGCCATATGGCACATCTACTCAATATTCTTGTTTTGGGCAAGAAATAGATACTAAAGAAGAACTGTGTGATGCCTCCCAAGTGAACCTGTTCCCTTTACTAGGAGTTTTCAAATAGTATCATTTTTAATGAAAACTGTGGAGCTGCTGATCTCAAATATACTTGGAAGAAAAAGTAAGTCTGAATAATCTGTTTACCCAGAGAAGAAGATTTCCAAACTGCCGAATAATTTCAATGTTTTATTCAGGTATTATCTTCTTTGCGGATTTCAAGATTTCAGAGTGGGCAACACTTTTGAAATCTTAAAAGGCAAAAGAATCCCCTTATTCTGTAAAACTGGCAGAGGACCCGAATAATATTTTTAATTAAAAAGGAGATTAATAGAGTTATAATGTTAATATACTTATCGGTTAAAAAATAAAAAATGTTGTCCTAAACATATTACTGAAATTTTAATAAAAATAGTTTTCTGTTCCTTTACATTTGAAGATTGATAATTCAAGGGTCTCAGAAATATACTCATGGCATCACCTTCTAGTTACAAGATGAACACTGGCCTAGCTTCAGGCATAAAACACAGATGTTGGATATAAAGGTTTTTCAGTCTGCCTCATTCTCATTCTTGTAAATTCTGAAAAATTCCTTACATTTCTAGCAGAGACACCTCTCATTCACTATATGATTATTGTTGCCAGTACATACAGTTCCCAGTATAGTGACTAGATGAGATAATAGAAGTTGGGCATTAAGGATTCTTGAAGAATATTTCCCTTCCAAATTGTGGAGAATCTTTTCAAAGAAGTTTCTACCTTCCCAGAAGTGGAGCTTAGGTTCAGGCATGCTTGCTCAGAAATCAAGAGCTTGGAAGCAGGAAGAGAAGGGATTCTGCTTTAATAATACAAGTCTGGGAATGTTTAGTTTTGAAGGGATCAGTACTGCCTGTTTTTACTTTCATAATACCAAGAACAAAAGCTGGCTATCTGAAGACAGGGTATTCAAACACAGGCAGAATATCTGTCTGACATCAGGTACATTCAAATTCAAATAATACCCTAATGTTTTATTCAAGGATTCCATATCTATCACCGATTACCAAGACTCATGCCTGAAAGCTGCATCCTGATTGCCATTGGAGCATTGGTAGGAGCAATCATCTTTGTTTCGCATCACAAATCTCCACCGGTGATGAACACAAGTATTTACTTCTTGTATCTCCTTCCACCCATTGTCCTGGAGGAGGGTTATTTCATGCCAACTCGCCCATTTTTTGAAAACTTTGGGTCCATTCTGTGGTGGTCTGTTCTGGGATCTCTGCTAAACTCATTTGGGATTGGCCTCTCCCTCTATGGAGTCTGTCAGATCAAAGCCTTTGGCCTGACTGACCTGAACCTGCTGCAGAATCTGCTCTTTGGCAGCATGATTTCAGCGGTGGATCCTGTGGCAGCTCTGGTAGTTTTTGAAGAAGCATCTGTTAATGAGCAGCTTTACATGATGATCTTTGGAGAGTCGTTGCTAAATGATGGCATAACCGTGGTGAGTTTCTTTCCACTTCTTGTCTTCCCTTCTTTGGACTCATGTGGCTTGTAGGGCTATTGGACACAGGAAAAGAGTGGCTTTAAGGGGATCCTAGATACATTATTTATTTTATGGATACTCCACTCAATTAAACACAAGAGATTTTAATGTATATAAAAATGACATTTTATAACAACTCTTTCAGAAGCATACATTTTAGAGCTGCTGGAAGAGAGAATCATATACCTACAAATGAGAACACATTTTACTTGTGCATTCACTGAAGTGAGTGGATGAGCTACTGGTAGGATCAGTGTAGGTCCTAGGGATGTTCTTGATATTGTGCAAGCAATAAATAGAAAATTGTACTGCTTAAAGACTGAAGGCAGCAGGGGTAGAAATACAGGAGACTGCTTTTTTATATGCATGAGAGAGCCCTATGGGAAAAAAAGAAAAAAAGCTGGTGTGGACAATCTCTGGAGGCCACACTGCATCCTCCAACCCCTGCTGGGAAATTCCCCAGAGACCTTAGAGAGGAATTCCAAATGTCACTAATAACTTTGTGCAACTCTGTTTCTATCAGTAAGAAAACCTGACATCTGACAAATGTTCACCTTTTTTGGCTGTTATATCTCAATTATCCAGAAACAATGCTTCCAGACTAAGACAGACTCTGTTTGTTTGTTTTTCTCGTTTGTTGTTGTTTTTCTCTTTTTAACAGGAAAAGAGTGCTTTTTGCTAATATTTTTTCCCTTATCTCATTAGTTCTGCTAAAATTGGAGCAATATGAAACTCTAGCTGTAAAGCAGAAGTGGCAGGAGCACTTAGAACACACAGGTTTTTCAAGGAAGAAATTTCAAGCAGGAAATTTATTGCTCAGAAACCAAGCTCATGTGCTACAAGTTAATGGCAGGTTAAGGAGTTTCGTTAGATAAGATCTTTACAGAATTTAAATCACAGGAATCTAAAACACATAAAAACTATTCAGATACTGCTATACATATAACTTGGAATTGTTAAATCTGTATAGAGTTCACTGCTGAAAGGCTTCATGGGAGAAGTGCAGTTTATGAGTAATGCGAAAAGGAAAAAGAACAAAATAATTTCTTGCAGCCACAACCTATTGATCATAAATCCTTCCTCTTGGTGAATCAGAGATGTAGGGCTGATGTAGAACTAAAGGACAAATGTTAGTTAATTTACATGCAAACTACTTGCGTGTTATAGTTGTAACAGAAAAATCCCTGATGAAAAATCCCATCTATCACTCACACTTGTCTCTGTGGTTCCTTCAAGTGCAGACCTCAAAAAATGTATACCTCTTTGTCACTTTAGAAGAGCTTGTTTCATGCTTTTTTTGACTGGCTTCCTATATTGCCTTTCCTTTTCTCCCAGCTGTTATTTTTGACCCAGGTCCTACTCATGATGATATTTACATGAGCTTTCAGTCAGGATCTTGTTACAGCATAAATGTGTAGTGACAGAAAGCTGTTTATAACAGTGATATTTAGGCAACCCTCAGCTGCAATATGTGTGTTATCAAGAAATGAAAGGGCTGTACACGGGGTATGTTGGCTATACCACTGTGAGTTCCCCTTGCCCCACACACCCTCATTTTTGGGGCTCTTCTCACAGCAGCTGTGTTGCAATAAGTTTGTCAGTTCTTGCTATTGCATCTCTGCATCAACTACCACTCCTCCATTTTCTAGTCATTTCAAAATCTCTACCTGTCTTCATGCTTGCAAAGACTGAAATATTTGTCATCCAAATGGAGTCCAATAGGTGGCTTTCTCTGCTCTGATATCCCACTTACTTTAAAGACTTTAAAGCTGTTTATCTCAGATGTCCTATCTTACAATTTCCTTCTCTTTATCTCTTAATAGTTTCATTTGAGTTAACTCTATGTGTTTAAAAAAGATAATATCTCCAAGATATATTAAGCATACATAATTTTTTATTGTTTCAATACAAATATTCCCTCCTTCTCTCCAGTCTGCTTATCAGCTTGAATGTTTTTTTTTCCCCCAGCAGGAAAAACTGGCATGAATACTATCGAACTTGTGTAATAGCTGTCTCCTATACTTAGTTCAATATCCTAGTATTAAAAAAAAAAAAAAAAATCACAAAAGAACAGACTGTGGAATTAGAATTATTATCTAGAAGTTATGCCTTTGACTTAAAGGAGAAAAGTTCATAATTTACCCTTTTTACCCATTGGTACCTTTTCCTATTGTCCTCAGTAGGACCACGTCTGTGGATGGAACAAGAAGGCTCCAAGTCCTGTTAATTGCTTCTTTCCCCAGTTGTTTCTGAGTGGACTGTTAGCACCAGAATAGCTCAGACAGCAATGGGACTGATCCTAGTGAATAGTATCCATTAGAGGAGTTTTAAAGCCCTGTTCAAAACAGTGATGATGGTAAATCCAGTGCAGATCTTTCTCAAACCTGAACACAGGTGAAATACCCTGATTTTGCTGCAAAGTGTTTCAGGCATCTGCAGCTCTGCTCCTGCATATACACAGATCATTTTGTTTCTCAGCAGGAGCTTAGCATGTGTATGCATCAGGAAATGGAATATTCCCTGACTGCTTCATCTCTGAGGCTTGGTTTTAGAAACACTGAGAACACCTATACATCATGCTGTACTTAAAATGAGTGCCAGTGACTACATTCTCTAATGGCACCCTCTCTTCTTTGTATGCAGCAGAACAATTTAACCTAATACATGTTGAAGACCCAAGTAAAATTATTTTTTTATTTGACGAAATCTGAATTTGCCTCTCTGGTGTCACTGAGGAAGGCTTTGATGACTGGGATGTATGGGTGCTAGGAAGGAGGATGGAGAGATTCTCTGCTGTTGGCATTAAAGATGATCCACTGTATTTAGAGTAAAACTAACTACAGTGGTCAGAAAGAATTTTCGGGATGGTAAGAAAGAGTTATCAAGATCGCCCCTCTTGATGGTTAAGGCATTCTCTTGAAAATCTTTTTTTCCAGTGCTTCTGATGGGGATGGCATGCCCAATAGTTGTATATAGACAGCTGCAGCACCGAGCAGTCCCTGTGGAGTCCCCTGTGGGCAACAATGTCACACTTCTCCTCCTGGCTCTAAGAGCTGCTCAGTGGTACACCACCACACAGTAATGTCCTCTCCAAAAAACCCAAAGCATGACATTCTCAGAGTTGCTAAATGATGCTATCAATTCATCCCTTCTTTTTGGGTGAATAAAAGCATCCCAAGCTGATTCAGACTTTCCTACCATGTAAAGAATTATAGTACTCCATTTACTGGCATGAACACTGCAATGTAACTTAGCCGAGCAGCATTTATGTGGAGCCTTACTTGTGCAACACAAGCACAAATTGCACAGAACAGTTTATTCCCACAAAGCATGTTACAAAAAGAGGGAACTGATGTCTTATCCCCATAATTTCTATTTTGATGCCAACTCAGTTAAATCATACAGATACTTTAGAAACTAGAAAAGGAAAAAAAACTTGGTAAGTTACTTGCTGAGAATAACTTGCTTTATTCATGTCACCATAGATGCATGCATTGGTATCATTTATAAAGAATCACAAGTCTTGGGAAGAGGTTAAAGTCCACAAGAAAGAGGAAACAGAGAGAAACCAGACTGTAATTAAAAGCTGTATGATAGGTACAGTTAGGTTTGCAGTTAGGAGACATGAACCCTTTTTTCCTTATCTGCCACTGAAGAGACAAATTTCATACAATGGCATTAGGAAAAAGCAGTTCTGTGTATTTTCTCATATGAAATATTTTGTTTTGCCTTGTGTGTCCCCTAGAAATATTAGCAATGAGTCCCCTGGAGAACAGGCTATGTGACAGCCTCAAGGTCATGTGTCCCCAGCAGCAATTTAAGATTAGATAGTAGCTGGGGAGTGATTATTATTCTAATGAGCTTGACTCTTCTACCTGCAAATGCCTGCTTTAATCTTCTTAATAACCTTCTGGAATTAACTATATGAAGAAGAAAGACCAAAGAAAACCATAAAATACAATTATTTTGGTCTATTTTTTTATTTTGAACTAATGCTTTGATGCAATAGCTTTGGAAAACCGGTGACTAGTTATTTCCCAAATTCTCTTGAAAACTGAGAGGTGACTTGCATGTGTTACACACTCACTGTTGACAGACTTGACAGGACAATATTAACTGAGTATCAGCAACATCTGAGGCCTTTTTATTACTACGTCACTGCATTACTACAACCCTATGAAATAGAAACTTTCTGTTAGTTTCTAAAAGAAGAATGAAAGTGGAATATGCTGAAAATTTTCAGCATGAATACATGGTAACAGAAGTATGCTAAAGTTTTCTGCTCTAAACTCAAGAAATTATATTCATGAACAAATTATATAATATGTTATATAAAAATTATAAATTGCATTAAATTCAAAATTTCTTCTAATCTGAAATTATTTTCCTTTAATTTTTGTCGTGTCAAGATTTCTAGGCAAAAAATGCATGTGTGAAGGGTCTTTAGGCCTTTTAGAGTGTCACAGTTTTTGTTTCTTACAATCTCTTCTTGAGATTATTCCCTGGGGAAGAGGTTAAGGAGCATCAAACCCAGAACATGTGAGGATAGAGAGGCTTTACTTGTCTAGCTAGAGACAATATGAAACTGAGGCTACCATTTTCCCTTCCCTTCCCTTCCCTTCCCTTCCCTTCCCTTCCCTTCCCTTCCC
>JAWWMP010000001.1:88813221-88841841 GCA_035047865.1 Dendrocincla tyrannina
CCCTCCCCTCCCCTCCCCTCCCCTTCACTGCCCTCCCCTTCACTGCCCTGCACTGCCCTTCCTTTCCTTGCTTTTTTTCCGTTCCCAGTGATGCATCATGATTTTTATGTGTCAAGTACTATTAAAAAACATTGAACATTCCTCAGTCCATCTAATGAAGTTTGTCTAATCTACTGATCTTATAGACAACTAAATGGCATTTAAATCAAATGTGTGATTCTTAGTCCCTGACCTGCCCCACCTTGAGAGAGAAAGAGGATATGGAGGGTAGAGCTTGAGGTTTTTAAGGTATCCAGCTGGGCTTTCAACTCAAAAATTAATTTTACCTTCAGAAAACAAAGAAAAATGAGTATTTTTTGATAACATTAGTGGCATTTGGTTCCTGAATGTTTTACCTCTATTGCACAACTATCCACCCTTCTTTTTTGGCTCTTTTTTCAGGGCACTAAACGGGCCCTGAATTCTGGGACTTGTTAAGAAGCCGCTGGGATTTCAATTGTTACTTTGCTGATCTGTCTAAAACAATTTTAGGTATACACAGACACACGTGCTCACCTATGAAATGATGTTCAGAAAGATGCCTGACTGCTGTTTCCTTATTTTCACACATAGGTTTTATATAACATCTTCATCGCCTTCACCCAGATGCACAGGTACGAAGAAATCGAATCCATTGATGTCTTTGCTGGCTTTGCTCGTTTCTTCGTGGTGGGGCTGGGTGGTGTGTTGTTTGGTATCGTATTTGGATTTGTTTCAGCATTCATGACTCGATTCACCCACAACGTCTCTTCAATCGAACCCCTGCTAGTCTTCATGTTCAGCTACCTATCGTACTTGTCTGCTGAAACCCTTTACATCTCTGGCATTTTGGCGTAAGTATTCCTTATGGCTTTTTGAATGACCTCTTGAAGGAAGTGACATGTTTTGTGCAGGTGGCTTGCTCAAGGTTAGTACAGGCATTAGTCTCTGTCTTAGAGATCTGGAGTGGGAAAGTTCTAAGAGATCTGTAAAATGAAGAGGTAACTAGGAAAAGCAAACCCAGAATCAGTGCAGACATAGATATGACACCAAGGAGTGTTGGCAAAAGTACTGCCAGATGTGGGTAAAGTGACCAGTGCTGCCACCATCTGTCTGCTACCTCTGATAAGATCAGCAGGAGAGAATTTGATAATACATCACTTAACCTCTATTTATTCCTATGTGCCATGAAACCACAAGAGATGCAAAGAAATGAGTATGGATGACATAACAGAGAATGTCACAGTTCTTGGTTTTGTGAACATCACCTCTAACATAACTTGCTGGAATTACATTACATTTGAACAGCATCACTGGAATTGAAACTGGGCAAAAACTGGGCAACTGAGAACATCAAGTACATATGCATATATAAATTCATGTATATGGATATTGATAATCATGTTTTGATGTGGTCAGGATAGTTTGATACTGCTGTAATGCTGGAGGCCTCCTTCTCAGAGTACTGTGATGGCATGTGTACCCACTGCAGAGAGGAAGCTGCCAGGCCTGTTGGCTGGAGTAAATGCAGAGTGGATAAGTATTGTGGAAAGGAAAGAAGATGGCAGTAGGAAAGGAGTCAGAAGAGAAAGGAAGGAATAGGGGTAAAAGTGACAGACCCTAGGAGAAAACTGCTGGCAGATGTCTTTCAAGGATACCACACAGATAGGGCCTCAGCAGGGTAAAGCATATAGAAATGGGAACCTTATTGTTCTACATGTTCCAGCTGATGCTGGTGGCTGCTGTAGGATCAGCGCCCAGCTGGTGGGTAGCAGCAGCCTTGCATGGCCTTTGCTGGCTCTGAGCTTTCATGAAGGGCCTTGGAGGATCTGAAATTCCAAAAAAGACATCCCTTTATTGAGGACAAACCAGTTTAAACTAAGAAATGCAAGCATACAGCTGCTGATGTCCAGACTCTATTTGTGAAACACTGATTTCATAGAACCACAGGTTGGTGTTGTAAGGGAACTTTAAAGGTCATCTAGTCCAATCCCCAGCAATGAGCAGGGCCATCTGCAGCTAGATCAGGTTGCTCAGATCCCCATCCAAACATACCCTGAATGTTCCCAGGGATGGGACATCTGCCACCATTCTGAGCAACCTATTCTGGTGTTTCACCACTCTCACTGTAAAAAAGTTCTTCCTTATATCTAGTCTAAATCTACCTAAATCTTTTAGTTTAAAGCCACTACCCCTTGTCCTATGGTAATAGGTACTACTAAAAAGTCTGTTCCCATCTTTCTTATAGGCCTTTTTTAAATATCAAAAAGTAGAAATAATGTCTACAACCGCAGTTTGTTCAGCTTCAGAGCAGAATTGTCTTTGTAAGAAACTACCTTTGCAGGATGACACTGGGAAGCAATATTTGAATATTTAAACATACTAAATAAGTAGTTAGACATGATATAGGTTATCATGAGAAATTAGACAAAGCAGATGAGCCTTGTATTATGTTTTGCATATTCCCCACATTTGCTGAGATTGAGGTGACTGGTGACTTCAGTTGAGCAGGGTGAGACCTACTATGCTAATACCATATATACCCTATCCTACCTGCACTGCCCAAAATACTGCTTCCCTGCCTATTTGTTGCACTAGATTACATAGGTCTTTATTTCTTTTAATTCTCATTTTCATTAGAGTTCTCAAATTATTAGCAATAGATGAATGTTAGTATAATTGGGATTTATTTTTCTTACTGCTTCATTAAAGAAATTATTGCTTGTTTTAGAGATGGGAACTTATTGACACCCTTCTGAATTATTGAGGATTCATTCATTTTTCACTTGGATTGTGAAAGTCTATTATGCATGTGTAACTGAAAGTCAACAGTATTAATCATTAATGCCTAATGGCCTTGACTTGGAGTGTCCTTGGACATGCTAAATGACTCAGCTCCACCAGGATACCCTTGAGTTTTCTTCAGAGGAAATTAAATGAGCAGAAACTAGAGAAAGGTTATTTAATGAACACTCAGCATTCTCTGAATTCACAAGTTTGGAAAATTATAATCACAAGAAGCTCTCAAAGACTATAATCATATCAGTAGAAACTAGATGGTGGAATATAGTAGCATAGTACTCAATCTATTTATTACCTATGACTAAGGAAAATGTAGAGGGAGGGAATCCCCTTCAGCTGCTCAAAGACTGCTGCTCCATGATTGTCACCAGTGTCTGTGCTGGGAGGCTGCTGATACTTCTGAAATAGGCTCTCTTCATTAACAGTGAAGAAGTAGAAAACATCCCTTTGCTTCGTTAGGCACCTTCCCCACACCCTAAGGGGGAAGGACTCCCTTGTAGGATAATTGAGTTTCCACCTGCTATACAACGTTGGGCTACTGTGGGTGGAGAGTCCTGAAGCTTGTGCTGGCACTGCTGATCTGCTGATCAGATGTCAGGGAGCCACTGGGAGCTTTAACCCTGGCATGGTACTACCACCATGTTCTCCCACCACCACCTCAAAGGGGAAGATCACTTAGAGGCAGGTTACGTACCTCTAACTGATCCACCTCTAGGCGGGTACAAAACCAACATGTCCTTTGTTTGAGACAAATAGTTGGTGCTTGCTGACTCTGTGTTAGGCATTCAGGATAAAATGGACTTTGAACTGGAACGTGATACCCTCACTTCCTTGGCAGGAAGGCTGACTGGTTTGCTTCCTTTCTATATGTAAATCTGAATGAAGATGCTTTTCTATCTAATGAAATAGCTAATGCAACTGAAGAAATAAAATGCTTCTTGATATTAGGAATGTCAGAATCTGATGATGGAGAGCACAGGTAATGGCGGTTGAAGTTGTTCTTAACTGAAAAGAAAACCAGGTTGTGGCTGATCTCTGATGTTTTGCTTGATACAGGATGACAGCATGTGCAGTGACAATGAAAAAATATGTGGAGGAGAATGTTTCCCAGAATTCTTATACCACAATAAAATATTTCATGAAGATGCTAAGCAGCATCAGTGAGACCCTGATTTTTGTGTTCATGGGAGTTTCTACAGTGGGGAAAAACCACGAGTGGAACTGGGCCTTCATTTGCTTCACTCTGCTCTTCTGCCTCATTTGGCGGACACTGAGTAAGTCAGCTTTTGCAGAAAACCTTCACTACACCTCAGAGATAAATCCTTTTGTGCAAAGCTATGTTAGAAAAGTCTGCATGGACTGGCATAACCGGTTTAACAACAAATTTACTAGGTTTATGTTACTGACAAGCAAATTTCACAAACCTACAGAGGGAGAAAAAGGGGGAAAAAGCCCCAAACAAATGTGAATGCCTGTCTCCAAGCACAGACTTCATGTTTAGGTGAGAATGGAATATTTTAAGCAAAATTAAGATATTATCATGATTATGCTTATAAAGATGATTTTATCTTAATTAACAATATGCCTTTGTATTAGTGGGCCTCATAATGATTTTATCACACATTGTCACTAACTTACTAATTGAATAATGTATATCATCACACTTCTAGTGCTGGACCCCAGCACTGAACCCCAGGACCTAAAACACTGCAGGTCCTGGGCCGGGAGCACTGGAGACATTAAAGAAAAAGAAGGGAATGTGAAAATTAGCACTGATAGATAACTGAATAGGGACTTATACCACATGTAGGCCAACCACATTATGCCACTGCTCCTCACAAGTCAACTATGAAGTTTTAAACTGCTAGAAAATCATGCCTGTATGAAATTACTCCATTTTTGCACATGGTATCTCCCACTCCAGATCTGTCAGACTGGGGTTCCTCCAGCATAGATAATGTCACATGAGTTGTGGGACAATGATTCCCATCTCCTAATGTCACAATGGGTTAAAAGTTATGTTGAAAAAGAAGAAGCAATAAGAAGGCTGGTGGTTGGTGCTCTGGAGGTGGTAGCAATCCTGGTACACTTCTCCCAGGAGCTGATCTTGCTGCTGTTAGTGAGTTTACTGCAACTGTCAAAGCAGAGAGGCAACACATTGCCATCTTCTCCCTCATCTACTAGTACTGTTCCACCAAACATTCTAGATGACATAAGTAAAGAAGAAATGACCTACTGGATCAAACCAACCCTCTACTGGTGTCTTCAATGGATCCTGCAGGAGATGTTAATTAGGAAAGGATAGCAAGCCTTGCCACTTTCTGAGCTTTGTTCACCTCCTACTTCATCAGGACCTACAGTCTCTGTGATGGACATGTGAGAGGGGACACTGCCTGCCTATGCTACATAGAGTTCTCTTTTGGACTGGTTGCCCATGAGATTATGACTTTCTTTTTTGCAGCCTGAATACTCTGTTCTCACAGAATTTCACAGAATATTCTGAGTTGGAAGAGACCCACAAAGATCATTGAGTCCAACTCTTAAGTGAATGGCCTGTATAGGGCTCAAACCCACAACCTTGGTGTTATTGTCACCATGCTCTAACCAACTGAGCTAATTTAAGAAATAGTACAGAGATCAAATTTTTTTTAAAAGTCTTCGTCAATGACCTGGAGGAAGGAACAGAGTGCACACCAAGTGACTTTCTGGCTGACAGAAAACTGCAGGGAGTAGTTAGTGTTCTGCATGACTTCCATTCAAAATGATCTGGACCAACTGGAGAAATGGACAGGAAGCTTACGAAGTTCAAGAAGAACACATGCAAGGACTTAGATATGGGTCAGAATAACTCTGTACTCCAGTGTAGGCTTGGAGTCTAGCAAGCAGCTCTGCAGAAAAGGACCTGGTTTGAAAAACAAGTTGAACACAAGCCAGAATTATGTCCTTGTGACAAAGAATGACAGCCGTGTCCTGGTCTACATTAGCAAGTGTGTAGCAGGCAGGTCCAGCAAAATGTTTCTTACCATCTCTTCAGCACTGGTGAAAATGTTTGCTGCTTCCAAAGTGCTGTCTGCAGTCCTGGGCTCCCCAATATATGAAGAACATGATGGTTCTGGAGCAAGTGCAACTGAGGCCACCAACCTGGTCAGAGGCTGAAGCATTGGACACACATGAAATGTCAAAGAGTGCTGAGTCTATGCAGGTCTACGCAGCTTGAGAAGATCTGGCATGAGAGATCTGACTACTTTCTAGAAGTATCCAATCAGAGGAGAGAGAGAAGGATGGATCCACACACTTCTCAGAGGTGTACAGCAATAAGGCAAGAGGGAACAGACACAAGCCATAACATAGGAAATTCTGACTAGACAGTAGGAACCCGTGTCTTTAACATGAGGGTGATCCACTAATTGTGAGAGTGACCATTCATAAAGGCATTCAAGGAGCTTTAAGCAACCTGGTCTGATCAGCTCTGCTTTCAGCAGGGGCTTGGACTGAATGAACTCCAAAGGTCCTTTCCAGCCTACAGCACTCTGATTCAAACAGTTGGGACCAGAAAAGTCCAACGTCTGAAATTAAGGTGCTATTTCTTAAATCTCTCAGGTTCTCAAATCCCTCAATCAAAAAGAACGCCAGAGCAGGAAGAAGATAATGGCTTGAACCTCAAAGCCCATACACATTTCAAGATGTTTGACTGTTAAGTCTGGCCGGACTTGAGGAGGATATTTAACAGAGGAAAAAGAGAAAAGGGGAAACGTGGGGAAGTTCAAGTATGTTCATCTGAGCAACTCTGTTACGTAAGGAAGACACAAGTACTCAACAGGAGAGGTGATATGAATCTTGTGTGCTGACAGGAAAAAGAAAGTAATTACAGATTTTCTTGCTATGTCTGGACCAAGCATGGCCTCTAAGTTTTTAAAGGCTTGCTTTAGGAGTCCGTTTTTCCAATCAAGACAAAAACAATGCTCACCTGATATAAAAGGTATTTTCCTGCCACATGTCCATCCTTCTCTCAGACGCTAGAGCTTTCCAGAGGAAAGCCAAAATATTTTCTGCTAAACTTGTGTGTTAAAATCTTGAATAGAGAATTGTCCTGAGGGTGATACTTTACATATGCAGTTTCAGTCTGAGTACCTGGTGCCTAGTATAGTTATAAGTAGTCAAAGAAGGTCTTGTATAAAGTGGTATCCGGCAACCTACAAAACAGGATACTTGCTACTGGCTTTACCTCTAATAATCTGCTGAGTTTATCAGTGACAGTTGTGTAAAATAACACCAGCAATTACCAGCATTTGTCAGCTTTTATGTCAGTAATTTAACAATTTCCACACAAAGCCTAGGATACATGTGTCTTACGGAAAATGAAGATTAAGAGTAACTCAACCAAATTGCTGAAAATACTCTGTAAAGAGAAGCTGAAGTCCTTACACTGTCTTATTTTTTTAAACTTTTATTAAAAACAAAATTAAATTTGAGGATTAAACAGAGAATTAGAGACACAATAAGTCACAGGATTAAAATTTAAAATGCTATTACTTTGCCTTTCAGAGAACCTGTTCACAGGGCTTGTTGGTAAAGCAGTGTTGAAACACTTTGGACAGACACTGTGCAGAAAGCAGGAAACATTGCAAGGGAAGGCACACGAAAACCTCTCATCCAGTCATTTCTCTTGTCTCCAGAACACTTTGGAGGAAACTATGCAACATAAATATAGAAAGTAAATCTTTTTCTCTAATGTCACTTCTCAGCTGTGTAAATGGATTTAAATCCTGAAGAAGTTAGGAAGCATAGTCTTTTATAGGAGATTATTTCACATAAACCAGATTTGGCAGTTGGTAAAAGAGAAGTTACAAGAAACCAAAACTGAAAAAAAATGGGCTGTCAACAGTTCTCAGAGCCAAAATGTTTGCTTTTAATATTTTCCTTTTCTACTTGATGATTAATAATAATAGCTGTGAGGTTTTTTTCCTTTCTAGGTGTATTCGCTCTCTTCTACATCAGTAACAAATTCCGAACATATCCCTTCACCTTCAAAGACCAGCTCATTATTTCCTACAGTGGCCTTCGAGGAGCCAGCAGCTTCTCTCTTGCATTCTTGCTTCCAGTGAATCTCTTCCCCAGAAAAAACCTGTTCATCACTGCAACTCTTGTAGTTATATATTTCACGGTGTTCATTCAAGTAAGTGTATTTCTTAATGGATTACTTTCATGTAATGGAGGTGTCTGAAAGCTTCATAGTGAAAATTACACTGAATTTACTTCTAGACTAGGACAAGCTATTGCATTTTGTGGCCAGATTTAGCCGTGCAACGTGTAATTACCCTTTCAGGACTTTTTAGGTATTACAGAAAGTCTGTATTGAAAAAAAGGTGTCTTCTAAAATATTGAGGCTAAAGGGCACTTTGTGTCCAAAATCACTTATGTTCACTCCATATGCATTTCCTGATGCTTCCAATTTAAGAAATATTTTAACTTTATACTGAATCATTCTTTAGTAGTGATGTATCTTAAACTGCCCAGAAAACAGTATGTCTTTTCCATGACAGATTTGGAATCTTATACTTTTATCTTCATCCCTCTTGGAAACCAAATAAGAATATTTTCAAATCTGTTGTAAAAGAATATTAAAGAAAAATAAAGTGAATAATTAATATTTGCAAGTATAGGTGTCTAGATATTTGGATTATTTCACCTGGCTTACACTGCTGTACCTGGAAGAACTGAATCTTCTAGAGGTCTTGCATCCCATGCTCTGTATTTTCCCGTACCAGGATCTCAGATACTCTAGCATGCCAGTGGGGCACTATGCACTTACCTGATAGGTAAGGCACTTAGACTTCATCAGAATATTTCATAAAAAACCGATTTTGTTTCTATTTCCCCTTTTAAAATGCTATTCTGTATCAGTACAGTAAAGAAGCAGGAACAAATGAAAACTGTTTCTAAGTGAGACTCCCCCAAGATATTAATTCTAAAAATGTTCAAGTACACAGTTTCAAGACTGTAAGACCTCACAAAGATAATGTTTTTTTTCAAATTAGTCTGGTTTTGAAGAAAATCTGCAATGTGTCAGTTACTTTACATAGTTAGATTATGCCAACAAATCTAATCTTGTTTAAAAAGCCCTACTGTAAATTTTTTTTAAAGTTTTTTATTTTAATTCTCTTCTGTAGCTCTCCATACAACTAATTGTTCATTTGTGTGTCTAAGACACAGTTTTCCTAATTTATTAAAATTAAAACCTTTCAATTTCTTTCTGTTTTGTTTGCTTGTTTGTTTGGGGTTTTGATTATTTGAGGTTTTTTGTTTGTTTGGTTTGGTTTTGGTGGGGGTTGTTTTTGTTTGTTTGTTTTGTTTTCCCTGAAAGATAATTAACAATTCTTGTTCCAAATGCAGGGAATCACAATTGGACCATTGGTCAGATATCTGGATGTCAAAAAGACAAACAAAAAGGAATCTATCAATGAAGAAATACATGTGCGAGTAAGTTTTTTATATCAGTAGCTGGTATCCCAAAAAGGAAAAAAAAGGATGTTCCAAAAGAGCTGGATAGAGGGAGGCATCTGGAAGCACTGACGTTCAGTGAATTTGGACACTCAGTACTTTTAAGAATGCATGGAGGAACCCCCAGGCATAATTTTTTAAATATGATATCTCGTTTATATTCATAGTGACTATCAAAATATCACGTCAAAAATGTCATGGTGTAGCAGGTCCCTTACTTCTTGTACTTGCGACCTTGGGAGGACAGGAACAGAAGGATGATGTTTACAAAGTGAACTTGCCATCCTTCCTAGCTAGATCTGTCAGATACATTTGTTGCCATCTTTTGACTGCTTCTAGACAGACTGACACCTTGAAAGTCTTTAATAAAGTTTTATTGAATTAAAATGAGTTGGACTTCAAATTCAGTTTCAAGCTATTTTGAATCATGATCATTATCCCTCTCAAACATTTACTTTAGTTCTCAAAATACCATTATATAAAATGACAGAAAGCTGCTAAAACTGACTTAACAATATTATAGAAAAATTATGAACATTCTTTCATTTTCAAAATAGGGAATGAATTTGAAATTAACAGAAACACTGCCTTAAAATGAAGCACATGAAGAGACATTAACAAAATTAGAGCATCTCAATTGATTTGAAGTGAATTTAATTCTTACTATTTCAACTTTTACACTTAACCCTGAAAAGAATTTACATTTAAAAGCAACACTTATGACACCACGTCTGTAAGAACTGGCCTTTTGCTTTCTGTCTCTGTCATGCTGGTAATACACAAAAGATGACTGAAAAGCATTGCAGTTAGCAGTGATAAACTTACCAGACTCATAAAAATCTCAAACATCCTCAGAGAACTTGTCAGTCAAGGCAAAGGTGTTCAATATCTGGTGCTTTGTCACTCTTAAAGAGGCCACAGATGCAGAAGGGAAGTTTGGCTGACAGAACCAAGAGTTTAATTTCTGGGCTCAGTGGGCAAAAAGGACTAGCACATTTGTTGCCTCCATCAAAATACTACCACTGCAGCCAAGCAGAGGAGCTGACACAGTGGGATCTTTGCCTTGATTTTTAGAGAAATGTAGTTGTTTTCAGAATTAACTCACATGCTCCAATTAAAAAAAATAAAAAAAATCAAAATTCAGTCAACGTGTGTATTTGAGGTGACATTGTTTTTTCATAATGGCCATTTAAAATTTTTCCATGTTTTTTCCTCTAGTTGATGGATCACTTGAAGGCTGGTATTGAAGACATATGTGGACATTGGAGTCATTATCAGCTGAGAGATAAGTAAGTATCTGTTACTGCGGCCTAATATAATAAAAGAACTATCTACTATGTAAAATACAATAGGCAAATAGAATAGGAAATCAAAATGCTGAGGACATGTGCAATATCTCCTTTTAAAAAAATGAACTCCTTGAATAACCCTTGCCTCTTTGGAGTGCAGTGCTCATATATTGCCTGCTAATTTCATTCTGCAAAAAGAAGGAGAAAATAAGCCTTCCAAAAGACAAACATACCATGGAAATTCATACTGGAAACATCAGCCTGTGTACATGGCTTTGGTATAAATCTAAGATCCCTGTCGATGCTCCCTTAGGCCTGGATTTAGAGCATAAGTTACATAAGGTGTCAGTGATTCACTGACTTCTGCTGTAAGCCTCCACAGCAAATGCAATCCCTTCTTGGTGAGTACAGATTCAGTAATAATTAGTCACCTGTCCTTACAGGTCTTTGCATTCAATAAGATTTAAAATAAGTGTTCTGAAGGGAATGTTTGAATTCAAATATCCAGTAGCATAAGCAGATGCTCTCAAGTTAGTCTTCACTCAGAAATGCAGGCCCTGCATTGTCTCTTCTATAAGCAGAATGAGGTGGTTTTATGGAGCTTTGGGGTTCTTCCAAGCACTGCCCAGAAGAGATGGATCTGCTGTGCCCTTTATCTTTTCCTTAAGAGATATCTGTGATCATGTTGGCCACCACCAAAGCATGTGAAGAGAAGTAGGGGAAAGATTAATCTTTCTTTGCCCCGAACTTATTTATGATTTATTATGATTCTGTGGGCTAAAAATTATCCCTAGTTGTTCTAGCTATGCCTAGGTTTCTGTGCTGGAATCCTATCTGACCCTTCAGTGTTGGAGTCCAATAATCCAGCCAAGGGTGCCTGCTGAGACATGTGGCAACTCCTTTCATGACTGGGTTTCTCTCTATGGAAAACAGAAATTAAGAGTGGGAAGAAGGTGACTGTTTTGAATCTGGTTCTTGTCCAAGTGAGGAGTAATGATGTCATGTCCTAGGGCATACCCAGAAGCTAAAATGTCTTCTTGGCTCTGACAGTACAGAGATAGCTTTAGAACACCAATCTGCTGGGACCACACCACTGTCTGTGCAGACAATAAACTGAATAATTCCCTGTTGGAGCAGTAATTTCATTGAAATAACTGCGTTTACACATATCTTTGAATAAATGCTATCCCTCTGTATCACACCTATCTGATAGCTCTGAAAAGAGAATTTTGCCCATACTAGCCATAAATGTAGTGTTTTGGTTTAGGGACAGATTCAAAACCACATTGTGTCTGAAGACACTTAATGTAAGAAGATTGTATTAAAAGGCATTCCCTAAACTTTTCTATGCAACTTTAACAATGTATATCAGAATTAATTACCTAAGCAATGACAATTCAGGAGGCTTTCTGTTACACAGAAAAACACAAAGAGCTCTAATCCCAGTGGAAACGTTTGTGTGCCCACCTCTGCTATTAATGAATAAAAATAGCCTTTGTTAAGAAAAAAGGATACAATTTCTGTAGTGCTTTTCCAAGCATTGTGGAGCTCATTACCTTGCTGTGGTAAACCGTTCCTTTGAAAGAAACAGAACACTTGCTCTGCTAAAGATTTACTGTTGTTCTGCTAAATGTCTGCCTGAAAGCACATACCTGTTCCAAGGCACGCACATATTCACATTCAAATTATGCCACACATTAGAGATATTTTACAATCTGCAGCATGCAAGCACATAGTATTTTGAGGTCCATTCAATTTCTCAGTTATTCAGAATACAAAGAAATGTATTTTCTCTTCTCTAATTGTCAGGATTCAAAATTATCAGCAACATAATGGGCCCAAACTACTGTAACTGCTGGGCCATTTAGAGTCTCATTGGTGGCTCGCTGAATAGAGCAGGATTACTGTAAGAGCAGCTGCTGCTGTTATGCCCTACTATAATACAACATTAGTACAAAGGCATGGAGACTGGCCATATTCTTTTCTGACAAATGTGGCGGTGTTATATTCAAACACATACACAGCCCTCTTTTTTGCTCTGATTGCAGCTTGTTTCTTTCTTTTGTCTGATGGGCTCTGAAATCTCTGTGGACCAGTAGACTATGCCAAATATCCCCCTAAAGGTCTCTGCTCACTAGGCCTTCAGGAGTCCACAGGTGCCTCTAATTTGGATTCAGTTTGCACAACTGAATTATATGTATATGCATTTGAATGAAGAACAGCTTGTAATACAGAAATAAAAACACATTCCCTTTTTTACACTTTGATTTTTGTATCTCTTTTGCAGATTTAAGAAGTTTGACAATAAGTATTTGAAGAAAATTTTAATTCGGGAACACCAGCCCAAATCCAGCATTGTGTCATTGTACAAAAAGATGGAGATAAAACTGGCCATTGAGATGGCTGAGAGTGGCATGAAAATTTCAAATTCCACTCCTTCTTTACCGTAAGTACCAACCTCCTGACCCTTTGCAGAGTAGGGACAGGAAGGAAGAGGACCAAAATTAGGAACTATCCAAGGTATTCCACTACTTCAATAGAAATATAAGAAAAAAAGAAAAAGACAGTTATGAAAAGAGAAGTTGTAATTTGGTGTTCATCATATTTCCACTTTGGCTCTTTGTTCAGAGAGTGAAAATAAAAATGGATATTTTCTCTGTTTTATTTCAATGATGGGCAGTTCTGAAAAGGAATCATGAGTCTGGTGTAGCAGTCACTCCAGTTGCTTTAAATCACAGCAGTGGTTCAAGATGGCTGTACTTATCACTCATCTGGCCAGAGGGCTTTGCTCATCCCTGCTAGATGCTGAGAGACCTACAGCATGGCTTAGCACACAGGTCCTGGCTCCATTATCCCAATCACAATTTTTTGCTGAAAGTAGGTTTCTTTGTAGCATTTGTGATGTTGCTGCTCCACTTTGCAGTCCCTCAAACTGTCTTGTCATATTTTGGTACTTCCATAACAAATTTGTTCAATTAAACATTGAGAGTGGTCCTGACAACAAGGACTTGAGTGTACTTGTGGATAAAATGCTGGACATGACCTGGCAATGTGCATTTGCATCTCAGAAAGACAACTGTATTTTGCATCAAAAGGAGCGTGGCCAGCAAAGATGACCAGAGGGCTGAAGCACCTCTCCTGTAAGGAAATGCTAAGAGAGTTGGGGCTGTTCAGCCTGGAGGAGAGAAGGCTCCAGGGAGACCTGATTGCAATCTTTCAGCACTTAAATGGGGCTTACAAGAAAGATGTGGACAGGCTCTATAGTAATAGGACAAGGAGTAGTGTTTTTAAATTAAAAGAAAGTAGATTCAGACTAGGAACTTCAGACAAGGAAGAACTTCTTTGTCATTAGGGTGGTGAAACATTGGAACAGGTTGCCCAGAGAGGCGACACATGCCCTATCCCTGGAAACATTCAAGGTCGGGTGTAATGGGGCTCAGAGCAAGCTGATCAAGTTGAAGGGGGTTGGAACTAGATGCAAATCATTCTATAATTCTAAGAAACAGTAATGCAACTTGGCATTAGATAGGGGACAAAAATCATAGGATCTCCAGAGCCATCACTGAGGGAACTACCCTCTAGGAGAGAGGTCTGCAGAAATCTTGACAAAAATGTCCTGTATACTATAAGTGACATGAACGTATTTATACTGACCTTGCAACACACTGTCCAGGGTACGGGTATTGAAGGCACTTGCCTCCACAAACTCTTTCCTGGGCTCTTGCTGACCACTGTTGCTGCTACTGCCCACTCTTGCCTGCTGCATCCTTAAACCCCTCTCCATTTTGCAGCAGCCTCTGGCAGGGTCCAAAATATTTTCCTTTGTGAATCTCTACCTATACCAGAAAGTCTAAATATCAACGGAATGTTAAATTAAAATCTCCCTTGAAACTTTGGTTTCATTATGTCAAGATCCTTCTGCTTTCTTGAAACAGATGTCAGCATGCAGTGTAACACCCAGCCCTTTTCTCTATAAATCATTGTTTGCTGAATGGATGATATTAAAAGACTGCATATCTGTCAGGCTCCTTTCTGTCTGCTGTATTTATTCCCTTAACTCTTCTGAGCCAAGAGAAAATGTGCAAGGTTGTTAGACAGTCCATGTCCAATCAAACCACATCCCTCTTCCTTTCCTGAGGGAGAAAGAAAATAAAAAATAATTGCTCCAATGTAGTTCAGAAATTCTCTCCTGAGCTGAGAATTTAGATTGAAAAATATTCTGTAATAAACAGCTCATATGATGGACTAGCTTTTTCCAGCTTGACTCTGGCTATAATTGAATTTTCCTGTGCATTATCCTCCGAGGCACAGGTTCTCCTACTGAGAAAAGCATTTTAAAAGTGAAGTGTAAACTTCAAAAAGACAGCCTGTGGCTCAAAAACGTTCTGATTCTTCCAGGCTGTGAGAATGTTCTAGGAAAATACAGGTTTTCCCAACTCTTCACTGATACGTGTCTGCTATCAGGAGCATTGCAGGAGACAGCATAGCTAGTTGTTGGATCTTTGGTCTGAGCCAGTGCAGCAGTTCTTGTCACCATTCCCCTGAGCATTTAAATGAACGAGTGTAAAAGGTTTCTACATGTGTTTATAAAATGTCTAATTTTTATCATCAAGATAGCTTGTATCTCAAGTCCCTGTCTTCAGTGAGGACCCAATCTCTGGCCATGACAAGATGAGACTTGAAATAAAATTCCAGTGTATGGCATGTAAAACATTATTAGTAGTGCCAAAGTAGTAAGAAAACTCTCACTTGAACTTGTGGTAAGTTTTGCAGCCTTTATGCACACAAAAGGAATTGCTTTGTAAGAATCAAAGCAGATCTCCATCACTGTGAATTGGCAAAATTGCATTCATGCTGCCATGATTTCTGCAGGTGGAGTGGGTGCCCCATGTGCAGTAAATATTTCTAGTGCATACTGAAAAAAAATTGCCCATGTTGTGCAACAAAGAATCCACAACTGAATGAAAAAAGAGCATTTTGTTATGCTGTTTCTGAGAATATAAGCCTTAGAAATGAGGATAGAAATGGCAAAAGCAGTGTCATGGAGATATTATCAAAACTGTGGGTTTATGGCTGTTTTTTGAAGGAAATATGTCCATTAGAGAGAAAGATGGTTTGTTGATGAGCTTAATTATTCTTAATTATTGTTGACTTCATATTGCTGCAATAGTGGCTTTGGTAAATCTTGTACTATAACAAAACAATACAAATCAGAACCAAGTGTTGTATTGTCATTTGGGGTGGTGCAGTTGTGAGAGAGCTGTGCCTATTGGATGTTAGTTCCTTCAAAGAACCAGTAAAGATTGGTGGACACTTTACAAAGTTCAAAGTTTTCAGATATAATATAAAAAAAATTACAGGGTTTTGGAAGTATCAATGTATCAAGTGTCAGTGTATCATGTATCAACTACCTCCACATCTAAAGAAAAAAGAAATACTGTCATGGTATTCACTACAGAGAGACAGTCAGTTTTCATGGCATATTATAATTTCAGGGTTCTTTCTTCTCAAATATATCTCCTGTGCTGTGCTTTGTTGTAACATGTTGAAAGTTACCATAAAAATAAAGAGTTTCAATAAGGATTACTTCATGGGTTTGGTAATATACCAAACTTGTTTGGGTTTTTTGAAAGTTCTTTCTTAATGTATCGTATATTGCACATTGTAAAAGCAATCTGTTCCTTATTACCATATATGTGCATTGTTATCAGTTGGGTAGGTTCATATCCAATCCCATGAAGAGAACACACATTTTTTTTATTTGTGCTCCTGAACAATACAGACTATCTTCACTCTGTTTGCTCTCTTGCTACCCCAGCCTAACTGAAACTCAGGGGATTTTATTTATCCTATTTAATTCACTTTAAGAGCAAAATAATAAGTTTTTAAATGACTTAGAACCAGCCACTTCTGTGCTGGCATGTGCGGGAGGTCAGGTATGTCCTACCTCTAATACTACCCCTTAAACTATTGGCAATTTCTCTCTTTTGTTTTTATTTCACACATTAAAAAAAAAAAAAGTCAGATTCAGTTTTAGTCTAATGCACAATGAAAACACATTCCAAAACCTTGAAATATATGAGGAATTAATTCTTGTATTTCAGGGACTTTGGACAGGGCCAGGGCACCAGGGTTTACTGTCTACTTGATGGTGAGAGGCAGTAAAATGTAAAATCCAGGCAGCTCGTGTTAGTCCAACAAGTTTTCAAGATGTTCACGCTAGATTATAGAAGAAAACAGTGGTAATATTGTTAAACTGGCTGTAATTACAAATTCCAAACTTTTTCCTATGTTTACAGCATAATCTGAGATTAGCTTGAATCCATCTTCCTTTGCCACTAAAAGTGCCTAATTTATTTTAGTGGAAGTATGACATAAATGCACACAAAGCTTTATGATCATAATCAATTTTTTAATTGCACAGTTTACAGACAACGCTTTAAGGACATCACTTAGCTGAAAACAGAGATTTGCAATACTTTTTTTTTTCTTTTTTTTTTTTTTAAGAGGCAAGAAAGCAAAATGGAGAAAGAAGAAAACCAGAAACAACAAGATGAACTCAGACAGATTCATTCTGGATGATCACTATCTATTTCCTTTTCTTTTCTTGGGAATTCATCCCAGCGCTAACTCTCACAGAGATAGACTGATTTAACAAAACTGGTTAACAATTCACAGCAGCCCCACTCCAGTATTTTGCTAGTGAAAAAGCCAGGCAGCCACAAGTGACTGTGGGCTTCTTGTCAACTCTTTTAAAAGTACAAAGATGATTATCTTTTAGGTAGTTCTTTCATTTCAAAAGGGGGAACAGGCAAGGAAACCCTATACATTCTCCTCACCACAGGGCAGGTCTTTCAGATTCCACAACTGGCACACCCCGCCTTTAGCTCTTACGGATTTTCTGCACTTTCTCAAAGGAGTCAAAACCAGTAGGATGGCAAGATGCAGACAGCCAGACCATACTGTGGTCGTTTTTCAGACAGGAGGAAACTTGCCGTGCCTTCCTGAGTGTACAGCTGGTTGTGGCCCAATCTAATACTTACATAAGCACTTCCTTATGAGGGTTTGAGAAAGTTTCTGCTGCCAGCAGTATGAGGGCTTAGGGCCCAACGTGACTACCCACTATATGGATAAAACCTGTGAAAGAGCAAAATCTGACCTTTTTTAATTCCTCTTTTGATGGCTTCCTGGTGTTGCTGGTCACTGAAAGGCTCTTCGTGACCTTCTGTTCTAGCACTAAAAATAGACCATGCATTATTTCATGGGATTAGTATTTAATCAGCTCATTAATACTTAATTTCCCCTTTTATTTACAGGAGCGGCAGGAACCGCCGTGCACACAGGCTGTCCCCCGCAGAGGTGGAGTCCATGAGAGATGTCCTGGCACACAATCTGTACCAAGTGCGACAAAGGGTGTGTGAGCCGCGCACTGTTTGCAGACCCAAAGCTCTTGTTTGCCCTCCCGATACCGCAGCCCCGGCCCCAGAGGCACCTGGTGGGAGCCCGCAGCCGCTCCGAGCCAGCACCTGCCCGGGGAAGGGATGGAGGGGAGAAGCCCGAGCTTTGGCCCCGTATCTAAGCGGAATAAAGGAAAGCTGATTTTTTCCCATCAGCTTTTCACCCTGACGGCAGCGCGAAAAGCCAGGAAAACCTGTGACTGAGCTGTAGAGGTCAGGCTTCCCTCGCTGCACAGCTACCTGGCTGGGAAAAAGCCTGCCCATGCTTTCCTGCCGGCGGCTCTCGGGCAGGGCTGGCCGGTCTCCAGCAGCAGCGACACTCCCCTGCGCAGGTGGGCGGACCGGCCGCGGTAAACACCGCGCAGCCCGGCGTGGGAGCGGCAGGGGACCCGCACCACGGGAGCTGAGAGGAGCAGGGAGAAAATCCTCCGTGCTCCATGCCTTCATTTTGCACAATTGAACGTTCTTTCCCCCGTACAGCTGGTGTGAATGCCTCAGCAGGGACTTGTTTTGCAGAAATTCGTACTGAGCCTGGTGCAGCCCAGTCTTGAGCCCTGAATAGACAACTGGGTGCTCACCCACAGCAATGAGTGGTAGAGGATAATATTGCAGCAACCTCGAAGTTACACTGATAAGTGGGGCTAAATCATTTAAGATGTGTGTACTAGAAAATGCTAGGGCCTGCTCATTTAAATGTGGCATTATTAGTATGATATTCATTCCTAACATTTTTTAATTTTTCTCTGGCTAATTATCCATGTGATGTTAATTTCTTCTCTTACTAGCAACAATTTTCATATATGGTTATCTCTTGGATTACCTAAATGAACTTTCTCTTCAATTACAGTCATGACTATTTGCTCCAGTCACTTCCTATGTGGTATTGAGAGTTGTGTGCTTTTGGAAATGGAAGATTGGAAGTAAGATAATGCCACTTCTAATACTTCTTTTTCAGCTCTGAAGGCCTCGTAATGCTCTGGCTCACCAGAGTAGCTTTACGAATAGCCTTGCAAATGACACTGAGATCAGATTCTGCTTTTTAAGAGGGCTTATAAACTTCAGTGAATTTTTCTTTTATGGCAGATAATTATTTCCCCCATTTCACTAGATGTATGTGGTAAATTAAAAAAGCTTGTCTAGAATGATGCTTCATTTCTGTTTCAGGCACCAACATACAACCGGCACAACCTACCTAGCAACACAAATGAGACACAGGCACAAGAAATCCTCATCCGTCGGCAATACAGCCTAAGGCAGAGTCGCAGGAAGGGAAACAGCTTGCCTTGGAGTAGACCAGTACCTGTTAGTTAAACTCTTATTTATGTAAAAATGCCTCTGCTTCTCTGTAAATATGGAAAGAGACACCAATTTTTAGATGCTTTTTGCTGTAATTAAAATGGATACTTTCCCCAGCGTGCTCATGCAGCACCTAAGAAGAAAGAGGTTCACTTCTCATGTGAACAGCAAGGTTTTAATGTCCTACATCTATATACTGGTCAGAGATCAGCTACTCTGGCTTTATGCAGTAAAATAATGTAATTTCCATTTGTTTTGCATGTGCAAAACATAGTATAATCAAAAAAGGCCTGCTGCCAAGCCCCTGACACCTTGCACTGACAGTTTGGGCTCTTGATCAATAAGAGATTTGTGTGACCAAATCTAGGCATTGAACAGCATAGACTTTTACAGCTGAGATAATCACAGTTAAGGAAAAGAAATAAGTTCTTGCCAGATAGATTAGTTTTATTTAAATTTGTCACCTCCGATAGGAAAGGTGAATCTTAGAAGAACATATTTCTCTCTGCTGACTGTAAAAAAACCACCTAGGGCTATTATGTCAGACACACGTTTTCACTGCAGCTGACATTGAATTCAAGCATTGATCTTATTCATACCACTCAAAAATCAGGCTGTAAAAGTTCAGCATATAACCATCCCTCTTTACCATTCCACCAAATAAGTGTCAAGTGGAGGCAATCATGGACACTGAACATGCTTCTGTCTCATACACAGGTTAACACCACAGAAGTGCGCTACCTCTCCTTGCCTCAGGGCCCCAGCCAGCCCACTAGACGAAAAGCCAGGCATGTTACTTTTACAGGTAATGGAAATGCTTTACTTCATATTCTACTCCAGTAATGAAAGAAATTGGGACACCAATTCAGTGGACATTACAGTACTAAATGAATACGCCCATGGAAGTCCCTGGCCTCTTTAAACGAGCTACAAACTTCTGTAGTTTCTGTTTTTTCTACCTTGTTTTTATGGTCGTTACTGCAGCAGTTTCTGTCTTATTCCAGCACCTCCTGGTTTTCTGGTTTTCCCTTTTACACAAATATCCGTGATCCCTGCAGTTCCACCTGGCCAAGGGGGCATTTGTGTAAGCCTACAAATTCAAATTATCTGTTCTCTGAAGCCCCACAGACACAACTGTATGCAAAACTGTTAGGAGTTGCTGAACCTGTAGCCCAGTCCAGGCAAGGCTGACACGTGCCCCCAGGTCCTCCAGGTATCAAGACTGAGCAGGTACTACCAGCTGGTGCCCTCATCCTGTAATTCTGTGCACATGTACACATGGCCAGATGCAGAGAACAGCACAGACTGGGCATGGTGCTGACACACGTGTAAACAGCACCAAAAGCTGCACTTTGATCCTCCCTCTGACTGATCAGGCTGATAGACTAGTAGTGAAAAATTATAAATAAAAACATGCATGCTATCTGAATCCCCAGTAGCTGGCCTTAGATACAGGCCCCACTCAGTAACTGGCCCTGGACCTTTCATCTACCCATTTGATGTCACTTGAGCGCATAAGCCCCTGAGGAGAGAGCTCAGATGTAGCAAGCTGCTGGTACTCAGACCTACATACATGCATATACATGCATACACACACACACACACGTGTTCTTCCACTCTGTGCATTGTAGGACCCTCCAGTAGCTGACCTTGGGCAGCCAGTCTTCCCTGTAGGAGGTTCCTGGATGCCCTGGTCTCGTCTTGCCTCCCTCATAGGGACACACAAATGCAAACATGTCTCTTTGGTAGCCAGTCCAGATTATGGCCTTACTAGTAGCCACCCACAGACCCCATAATCATTTCAATCACTGGTCTGGACCTCCTGCCCCTTCCAGTAGTCAACTCACAGACTTCCTGTTCTCCTTGGTCTTTGTCCCAGACTCACAGTTGCTCCAATAGGTGGAGCCTGTTATAATATAATAATAAGCCTCTTATTCTATTCAGTGGCTGATGATTGCTGTCAATTTTGCGCTGACAGATGCATCCACACAATATGCATGCACCCCAGTCCCTCCAACTGCTGGCACTCAGCCTTCACACACAGACACACAGGGTGCTGCTGACCAAGGAACAGAAATGGAGTCAAGTGAAAAAACAGGACAGGCTGTGTGGATCAGGTGAAGGTCATTACTGGACATATGTACTGACTGGCCCTTTTTATCCTGTTTTTCCTTTATTTTCCTGCACTTGTTTCTCTGGACTTCCCAGATCCCTTCCTTTGACTGCCTTTGGTTCCTGTCCTAAACATTGCATCCTAAGTCCTGTATGGTCTCAAAGTGTTATCCTGTGGCGTTCCAGTAATGGGCCCCATACCCCTCAGCACCTCACTCGTGGTTGTCTCACCAGGGTGGGTCTCACCCTGTCCATGAGGTTGATCATCACTGTGATGGATCAGGGCAGGGGGCCATAATCTTTCCTGACTGTGGTACTGGGGGCACCCCCACTTGCCCTTGTGCTCTGGGGTGCAACAGCGTGGTGGAACGCTTCCCCTTCCCATTCCCCCCTGGCCACGTGGTCCCTGAGATGCCCCCGGAAAAAGATACACAGAGACCACAAGGGAGGATGAAGAGAGATTTTATTCACATGGTCAGGGGTATTTAAAGGCTTTTAGGGAATTTTGGTTACAACCAATAGAAATCAAGGGATAACAACCAATGGGGAAAGGATTAACTAAGGACCAATGGGGGGGGGCTTCACATAGCCCTACCAAGAGAAATTCCTGCATACTAGGCTAGAGAGGTAAGTTTTCTTAAGGAGCTTTGGGAAGCAGAAGGGTGACTTGGGAAAATAGGTAAGGAATCCATTTTACAATACAGCAAAAGCCTCAGTTTTTAAGGCATTATGGCTGGATTCTTCATTTTCTTCAGAGACCTGTCTCTTGCATGCCTTATTCCACTTCTGATATTGTAAATCTTCTGACACACTGGGGCTCCTCTGTCTTTGTGAAGATGAGTCTCTAATCACTTAGGGATGGAGCACTACTGAATTCTCCATGGAAACAGAGCAGAACAGTGTTACAAAATACATGGATTTTGGGACACTTGAATGTTCCTCATTGTCTCCATCTATAATCTCCCTGACTCCTAAGTTTATTTATGTGAACCTGAAAGGCATTGGTGTTCTTTTAAAAATTCTTATTAATTTCTGGCAAAATTAACTATAGCAACTGAAACAATACTTTTTATCTTCATATTTGTATCAAAAACTTGGACAATGAAGTTTGTTTCCTGCATGTGCAATTTTTTTTCTTGCCCTTTTGTTTTACTGTGAAAGATATGAAGCAAAAGAGATGATCTGTGTAGGCAAACCATACTGCTGGCAGGAGCAGGTCTGACACACCCAGTGTAATCAAAGCACCCTAGGGTCAAACTCCTGGTTTCAGGTGAAACTGTTTTCTTCCCAGTTGTTAATCACAGGCCACTGGTAAACTTGATGTTTGACAGCACTTCTACTTTGTCACATACTTGTTTCCTGCTGTGGGTTTCAAAATGCTTTTCAACCGTGGTACTAGGTATACTTGTGAAATTTGCAGAAAATTGAAAACTACGTAAGGGAGCACTCTTGCCCTGTGAAGGCACTGGGCAGGTCTGTGAGACGTCAAAAGAGAGCTCAATGTGCTGATTTGATGGGGTTTCAGGGTAGAGACAAGATGAATAAAATCTTTTAAACATCAGATTTGGGATAAAAATAACAAATTGGGGTTATTTTCAGTTCTTGACTTCTCTTATTCTACAGTTATTATTTAAAATGCTTCAGCTCTGGGGTTTAAAACCATAATGCTGTATTTTACTGAGTACCCTTGCCAATACCATGGCAGTTCTCTTTTTTTGTTCTTTAAAATATGAATTATTTGTCTATTTTCCTTTAGATCAGCAGAAAAGTGGCTCTGATGCTGCTTTCCCATCAATGCTTAGATCTCAGCACCGACTACGGCCACTTGAAACAAAGCACTGCCAAGAAGAGCTGATTCCAATGGCACACTTGGATAGACAAGCAGGTCCATCCAATCTGTCAGGTCGAAGAGGAAATTCAATCAGCCATCATCATTTCACCAGAGCAGACAATCCAGCTCTAATGCCAAGGTCTCGGTTCACTATGAGAGAAGTAGAAGAGTATGAGTCAGAAGAAGAGACAGAAACAATGGCACCAGCCAGGCCGTTAGTTATATGAGGAGCAGAGGAGAGCAGTGTTTGCATCTCTAGGGCCCCTTGTGCACTTCTCCAAAGGAAATAACAAAGCTTTTCTTATATGAACCAAACTATGATTTTCCTTTTGGGACCAGTGTACTTGTTGTCGTATCACTTTCAATCACTATATCAAGGTACTTAGTGGCTCAGAGAAGACTGAAATTCTCATGTGTTTATATCAAGCTTTCTTTCTAACAAAACACTGCAGGAAAGAGTAGAACATGATTTTCTTTAGAGGTTTGAACATGGATTAAAACAAGAGAAGCTTGGCTCATGCAATGCTGTGGGTGGAAGCTGATACTGCCTTTGTTCTGTTTATGGCCTGCATCCAGAGGAAAGAAATTTTAAAAGGGCATCCTTGACACATGAATGCAGATTGATGACTTCAACTTGCACAGAGCTTTTGACCTCACAGTAGCTGAGATACTCCAGGAAAGAGTTAAAAACAGAAGGGCATTTTTAGAACATGTAAACTGAAGATGCCTAAACAAGACCTTAAGTCAAAAGGATTTTTATTGAACATTTTCAGTACATGGGAATCTTTCAGCAGCTCAGGTTTTGGCTCTGAAAAAGTGCCTAAAGTCAGTTGCGTGATGGTCAATAACTCCTGCTACTTAAATGAATTTCAACACGTAGGCTCCTATCACCCACCTATAGTTGTTTTGGATGAATAAAGGAGGTATCCTTGCAGGTACAAATCCATAGGACTCTTCAGGCACAGGTGCTGTCAGGATGCCTTTTATTTGTAAATGTGGGATGGCAAGAACATACACAATACTCTTGTGATTCAGCAAGTGGGAAGCTTCATTATAGAGTATCTAACCTCCATTCCCTACTCCCGCTTTGTGTGCCCAAGTGGGTGGACCATTCTTCATGCTAAAACTGGACCAGCACTGCAGGTATGAAGTGAGAAACTGGGATTAAAGGTAAAGGGAACCTAACCTTGTAGTCTGCTGGCTAGCAGGAAGGAGAGGCTTAGCTCCCAGCTTTTTGTAGTGGGTGTGTCTATATGTTGTACAGAGAAGTATTTACCAAGAGAAAGCAAAAGTAGCCAGAGGGTTATGCACCAAAGTGCATAAGCTCTCAACCTTTCCATGAAGCTCCCTTCTAATGCCCATGCTCCACACTTAGTGGTGGGTCTCCCTAGTGGCAGGAGAACAAGATGTACAGTCTTGACTAATTTTAGATAAAGTCCCCACTATAGGGGGAAAAAAAAAAGCCCTTTCCCCCCTTTTCTTATGTTTGCAGCTTTTATGCTTAGCAGGTCATAATGATTCATCTGTATTGAAATTGTACAACGCTTTATGAAGCTCAAGTTCTGTTTGTATTTCCTTGTTGTGCCAGAGAAGTTATACTACTTCCTTTTATGAGAACACTGGTAGGTTATTAAAGCAGGATAGGATTTTGCTTTTGTACCGATACTGAATTAGCAATGAAATACAGTTCTGTACCTGAAAATCAACAAATAAACCCAGTTCCACCAAAGGAGGAAGTTCTGTGCAGAGTTTTTAATCAAAAGTCTTGTGTCTGATCTCAGTCCTATAGCGAGTTATATTGACATATCGTAAATCTAAATTAAAATCTGATATCAAGGGAAACAGTTATCATATAAAATCCTGTCTTAAATTGCACTGTAAGCCACTCAATTGACAGATGATATTTAATTGAGGGCAAAATTAGTATCCATAAGACGTGGTCCTTAGGCCACAGAGGTGCATTGAGTAGGGTGGCAGAGGTGTGGAACCTGCTTCTGCATTGCAGAGTCACGAGGGAGTGGGATCTCTAAAACTGGCTGGTGGGTAATATGAACTGCTGGCAATCCTTGGGGACAGTGATGGAGAGAAAGTGGAAATCTGAAAGAAGAGGGTAGAAGGGATAGTGTCTAATCATTAAGGCTCAAGAGAGAGATTTAACTGAGGAATTACTGTGAGCTGCAAATTCAGCATTTCCTCTTTAAGAAGATTTAATCAATGGGTTGTCTGGGGGAACTGAACAGAAACAAACTCTGACAGATGAGGTGGCTTAATGTTTAGAATGGCATGGAAAGGGACTAGACATAAATCATGAAAAAGAGAAGTTTGTGCAGTTTGGTCAGTATATATTTCACAAACATGAAAAAATTGACTCCTAAATTCCTTAAATATTGTAAAAGTCATAGAGCATTATATAATTACCAATTGTAAGTAGGGAGCAAAGCATTCCACTTCTAAAGATAGGTTTATGTTAGAATTAGAGAAAAAGAATTAAGTCTTTCTAAAACACTAACAGAGCTAGTGCATAGATGGAGTCAAATCTCTCTTTTGCTTCATTACTAATCTTTTCATTGGTGAAACTGGTGGGCCAGAACCTCAGAGAGTGTAACGCTGTAGAGCAACTAGAAGTTAATAGAGTGCTCTCAGATTTTTCAGTCTGCCCCCCCCAAACTTTTAAAGTCTATTTTTGGTTTTCTTTCCTAGCAATTAGTAAATAGAACTAGAAGAAAATTTCCTTCTTTGCCAATAGTTGATGTTAATGGTTTTGCTGGCCATCAGCCAGGAGCAATGCTGCACATGCCTGTAGAAAATACGTTCTAAATTATAAACTTGCATGTTTTACTTTTTTTAATGATTATTTCATACTTGTGGACACAAAATTTCTCCTTAAAGAAGCACGTTACTTATGTTTTAAATAGCAATAACTACAGTAATATCTTATTACAAATAACTTTCTCCATGTCTATAGGGTCTCAGGCCTGGCCAGAAAGAAAACTGAAGTGGTTTAGGGAATGAATTTAAATCCACTGTGTGTGTGCATTCCTAAACTCTTTAACGTGGGTCACATCCAGGAATCTTGTGCTGATAATTTACAAAACTAAGTCAATTCAAGATGTTTTTTTTTCACGCCTAGTACTTTGGAATTTAAATTGTATACTGATTTAAGGTGAACTAGAACAGGAAAGTCATGCCTAGAAATTGTAGAATTAATATACAAAATCCAGGGTGGAAACAGGAATTCAGAGAATCAAGACTATTTCATTGGGCAGGAGGATGGTGCAGGACAGGTGAGCTTCAGGAAGGGATAATAATGAATAGCCTCTACCTTTGACAGCAGAGAAAATAAACTGCAACCTTGTTGTGGTTTAACCACAGCCAGCAATTCAGCCCCATGCAGCCACTCATTCACTCAGTGGGACGAAAGGGAGAACTGGAAGAGCAAAAGTGAAAACTTGTGGGTTGAGATAAAGACAATTTAATAGGTAAAGCAAAAGTCGTGCTCACAAAGCAAAACATGGAATTCATTCAGCACTTCCTATGGGCAGGCAGGGATTCAGATGTCTCCAGTAAAGCCAGGCTCCATCACGTGTAATGAGGATCTGGGAAGACGAGCACCATCATTCTGAATGTCCTCCTCTTCCTTCCTATTCTCTCAGCTTTTACAGCTAAGCATGTCATCACATGGTGTGGGATATCCTTTTGGTCATTTGGGGTCAGCTGTCCTGGCTGTGTCTTTCCTGAACTCCTTGTGTGCCCCCAGCCTGCTTGTTGGTGGGGTGGCATGAGAGGCAGAACAGGTCTTGGCTCTGCATAAGCACTGCTCAGCAACAACAAAAACTCTGTTATCAACACTGTTTTCAGCACAAATCCAAAATACAGCATCATATGAGGTACTATGAAGAAAATTAACTCTATCCTAGCCTAAACCAGCTCACACCTGAACAGAACTTACTAATCAATGAGAGAAATATGACAATAAGAACAGTCATAATGAGAAAATATTTTAATAGTAAAGGCAATAATGGTCAAATATCACAATATTTTCTGCAGATCATTGCAGAAAAAGGGAGGGAATTATCAATGTCAGTAATACTTTGGGAACAGTTGGAAAGACTTTCATATTTATTGCACAGTGTAATTAACTGTTAGATCCTGTTGCTCTTGCTGCAGGTATTACTCTTTGACTAATAACCCTGGCAAATAAGAATATGTAGTAAAAGGAGAGTCTCATCCTTAGAGAGCTTAGCATCAAGGAGGCAGCAGTGAGCACCAGCAGCTAGCTCAGAGAGCACCCAAGCTGTGAGCTCCAGAAACACCAGATAACAGAGTGCATTGAAAGAAGGCATTGCTTTGGTCTCCCTTCCAGAGGCAGTGGTGCCCACCCCTGTGTAGTCAGGGCTGCCTCTGCCATCTGTACAGCACCCATTGGAAACAACTTGCTGGTTACGTGATAATGCCAGCAAGCAGGATGGGGAAGGGTGCTATGAAAGACTCCAAAGCAGCTTCTGACCGACGCTAGGGGAGAAAATCAGCACAGGAGTTCAAAAGCCAGGGAGGGGCCAGGGATAATTCACCTCATGGCATGGTTCAAAACTCCAGTGAGTGGAGCTGGCATGTGTCTATCAAAGCCAGAGAGGAGGAGCTGTAACAGGTGGAAAAGAGCAAATATCCGGTTGGGAGTTCTAGGTGGACTGATTTACTGCTGTGCATGTGGGAAAAGGAAGTAGGCCAGCTTAAAAGACAAAAATTCAGACATGTTAAGAGCACCTAAGGAGGGTTCTATGAGATCCAGAAAAGTAGGTCAGAGTTTTCAGACTGGAGAGGCTGGTAGAGAAGACCATGTTTAATGTGAGAAGGATAGCTTAATCCATATTTACGAGAGAGGTATGCAGTTATATCTGCAGGGGAAATTGTCAAATTGCTATGAATAAGAAACATGACTTTTAAGTAACAAAGATGAAAATAATTGTGAAGTGTTTCCTATCTTCTTGCCAGTATGTCAGTTTTGAGAACTGACACTTTCAAGGATTTTTTCTGCAGCCATTAGATCCCCAAAACCCACATTTTATTGTCATATATTTGTGGAAACTACTATTTAAAAGCCTGCGGGAAACCCTGGAAAATATAACATAAGAAAATATTTTTTCTCTTAACACCCTGACTACCGGTGCTGAAACATAACCTATTGTTTTGGTCAGAAGTAGGTTGGTTGGTAAATATCAATCATTGTTTAAGAACATTACCGGGAGAACTGCCAAAACCGAGTTGGTTTATATAAACACCTGTTTTGTTTGGGAACACCAAGTAGAACATATAA
>JAWWMP010000001.1:88841941-88858780 GCA_035047865.1 Dendrocincla tyrannina
TACTGGGGCCTGGCTAGTGCTTATCGAGCTGCAATTGACCATTTCCGAAAGGTTATGGTTGAGGCAGGAACCCAAACTGAAATGGAAAACACTCTAGTCGAATCAGGTACTCAGACCGAAATTACGAGTTCTATAGAAATTGCAATGCAAACTACAGCACCAGAGATTCAAACTACATCAATTGCGACCCAAACTGCACCACCAGAGATTCAATCTACTCCACCAGTGGTTCAGACGGTGTTATCAGCAATTCGAGCTATGCTACCAGAAATTTAGATATAGAAAAAATAGATATTTCCAGAAAATAGATATTTCCAACTTCCTTTCTTCATAGGTAGTATTTCTAATTTTCTATCTACGTATATGGATAAAATATAAACAGTGAGAGTGGAAAACCAGATTCCCTTATCTTTATATTTTGTTTGCTTTTTAGGCAGGACAATTACATTTATTGTTTTGCCAAACTCACTATACTGGAGAGCCTTGAAATTATAGGTGTACGGTTATATGAGTAATATTCTGAACCAGTTAAAAGAACTGGTTTATTGAGCTGAGTTGCCTAATTCATTTCCTTTTGAGAATCTGTCTCAATAACAAGTGAAACTCCTTTTCTGTTCCTTCTTTGGTTTCACAGGTGTGAAATTTCAAAAGTTGATATTGGTTCTTGTTTATTTGTAATCCACCCATCCTCATGGAAAAGTCTGACTACTTTTCAATCAAAAGAAATGAGACGTGGACTGAAGAAAACTATGCCAAGCTCTGATTTTCAGAGTTTTCCTTGGCAGGGTAGATTGCAGCCCCATCAATGGTGAAGAGCTGGTAAGGAATAAACATCCAAACTGAACACCATACCTTACTTTTTCTCTACAGTCCTTGCAGGAGAAAACTAAGGGAAAGAAAGAAATATCTGTCAAGAATAGCCACAGTGAGCTGGGGGCACAGGTATTAGTCATCTGCAATATCCCTTTACACATACAAACACAGGTCAGATCATTAGGCATGTGTTTAGTGCTTTCCCATCAGTAACTTATTCTGGTAAATATAAAATTGCCATAAATGAAACTTGAAGTTAAGCTTCTTGCACCTGTGTCAGGTATTAATTTAGACTCATTATTTTATACCGAGCCTAACACTATTTGCTCTTTGCTCTAATGTACTATCAGCAGTGGTACGGGGTGAAAATAATGAGTTATTCCAAATGTCAAAATAAAACGGCTCTTTTTTTTTTTTTTTTTTAAGATATCTTGGAATAAAACCTACAACCCTTCAGCTTTATTCATGACTTTATTTATGGGTAAATTTTCCATCACAGAAGCCTGCACTGGGTGAGAAAACAATGTATAAATGAAAGTCAGCTATCCACATATATTCGGCTTCAATATTACAGGATGATGAATATTGATAATACCTGCAGTGGTGCACAGTGTCTTCTGGGTGCTGTATGAAGACAAACCCCAGACAGTTCAGTGGCAGAACATCCTGAGAATTATGCCAGTGTAAATGTAAGGTGAAGAAACTTGCACAAAGAAAATGAGCCATGTGTACACATAATACAGGAACGTGCCAGGAACAAGAGACACTGGTTCCTTGATACCAAGTCTTCTTTTACCTTCATTACGCTTTCAGGTGACTAAAACCTACAGAAAGGAACAAAAGAACAGGTTGAAACTCTTCATTCATCTCTCACCATAAAAAAGAAACAATCAGCATAGAAATTACATTCTTTGTGCACTGCTTCAAGCCAGACAACAGTATCTGCTTCTTACAAACACCCCTGTCCTAAAAGATATCATAAAATTTTGCCATATTTAAGATATATGTATAAAATATATGTAGTGTAAATTTTTTTTCACTCACTTTTCTCCAGAACATTCACTGTTGTTCCTTTAAAATACTACATATGTTCTTCAAGTTTTGCTTAGTTACAAGAGCTGGTGACATTGTAGGGGCTTGTAAGAAGTAAATATACTGTGGCAAATAAACTTTTTTCTTGGAACCTGGAACAGAAACTCTTGGAAGTTGCTCCTTTTTGTTTTGGTCCGATGAGGATGGGAGGCTGCAGATGTTTGGCACAGGTGTTAGAACTAGGACAAATATCTTAGGGCTAAAGACACTCAGGGCTAAGTCATGTATAGGTGCCTCGAGCCATCTGTGTTGATAGGTTTGGCATAGGAACCACAGGAGCCCTTTACTCCCTGGATCATCAGTCAGAGGTTACTGAGGCCCCTTGGGGCACTTTTAGGGCAGCTGGACAGCACCCCTGGAATTGAAGTTGATGGGGATCTGCTCAAGGTAGCCAATGGCACTTAAGGCAAAATTGGATGAACACATGGGTGGCTGCCTTGCAGTGACTGGATAAACACTTCTGCCTCCACTATCTCCAATGGGAGCTCAGACATCTACCCCATCTGATGTTAATGGTGAACATATGAATGCAGCTTACTGTGCCTGAAATAGTATTCCACTGACCCGATCCTTTTGGCACCTCTGAAAGAAAAGCATCTTTTGAAAGGTAGGCATTATGACTGCTTTAGTTTTGAGATGAATCTTCCTTTCCTCCTCAATAAACTAAGATATTTCTATAGGTACACATAAAAAGGGAATATATATATATATTTGGTTTTTTAACAGTGTCTCACTGTGTACAATTCCTATATTCAGCTCATTTCTAAATGACTCTCTGTCTGCAAGCGTATTTGGCTCTATCAGCTGTAATGGGCTTAGGGAGAGAAAATTGCAAAGCTCACATTACTCCTGGCTCAAATGGACCCTTTGGCTTGAATTCCTCTTAATGATAAATACCCCAAAATCTTTCCCCATCATTTTCATAAATATGCAAAAATAGATTCCAATGAAAGTGATGACTGCTGACAAATTTGTTAATCAAGTCTTACAATTTGAAGCAGCTTTTTCAGGAGCTTTTTTCTTATTTTTCCCTAATGCAAAAATGCCTGATACTGATTTACCAACCACTGCAGAGCAGATAAAACAGCTGGTGCCAAGATCAGATTTACATGTCTTGTTCCTAGGTAATGAAAAGAAAGATAGATGTAGTGACAAAGCTCAAAACATCACTATAAACAAGTTTTCATAAATTAGGTTAAGTTCCAAAGCTCAAATGAGCTCTCTTTAATATTATTATTGTTAATACTATTGGTGGGTTTTTGCTTTACTTTGTTTTTTGTTGTTCCTCCCCCGCTCCCCCCACCCCCTTGCCCCCAGCCTCGCACTCTGTGTATATCTTCCTTAGTCTCTAATGGATAAACTAAAATTCTGCTAGATGAGACCAGTAATTCTGCTTTATCTGCTGGAAAAGGCATGCTTTCACCAAAGACGAAAAGAGCTACAGTGACCTCTGTTGATAGAATTAAGCAATGTATTTAAAGAGACAAAAAGGAAAAGTGGCGTATTCAAATCCTCTGCTGGAAATAAATAGAACCAAAAGTAAGCTATATTAAGAAGGAACAGCTTTCCTGTTGCACATGAGAAAGATTGTTTCCCAACACTCACTGAAGTCAGAATCCTTATCAGGATAGTTGCCTTTTAAAAACTACTTTGAGAAAATTGTTTCCCTTTTTTTGTGTGTGTGGAATTAAAAAACATATGAATAGAGACAGAGGAGATAACACACAAGGAGGAATGTGGCTTTTTGCAGTGCTATACTACATTCCAGGAGTTTATATCGCCAAAGGAAAACATCATGCTTCTATGTATTACGTGATCGGAATTCAGTGACCAGTTCCCCATGCCAGACTGACACACGGTGTTCTTGAAGTTTTGAGGCAAAGAAGCTTTCCAGTTGGCAGGCTGCCTATGGCAGAAAGAAGTATCTAGGAACTGTCATGCCTTTATGACCAAGAATTTGGAACACTTCTTTATGGTCTAGTTCTGATACAGGAAAATGATTAAACATGTAAATACCCACAACGATCTGGACCTTAATGCTTAACTGCAAGGTTGGCAGTAGTCTCATTAAAGTCAAGCATTTAGGAATTGTTCCCATATGAATAAAGTTATTGAAATCAATAAGAAATCTTCCATTAAGAGCTAAGTAGTTTGTGGAAATGGGAATATTGTGTCCACATTTTTTTCAGACTTGTGCCTTTGCTAAGAACTACTCAGTATTAAACAAAGGCATAGGACTTTGTGCTCTTAAAGTTATTTTATGTTTCTGAACTGCCCAGTAAACAATTGGCACCCACACTCTTTGGCTTTTTTAGGACCCACAGCAATACAAACTGGAATCTTCTTCCTTAAGTATCAGGTGTTACGGGAGGTCTGACCACGATCACCAAGATGGAGATATTCCCTGTTCAGGTATTCCAGTTTGTTAATGCCTGCACCAAAGCCTGAGAAGTTTTATTTTTACTAAACTTTCCAGAATCACTGCTGTCTCTAAAACATCCTTCTTGCAAGAGACAAATGGGTATTGCTAATGACATTTTACTAGTATCTATTATGGTATTGTCATTCAGGATTTTGTAGAGAATGATTTCTGCAAGTGTAAGGAGAGAAAAATACTGAGTTCATTATGTTTTTAATAAAAAGTATGAAAAGCTGTAGATAAAGCAATGTCTTATTTTGATATAGATAAAATTAAAAGCCAAAATAATTCATCAGTACACTATGATATTATTAACTAGATACTGGAGGAGTACTTGTCTGCAAGTCTAAGAAGATCAAGACGCATAAAATGCAAAGAATTAAAACCAATCCTAGTCTGCATGTTACAGATGCTGTAAATGTTAAAGCATCTTTATACAATTTTCAGAGTAAAGCCAAATATTGTAGCTGCCTATTTGAGAACTACATGCTCTCTGGCATGAAGAAATATTGATTTGTCTTCTATATATAATTAATTATTCTGGCAAAGATTTTCATTGACTACTGGGGAATTATATCTGGGGTTTTTTTCTCTCTGAATGTATCTGACAAATTTTTGTGCACAGTGATCAGGGTGTGAGGTATAGCTGAGTGGTAGTTTGGATCAAAGATTTCTTTTCCTCAATATATCTTCATCCTGGAGAGACCACCAAAATACCTTATTGTCACTTTCTCTACACTGCATCCTTATTACCCAGCATTCAGGCTATATAATTTAGTTCTTTTCCAGTTTAATCTTACAGTGCACTTATGAAGAAGTTCCTGAGTTTTGTTTATGTACCAGTCTTCAGAGGTCATCACTTTTGGCTTATCTTATAGAAAAGAAAGGAAAAAGTCAGCAGTCATCTTTTTTTACATTTGGAAAAGTATCTTTTTTCATACAATTATAACTGTTTGACAGGAATTTGCTCAAACTTAATGATTATCTTTGGATAGAGATTAAAAATGGAAAATTACATCTTCAGAGATGTACTTTTCTTTAAATTACTAGTATGTGAAAACTGTTTTGGAACTTTAATTGCTGCTACAGGCTTACTACAAAATAAACTTTGCAATAAACCCTGGCTGATCCTTATCTATAACCAAAAAATCTCCACACTGGCAATAGCATAATGTAGGGTGAAATCACATTTGGATTTGGATTTTTTTGCAGCTGAGTTCAACAAGGCAGGATTTTTTCTTTCAAACAGCCCCAAACTTCTCCTTCCCTCTGTATGTGGGGATTATCTGGATCCTGCAGTAATTACTGGTTGGGTCAATTGCTTGATTTTCTGCAGTGAGGAGAATTACATACTTTCTGGTTTTGGCCTTACTCGGAAGCATTCTGGTATCATTTCTCAGGGTAAACTGGACACTCCAAACCCAGAGTTTCAGTGACCTCCTGAGTTAGAAGCCAACTTCTCTGCTCAGTGCCAGCTCTGATTCATACCAATTATGCCTGTTTCCAAAAACTGCATCTGAACCTGCCGTTCTTTTGACCCTTGTGATTTTGGCAATTTGTATCTGTCTACTCCTCCTATTTTCACACGCTGCAGGTGAGATAAACCTGAGTCTCAGTCCCAGGAGAGAAGGCTTCATCAAAAGTTCCCAGAGAGGCAACCACTGTGAAGCTGATAGGGAAAATCCCTTCTCGTGACAGAATCACAGAATGGTTAAGAAGGGACCTCCGAAGGACATCCAGTCCAACCCACCATCAATGATTCATTTTCCCTCTAGTGAGTAGTCACTTGGAAAATACCTGGGGAATGCATGCTGCTACAAGTCTCTTAGCAAGGGCCAAAACTCATATTCCATCCCAGCACTCTAAGAAAATAGTCAGGAATATGCAGTGACCAGTGAGGGAGGAGGCTCCTTGCTCAGATTGGTCTGTGATTTTAATAGCAGCAGCGGGAAAATGTAGGACTGGAAACCACCACAACTGGCTTCAGATTTGTGCCCAGCTTATCAAGGTGGGGTGTCTTTCATGCTCAGCTGTAAGAGGCAGCATCTACAGGCATTGATTGATAGCCTGGGTAGCAACAAGTAGGCCCTTTTGAAGTGCCTGCTACTTTCCAGGAGCCGTAAATACCTCCCAAGGTGCCATTGCTAAAGGACAGATGAGACACCCTAAAAATGAAATTATGACTACCTTTCACTGAGGAGTTGAAGGGGGTTTAATAGATTTTGGTTTTTCTATGAGCAGCATCTGGACACATGTTATGTGATGCTAGGGCTGAACTTGTGAGCAGTTGTCAAAAGCATGCTGGTACTTTTTACTGTAATTCTGTACCCAGATGCTTGCAGGAACTCTAAAAAAAGCAATTTCCAGAATCAGAATAGCTGTATCATGAGCCCCGTGCCCATATTTATCTAAGAAGGCCAGCTATTTTGCCTAAAGAATGCTCACATGTCTATTGACATGTTCCATGTCTAACTCATTCCATACTGAGTTATGGAATCCTGCTGCCAGCACTGTAGGATCAAAAAATGGTTAGCCCTTCACTACTGGACCAGGTATTTGACTTCTGCAATAGAAAACGCAAGCTAGACAGATTCCTCTTTCCTCTCAAAGGTTTTTTTGATAACTAACTGCTCTGGTTTATTTCAAACGCTGTGGGATGGCTTATACTACTACTGGCACCAACGTGCTGGTCTAGCTGAGATGAGAACCAAACTGCTTATGTGACAACTTTATTTCACCACAAGACAAGCAGAGATTAATTGTATGGGACAGGTATGCAGCCTATGCTCCTCTCCTCAGAACTGGCATTTTCCAAGGCAATGGAAAAGGGGATTTACTTATTTCTATGAATCAAGAAATGATAACTTTTTTTGTCAATTCTGTTAGAAATTTTGCTAATTCTGTTTTAGTTTTGTGTTGTTTTTTTTTTTTTTTTGGCAGTGTATTCCTTCCTCAGAAGGTATATATGCAGTGTCACACAGGAGTTAAAAAATATACTGGTAGCTAATTGCTATGAATGTAACAGCTCCACCTTTTTTTTTTTTTCCGTGATGCAACGTTCCAAGAAAGACTGTTGCATAAGAGGCAGGTTAAAATACAAGGAAATGGATACAATCTTCTCAATAAAGTAATGTTACCCTGACATGGCTTCTGTGAGTAGATTTGTTAGTTGTAGGCATCAGAACACACTTTACCATTCCTCTGCACTTTTCTGCTATACTTATTAAAATGGTTTTCTTGTGGTTTTTTGTTCCTGTTTGTTTGTTTGCTATCTATTGGGGTTTTTTCCCCCGTGCAGGCTTTTCTCATATTAAAAGGTATATTCACATTTTGATACCCATATGTAATTGTGGGATCAAATCCTACTGCTTTTTTAATAACTTTTAAATGCTTGTAATTAAGTTGAGAACGCCAACATTTATGTATCTATGCCTAGCTGAAATGATTTAAAAATACAGGAACAGATTCTAGTTGCAATATCTGCATTCATGAAGAAAGGGAAAAATAATTTCTAATACAGGACTGCTTATCAGAGCTAATTACATAGAAAATATATAAAATATAAATAAAATTATATTCATGTCTGTGTATGTGTGTGCATGTGTGTACCTGTATTGATATATATACTAAATATCTAGATATAAAGGGAAAAGAGGCTGATTGCTAGTTGTTGCAGAAGCAGTTTATTTGTTTTCTAGTAAACTATCAGCATTCCAGTACAATCAAACCCAGAGTACAGATAGATAAAAAGGTTATAGGAGCCAAAGTGATACTGGTGACCACCAAAGGATTGTGAAAAGGTTCATCAGACCTTTCCAGTGATAAAAGTTACTTATATCTTGCATTTAAAATGTTTGTCAAAGATAATAAAGTTAACTGAATTAATTTTCACTCACCTGAAATCTTTCCAATGAAGTGTCCGCATTTTTCATTCCTGAAAGCTCCTGTATCCATCTTCCCAATTCAAAATGGCATATAAATTGTTTAAGAAGTTTTATAATATCAGCAATTTGTGCTATTACTTTTCATTTCTTTATTTGGTAGCCTCTGATATAGAAAATATTATACATTTTCCTTTACACTCTTTTGGAATGTTAAATGACGCATGGAGTTCAATAATATCTCTGAGATCATGAGAAAGCTCTTTCCAGAAGAAAAAGGATTTTGATGCATGACTGCTGCTTGCTCTAACCACTGCAGCTTTGCTTTGTTAACACCACATACTGATATTATTCCACTTAGGATGTGCTAAAATTCAGGCTGTAGGTTAAAGAGAGATTCATGTGCAGCTGAATGCTGTACCCTTTATCTCTGGAGTGAAGAGACAGAATTTAACAGCTGTAGTCCTTTTGACACTAAATTTGTGATGTCTACAGGGAACTTCAAATCAAAGGCTTTCTTTTAACTCTCACAGCCTCACTGACTATATTCTTCCAAACACACTTCACCTTTAAGGAGCAGTGGGAAGGGTGGGCTTTCCAGTGTTCTTAATGAATTAATGATTTTCTTTAATTTCTTATGACTGTTTTGTGCTAACTTTCCCATGGACAGGATTATGTGAACAGGTGAGGAAGGTTTATTTTTACACATGAGTCATAGGAACAATGAAATTGACTAATTCTTATTGAAAACAAGCCATACATAACATTCTGTATAAAATTTAAAGCCAAACTTCCACCAAATTAAGTGGAAAACATATATTCACACCAGCTGTCTACTGGTCATAAAGCTAGGCAACTGAGACCAGCAGTTAAAGGTTCTGTAAGGGTTTATTAACCTTCTCCAATGAAAATACAGTGACAGAAGAGATGAAAGCAATAGCTAATTAACTTCAGTGGATAGGGTGGATAAAGACAAATAAGAAATAAGGAAAACTGAGGAGAGAAAAGCAAAATATAAACTCAAACAAGTGAAAAGAAAGAAGAATTCACTGACTCTTGAAATGCATCTTTGTGAACTCTAACAGTATATAAAAAAATAACATGTGTTCTAGGTTAATTCTGTTTCTAGATAACACATATTTACTCTTTAACCCCTGCATACACAGTATTAGTGTAGAGACAGTTAACTCTTGGCTGACTGCTGCAGCAATTCAAAAACTATCTCTCAGTGCAACTCAAATTACAAAGCACCTTCTTTGTACTGGGACTGCTTCTGCTTCAGCTGTCAGGAACACTTTCCAAGCTTCACTGGGATACATATGGCACCTCTCAAGAATACATTCTTCTACAGCCTTAAGGACTGTAGTGAATCTGAGGTATTTTTCTTATGCCATTGCTAAAGGATGGTTCCTTGTAGCTCAGTCATGACCAGGACCTCTCAGCTCTGACTGATCAAGCACAGGGTGCATTTATTTGTGTTTTGTAGGTGAGCTCTTGGGTTAAAGAGGAGAGACAACAGTGAACAGCTGGAATGAAGAGCTCACTATACTACCCACATGTGTACACCAATTCCAGCTATTGTTATAAACTGACCTGTTACAAGATGATATTCTGTAAGGCATCCCAGTAGTCATTTCTAGACTCCTGCTGAAGATTTCAGTCCTCTTAGAAAAGCCCTTATCAAGGGCCTAAATGTGACCTGCTACACCTATACAAACTAGCTCATGTCAGTGAAAGGGAAAACAGATTTTAGTCTGTGCTTAACAGAGAATAAAGTTGATTCCCTTCAAGACAGAACACAGCCTGGGTACATTTCTTGCTTGTTTCAGAACTGCTTGAGAAACATTGTAACATTTATTTTTAAATGAAATTTTCTTCAGGGAGAAAAAGTCCACAACCACACAGCATTTTTGAAAGCAACACTTGTTCAACATGCTTGTGCCAATAATCTACTGGCAAAGAGCAAGTAGGAAATGTAGCTTAGCAGGATTGGGTCAGTCTTCACCTTGCCCTTTGCAAACAGGTTACACCTCTATGCTTCAAAGGTTGCCACTGTTGTAAATATGGGCTATAGCACTAAAGAAATCACTTCAGTCACTAGCTCCGACACTTGAATTCATGGAAAAGCATTAAATATATATCGATCATATCTACCAAGCTCTGCTTTCAAAGGAAATATCTCATTGTTGTTGATGCCATTGTAAGTTGTAAGGCTGAAACTGGAGGCATTCTTTTAGACATTAACTTTTTTTGCTCCCAAAGTTAAACATTTAAATTTGTATTTCTGTATTCATGGCAGTGACAGGTGCTAAGCTTGAGAACAGTGGCTACTTTTGACAGCCAGCATGGGGACACAGCCTCGGAAATCATTCAATGACTAAGTGTCCTGGTGCAGAGTGAGCTAAAGAGGGGATTTACAGTTTAAACATTAAACGTGTTGCTTAGCTATTAAACAATTAGATTGTTCTAATCCTTAAGAGAGGGAGATGAATCTGTCATCTCCAATTCTAGACTTCCAGCAAATGTGCCCAACAACATCATTTTCCAGAGATACCCAGATCACCTGAAACATGACTAATGAAAGGAAAAACAGCAGAACCCCCTCTGGGCAGCTCCTCTTGATTTTGTCTGTTTTATGAACAGAGAAAGGGCACTTTACTTTCAAGCAAAAGTTAACTTCATGGGCTATTAGTCTTCCTGGGTTATAAGTATCCCTCTGGAGCTAGACACATTGCTTAGTCCTCCTGCAGTAGCTGATGGCAGGTCCCTTTTTTGTTTGGGATGATATTTAATTCTGATGCCCTGCAGTGCTGCTAAACCCACTCTGTTATTTGATATGGGGCACAAAAGGCTCTCCTGACTCAACCCGCTAGAGATGCTTACTCATGGTGAGCAGAGTGCCTGTTTACACACCTGCTGGCTGGGGAAGGCTTTAGGAGAAGTCTTTGGGAGAGTGTTCACATGGATGCAATTACTCTGATACACAGATCAGCTCTGGCTTTGGGGAGGTGGTTTCCTATAATCCACAAAAGCAGCAACAGGTTGCTCCCTCAGGACTTCATTCTGGAATAACTGTGACTGGTGCTGTGTGGCAGCAGCTGCTGAGTGTGGCCTAAGGAAACCCCAGAAATGCAGAGCTCATCACTCTGAATTTAGCATTATTTTTTTTTTTTTCATTCATGGGGTTGCTTTGGAAGATTAAAAAAAAAATAGCTATTCTCCTTCACTCATTTTCCATGTCTACAGCCAGGCAACTGCTGCTTCTACCACTCCTTGAGTCCTGTAATATTATGCAGCTGCCCATACCTGTGCCCTTTCTCAACTCTTTCCAATTAAAAAAAACAAGTTGTGCAGATAAAATGGTTAACATTGTAAGGGCCTTAAAATGGCTTACCAAAGTCCAGACTTGTGCAGCTAAATTGCTGCCATTAAAGTGCCCATATGAGGAATGTATAATGTCTCTGGTGGACCTGGTTTATGGGGACAGTTGCTAAGCAGTTCTGGAAAACTCTGTGGAAAAACACATCTTCAATGGACTATTGATTTTAGATAATAAATCACTCTATAGCTGAGATATTCATTCACTAATTAATGGATTTAGAGACAGAGTTATAGAGCCAAGGCCTTGATGACATAGCCCTCATGAAAAGAGTCTAATCCCTAATGGAATAGATTTTGAGAAATGTTTGTTAACATAATGCACGCAGGTGCTTTATGAAGAGCATCCCTCCCCCCAAAAAATAACTCTCAGTCAAGCATGTTTGCCTTTTACAATCCTTAAACCTCCACTGAGATTACTTCTAAATAAGTTAAAAAAAAAAAAATCTATGTAATCTCTTTGGTGTCTGTTTTCACTTAACTCTTTGAACATCCTTGTTGCATGTACCACAGGCACAGATTTTCTTTGTGTTACTTTGATTCCCACACAGATGCAGATGTCAAGATGAACCACCTCTTTACATGACGCAGACTGAAAACTTCCTTCCTTGCTCTAATGAAAATACTAGAATTTTTAACAAATTTATTTTAGCAACTATGTATTTCAGCAAGGCAGTCTGTGTTTAAGTCTCCTATGCTATCCTTTTGGGAAAAGCTGAAGAAAGACTTTGGCTGTTTTAGAGAAGTGACTAGGAAGAATGATGAAATTGATACTTTTCTTCTGAACCGGAAACAAGATTTTAAAATCCTGGTATATGATCTATGTTCAGGGAAAATTTAAGAAGTATACATGAGTAAACTCCCCTGCAGAGTGTTATTTTCCATCAAAATAAAATATCAGTAACAGAATATAACTTTTTTTTCTTTATCTGCTGAAAACATCTGTCAAATTAGAAAAGCATTGAAAATCATGGACAAATATATATTAATATATTTATGATTTAAAAAAGCCCCATTTTTAGTTTTTTGATCATATTTACAGGGAACACCTATAACACTGCTCATAGGAGTTTTAGTTATTGAAATAGACAGGTCAGAATATCAAGTATGAAAATATGATCTCATGGTTTTTAGGGAATCCCCCCAAAATGGAGCTAAATTTCTGATACAGTGAAAATTTGCATTTGTTCAAATTACCCGTGTTTTCTGTTTGTTTGTGTTTGTTTGGTTTTTTTTGGTTTTGGTTTTTTTTTTTTTTTTTTTTTTTTTTTTTACATTGTGAAAATAGCAATAAATATAGATCTTTCCTACCATAAAGATAAAGCTGGATTAATAACCACAGACAACGTACAGCCTTGTAACTCAACGTCATGCCTACAATGAGAAAGTCCCAGTGCCTACTGGACCAAAGTAAAACTAAACTGTCATAACACCTGTAGGAACCACCCAAGCTATTGCAAATCTCTGCGGTCTTACTGCAAATGCCTCTCTTTCCCAAGCAGCACACTGTGGGTACCCTGAGCCGTCCCTTGCTCTGGTACCAATTTCCAGTAGTAATCAATAAATGGATTAAAAGGTAAACAAACTGAATCATGTGAATTAGCATCTTGATGTATAAAATAGCATGCACTTTGTCACGTGAAATGCTGTTAGCACTGTATCTGGTAAAACAGACAATGCCTGCAAGCAGAATTAAAGAGATGAAAGTACTCTGGCTGCAGATGGCACGGCAGGGGCAGTGAGGCATCGGTGGGGGCATTGCGGGAAGGTCCTCTATGGATCAGTTGCAATCAGGCAAGTGCAGCGTACGTGCTTTCTGTTTGTGCTGTCATTGAAATGGTGCGGAGCGACCCGACAGAAAATTGTTCTGAAGTGGGAGCAGATGCATTGAGCTGTCAGGGGCAGAGCCATGACGAGACGCTGTGGCGCCAGAAACACACCTTCACGTCTCCTCTATAGATCTCCCTGGCTGATGGGAACCCCCTCCCTCCCCTCCTCGGGCAGCATTGAGGCTCAGGAATATTTTTCTCCATGTGGTGATGTCCCTGGTCATGGCTTCAGGAGAAACTGCTTCTTGGACAGATACCTGCAGGGCTGGGCACAGTGCAAGGGGCAGTGAAGGGGAGTGGAGCTGCTGCTGCTGCTGTCTCATATGGCCTATGTGAAGCAGAGATAATGGGAATATCATACTCCATTCTGCTGTCTCAGGCAAATCTCTGCTTGGATTTAAAGACCTTTCACCGGTGGTGAAACTCCTCAGCATCTGTGGGACCAGCTGCACAGCTCTGGTGGCAATGAAAAGCAGTACTGCCAGAATCTCCACAAGACATTCAGCACCTTATACTGTGCCAAGCTTCACTGCATCTCTTTCAACAAGCTCTGAAGTCAAATAGGGTTTCCTTCCCTGCTGTATCATGCTATCCTGTAAAGACAGTTCCTATGCAAATGGTGGATATTGTCATGTATACAATCCATCCATAAAATATGTTATTTTGATATAAAAATAGACAGTATTAATCTCAACTCCCATTGTTTTCACTCTTGCAGTGTTTTGGGATCTATGTCAAGGTATGTCTATTTCCTTTTATATTAGTAGCAAGTAAGTCACCAGCTTCAGGATTAATGACATATTTCCATCATTTTTTTTCCCCTTTCCATTTACCAACTTCTCATTTTCATAATGTAAAAAGAAAGTTAGCCAAGTACCAAGACCCACAACAGTGTCAGAGCTAGAAGGATTTCTGTTGCGTGTGGCCTTTTATTTTTGGATAGAAGGACAGTAAGAGGGCAAATAATGGCAAATGTGTGCATGGTGCTCTGAGGAAGAGTCCATTTTCCCATGCCAGGGAGCAACTGTGTGACTGTAAGGGCACGACCTGGGTGCTGAAGCATCTCTCTGTCTCTGCCAGTATACATCAGCTGTGCTCTGTCATCCCTCACTGCCTGTAATGAAAAGTGCAGTATTTTCCATGAGAAGGGACTTTCCTCCACTTTTGTATGCCTAATCTTTTTTCCACCTAAAGTCTTCCTTCTCCTCTTCTGACAAAGTTAAATCCTCAGCCAGTTGTTCAAGATTTTCAAACGCTGATCTGGCGGCTGGTGCACCTACAGAGCCGTTGGACAAATGGTCCAGTTCTTTGCCCTACAGCGTATTTTGGCTGTGACTATTGAATGGGCATATGAATTCCAGCATAGATAGGGATTATGAGGTGATATTAGAGAAAAGGGTCAATAGGAAAGTATATAAATAACAATAGTTCAAATAGCTTTGGCCAGCTTGCCCTTGCCAATGCTTTTTCATTGATACTATTGAAGGTAATTCTAAGTCCAGTGAGATAATGTAGATAACTAGAAGGGATCTGTAACACTGTTCCTAGAAGAGCGAGTATTGATATTTTCATAATTGTCTTTTTCAGAAAGGTTTCCTTCATCTGCAGGAAAGTTATAAAATGAGACATGCAAGTACAATTACAGATCTTACAATTTTAGACTGAATTAAATTTATTATTTATAATCTGATTTACATGTGAAAGGTAATGTTATCTCCTTCACCTGAGGGTTAGACTTCTCTTCTTGTGGATGGTCTGACAGGGACTAGGAGATTCAGAAATGAAAGAGCATTTTCTTTTTGTATTCCTTTTACATATAAAGAAATGTCTTCAGAATTGGCAATATTTATCTGTTTCTCTTATTTCAGAGAATCTGATATAAGAAATAAAAGAAGATATGAAAATATTACTTGCAGCTAGAGGGTCAGATGGTGTATACACTGGTCTGCTATTAAAACATGTTTTCTTGGCTGAATTGTAGATAAAGAACAATTTTTTTATTATTAATGTAGTGTCTTAAAATTTGTCATTAAAACCATAGGCTTAGTGCCCTGTTATCAGGTTCTGGAAGTAAGTGACAACTACAGATATTCAGCTGATGGATTCTGAGCTTTAACATGCTACAGAAACAGTAGCACTGATAACTGAGGGAAAAAGGAGAACCCTTAACTTCCTGCTTTAGTTTTATTGGAAGTCATGAAAGACATGCTTTGCTATGGAGGCATGCAGAATGGTGTGCTCTAAAGATTTTATGAGTTTGAGCTCTGGAATACTGTCTTACTCACAAGTGGTGAAGTCATGAGTAAATCGCGGGTGAGATTCCATTCTTTCAGGAAATGCAGAAAGCTGGTGCTCAGCAGTGTCTGATGGAATCAGACTCCAATGCCTTCAGGAACAGGATTTTGTCTACCACATGTTCAATATTTGCAACACACAGATAAATATTTTATCAGTCATATATTTATATATATATATATGAGAATATATGTCTGAGCAATTATATATGTTTATACAGTGTGTGCTTTTAACTCTTTGAATTAACAGAAGGTAAATCTCTTAACTAACAGAAACAGGATTGTGCCTATCACATGCTGGATAGGTGGAAGCATATATTTAATATTTTATATATTTCATATATAACATATAATTATATATCATACTATACATGTTTTCTACAACATGCATATACATATATGTGAACCTGATCTATGAACCTGATATCTATGTGATACAGATATCTAGACAGATTGTATTCTCTTTTACTCTCCACATTGACAGAATTTTACTCTTAATTAGTGGGAACAGAATGCTGTCTATCACATATTTGGTAGAATCACCTATTCTGTATTTGGTAATGGCAACATAGATATGTACATACACATGCATACATATGTAAAAATTACTTTATTTATACACATAGAAACATTAATATGCATATATATATACATATGTGGGTATATATATACACATTTACACTATGTATATAGATGCACATGCATATGTGTAACGTCTCTAAATTGCTTTTAGATACTTATATGTAGAGACTGTATGTGTACCTATAGACGTGTACATATCCATATAGAGTGTGCTAACACTTTAGTTTATATACATATATATATGTACTTGTATTTATACGACTGCACAGACATCTGTTTGAGCAGTCTACAGCCAGAGGAACCCCCCGAGCTCTGCCTACACCTGTGCAGCCCCGTTCATCCCAGCAGGTACTGGGGGGCAGGAGCTGGTGCCGGGCTCCTGAGCACCCGGCGGCGGCTGGGACCGGCACTGGGACGGGGACCGGGACCGTCCGCCGTCCGGGCGCTGCGGTGGCTGACAGCGGCGAGAGCGGCCCGGGGCGGCGGGGGCGGCTGACAGCGACGGGGCCGAGCCGCGGCTTGTCCCCGCGGGGGCGGCCCCGGGGGCGGCC
>JAWWMP010000001.1:88859036-88924045 GCA_035047865.1 Dendrocincla tyrannina
GGGCCACCTCGGAGGGGCAGCTGCCCGGCGGCGCGGCGATGGGCACCGGCACCCCTCCGAGCCCCAGCGGCACCGCGTTCGAGGAGACGCGGCTCCACGTCTTCACCCTGGACTACCCCCACGTGCAAATCCCCTTCGAGATCACCCTCTGGATCCTGCTGGCCTCCCTCGCCAAGATCGGTGAGCGGGGCCGTGGGGCGACCCTCTCTCCTTCTCTCCCTCCCTCCCACTCTCCCGGTACCCCCGAGCCGCCCGCCCCTCGGACAGCGGGGGTGGCTCGTCCGTGCCCGCGGCGGGGGGCGCGGGCGGTGCCGCAGGGAGACTGATGCTCCTCTGCGGAGCGGGATGCCTGGACACGGTTGGGCTGGCAGAAGTCGGGGTTCTCTAGGTTAGGAAAGGTGCGGAGGAGAAGAGATCACCTCCAGCCCCTTGCAACGCCAGGTAAACCCTGGACTATGAGGACTGTAAACGGAGTTCACCCGGTGCGTGACTGACTTTTCCTTGATCTCCGTGCTGTCATTTGAGCACGGTCTTCTTTTTCTTAAAATAACGCCGGGTGTAACGACAGTCTCAGAACAGAACAACGGATCGATGAAAAGCAAATATTAATGAGGGGAGAGTAAGCCTCCTCCTTACTCTGCTTTCCCACCATTCACAGATGTCCTGAGAAAGACAAGAAAGACGGCACTGTCTGAGTAAGGAAGGCCACCTCTTCCCTCCTGTGGAAAACATTTGTATTGCATAGTTTCACTGAGTTTTGTGCAACTTGTATATCATGTTTTTAATTAGCTTTCTATGTCCCAAAGAGAGTAATGAGTACAGCATAATAATCTAAGGAATGTCAGATAATGGCATGCGAGACAGCTATTTAAGATCCAGTCAGTCTCTATGAATTATGAACTTTGTATCTTCTTACCTGGAAGATAATGCAAGGACTAAAGGTGTGGGAACAAAATAAATACACTTACCCACACTACAGCTGTTTGATTCAGAACTCTGATTTTGCAGCACAGATTTCCATAAGGAACTATGATCATGCTCATTCTGATAAAACATTTTATCAAAGTTAAAACTTTAACTTATACTTGTAACATTTAAATAGAGTGTGTCACGTTCTGGTTAGTGATCAGGTAATCAGGATTCTGCAAAACCAAAAATTTGTACTCACCTCGTGCCATGGCTAACATTGTAGTTGGGAGCCTGATCCTTTCCCCAAGCAACCTGCTATGGCATCATTACTTCCTGCAGAAATACTGTGTGTTGCATCCATTAAGCTTGGCTGTATTTTGATGCATGTATCTTAAAGCATTAAAGATGCATGCTTAGTCTTGAGTATGCATTTAGGTGATTGCAGAATCAGGACAGAGTTCAAATATGATCCACTCAAGTATATCATGAACTATAATAATGAGAAAATAAGGAGTTTGGTAAAGGGCTGTCTCAGCCAGCGGAGTAAAATTGCTCTGACTTCTGAGTTTAGATACAGCAAGAACTCTTGAATAAGCTAAAACTAGTGAAAAACTTTCTGTTTTATTAAAGATTGCAGGGAAGCCCTTTGAAACATGTAAACACAATACAGACACAGTAATAGTCTGTAGGACTGCACATTCTGATTATCATGATATTTTGCTAGTGCATAGGTATCTAAAAAGTAAAAAAAAAAAGTTAATTTGCCTGATTAATTTTCCAGTGTAACTGCAGTAAGTAAGCAAGCAAACAGCAGAGGTGAAGAAAAATGCATTTGATTTTTAAATCCCTTTAGTTAACACCAAACGAAAGCAAGTGTGGCTAATCTAGGGCATGCTGTTGTCAGTGTGCATGCGCAGAGCAGTGAGGGCCAGATCCAGGAGTGGCCCTAGGTGTGGCAGTGCTCAGCTTCACCACACCTATCTGCAGGCGCCCTGACTCTGGGACTGGAATTAGGAACATCCAGTTCTTGGTCCTGGAGCTCCGTCTGTGCTTCCTTATCCAGCAAGTGCATCAGGTAAACCTTCCCAGGTCAGGCTCCCATCTCTCCTAAGTCACATTCCACATCAAATTTTCACTGCCACCTTTTCTATTGAAGGTAGCACAGATGAGCAGTTCTTGAACCACCAAGACACAGAAATGTTGCTCTGCCATATCCTACTGGCTTTCTAGGGTTGGACCATGTGTCTCAATTCAAAGGGACGGAGAGGGATTTTTCAGCCTGTCTCACTGCCTGCAGCCCTGAGAGCAACCCTGTGAGAGCGGAGGCTCTCTGGTGCATTCCTCTCCCCATCGTTTCCTGCTGAGCAGCACAGACATCTTGCCCCTGTTGTGCCAGGCAGCGTGAAATCTACCTCGAGACTCCCGCACTGCCCAGGAAATTTCGGAGCTTAATCTGGCATCGCAAATTCCTTTCTGGGGCTAGGCACTGAATGCTTACGCTTGGCACTGCCGAGTAGCAAACCTTTATGAACAGAGCCCTGAGGTCTTTTCAGCTGTGAGGAACTAAGAAGATAGGGTCGTGTGTAGGAACAGCTATCTCTCTTTCTGTGTGAAGGATCCCAAAGAAAACTCAACTGCAGGACCTGCATATGAGTCTTTTAACAAATAGATTTTCCACAGAAGCACACTTTCACCAGAGATGTTCCAGCATTTGCTAGTTTTTGTAGGGGATTTATCTGAGAGGTTACTCTGATCTTGACTGTGATCATGTCACTGTAGGCTTGGTTTAGAGGGAGCAGGAAGGAGAGCATAAGAAAGGAAAACCTGAAGCTGTCAAGCAGAACTTGAACATTTTGACGAAGTGCATTTTCATAAAGATATTAGAAACATGGTGCTTTTTATTCCAGCACAAAGCAAGGGCAGATTTAAAAATCTAATAAATTGCCTTGAATGGAATTATTTTCTGACTACCTCTAATTATTTCTTATCTTGTGTGTTGATACCATAGAGGTGTGTTACTCACAGGCTGATGAGTATATTAGGTGGGACCCATTGCACCTGAAGAATGTTGGAGTCTCTAAGCAGTGGGACCAGTCTACTTACCCCTCAGTTTTGCTATATTTTTATGCTACTAAAACTGCAAAATATTGTGTAACTGATTCAGATTCCCATTACTTCTTTGCTTAATCACAAATGCACAAATGAGAAGTGTTTCTTCTGGGAGCTGAGCTGATACTCTTCCAACACCGCTCTCCTGAAAAAAGGTTTATGCTGTTCAGAGGTACTTATCTCAGTGGCATTTCCAGCATCAGAAAGCACTGGAATTCACACAAAAAGCAGGAAACCAGGATTCTGAGTACTTTTAGCTTGAAACATACTTGCATTTTAGGCAGGTGTCCTAGTGCCATTTTTGCCACAATATATGGAATATGGTTATTGGGTAAACATTTTCCGTGCTGTTGAAGTTGGCTCACTGCATAGTCTGGAGCACAAGAACATAGTCAGAGGAGAAGAAAGTAGCTGTAGTCCTGCATTTAGTGTAAACTCCTGTACTGCAGGGAACCAGCTCCCAGGGTGCTCCTGACTGCGTGGCTGTGAATCTGTCAGAGGGAAGATGTCCCTCATCCTACATATAACTTGCACCTACTTGCAGCTATAAGAGCACCTACATATAACTTGACGTACACTGTATTCTAAATCCTATCTCTCTGCCCTCAAATCAGGAATGATAGCCTGTCCCTGATCACTCTTGAATGCTTTGCATGTAGGCAGGCAATGATACCATTTACATAAATCAAAAGCGTATTTAACTTAGTGGGAACCTTTCCATTACCTTTAAGGATGAGATGGAGTCCCGAGTCTCTGAGAGGGTGTGAGTTTTACAGAATGACTTGTAAAGATGAAAAGGTTTTTATTTTTGTATTCACAGTAGACAATCGGTTGCATTACAGATGTCTATGGTTTTTTTCTCTTTAAAAGCTGCATTTACAAAAATTCCCTCCTGTTGAATTTTTATCGAGAAAATTATTTTAAATTTACCTTGAAGGGTTTAAAAAAATTTTTAGCAAAACCTATGTACTCAGGGGAAACTTTATGATATTGGAAATGATGGTGTTCTGCCAGTGCAGAAACTAAGAAAAATCATGAAATGTTTATGTGAAAGTGGTTGAAAGGTGGTCAAGTCTCCAGTCACAAATTATTGTTTTTTCCGCGGTCATTACCTATTCCGCCAATATAGGACATTGGTGATTCCGGTTTCGAAGAATGACAGACCTTCCAATGAGTCACATAGGCTGTGTTTCTAATTATTTAAAGCAGTCTGTGTTCATCCAGAAAGAAAAAGAAAATTCTGCTTGAGCTGCTTGCTTTTAAAAATAGCTTTAATAGTTATAGAATATATAAGTAAAAGGTCAGTAGATTAAAACACCTTTCCCCTTGGTCCTTTTTAACCATTTGTTTTTCCTAATTATAAGTTCAGGCTTTCTTTTACCTGGAAAAAATCTATGGTGAAAAGAATTAACAAAGTAGGTGTTACAAGATAGTGAAGGCTGAAATTGGGAAGCTGGATGTAAACTATACCAAGATTGCACTAGTTTAACTGTTTCAACTACAGGTATGATTTTTACTGAAATAGTTTTACTGAAATAGACGCCCGTTATTACCACACCCAGTGTTTCTGTGCAGCTCTCATTTAAAATAATTTAAATGCTTTTTAGTTAGGCAGGAACTGTGGGATCTTGTGGGTGTGGATAGATTTCTATATAATTATGTGGGCCAAATATAGATAAGGAGGAGTCTGGAAAAGATTGACATCACTGGGACCTGGAATGTGACCTTGGTGCATAAGGTTGATCGTTCCATTAGATTGACCAGAGTAGGTTCCTTTAAAGCTTTTCCCATTCATTACCAAAATTAGCCTTACAACAGCCAACTTCCACAAGTAATTGGAATCTTTAAATCAAAACTGCATGGCTTTGAGAGTTTTAGTAGGATAAGGAACATTCAATCATTAAGGCCTCATTCAGAACCTTTTTAATTAATTTTTTCAGTATGTAGCACAGATTTTTATGCGAGAATCTAGACACTGCCACAGTTCATATAATACAGAAGAATGAGCTATAATAATAATTCAGGCTACAACTTATTGTCACTCTACAGAAAATGTGTTGCTTCTTGTGAAATTAATTTGCAGGCTCGACCAAAAATAATAATTGTGTTTGTAAATGCTTTCTCATGGTGGCAGAGGAAGTGGCCATGAGTTACTGGGTGCAGGTCACATGTGCTAGTTCCCCTCACTAGCTTTGAGACTCTAAAAGATTTCTAAAAATGAAATTAATGTACTCCTTAAACTCCTTTGTGGAGCTGTCCAGGGGCAAAGGAGCAGTTAGTATGTTTTTTTTTTCTCTGTCTAGATGCAATTTGCCCTAGAGAAGTGTTTGGATTGTGTTTCTGGAGGATTCCACAGTATGAAGAACCCCACACTTTCACAGAGAACCCTTGCACACCCAGCCTAGAGGTTAAGTGGAAGGTCCAGCTATTAATTTGTTGCTCCACCAAATTAACTGAAATAACTATTCTAGCCAACATATTTGCATTGGCCTGTTATGGATGTCCAGTTCAGTCCTTGCAATGAAAATGAAATTTGCCCTGCAATTGCTGTTTGTTTACTATAGAAACTAAGAATCCAGAATAATCTTATGGATTCTATAAAAATAACCATTTTCCTTTCTTGTGTTTGAATTTCCTTTGAAGGCTTTCATCTCTATCACAAGTTACCCTCAATAGTACCTGAAAGCTGTCTCCTTATTCTGGTTGGATTGCTTCTTGGTGGGATTATTTTTGGAGCAGAGGAGAAGTCCCCACCTGTAATGAACAGTGATGTGTTTTTCTTGTATCTTTTACCACCCATTGTACTCGACGCTGGATATTTTATGCCAACTCGTCTTTTTTTTGAGAACTTTGGTACCATATTCTGGTATGCTGTGGTGGGTACGCTCTGGAATGCCATCGGCATTGGAATTTCCCTTTATGGAATTTGCCAGATCAGTGCATTTGGTTTGACTGATATCACATTGCTGCAGAATTTGCTCTTTGGCAGCCTCATTTCAGCTGTGGATCCTGTGGCGGTGTTAGCTGTCTTTGAAAACATTCATGTCAATGAGCAACTTTACATCCTAGTGTTTGGAGAGTCTTTGCTGAATGATGCTATAACTGTGGTAAGTTACTTGATCAAAGATTAATTGATAGAAATGATAAATGGTTGTTTACATGCCACTCCATTATATCTCTTTGTATTTGGTTACGGTTTGCTAATAGGTGTAACACAAGGAGTGCTAATGTGTCTCTGTATATCTTTAAACTTCAGATTTAGAAACCACAGTAATCTTACTACACCACAGTAATGCATAATGGTAGCATATTTACTGTAGGGATTTTACTACCTTATCACTGTACTTTCTGTATGTTTGTAATTCTGTTACTTCTGTAATCTGAAACTGATTCTCCTCTGCAGAAATGTCGTTTGTACAGGAGAGGGAAAAGGCCCAATGTGGGGTGTCGAGTGTGTTCACAGGAAGGGTGGGCAGATCACTGAGATGGCACAGGACCTGGCTGAGGTTAACTTTTTGCTTATGCCCATCCAGTTGGAATTGCCCTGAAACCACCAAAACCTGTATCCCAGGCTACAGATGAGATAGGACAGCCACCTGAAGGCAGTAATTTTTAATCATTAACTGGCTGAACTGGGTTTCTGGTGCTGACCTGAGGACAGCAATCTGCAAATTCCATTAACACCCCCAGTGTCCCTTGTTTGTACCTGATGACTCTATGTCTAGGACATTACTCCCATTTATCTATGCCTTACTTGAAATCCTGCCCATGCCAACTATATCCTGTGCTTTTGGTTTTTGAGACTTGAAGGTCCAGTTTTTCATATGACAAAAGAATCAAAAAGATTGATGAACTGGGTCCTCACCTTTCCTGTCTCTGTCCTTGGCCTCTTATTACTGTCCCATTCTATGCACAGTTGTCCTTCTGTTTTCTCCTCTTCTTGGACTTTGCCTTACCTTTTTTACCCTTTTTTCAGATTTTGTCTTACCTGCTTAACATATGTATATCTCATCATTTAATCTGAGCCTTGGTACTTAAGACAGTCCTGTAAATAAGTACATGTACATACTGAGTTTCAAAAGACTCAGCAGTTGAGCTATGCCTGGGTCTGTCTGTATTCACTCTTAATGTCCACTTACTCATTGGAATTCTCTACATACAAGTTTTTGTGGGGAAAAGGGATCTGGTTTTACGTTAATGCAAAATTTGTTATTTGGTGGATTTTTCTGACCAAAATCACTTTTTTCAATCACAAAGTCAATCACCGCAGCAGCAGTTAGTACAGCAAGATTTGCTAGTAAAACACTGCATCCGGATATTGGGAGCATTCATGCGTGCCATTACGTGTTGGCAAATTACCCTAAACCAGAATTTTTTAGGGGCTGGTGTGGCAATTTAATGCATGGCTTTTCTGTAGGCATCATTACTGTCTTCTCTGGAGGTAGTCTTTCCTTATGAGTTGCCTGTCCAGATCCCCTAACACAGGGAAGATACTCTGAGGAGTCCGTAGGGCCAGCCCAGTAACACACTGGCTTTACATATATTCATGAAGGAGTGAAAGGAATTTAGAATACCTGTCTGTCTTACTTCCCAGCTATCGCTTAAAGGTAGCACTTGGCAAGAGAACAAGTGGTTTCCACATGCACAGCATTGGCCTGCTAATGGTTCCTTGTTATGATTTTGCACACCTGCAGTCATGTGATTATGCTTAAAATGTGACCCAGGCTGTAATACAGATCTCTGGTAGGGTGCCCTTAGAGGACCTTTCCTCCCCTGCCTTTAGCAGTGCTGCTGGAGCAGACCTTGCTGGGGTGGTGCTGGGGTTACTCAGCTATGTGCTCTAAGTAGACAGTGTTTTGTAAATACTCTCCTTTTCTCTGCCCTTGTATTAGAGGGGTTGCTGATAAAACCAGCCAACAGGCAGAGCTCAGAACCTTTCAGCTTTCATCTGCTGGAGGCCTTGAGTCTCACCTGCCCTGGCAGGTGCCTGCAGTGGGATGTGAGGATGAAGTAGGAGGGGAGTTGAATGCAGGCTGGCCATCCATGAAAGCTTCTTAATTCCTAGGGCCACTGCAGTATCAAAAACCCCAGGAGATACACAGATAGGCAGTGTGAAATGGAGTGGCTTTACTAAACATGCTTTAAACCCTTCTTCCTGCTATCCTGCTTGCACTGCCTAGCTGCTCCTAATATAGAATATATAGTGTTATCTATGCTTTCCCTTTTCAGAGAACATGCTACCACACCTTCATTTTGTATACAAGACAAAGTGTGTGTTTCTTAGATGGTCTTTCATCCCTGATAGTTTTTGCAATATGTCAGTGCATGTGGATGTTAATTTCCCCCCACTGGTGGAATTTTGGAGCTTGAATTTGGCTGAGGACAATGTGCCAGTTGGATTCTTGATTGGTGTTAGTGCTCTACCAAAAGACTGAGTCAGGGACAACTAGCATGGTGATGTTAAGTGGCAAAATGACAGTTGCGTGTTAGCAGTTCAAATTCCAATTCTGGGCTTAAAATCACAAAGAAGGAGCCAGTGTCATTACAATAATATTATCCCCATGTTAGAAAACATTACAGAAGCACTCTATTCTGCCTCTGCTGAAAACATTACTTTAGAGTGCTTTAAAGTAATTTTAGAATTAAAAACTAATGAAAATAAGCAATTAGTGTTTCAGAGGTACTCTGAGACAAGATTAAAAAGTGATCAGTGACTAATATTGCTTGGTGTAATCTTCAGTGAGTTCAGCTGAAGGCTATTGAGTAAATGCAAATATTGAACTTCAAAAAAATCCCCATTCTTATACCAAATGCATTAAAAAATACAACCAGAGTTGTGTTTAACCCACCTGGAAGTTTAGAGAGAGCTGTAAAACTGAACTGCTGTAGAGTAAAAGGGAGGAGAACCTGATTTTGATCTCATTTACAAGAGCATAAATAAAGGACAGTAGGAATGAGATTAAAATCGTGTTCATGACATTCCATAGTCCTAGCTGCTGCTTCTGCCATGGCAGAGGTACAAAGGACAATATTGCTTTTGTTCTTTCAAACCGCTTATGGCAACAGACTTGAGATTTATGGAGACGTCTCTGTGTGAAATAACAGGCTCCACTCTATTTCCAGGGTGTATTTTTTGCTATGAGGATGAAGTGATGTTATGGGAAAGCTATTGCTCAGATAGATTAAAATTCTCTGCTTCTTTACAAGCACCTTGCAGTGCCCTTACTTTAGAGACTTGCCTTGTATATATAGTTACTTTTTAAAATATAAAAAAGGGTATTTAAAACTCCAATTAAAGAAAATAATGATCTTCCCTAATGCATACCAAGAGAGCTTTCTGCCAGGTCAAATTCTGTAGGTTTCTTAGAGGAAAACACAACTCTGGGATCGTCCCAGGTTTCAACTAATGACTCAGGGAAACTCCATGCAACCAACACAGGTCAGCAGTATTTTTGATTCAGTCTATGATTCATGGAGTCCTGGGAGTCTGTGGGCTGACAGACCCTTGTAAAGTGACCAGCAAAGGCACTATTACTGTCAGTAGGTTTAATTCCGGTGTATTTCTTTTCATGCAGATCCATAAGGTCTACATATCAAAACAGGTGGAAAAACAGTGGAACCTATGAAAGTGCTTTCCTGTCCTGCACAGGACATACTAACAAGGAATAGGGCAAAAAGGCTGTGAGAGTCTGTCTCAGAGTAACAAGTTTAAGGGGTTTGTCTGGGTGAAAAAGGACACTTCTGCCAAGTGGACTCCTGCTGAGACCATCATTGTCATCAAATAAATAGTTCATGATCCTGCTCTTGCCGTGTTTGTTGCTTTGTGAAGAAAATTAGTGGTGACCATTCTAGGTTTGCTTTAACCTTCTATTTTAATGCTTGCTCTGTAATATATTTTTTTCTTTTCTTTTTCAGTTCTTTCCTTTCACTTAGCCCAAAGGACCCATAATAAGCCATGTCTTTGTGTTAAACTTTTAGCTCTGTAAGACCTATCCAGTTTTAGCTAAAAGGTGCTGAACAACTTATGTTCTGTCATGTGAGAGAGAACAAGACTGCAAACATGAGAAATCCTTTCCAGCCGCTACTCAAACACCTACATTGTTGGCACAATGCAAGTGCTGATATTAACATTGTTCTCTCAAATAGCATTCCTGATAGAAAAACCTGTTTGGTTTACTAAGAAGTCCAGAAAGCAAGCAGATGTTTAACTCCTGCAAGCTGTCTAAGAAGACTGGACTTCACTGGCTTGACTTGTGAACCCTCTGTGATAGGAATAGGTGCCTGTGACCAAATTTAGATCTGTACAAGTGTAGCCATCATGGTGTTGCAGGGCTGGGGGCTTACATGCAGCACTAAGGAATGCTTAAATCTCCCATATAAGTCTTCAGATGGGGCAACTCTTTAGAGTTTCTTTAAGAGTAGCTGATTCCATTGTTGTCTGCTTTGGAGTCACTAAAATACTAGATATTAGGAAAATGTAGACTTTAGATTGTTCTGTCTTTAAACCATCCTAATGGTTAATAAGTTAGAGAAAGAGCACTCAATGGATGCCATGTTTTATGCACTCCTCGAGGTGGTCACTGTCCATTCCCACAGCCCTGCAACCTCCCACCACATACTAGGTGATTCATGGTTTAATTTAGTATTGCGCCTCTCAGTGTCTTGTAGATCAAACACATTTGAAAATAATCTGACTTTTCACTGATTATGAAACTGTATTTTTTCCTCCTCCTGCTTTCTTTATTTTATCTGTGGAAAATCTGAAATTGACGTTTGTGGAGAAATTAGAAGCTGTGCAAATAAATGAATTTAAAGAAGAATTAGATGGATCTATGCTCCTGGCTCCTGGAATAGCATGGGTTAAGAAACCTGTCCCATTTGCAAAAATGGGAGTAAAGATTTTTACCCAGCTTTGTGTATCTCCCCAATATATACAGATGACAAATAATATGCCAGAGATAAACAACAGCATATCTCAAAAGTGAATTCAAGGTAGCTACAGAAATTCAAAGTTCAACATTTAAACAGGGGAACATAATGACATGGAGGGAAATTAAGGTGAGTTCAAAAACATAATGTGCTTTCTTTTTCCTCTTAGGTCCTGTACAATTTGTTCAAGTCTTTCTGCCAGATGCGCACAATTAAGGTTATTGACATATTCGCTGGGATTGCTAACTTCTTTATAGTGGGGATCGGTGGAGTATTGATTGGAATCCTTTTGGGATTTGTAGCAGCCTTTACCACCCGTTTCACCCATAAAATCCGAGTGATTGAGCCACTCTTTGTCTTCCTGTACAGTTACTTGTCATACATAACAGCTGAAATGTTTCATCTCTCGGGCATCATGGCGTAAGTACCCCAAACTTCAGTAATTATAGCACTCAAGTAAGAATGCCAAAAGAAACTGGAGAGAGGATCAGATTTTGCAAACTTTGCCATATGGCATTGTTCCATAGTGGATGGCAGAGATGCTGGCTTGAGGATTTCCGGCCAATTCCCTCGCACTTCCACCCCATTCTCTCAACTTGCCACCACACCAGCTGTGTCACTAAAACTGTTCATGGCATCGCATCATAAACCATATCTTTGAAATGTTCCAAGTTAAAAATATTTACTTGTATTTTCAGTGGGCTTATTTTTAACCCAGATCACTTTGATGACCTGTGTCCTAAAGTGACCCTAGAACTAAACATAAGGGCATGAATGAGGAGTGACCCACAGTGATGTAGGGGCAGTGGTGGCAGGGAGGGAGTGGGAGTGGTATCAGGGAACTTCATGAACTGTCTTCACTTTTGATGCCAATATATTGTGAAACTGTGCCTAACAGGTAGTCATGTGAGCAGCCAGTAAGTACCATTCAATGAACATAATGTATGTATCATTAAGGAAAACTCCTGCTGGATTATAAACACAATAAGGATTGGTTGAATGTATAATTTGCAGTCCTGTGATATAATCCTTAGCTTAGTATCTTGATATGTGTGCCTATATTACAATGTCCCATGTATGCCCTGTATAAAATAATATTATTCTTTCCACTTCCAACAGATAAAAATATTTTTACTCCTGTTTTTACACTCCTGGGCTTCAGTAAAAAGAGAGCACAGCCTTTCTCTTCATTCTGTTTATACTGTAACAACCTCAGCTTTAGAAAGAGCCTTTATGACATTTGATATACTTAAAGGTTTTGCTCTGGTTCCAAGTAATATTTTTAAAGGCCAACCTTCTTTAATGACTTTGTATGGTTCTAGTGGAAAATATGAGTCATTCAGGTATTAGGAGCATATCTTTTTGTGTAAGCTCAGATGTCTTCTTAGTATCACTAATACTCGATAATGCCTCATCTGATTATTACCTTTTAGGCAAGTGAAGATAAGTTTAATATGATAGTTATGCCAGTATGAAGTTTTTTGGGGCAGGGAAGCAACTTACAGCTGATGATTTTAGTAGTATAAAAATAGAAATATGCCATGAAACAAGAGGGGTTGGTAATTTAATGTAAGTAAAGAGCTAAAGATTGCATAAGTTTCTTTCTCTGATAGGAGCCTAAATAAAGCAACATATGCATCCACGTTGACCGAGTTCATAAATGTGCCATCTCTTTCCATAGCTTCTATTCATAGCATTTGTGTGGTTTCTAGTTTCCTCCACCTCTTAAGCCAAATGTCCTTGACATCCTGGGATCAAATACTTAAAGGGTTTCTAAACCAAAAACGTGTGGCTAAACCGTACACGAAAATAATTGTGGCAGTGTTCATGAAAACACTGATTCGGACCTGCTGCATCCAGGGCACAACAGAAAGGGCAGTGTGGGTCTGCTGGTGGGTCAGTGGACCCACCGCATGCCAGTGCCTGCCTCCCACAGCACTAGTAGCCTACTCATTTTCCCTTGTAACAGTGGCCCCTGAGTGGGTGCAAAACAAAAGAGGAAACACGAAGTATTTCTTCCTTCAACCAGATCAATAGAAAATAAGTTATCTTTAAAATACCCACGTGTTTTTTACTCTAAGCATACTTTGTAATAGCTAACAGATCTGGATACATCAGTATCAGCCCAGGCAAGATGGAAGGGCTCTCTGCAGCAATGCAGGGTCTCAGCTGTCATGAGCTGTGAAGCATGTTCCCTTCCAGCAGTGCTGCTGAGAGCCTTGGAGCTCCTGCAATCTCTGCATCCCCTCGGAGTAAATCTACCCCATGATTTTCACATTTCTTTGGCCTTTGAACTGCAGATAGTAGTTTGATCTGTGTGACAGTGCAAAACCAGGCACCAGTGTTGAGTTCCCTGTCACTCTTTGCAGCGACTGACTCATGGCAGGATTGCTTGGGTCTGACTTAAAAGTCAGCCCTCCTTTGAACATGTCGTTGGATCAAATGACCTTGAAATGTTCTTTGCAACCCAGGTTGTTATTCATTATTTGCTTCTGTGGCTATTTATAGTTCAGCCTATGGGAAATAATTGCCGAATCTCCCCTTTTTCACCAATATCCACATGAGTCTGTTAAACTACTGATTCCTACTTCCTTCATAACCAGGTTTGTAAAGATCCTCAGTGAGACCTTGTGGTTACACGCTGTACCATACTTTAGGGGAAGGACGTGAGCAAGAATGTACAATGTTATCAAATAAATAAGATACTTACACAGATTGCCTCATTCCTGGGCAAGTAGGAATTCACTGGCAGAGGAATAGAAGGGAATGAAAGGTGCTTGTCCCTCTTCTGATAAGCCTGTGTACTCGTTCTAAGGACAAATGATTCTTGAATCATCCATGTAACCCCTGCACCAGGTTACTTGGCTGAAATAGTGAAGGGCATGAACCATGTCCCTGTAAGCTGAAGTGAGAAAATTCTCTTCAGAAGAGGGGAAAAGAGCTTCTTCTGTAATTAGAGCTGGGCATGACTGAGGATCATGAGTGTAAAGCATACAGATGTGAATCTGAACTTTATTGGCTTGGTTCCATTTGTAATTATAATGCTGCATTTTCTGCTTACTAATTTCTCTTTAAGGCTGGGAAGCGGCAAAACTACTAATACAGATTTCACTTTTTCTTCTTTTTTATTTTTTTCCTTTTTGTTTAGTCCCCGTCGTCCCCCACACTTGGTTTTTCATTGTTTTTTGTTTGGGTTTTTGTTTTGTTGGGAGTTTGGTTTTGTTTGTTTTGTTTTTGTTTTTTGGGGGGGTTTTTGCAACAACGAATTAGTAGTCTGAGAGGAACAAACATTGAAACTACTGTAAATTTAGTAGGTCAAGGAAACTTGATGATTGAACGCAGTGCCCTAGTTTATTGCAGTCCTGACAGAACTGTACTGTTTACACAGGGAGACTTATTCTTCAGAAGTACAGAATGTTGCAGGTTAATTTCAATTAACTGTTTTTCCCTTCCCCTTCTTGACCAAGACAACTACCTCTGGTCACAGAATTGAAAGCCAGAATTAATGCATGAAGATGAGAAATGTAAAACAAAACACACTTAACCTTTGGCTTTGATTATCATGATAGTAAAAATTTAGTTTGTGAAAAACATATTATAATAATGTACATAAAATCTTGCATAAAGACATTGATTTTATATTAAATTCTAACACTATATCCCCCCTAAATTTTTCAAATGAAAAAGGCTTCATCAGTTGTTTTTTCTAATGTAAATAAGTACTCTGAAGATATTCAAAGTGAGCAGTGATTAGCTGTAGAATATTACCTGAAGAGTGACAAATAATGTACAGCACTATTTGTTCAAACATTGAACCAACTCCTCAATTACTTGACACTAATTGAATGAATGCAAAATGTGACTGAAAATAATATGAGTGTTGTCCCTTTAAATTTGAGTGGTTAAGCATGGCAGGTGTTTTAAGTTACAGCTTGCAAAGATCCTGATTTATCTGGTGACAGATTCTTATCAGACATCTATTTACAGTGTCTCCATTACCTCAGGATCCAAAACCAAACTCTCTCCAGAGCATGTTTGCCTGCTCCCCATGCTTAGGGCTTTTCTAAATTACTATAATCATGAAAATGATTTGTTTTAAGAAAGTAATAAATAGTACTTTCGTTGTGCCTTTGATGCAGACCTGACGGCCCTAATTCTTCCAGGCACTAAGCTGCTGCTTTGAGACTCTGAAACAACCATGGGTCTGGAAAAGGCTGTTTTGCAGCCCACCCACTACCTTCTTGCTATATTTGTTGCCCCTGCACTGGCCAGCTCTGCTGTGTGCCATCGGTGGGAGGTAGCTGGAATGAATCAGACTTGTTATGCTTGTGTAGATAAGCAGTGCACATACAGGAGAGCGGCCACAACCCAGGCATAACCTGAGATATTTGTTGGCCTGTCAGTGCAGCCTGTGTTTTGTGAAGGGTCAGTTTGCTTCTGAGTGTGAGACTTCTGGAGGGTCAAATTGTTAAGCAGATTTGAGAGTATATTTGAGAAGATTTCTACATGTACTTTTGAGGTTGGTCATTGGAACCATGTGCAAACTGAGGAAGCAGCTTCTGGGCTTGAGTATATGTCCTGACCAAGTCACTGCTTCATATCAAGACAATATCCATCATGGCCCAGGTCATACATATCCTGCTTTCCTCCTGAGTTACTCAAGTTTGTGGGATCTGTTATTAGTCCTAGTCTGGGCAACTGCAAGATGAGAACAGCTGCGAAGGGCATCATCAGTTTGTCAGTATTGGCAAAAATGCAGGACTTCTTTTGTCCCAACCACGTGCTCAAACTAGAAATGATAGTTAAACCACTGGGGGTTTCAGGGAGGAAGTTTGCATGTTTATGAAGTCTACATTGTACCTTCCACAGTGAATCCTATGTAACCAGGCAGCATGCTACTCTTGGACCACAGAGGATCTTTTTGTTCAAGACCATGGTGAAATCAGTGGGCAAAGAGGAGAGAGCTGACAATTATGTCAGTAGTAAATACAGATGGGGGTCTGGGATAGTCCTAGTGTGGCTTTCCTTCTTCTTAGCCTAGGACTTTGCTTAGGGTTGGAGCTTGTTTTTGTATGGCAGTGGACAATTTATTTTGTGTGGACTAGATTGACCTCTGTATCACCAAGTATAGGTAGACAAAAATGCAGGGTGAAGGCCAGGTTAGATGCACTGTTCTGCTAGCAAACCCTCTCCACCTGTGTTTGTAAGACACTCTTTTCCCCATCAGACTGCATCTCTCCCCCACAACAGATCCTCTTCCTTGGATGTTACTCACTCTGCAGGGCCTCTGCTGCTTGAGAGAAGTCAGTGAAGTACACTGTGCCCTCTTACAGTGTCCACATGTCCTCCCAGATTTGTCCCTCAGAAGTATTGCTTTCCAGCCACTTTGTGGATGTGGCTGGCTCTGTGTAAGAGAAAGAAAACTTCTGGATGAAAGTAACTTCAATTAATTGGGAGAAATGTGTTCAGAATCTTCCAGTGTCTACCGCCTCAGCTGCTGCTCCTGACACCCTCTTGAAAAATGCTAAGGAAGTTCACTATATGAAGGTCCTTTTGAACTTACTGCTGCTTCTGGGATTCCTCCTTCTGCTTTGTGAAAATTGTTTTAAATCCCTTATTTAGAAGAACCCAGGCATGTGTGCTCATAATATCAGTGAGGTATTTTCTGAGCTCTCCCCCAGCCTGCCTTTCCGTTTACTCTCACATTCAGGGATGTTTCGTTCAGAATGGTTCAGAGATGGGGCTCTTGGCTTAAAGGTAGGACATGCTCAGCAGAAGTCTGCAGTGTCATCTCTACAAGACATGGGAGAGTTTAAGCTTTTATGGAGAGATACTAGCAAACCTGCCACCCTCCTCCATGAAACAGAGAAGTGTGAAGATTTCAGTGGGAAGAAGTATCCCCTATGCTGGCAAATAATTATAAACTGAAAACTTGGTGGAACTGGGATAAATAACTACAGGACAAGTCCTCATGGGCTGTATTCAGAAAGACAGTGTAAATACACATATATCCCTCTGTTTAGATTTAGTGTACATGGTTTGACTGAGAACCCACACATGGGTTTGTATAATGTTTTTTAACTGGGAAATCAGAGAAGACATGTTTTTGCCCTAGACAGTAGAACCAGGAACGACAGCTGTTTGACAAGGGATCTTGCCTTAGTTGCCCACCCTGATAATTACTAGGCAATTCAGACTGTGCTTCCCTACATTGAGACACCACCTTGATGTTACCCTCCAGCCAGCTCTGCTAACTACCCCTAAACTCGTAAATTTGTAGCTGAGTGGTCCCCAGCCGTCCCTGTATCATGGATAAACATAGTGAGCAAGTGATCTCATTCTTTGCTCTTCCTGCTGATTAGGAAACTCTGTTTGCTAACACAGAAAATGGATATATAGGAGTAAGCCCATTCTTTTCTCTCATGTATCAGCTGAGATGCCCATTTCATTCATTTGCAGATGCTTTAAATGTGCAACAGCACCCGTGTGATTTCTGGTGGTGATTTTCTCCTGTTCAACCCTATATGCCAGCAAAGCAAGCAGTGGCCTGAAGTGGTGAAGGGTAACAAATTGTAGCCTTGCTGCTTGCTTTGCCTGGAAAGACAAGCTGGCCACTGTCACTGCCACTGCCACTGAGGTGGGAAAATTGCTGGTAGGGAGGGAAGTCCTGCCCTGCCCCTGCACTTGCCATCCTGTCTGATGTCCCTCACTAGCAACAGATGCGGCAACTCCTGTTTTCCAGGGCTTCCCCTGTCTCTCCTTATCTCTGCCTCTTTCAAAACACAGAGTTTGAGTGACCCCTGCAAAATCACGTGCATTTAGGATGTGACAAAACTCTCCATGTATTGATGTCTTCTCAGAAACGTCTCCACTGCAGAAAAAATAAACTTGTGCCCAAAACTGTAGGTTCACTAAGCCTATAAATTTGAGATTGATTATGGAATAAGTTATGCTTTGCATCTTAAAGAGAACTGTGGAAAAGTGAGTAATATTATGTAGCTATGAGAGATGCTAAAAAAAATGTAACGCCAGTGAAATATGGGATAATGTTTGCCTTTCAGGATTACAGCTTGTGCCATGACCATGAATAAATACGTGGAGGAAAATGTTTCTCAAAAATCCTATACAACAATAAAATATTTCATGAAGATGTTGAGCAGTGTCAGTGAGACCTTAATCTTCATCTTCATGGGAGTGTCTACAGTTGGGAAGAACCATGAGTGGAACTGGGCCTTTGTTAGCTTCACCCTCCTCTTCTGTTTAATCTGGAGGGCACTGGGTAAGCAAGTCTCAGACTATGGGTCCGTATTCTTTTCAAGTGAAATGTTTTATGTCTTGTCAAGTAGAAAATGCTAAAACCTAGAGTCCAGTCAGGTGTAGAATGTTGTATATAGCAGTGTCAATTTCCCTTTTCCCCCAAAATGGAACCTATAAATCAGTTGTGCCCTGATCCTGCCCATCTAAAGTGAGAGACTGTCTGCTTGTTAATCAGAATACATATATTTAAGTAAACATTTGTTTACAAATAAGGAAATTTTGCTAAAAAGAATTAGGGTTAGTACAGCAATTAAACAGGTGGAGGGTTTTATTTTTTTTTTTAATTTATATTTACTAGCTTTGGGATTTTCCCAGTAATTGACATAAATAGTACCAAATCAGGAAATACTGTAGTTGAAGTGTTCAGGTATATATATATGTATATGTAAAAGAAACTGCCTGATCCCTCCTGAGTTTACAGTGCTAGCTCTTTTTCTTTTACCTGGAGACCTAAGTGCAGGGCAGGCTCATCGGTCTTAAAGCTGCTCCTCTCCCTGGCTTCATCTGTAATGATTCAGTCCCTGCATGTGTAAAGGTGGCTCATGCTCTGATCTGCCTCTGCATCCTTATCTTCAGCTTCCAAGTCTCCTTTTAGAACAGAAATATGGGCTATTTTCCTACTGCACCTGCAACCACACAATTAATACCTTATGCTGAAAAGCAGCCAAGCAGCCTGACTGCCACCCAGCTACTGCCCCACATGCTCGCTCCCTTCACCTTTATACCTTTACTCCATTCTGCCACATCCCTGGAGCCTTTCTCTTTGGTACACCAGCATGCACTGGCATCTTCTTCCCCTATCACCGGTCCTGCATACTTCCTGTCTGTGTGAGTAAAATTGAGTGAATAGGAGTTTGCAGGGTTCGAAGCACAGATTGATGGAGGTGACATGCCAAAATGTTCAAATTCCTCAAATACTATTAAAAGCAAATAGTAGTCTTTGTCTGTACTGACACAGAGAATTATTGCTGTTCTAGAGGTGCAGAATCTAGCAGATAGCTGTCTTGTGGAGATCAATTAGCTGCTTCAGGTCCTAAATCCAGCTAACCCAAGGTGTTTAGCTCACTAAGTATACTTAAGATGATGCTCCTTAGGCTTTTGTAATTATTTTTCCGTAGTGTTTTCAAGTTGCTAAGTAATATTTCATTTCTTCAATAATATATATTGGAAAAGCAAATAAAATGTAAGAGGCAAATAAAAGTGTTTTGGAGCAAATATCATCATGGGCTATTTCTGTGTAATTTAAGTTCCCTTTTTTTCCCTCCTCCTTGTATTTATGTTCTTTTCCCTCAGGTGTTTTTGTTCTGACTCAGATCATTAATGTATTCCGGACAATACCTCTCACTTTTAAGGACCAATTTATTATTGCCTATGGAGGCCTCCGAGGAGCTATTTGTTTTTCGCTTGTATTTCTGCTTCCTCCTGCTGTGTTTCCCAGGAAGAAACTGTTCATCACTGCTGTTATTGTGGTGATATTCTTTACTGTTTTCATTCAGGTAGTACCTTTCATCTTCTGGACTTTCTCAGACAGGTTGTAAATAAGCAATGGGTAGAAAAACAAATGTTCTGACTTACTGGAAGGAACGTACTTGAAGGTACTCTCCATAGACATAGTTTAAAAAAATGCTATCCACACCACAGACAGGTAGCAAAAGTATGCTAGCTATTAAGTAGTCATGCTAACATATAAATAAAGTATTAAGTATTTAAGACCTAGTGAGGTTGGAATAGAGATAAAAGATAATCTGGGTACAGCTGCAGCACTAATTCTGTTTCTAGAATGTTTAAATTTGTGCATTTACTCAGGAGTTCAGTGTTGGATATAGTGCACAGCAAGCAGGGAAAGGAAGACACTGAGGGCCTGGACAGGTGAACTGAAGTCTGGGTGTTAGGAAGTGATACTGCAAACCAGCTGGACATCCCTACAAAAGTACTAGGTGTGTGGAAGAACATGAACATGTCTCTGTCAGAAAGGACCTCTGGGGATTTCTAGTCCAACCCTGTGCCCAGAGCAAGGCCACCTTCAAAGCTAGATCATGCTACTCAAGGCCATGTCAAACTGAGTTCTGAATAGTGGATCTTCTGTGGATTGAGATATCCCAGGCTCCCTGGGCACCTCCTCAAGTGTTCAGTCACCCTGGCCAGATAATAGGCTGATGAGATGTTATTAATGGAATTCCTTGAGAATGGTTCCTAGAGATGGTTTTGTTTAATATTCTTGTTATTGACCATGGCACATAAATATAGAAGTTTTTGTTGCTGGTTGTTTCTTGATGACAGAGTTTGAAAAGTGTTCCCATGGTGACACTGAGATAGAGTATTCTGTAGAAAGAACTGAGGGCCAATATGATAGAAATAGAATGAAATTGAACAGTAATAAAATGCAAACATGTTCCTGCTAGGACTTTCTAGGAATTTCTCTTATGAAATGGGAACCTCTGGAAAAAAATAGAAAGGAAAAAAGATACAGGTGGACTAGTTGGTAATGGGGCAGATTTTAAGTCAACACTGCAGTGGGAACAGAAGAAAGGAAAATCTAGTCTTAAGACGCACTGAGGCAGGTATTTCCATCAGAGCATAGCGTTATATTCTGAAGTGATCATGAGATTGGTAAGGCTGTTATGTGAAAGGAGACCAGGATGCCTTGGCCTTAGCAAAATGAAGGAAAAGAGGGACTATAATTACTGTTTATATGAGGGAGTGAACACGGTTTAAACTAAAAAGACAAATGTTGGCACAAGAACAAAGTGGTACAGAGTGACCATGATGCAATTAAGATGCAGCTTTCTAATTTTCAGAACAATAAGGTTCAGGATGAGTGTTCCATTATGAGCAATGGGGCAAAGAAACCTAACTACTTTTAAGATAAAGCTTTATTCATTTACAAAAAGAAATGTGACCTGGTTGTCTGGGATAGTAGGGACTGATCTCAACACCACAAGAGATTCATTCCTCTCCCATGTGCGAATGTGCACAAGTAAACAAATTATGTCAATTCTTCCACAAATAATTGTTCACAACCATTATATCATTCTGGGATAGTCAAAACTTTTTGTTCTTTCTCTGAGAATAGTCAGGCAAGGATACATATTTACAAAAAGACTTAGTGTCATGCTTTTAAATAGCAGTTTTAGTACTACTGTTGACATATCTTTGACTACCTGTTTTGAAAGTAATCACTAAAAAAAGAGGACTTTATATGTTCATTTTGAAATTATGGGGAATCTGTTTATTAATTCAAAAAACAAGTGAGGGTTTTTATAACACATAGCAGAACTGAAAAAAAAAAAGTTTAAAAATAATATGGATGGGATAAGTGATGTATTCCTGATAGGGTTTGTTAGGTTAACCCTCTAGGACTTCTTAGCACTAGGGAGTCCCTTCCTTCCTTCTGTTGCATTAATGGAGACTGTGCTGACAAGGGTTTCATAGCCAAGTGCAACATTTGCTAATCAAAAGAATTAATTCACTTTTATAATTATTGTGTTCTTTTTTTCTTCACAGGGAATAACAATTCGCCCACTGGTGGAGTTTCTTGATGTCAAAAGGTCAAATAAAAAGCAGCCTGCTGTCAGTGAAGAAATTTATAACAGGGTATGTTAGCTTAAGTATCACAGATTAAACCCTTATATAGACGAAATTTGTAGTCACCTTCTTGAAGACAAGAATTTAGCATAAAATATTAAGGAGAGAGGCATGTGCTGTACCAGATTTCTTTTTGATAGCTGTTATAAGAACAATAATTGTAAAGCTTATATTTAACCTTTGGCAATTACTGAAATTATTGTTACATATTATTTTGTAATCTTCACTTTCTTAATAGTTCAGCTCTTGAAGTAAATTAATTTTCTGTGGTTTGTTTCACATATGAGATACATGTTATTTTATAACTTATCTACACTGGGAAACGTTTGGCAATTTATGTTATATTGCATTTGAGTTAATCTAATTAAAAAATACAAACTTCTCTTAAACACACTCTTAAACCTAACTCTTACATAATTTTTTTATGGATTTGTGTTTGTTATGTGTGTGTCTCCAATTTTTGCAGATTATTCGCCATGCATGTTCTTGAATGTATTTCTCCTTGTAGCATACTTATGGTAGTGATTTGAAATTTCAAAAATTATGAGTATCACATTCAGAAAAGAAGTCATCTAGGCATCTAAGAGTCTGTCCTTTTAGAGCTTATCCTTTGGACACATCTACCAGATTGAGAGACCCCTACTGTGGTTCTTGAATTCAGAGCCAACGTGCTGCCTCTGGGACCAAGTGAGATCTTCGCTGAACTGATTCAGTTTTTCATAATTCATAATAGACTGAGGAAGAACAGGATGCTTTGAGATGAGGCTAGACAACAGTTCCCTAAAAAAGTAGCTCAGGACCTGATGCTGGCTCTCTCAGTTCTGTTCTGTCCATCCCTTGAGGGGCTGATGCTGATGTGGGGAGCTTCTTCTTCTCACTCAGACTCTCTTCTCCACAAAGTCATACCTGATTCACTGGCAGGCCTGGGGAACTACCAGGCATAGCATAGAGTTATGATTCCCAGGCTAGGGAATTATAAGTAAATGAAAATGTGGTAAAACCCTTTAGTTTCATGCAGGAGCTGAGCAAGATTGACATTGAGGAAACGAGCAACTTCTGTCCTTTTGAGGCTGTGACATAAGGAAGCTCCAAGGGGACAAAACAGATTCAGTCTCTGAGTTTGGTTGGACTGGATTTGGTAAAACTGAAGCATTGTCCTGAATTGAGACTAGATGTTTCTGTTTTAAAATAAGTTGGAAACTAGTTTCAAGGGCAAGCCAAGTGATGTCTGTAAGTTTATGTATTGAACGAATGTTTTCTTTTAGTTCTTTGACCATGTGAAGACTGGAATTGAAGATGTGTGTGGACACTGGGGTCACAACTTTTGGAGAGATAAGTAAGAGTGACAATTAAAACTCTTTGTTATTGTTATATAGGAGGGGCTGAAATGGCTTGACAGCAACAAGCAAATGCTGTTGGGCATCATATTTCATTTTCAGCATTTATTCTTGAAAGCGGATGGTTGTTTTTAGAACATGTGGGTTTCAAAGAGAAAGCAGCAGAATAATGTGTTTTTACTAAACCACAAGGAAGTAGAACAAAATCTCCAGCTGGGAAGAAAGGCAGCCCTCTGATCCCAGGGTAAAGTATGGTACCTTCTGAAGGTGCATGTCCTCTCCCTGTTTCTAACTATTTCTGAGCATTTCCTGTATGTCTACTGAGCTTTTCATCCCATCCCACTCTCCTCCTGCAAACTGTATGTCTTAGCGGTGTGACAGGTTAGTTCCCTATTGGATGGTAAACATAGAAAAGCTGTTGGACTTCCTCGAGAAAGATCAAGGCAGTAGCTGGCAGGAGGTGCATGAGAGATCCCAATGTCGGGCATCTCCACATTCCTTGGTGGTAGTATTTAAGACTTAGTGTCAGTTAAGATTACCCCTGGAAATACCTGAGTAATTTATACTTTCACTTAGGCTGCTGAGTCATCATCATCATTGGTTGGGATTTAATTCCCTTTTCTCTGAAACACACTTTTATGCCCAAATTCTTTAGATACAAAGCATGGGCATCACTCACTCACCTTATAGTTGCTACTCCAATAAGAATTCAAGTGCTTTATACAAAGAGGAATAGCACGAGCAGGAAGGGCTGAGGGGAGCTCTCTCCAAATGAATTGGGGGCAACTCATTGAGAACACTTGCCTGACAGAAATGTGACATGGGTACTACTTCTCTTTACTCAGCCTGGTTCTCCTCCAGCCTGGGTGAGATCTTTAATTAAAAGATTACAGAGCAAAGAAGAGTCCACCTCTTCATGACCTTCAAACCCAAATTCAAGAATAATTTCAGAATGGCTGCAGGGCAGAATATTTTCTACCAAAGGAAGTCACCCCTTCTGTAATCAATATTTTCTCAGTAAGCAACCAAGTTGCTTTAGAGGAAGGGAGAATTTCCAAAGTTTTACAAGAGCAGGCTAAAATTTCAAAGAAAAAGCAGTCAGTGCAAATTTTAGGCCTTGTATTTGTTATTACAGTAAATATTTAGCGTTCTCTCTGCCTTGATGGAAATGGAGAATTAAAAATAATATTTTCTAATAACAGAGAATACGTTAAAGTTAAAAGTTGCTGCTACAGAGACTGTCCTTTACCATATCAACAAAAACACATATTAAAGCTATCTATCTGGAGTAAAGATGAAATTGACCCTTTCTTATGTTACTCAGCCGTAGGTTGTTAATATGAACAGACGCATTCCCAGAGAATAAATTCCTTTAAAATTGCATTTACTAAAGTATATTGGCTTTCCTTACCTATGCACAGTAAAAATTAACTGGTTGGGCTGGTTTGCCTCATGTACAGGTTTAAAAAGTTTGACAATAAATACCTGCGAAGACTTCTAATCCGTGAGAACCAGCCTAAATCCAGCATCGTTTCTTTATACAAGAAGCTAGAAATCAAGCATGCTATTGAGATGGCAGAGAGTGGAATGATAAGCAAGGTCCCATCATCAGGGTCTCTCAGGTAAGCAAGTGATAGTGGCATGGCCAAGCATGTCATCTGGATCACGTAATTTATTTCACAGCCTGGTCTGTAGTCAGTATAATCGCTTTGACATAGGACACTTTGTGTCTGAGTGTCACCAGCACAGCAAGAGGATGTGAAACAAGAGCCTTTTGTTTGTAGCTCACTCAGTGAGCTGTGTTCTTCTGCAGTGTGCAGTTTTACTAGGACAGCTGCTCACTAGAACATTGATTTGCTGTGTAGAGTGGAGCTGATCTTGAACATGCCCATCTGCTGAGAATAGCTACAGGGGAAGCCTGACGGGCATTTTGAAAGGTACTTAAATCACACTTACAATTTAATGTCATTCATATCACATTTTGGAGACTGAGTTTTGCACCTTATCACTGACTCAGATCAAGATTTCATTTCTACGTGTTACATTTTCACCTGTTGGTTGGTTGTTTTGAAATGTTGTTTCCAACTCTAACAAAGGAAATAGTTAAAATGTAATTCCCAGTCATAAATATAAAAATATTCTTTCTCTCTCTCTCTCCCTTTCTTTCTTCTACTCTCTTTTTTTCCATCCTGTGACAGTGAATATCATGAAGGAAAGATAAAGCCACTTTCTCCCACTGAAATGGAAAATATGCGGGAAATATTAACAAAGAATCTCTACCAAATACGACATCGAGTAAGGATGAAGTTTTGCATTCTTAAATATTCCACTGATCATTGAATATGCTGATTATCTTCCTAATGTATCTTTGGGCTCTTCTACTGTAGAGTAATAATTTACCTCTTATTTACCTCTGTTGCCTTGAATCCATGTCCCATCTTATGTACAGTAACATATCCATACTCCTTAGTGTAAACAGCTTAATTGATCTTATACTATTGATAAAATTTAATGCTTTTGTCATATTACCTCCAATATACTTCCAGGATTGAAATAGGATCATAGGTGCCAATTCAATGCAACACTGTCTACTTGTATCAGTATTTTGGTCACTTTATGATATGGGATTAGATTTCCCATTTGCCTCCAGCTGTGATGTTGTTTGTATTAAGAGCAGAGGTGATGAGCTGGAAAAACAGTGAACTAAAAGCAAAAGGACATTTCACATTTACCCTCCTATGGCTTAGTAGTTCAGTGCCTGGAAAACATTAAAAAGTGGAACAAGCTTCAGCTTGCTGGAGGTAAAAATTACTTCCCCCTAGGTGACTCATCACTTTCAAATATGTGCCCTTGCCATACTGACAGAGCTACTACAGTGTGGGGGTGAACACTGTATTAAGCCAGCTTTTTCCATTTTCTCTTTCATTATAAATATCAGCAGGTTGAAAAACCAACCAACCAACCAACCAAAACAGGTGATTGTGAAGCAGATGACTAAAAAAGTGCTGGCATAATTACTCTTCTTGTTCCTAATCACCTGTAATATGAATTTGTTCACAAGGATTTATGATGCTTATTAAAACATTAAAGCAAAAAGCCTGTTTTGCCCTGTTCATGTAGTTCAACACATTTGGCATCATGCTGTTCAGGCTGTGATCACTGCTTTTATATTTCAGACAATGTCCTACAACCGACATAGCCTTGCTGCAGATGCAAATGAAAAGCAGGCCAAAGAAATTCTGATCCGTCGACGGCACAGCCTTAGGGAGAGCCTGAGAAAAACAAACAGCCTGTCAAGAGAAAGACCGGTATTTGCATTTTTTTATTTTTATTTTTTCGAGAAAGCAGTTCTTTGTAGCTGATTGTCATGCAGAAAAAAAAATCTTCTGACATGCAGAAAAAAAAACCCTGAATTTGGAACACAGCTGCACATATAATGTCACCCTTACACCTTGAATTGCACACATGGTCCCCTTAATTTGTGTTGACCACTTCAGCAAAGCTGCAGTCTTGTGGGATGTGATATGGGAGTGGGATCTGTTGTCATAATTTTACCTCTGAGAAGCTCTGAGGCTCTGTACACAAGGTACTTCTAAGGTCAGTATTCTCTATGAGTATTTTCATGAAGTGTGGATAGTTGAGGTAAAAAATTACTTTAAAATAGAAAAACTATTTACAGTATGCTCTAGTATACTAGAGTCAGTGTTGTTGAGTCAGTGAGAGTGAGCTCTTCACTTGAAAAATTGTGTAGTATTCATAAGATGTAGTCAGGACTTCAGGTTTTGACACACAATAGGAAAACCCCTTCCACCTGCAAGAATTGCTATCCTGCAATACCCCCACTGTAAACTTCTGATCGTATTTGAATGGAGCACACTGAATCAGCAGGGAAGCTGATCCTCCAAACCATACCAGGTACCAAGGATATTAACTATCATATAAATATGTATTTTCATGTTACAGGAGTACTTAGTTACTGTTGTCTTAATTGATACAGTTGTCCGACAGCAGCTGAGGTTGGAATAATGCCTCCACAAGTGCTGTATGTCATTACCAGGGATACTGTGATGTAAATTGTGACAATAAGACTGTTGCTGTATGACTTTTTCCCTCTCAACTGCAGTTACATATGTTGTCTTTGCCATACAATTATATGATTTCTAGGTGGAATAAGGAGGACACTCAGCAGGATTTTTGTGTTAGGGAGGGAAACAGTGTGTCTTACAACTTTTCAAAATGCACAGGGTATAATTTTGAAAATAATTATCCTTGGATAAATCCACCACAGAGGGAAGAGGAAGAAGAGAAAAGAGAGGACAAGAAGAAAAATCCAGGAAAAAACTCTCATGGAAAATAAATTTCCTGTCAGGTTCCCTTTGAGTATACCACAGAACAGTACAAGCAGAGGAGAGCTTGTAGACTGTAAAGGTTTTTAAAAATCTTTGTAACAAATGTAAGAAAGAATGTCCTTGAGCAACTTTGGAATTTCAAAAAAGCAACTTGTTCTGGAAAGTACCTCTTGTGTTCCAGGAAATATGAGGTGTTCTCTGCTCCCTGGGTCTTTAAAGCTTATTCTGGGGGAAAACAAGGATTTAATGCCCTGAACTGGTAAATGATCACGCTGGTGCCTAACTTCCCCATCAACTTCAGTGTGACTAGTCAACTGTATAAAGTCATTTATATGTATAAAGCACCTGCAGAATCAGAATACAGATTAGTTCTTGTGCCTAAGCTTGTCTCAACCAAATTTTGCAGCCGACTAATAAAAAGTTTCAAACATGGAGCTGCATGAAGTACCATGCTTGCAGCATTTGCCTTCCTTAGGAAAACCTGTACAGGCAAGGTTGAAGTTAGAGACCATACATTTATTAACTCTGATCTCAGAGGGCATATCACTAGGCTTTCATTTGATTAAACTGTTTGAGATTACTCAGTCTTTACCTTAGTTAACACAGCAATCAGCATTGAGTGTGTAGTAAAAGATCACGTATTAGCTAATCCCAAACTACTCTCCAGCCCTTTAGCTACATAAACCCGTTCAAGCCTCAGATGTGTATCTTAACATACATTATGCAGATACACTAATCTGAAGCAACTTAACACTTTTTGTGTTTCTTCACACACAGGCTGCTGCAAATACAAAAAGATTCCTTTCACTTCCTAAAAATACTAAACTTCCAGAGAAACTACGAGTGAGAAATAAAACATCTTCCAGAGGTAATGAAAAATTTTCTGCTGTCTCTTACTGTGCTGCAGTCATTTTGCATACACAGAAGGAAAGTTTTTTTCCACGTATAGAAATCAGAATATTAGAGCACTAAAAGCAGTGGGTCCTAAAGCAGGAATCTGAGTGTAGAGAAATGCCCTGGACAGCAGCATTTTGTGGGGCTTTCTTACTTCCTATTCCATAGTGATGTAGTCTTCCCAGCATATCTCCTCATGTGAGCAAGCAAGCAGCCTGCAACACTTCTGCACCAGTAATACTGCCATGGCTCATTATCCTTGTCTTTATTCCACAATGTCCAGATATCCCTCTTGGACTGTGAGCCTATTTGGTTTCTCTTTTCACTGGGGTCAGGGTAGAGGACACTGCTCTGAGAACCAAACCAGAGAGGAGAATGAGAACATGAGGTTTGGTTTACTGTTCTCATGAAGAACTCAAAATGCTGTAGCTTACATACAAATCGTCAATTTTTCCCCCTAGTTGAAACTCTCAAATGTTTCACAGTGGAGTTCTTGAATTCTAAAAAAAAAATTAAAAAAAATCTGAAAGAAGACAACTATTTGATGTAAAAACTTTGCCCAATTCTGTATATTACTTTTCATTATTACTGCTTGCATTGCCATGCTTATACTATGCTCAGGAGCATTTCCTTTCATGACAAGCTATGATCAAGATCTCTTCCTGGGAAGATTAAATCTCTGCAAAGTTACTAAAATGTCCTAATCTCCACCCTAATTAGTTTTCCACTCTTTCCAATTAATTTAGCAATAGACTGATGTTTTTTTCTGTTAATAATTACATCTTTGCTCTCCTGAATGTAGGATGCCTTTTATTCTGTAGTTATGTCTGCAGAGGTCACCTACTGTCACCTAGAATTAGAGAGGAAATGTGCCTCCAGATTATTCAATTGTCAAAAAATATATTATTTGACATATTTTGGAGGGGAAAAGCCTGAGAACACAGTCTGATGAAGACATTCCTTGATATACAATTATCTGGGTGAATGGACAATTACATGGTGATATATTTTGTTGACCCCTTCCTCACCTTTTTGAAAGAAAGAGCGTGAAGGCTACTAATGGAAGTTGTTCTGATGACAGCTGCACAACACACAGTTCTTTACTTTGATGTATTTAAAATATCATATCTGACTATGAGGCATTTATAAATTAGTGTTAAAATGATTATCAAATGATTCAGTTTTGATGAAGATGTGAATTTATTTTAAAAAAGTCCGCTGAGGAAAAATATATGCACATGTACACATCCAGAAAATCTCCAGCTTGGTTTACGTGGTAGTGATAATCTAAATCTAAATCATAAACAATCAAATGAACTTTCCCTTGACCATTTTCTACCCTGCTGTGAGTGAGAGAAGTAGTCTGCAGCACTTGTAACCTCTTAAGATTTGCCTTGTGGATTTTCTTTGATGTCTTGCACTCAGGCATATTAAGGATGGGATGTTTCCTTCCACCTGTACATTGACCTTGAGAGATCCTTTGCTTGGTATTGATACTCCCTTTCCAAAGTCACACTTCGAGAACCCCTGTACATGTTGTGCTCTAGAAATGCCTCTCAGTTCAGATTTCATGGGTTGTGAGTGTAAGAAATCTAATTTTTGTATCCTGCTTGGATACAAAAATGCTAGACCATAAGTAGCTCAGAGAAAGAGAGATTTTCCATGTCCAGAGCCAGAACTGGGGAAATGTCAATTTAAACAAGGAGGCATTTGGCAATCAAAGAGCAGCTGAGTTAGGCCTTCTAAAAAACACAGTTTTGAGGGGAGAGGTGTTTATAATTCAAATCTGTCCTCTATACTGGCAGAGTTAAGAGGCTCTACTGGATCTAGTCAGAAAGCACTGAATTTAGGAAATATGGGGAAACTTTCTTCTGTGGCTACTAGCTCAGTATGCTGTCATTTGAATATTTTTGAAACAGTTATATTCTGCACTTAAAATTTTAATTTTGTTTTCAATTAACAGTGGGTGACAGCAGTGACTCTGAGTTGGATGCTGCTACTACAGTGCTCAATCTAAGACCCAGAGCAGGGAAAATCTTGAGAGACCAGAGACTGAGACAACAGAGGCCACTGCCTGAGTTTAGGGTGGAGTGGAAGAACGAAGTCGATGGGAGCCAAGATGGACAAGGAGAGCAGCAGGAGCCAAGCACCTTGCCTCAGCCATCCATTGGGTTCAGGCAGCCACTGCTGACGAGACCAAGATTTGGCACTTTGAGCAGGGAAGATTTGACTGCAGACCATGGATCAGCAAGACCTGTGCCACCACCACGGTTAGTTAGGCAGGCATCGCAAGGGGAAAGGCAGAGAAATAAGCCTGAGAACCAGCCATACTGAACACAGCCAAGAGAACTACTGCTAGTAAACCATGGACATACTGAATTAGGATTCTATGCTACCTGATCAGACTGCGGGATCCATTAAAATAACCAAACAAGCCTCAGTTTGGGTCTAACCACTTCCATTTGAGTAAAGTCAACGTCATTAACTAAGTGAAAGGAATACTGGAGCAATTTCAAAGCTGAAGACATAAAAAAAACATAATCATGTGTTTTATAAATAACTTATTGCAATGCTTTAATTTAATTACATTATTTCCACTAATAAAATAGTATGGTAATGTGCCTTATCACATCATATCTTATGGAACCAAGTCATGAAAGTTTAATACCCATTTACCCTTTGAAAATTATTGTTTGAAAGTCCAGCGATGAATGGATTCTTAAAAAGCAAGTGTATAATTTCAGATTGTATTTATGATCACTAATACTTGTTTCAACCAGAGCTTTAATATGAGTAACACTGAAAATTGCACAATGCACCTATCATATAGACTTCTAAAGAAGAATAAATATATTCCTCAAGTGTAGTTTGTTTGAAGACCTGATATGCAGAAAAAGAGGAAGAAGAGAAGGACCAAGCTGTAAGGGCAGAACTGCAAATACAGCTTGTAAAAAAGGACTTGCAACAGAGACAAGACCTGAATAGCTTGAATTTTTACTTTCTGAATTTTTGGCAATATGTTACCTTCGAAAGGTACTAAGGATCACCAAAGAAAAACTGAATTACCTTTGCTTTCACTAATGTCAGCAAGAGCTGAGAGCAACTACAGGGACATCAGAAGGCCTAAAAAGAGAAACCTTCAAGTGGATAAATAATGTTCTTAATCAAAATTGCTTTTTGCACCTTAGTTTCTTGGTTGCAATGCAAATACAGCAGTAGAACAGTTGCAGAGCACTGCACGTACACAAAGCGAGCAGGCTCCTGTTTGAGTGAGGGACCACTGAGACTTAAGAATGCTTGTTCACTCATGCTTGTGATCCTGGTCAATATGTTTTACTTTTTTGTTTCCTCATCTATAAAAGGGGAAAGATAATCTTTTCTTTGTCTGAGCTATGCACTCCAGGGAACAAAAATGTTCCATGTAATTTGTTTTTACAGAAAAGTAGCAAAGCGGGGCCCTGGAATCAGATGAAGTCACTGTGCACCTTAATAACATGGACTTCTTGATCCTAGTGTCAATGGCTGCCATTTGAGGGCATATGGGAGGGGAGGGTGCATTGAAATAAATGATACTCAACTGTAGCTCTCAGGAATTTGCACTTTCTGTCCCACTTACTGAGCTTGCTTTAGCACAGATACACATTTCAGCACAATGCAGAAATCATTTTCATTCTACTTGTTACAACATTGATAACTTTCATTGAAGAATGTACACTGTGAAATCATAACTATTCTCTTTCATTAGCACATTTCTAAATCTGTGGGCAATAATTTTTTTATTATTTAAGCTTGTTTTGAAAGAACTATTAAAAATCAGAGTTTCCTTTTAAAATCATGGGGTAGATTTCTTTCAAATGTTTGTGGGTGGGGTTCATAAATGGGTATTTAAGACTTGCCTTCTTCTAATAGCTTTTCCAAAATATTTATTTCACATATGTATTTGAAATATCAAACCTTTCTGAGCTCTTTCCTTGGCACGGGTATTTTATTCTTTTTTTCCTCTGTTCCAGCTATGGAAGTGTCTGCTGTGTGGCAAATGCAAAGTCTAAGCTGCAGAGCGATGGCTGTGTGAATGCTGTAAATCTCTGTCAAATAATCATGGCTATTCTCAACAAATGATTTTTGTGGAAATCAGTCCTTTAATGATCATCTCCAATAAAACTGGGTTCAAACAAAGCCAGCAAGTTTTAAAAACAAATTTAAATTTGTCTTTCAACAGGAAAGTATGTTTAATCAGTAAAATTGTCAGTGAATGCTCTGTCACTGCATTATTTGGAACATGTTTAAATAAGAAAAAAGCCTTGAGTTTGGATTTCAGTTTTGAGACCACATACTCCTTGCAGATCGGAATGTTTATATGAGGTGTTTTATATTAGGCCCATCTGAAATCTGATAAAATAAATAAATGTGAAATGTTGCACATCAACATTTAGCTTACTCTCTGTGGAGTTTTCTCATTCATGTGATGGTAATGACCAAGCATTTGGCTTCTATCTGGGGAAAACTGCCTTTTATTTTTTTTTCAAATTGTTGTTTTTTATGGCACAATTTTAAATAATGAATGCAGGTTTCAGGAACCTTATTGCTATGCTGGTTGCCCATTAGTGCAGTGCATGCTCAGATCTTGGTACAAGCACATCAAATTGAAGGTCGTTTTTATGAAATATGGTCTGAAGCCCTTGGTGCTTCAAAACGTGATAGCATGTTGTTACCTTTCCAAAGCCCTTTGAAACCCACAGAATACAAGCATCAAGGCACATTTCCAAGCATGGTTACACTGTGAAGCAGAATTGCAAATCTCCTGGGACTCTGTGTCCTTGCAAGTACTCTCTGCCCTTCTCACTCCTGCTCCTCCCACCCTTTTCAGGCTCTTTTCCACTACTGCTAAATCAGACCCTCATCATCTCTGGGAACTGATTTCTGGGGTATTCTCCTTTTAGTAGAAATGACAGCAACAGATGACACAACCAGTGTCCCTAGTAGCCCTTCTTATTCAACTCTTACTGTGGTTTGGGTCAGAGGTTTACCTTTCTATATTATTTTTTCCTTTTCCTGCAAAGTCAAAACAAGTTAGATTGTACTTTTTGAGCTTGCAGAGGAGACGCTTCCTTCATCTTGTATAAAGGAGAGTGTCTGCTGGAGATGGAATGCCCAATAAATCTGTCCTCGAGCACCACCTGGTGGTGAAAGTCATGTATTGACATGTTTCTCACTTTTCCAGGAAACCACATCTTTAGCAGTGACTGGGAAAATCGCCAAAGCCACATACAAATATTTGTTTCCAAGATGGTCTTCCCAGTACACTCTGTAGTATAGATATTTTAATGTGTTTTTGATGAAGTGAGCCCAATTGTCTAGTTTTAGGGAAAATATTTATGTTCCATTCTGCATTAGAGTTTTCTGAGAATTTATTTCCCCCTTCAGCTTCTGAGAGGCCTATAAATTGAAAATAAATAGGGTTAGTAGGTATAGCAAGGGTTAGCGTAGATAGACATCCAGTTATCCGTTTTAGGCAGATATATGAAAAAACCCACCATTTTTTGCCATGAAAGGCAAAATTTTAAGGGCTGCCCTATTTGGTACTAAAGTATAATGCAAACTCCACTGAAACCAGTTCAACAAAAGAAAACCATGCTGCCTAACAATTTAGAAACTTGAGAATATCCTTCTCCACTAAAACCACATAAAAATCACATGGAAAAACAAAGTTAAAAAATTCGCCAAAATAACATGCCTGCTGTTATGGAGAGTATCTTGGGCTCTCTGGGAGCAAACACGCTGCACCCTCCACCAACTTTTTCAAGAGTTGCCAAGTCCACCAGTTCTGGACACCAGCTGACGCTGCAAGAAATGCACCATTTCCAAAATTGTCCAAGTTCTGCCAGCGTCTCCCAGCCCTCAAAGAAAAGAAAGATTTTGAAATAGGCTGGAGAAATGTTTTTTGTACTACAAAAGCTCTGATCCTGTAAAAATGTCCTTGTCAATATTCATAAAACATGGCAACTGCAATATAAAGTCCCAGCCACACCAACTACAGATCAGAGGCTCAGGCCAGAGGAGGAGGGGGTATAAAATGCAAGCAGGAGAAGGAGGAAACACTTTAGGACACAGTATAGAGAGAAATCGTGGACTACCTGATTCAGGTGCTATTTAAATCCAGGAGAGCAGGAAGACTAACAGTCCTTTTTTTTAGCCCTTTTTCCAGCAGATCATGATATACTTTCTAGATAAAACCTGCAGCTGTGTTTGACACTGCCCATTATATGAATGGCAATGAGTACTCTTAAAACTTGCAAGTCAAGGAGTTTTATCTTCCTCCTGGCCTATTTATTAGATGATGGCCAGACCATCTAATAAACAAGGGGAGATTGGTTTAGCATTATTCCTCTTCCAAGATGGCAAACCCTGATATGGTTCCCACACAGCACTGGCACGCTTTGGAAACCATTTCAACCTGGGAGACTTGACAGAATATGGGAGACAAAGATTGCAGACGGGAAAGCAGTAGTTACACTGGCTGCTCTGGTCCTGCTGAGTGATTCATGATCTGAAATGTTCTCAGGTTTAAATTTGCAGTTTGTTACAACAGCACCCTAATTGCCACAGGATTTGTTTCAAAAAGTATTTTTTTTTTTGGTCACAAAATGGAAAAGGCTGTTTAAATACTCCAGTTTACTTCATTTATTTTTCATATCTGAGATGTCCTAATTACACATTTGACAGAATAGAAGACTGTTTCCTACTGTGAAGCACATTTAAAAAAATAATTCTTTGATGCTGGGATTTAAAATAATTAGAAATTTGGATTAATTTCTCTTTGTAAGTTAACCCGTAAGTTTTTCAAGACTTCCCTTTAAAACAAACTCTACACTCTTTCATTTTTAAAAGCAGTCTGACGTCCACTCACAATCATTTGATTCTCAAAGTTCAGGCTCCAATTACTCCTTTACAAGATTCATGATCAGCTCTTTGTGAATGAGTCTTCAGTATTACAGCAATAACAACACAGGCAAGTCTTAACTTTTCAAATTCCAAAGTACCAAGCTATAAAGGATCATTTATTCAAGGGTATGCCGCAACACCCATAACCAGCTGGGGACTGGCAGCAACTCCACATACCCAAAAAGGTTCCCATCAGCAGGAATGCAACAGCACTACAGAGTAGTTGCAGTAACAACCAAGCCAGTTCATAAGCAACACTTGTTTTGTTGCCACATTACCTGCTCAATAATCAATAAATGTTCTCAGAAAATGAGAATGGTAGTGACCTCCATGACAGTGCTGTGGTGAGTAAATTCAGAGGGAAGAAAACCAGACAAGAAATTGAATTCTACAGAAGCGGTGTATTGAGTTTGTGTGGCAAGGTTCTGGTAGCAGGGTGGCTGTAGGGGTGCTTCGCTGAGAAGCTGCTAGAAACTTCCCTTATGTCCAAGAGAGTCCATGCCAACCAACTCCAAGATGGACTCGCCACTGGCCAAAGCTGAGCCAATCAGCATGATAATGATGACTCTGGCATAACACATTTAAGAAGAAAATAAAAAAAAGTTGTGCAGAAGTAGTTGTGGCCAGAAAAGAGAAGAGTGAGAATATGTGAGGAAAACAATTCTGCAGACACCAAGGCCAGCAAAGAAGGGGGAGGAGGGGCTCCAGGCAGCAGAACTGGGGTTACCCTGCAGCCTGTGATGAAGACCATGAAGCAGCTGTGCCCCTGCAACTCGTGGAGGTCAACAGAGGAGCAGATATCCACCTGCAGCATGTGGAGGAGCCCATGCTGGAGCAGGTGGATGCCCAAAAGAAGGCTATGACCTCCTGGGAAGCCCACACTGGAGAAGGCTCATGACAGTACCTGTGAACCCACGGAGAGAGGAGCCTGCACTGGAGCAGGTTTGCTGATGATACTTGTGACCCCACAAACCCACATTGCAGCAGCCTATTCCTGAAGGACTATACCATGTGGAAGGGACCTGTGCTGGAGTAGTTCATGAAAAACTGCAGTCTGTGGGAAGGACTCACGTTTGAAAAGTCTGTGGAGGACTGTCTCCCGTGGGAGGGATCCCATGCTGGAGCAGGGGAAGAACTCCCTCTCCCTGAGGAAGACCAAGCAGCAGAAACAACATATGATGAACTGACTGTAACCCTCCCTTGCCTGTCTCCCTGTGCTTTGGCAGGGGAGGAGGTAGAGCACAGGAAGGAGGGAGATTTTTGTACGGGGGAAGGTTTATTTTACTTCTCATTATTCTGGTCTGATTTTGATTGGTAATTAATTTATTTGCCCAAGTTGAGTCTGTTTTGCTCACGATAGTAATCAGTGAGTGATCTGTCGCTGTCCTTACCTTAACTCATGAGCACATGGTGTCCAGCCAGGTAAGTTTATAAAGGATCTTTTCAAATGTACACAGCCTACACTAGCATAAAGGGAAAAAAAATCTTACATTTACTTCATCATTTAAAAGCAACAAAATCAGTGCATATCATATGCTACCAGCTGTTTTACAGACATAAATTACTATTTTATATACAGTCTCTTCAACGTGGCCTGATCAAAATTGTCAGAAAAGTCACTTTTACCAAAGTCAAAATTTTGAAAGGCAAAAACCAAAGAAGCTCCCAAATCAATATCAAACCAAAACCCTACACTTCCTACGCACCCAAGGAAACCAAGCTGAAATAAAGTAATAACGAGAGAAAAAAAGAGAAAAAAAATAGTAATAGCAGTGATTTGCTGGTAGGAACTCCTTTAGTCCATATTCAGATCTGTTTTGTTACAGAGAGCACAACTGGATTCAGGAAACCTCTTAGCAATTCAGTATTTTGCCCACTAGACTATAGCCAAAAATAGCTGGAACTGCTCCTCCCTCAACCTGAAATGGGGGAGTCACATCTCTTCGTCTCCAGGAACATCACTGAACTTGGAAGGTTATAGCAACTAAGAGGCAACACAAGGGACACAAGTGTGGTCTCCAGCCACGAGGAATAGTAGCTTTAAGCACTTCATCTCAAAATTGCTAAGTTCTCTATTTTCCTTTTCTTCTTTTTCATTCACTGCCAAGGCACTTCTTGCTTGAATCCTTAGTTCCTGACCCTTTCATGTGAAACGTACACAGATTCAAATGATCATTTTAACCACAGTTTGAAGAAAAAAAATAAAGCATCTACACTTCATATTGAACTTCTATTTTGCGCTGTAGTTTCAGCAAAGGAAGAGGGGAAGAAGCACAATGACAAAACAACACATGTGGAATGTCACTTCATTTTATTTCTAAACCTTAAACGTGTCCTCAAGACCACAGGCTTTCATACATTTCTTCATTGTATTATGTAATTTCATTTTTATTTAGCACCATTTTTCAATATAAAGCAAAAATATTTGCTCACTGGGGAAAGCACATTTTTCACTTATGTTTAAACCAGTGAAGTTGTGAAGATTTTATAACCAATATTCAGGCAACTGTGTACGTTAGTGTAGGTGTTAACAGAAGCCAGATTTAATCAGTGCAGCACCTTAGAAGGGTAAATGTTATAGTACCTCACAAACCCAACAATTATTGGAAGAATTACTAAATCATTCATTAATCATTAATTTTTGAAGCTTTTTTCCTACCTTTTTCCTTCACCCCCTGCTAGAGATGGAAACCACAAGTCCCTGAAAGGTGATTTTAGATAAAGAAAACCAAAAGAGATGTAAAGAAATAAACCAGGAAATTTAGGGCAACAATGCTTTGGGGCATCTACCAAGCAAGGCATGAGACGACACTTGAAAATGCCTCAAGTTCCTAGGGAGAAATGAAACACAAATTATTGTGAGGCTATGTATTGAAATCATAGCAGCAATAAGACATTATGTCAATATATAAAATTAAAACAATTAAGAGTTTTTACATATATACATATATATATTTTCCATGGTGCTGCCACTTGAGTGTTTCAATAAATATCTGAATGGTACTAAACACTGGAAAAAGTAAAAAAGAAAATGAAAATAAAAAGTGCAAAACACTGTCTATAACTCACCTGAAGCAGCAACAGTGTTTGTACAGATGTTCAAAGAGGTAACTAAGTTGTTTTTCATAATTATATATAGTTGACTTTGTACTTCCATCAAGTAATATTAGGAAGAGCATATGGAACCTTATCAGTGAAAAATACATTCTCCTGTGTTTCAAAAGAAATTGAGAGAGTAGTGACTGGCAAGTAATATGAGCTTGAACAGTAAATAGCACAGGAGTGCCACAACTTCCAGTACAGGTCTCAGTAGTTAAGCCAAGCTCACAAACAATGACTAAAATACCAACAGAAAAATTTTTCTCTTGTCACTGAAATGACATTTATACCTGAGATGAGACAGGATGCATTAATCCAGACCCATGAACTACTGCCAGTTGCTCCAGCACACCTTTACAATCATTCAGAAGAATTAAGAAGGAAATTTATTCTTAAAATGAAAGTAGAAAAATTGCAGAGGAAATATTAACAAATATTTTATGCCACAATTGCACAGTAGAAGTTATTACTAAATGGAAGCCACCAGTTCAAATTTCAATAAAACTTACATTCAGTTTCAGTCTGAATAGTCTTGCATTATTCTAAAATTCTCCATTTTAGGTCTTCTAAGAGATGAAGTCAGAATATACCCAATTCTGTTACCTGGGAAAGACCAGGAATCAGCAGGGGTTGGATGACTATCCCAAAATACCTAATTCATGGTGGGCAGCAAGTTCTGTAGACAAAGTGTGCTTCAAAAAATCACATAAGCAAACACCCTGTTAACTGAGCTATTGTCACATCAGACAAATGGCAACAGACCACAGCATAAGGAATTAAGGCCAACAAGCACATTGCAAATTCTCCGGTTAAACAACAAATATTCACATTTGATTAAATAATAAGAATTTCTGTATTTTAACAATCTCTCAATCTAAACACTGTCTCAAATATGAGCTACAAGCAGGATTTGTGCGTTTCATGACATTCTTTTTTTCCATCGAAAAAGGTTAAAAATTAATTTTAAAAAATCACAGCCAGTACAATATAGCAACATCTGTCTCTCTTACAAATGTTCTAGTGGCACCAGTTAGAATAACAATTTTTCTAGAGTTAACATCCCTGCAACAGAAACATTTGCCTTCGTGTGAACATAATGTGCCTTCTTAAAAGATCGTGTAACTCCTGTACAAGCCTGGCAGGTGAAGATACATCTATATGATCCAAAATTGTGGTTACTGATTTTTTAACTTCACATTTCTGTGACTACAGTATTTTTGTTTGTTTGCATTCATTATCACAATAGCTAGTAAAGCCAGTCCAACAGCTAGACTTGGAGGGCCACAAGGACTGAACTCCTGTGCAATTCCAGAAAGGAGTGGGGCAATTATACGTCCTACTGATGTCACAGACTGTCCAACACCTAGAAGCGTACCACTGGCCTCATTGCCACCAATGGTCAATTCAAGATCAATGATACAAGTACGACCTATAGTAGTTGAAAAGGCTAAGAATGTGGAAGACAAAATGACCATCCATATGTTCAGGGCTGACGCATACAGGAGAATCAGCGTGCAGGTAAAAGTGCTGGAGTGCAACAGAATTCTGTAAGTGTTGTGCTGATAGAGTCTTGTTATTGGTCCAAGCAGACAACCAGCCAGGACTCCAAGTGCACTGCTATAGCTTGTTAGGTATCCAGAGAACAAGGGTTTCACCCCAAATCTCTCCTCCAAAGCCAGAGTAAAATTGCTGTAGTACAGCAGTATAGCAACAGACATCAGAAACCGCACTAAAAATATATCCCACAAATTAGAGCATGCAATCTCTTTAATCTTCTTCAGCACTGTTGCAACTTGGATCCATGGAGACTGGAAAAGATTAGTGTTTGTCATATTTCCATTAGTTGCTGATTTCAAGTGCAGGTCATGATTTGCTTTTGCTGAGAAACTAATTGTTCCTTTGTCTTGGTGATGTTCTCTGTTGCCAGTGTTTTCTTCACTCCAGGGTAACATCCAGACAAGACCTATGTATAGTAAGAAATTAGTTGATTTCATTCAATTGCATCTTTACATGAAAGATATTAGTTTGACTGTACAATTTTAAAAAGGATTTCAACAACAATTTCACTTAAAAAATTACAAGTCTAATGTTATTCACAGTATCAGTTCAATTTTAAATGCAGTGAAAGCAAGAAAGGAAAACAGAGATGCCGCCCCCCCGCCATATAAACAAATCTAAAGGCTAAAGCCAAAATTTTGAGTTCTAGTCTTTACCTTTGGGCACATCAAAAGTTCCCATTTGTGTCTGAATGTAAAAGGGATATATACAAAACAAAGAAGCAGCACCTAGATGTTAATTGTTTCAAAATTCCCACCCTTCCACTCAGTTCAGAGTAGTACTGGTATACGGAACATTTATGCCACAGATGATAAACACACAACGAATTCAAGGTATTACAGAGAGCATAAAAACACAAACACTGAGTGAAGGGACCCAAGGTGCAAAATGTGACATATGACTTACCACCATTCAGGAGGAAGATAGAGGCACAGATGAAGGCTGTGTGATAAAAGCCGCCTTCCAACTCTGCAAGGTAGCCACCAACAACAGGCCCCAGAATGAAGCCCACACTGGAGGCTGCATTGAAGCGTCCCATTACCAAAGGGCGGTCTCTCTCCGAAACCAAGTCAGAAAGCAGGGCTTTAGAGATGGAGAGTGTGTGTTTGAAAATACCTGCAACATAATATAAACAAAATAATAAACATGTATTGCTCAGTCTAAAAGGTTAAAGATGACAGAAGCTATTAGAAATATTATGATTTATATTTTTAAGATTCCACTAATCACAAATTCTTCCATGCTAGAGTCATGCAGCACACTGGGCCATGACCATAATCCTGGCTGTTTAAGGATTTGGACTTAGGAATCAAAGTTATTCAGGCATCTGTGTCAAAGGAGTGCTCCTGCAGCCCTGATAAAAGAAGTAGCTAAGAGAAGTGCTAAAGCACTCTAGGAATAAAATAGCTGCTAAAACTGGAACTTGTGATGGAGTAGAAACAGCCTGTCTGTTTATGAACATAGCTCTGTATCAACTTTGCTGAATATGAAGAGTGCCAAGATTGTAACATACCTAATTCATTTTGGAAACTGGTAGGTGGCAAAAGAAGAGCACAGAAGGTTAAACGTATTGAAAGAATATTAATAATGCAATCTTTTAAGTGGTTTTCCCTCTGACCATGGCAATGCTGTCACAGTCACTATGTTTTTAGGATTAAAAAGCATTACATCTACTACTCATCAAATATTAACTATAATTATATTAATTATATTATATTAATATTAATTATAATTATATAATTATAATTCATTATATTAATATTAATTATAAGAAATTAATTAGCAGGTTGTCTTCAAATTAAGAAACAATATTAGGAATTTTTAAATCAAAACTATGGGCCACAAAAGTGCCCTATAGTAATAGCAATGCTGATTGTATCAGAATATATGCAGTAGATGTTCAGCTATTTTAAAACTCTGATACAAACGCTAGCACAAATTTCACTTCAGTGCTGCAAACATACATGCTTTTGTACAACATAAATGTTTGGTTGAAGCAATGACCTAAAACTTCAGCCACTTTCAGTATCACTTTGAGGAGTATTTTTAGCATAAATAAAAAGCAACACACATCATTCCATTCTCCACTGCAACTGCAGACCAAGATTTCCAGTACTCACCTGGTATATTGTGTACATGCTATGACTAGCTTTACAATAGACTTTTTCAGGATATTGCTGCACTCCTCATAAAGTTCAGTCACTCAAGGCGGCATAAAAGTTGTGGTTGAGTATACATTTATTCTGGTTTCATCTGGATAGTTAATTTTCTCTTCCTGGCACAGTGCTGTGTTTTGGATTTAGAATGATATTGATAACACAAAGATCTTTTAGTTATTGCTGAGCAGGGCTTATCTTAAGTAAAGGACAGTCCTGCCTCTCACCCCATCCCACCAGCGTGTAGGCTGTGGTGCACAAGAAGGTGGGAGGGGACACAGTCAGGACAGCTGGCCCCAAATGGCCAAAGGGAGATTCCACACCTTATGGTGTGGTGCTCAGCATATAGACTAGGGGGAGTGCTTTCTGGGGGCTGCTGCTCAGAAACTGGCTGGGCACTGGTCAGTGAGTGGTGAGCAACTGCATCGTGCATCACTTGTTTTGTATATTCCAGTTCTTTTTTACTATTATATTTCTTTCCTTTTCTGACCTATTAAACTGTCTTTAACTCCACCCATGAATTTTACTTTTTTAAATCCTGATTGTCTCCCACATCCCACTGTGGTAGGGGGAGTGAGTATGTGGCTTTGTGGTGTTTAGCTGCCCGGTGGGTTAAGTCACAACAACACTTCAAATCATTTTCAGGAAAAAGTCATGAGAATTCTTGATTTGTAGAGATTTTTCCATTAAGATTCAGCTGGTGCTGCTGGGTGATGATGCTATGTAGGCATCCACATATGATTTTTCCAGTAGTAATTCTCAAGCTGAGACTACAAGGTATTTAAATTCCTAAATGCCAAGTGTTTACTTACCTACAGGGACCCTAGAAATGGCAAACAGGAACACAGTGGTGGATGTTCCAAGAAGGAAGTAACCCAGTGCACTGAGAAGAATACAAGCAAGCAAGGAATACTGTCTTCCTACTATATCACTCCAGCAGCCCTTTTACAAAGCAGGAAAAAAAGATGAGCTTTTTATAACACTAAGCTATGTACAGTAAATGATCAGTACTTCTAAATTAAGTTGAGAAAACAGATGAAAGGACTGTCAATGAAAGCTTAATAAGCTTACTACACAACATTCCTAAGAGCTCAAAATCTGGAAGTCACAAGCAGAGTTCTGCCTTGCCAGCAGTGCACCTGCTGAAACTATGATCCCATTTAATTTTATGTACAGAGATTTATAAAAAAACAATTTCTCCCTTTTAAAAATAGCCCTGCAATAAACACCACAAAATATTAGCAGTAGGTGACTTCTGAAAATCTTATCACAATCAACCATGAATATTTGTTTGCATCAATGGTTCCTGTGTATTAGACACTTGTTGAATAACCTGAAAGGAATCATATTAGTATGGGGAGTTCATCACCTGAGTACAGGTAAGTAAGAAGTAGCTATGTGAAGGCCAAACAGAAAACTTGTAGCAATCAGCTTGATTCCAAAGAGGAAATAGTTTTTTAAGAAGGTAGACAATAGCCTTGCAGTTCAAAGAAAATGCCACAATACTTTAGAAGCAGATGATCCCAGATGGCCTGCATAACAAAGCCTGAAAGAGTCTTTTCATGAGATGTTCAAAATCTGCTCTCTTGAAAGACAGAAAACTAGTCCCAGGATAATATTAGGATGTAAAAAATCAATAAGTAATAGAAAACACAACCAAACAAAGAGCAAAGATGCTATGCATTAATTTAGTATCTGAGCCCAAATCTGTATTCTAACTTATATCTAAAAATGGAATTCTGTTTGGGTCTGAAAAATCTGGTAATTCCCTTTAAATGAAACAAACATTTCTCATGCAAACTGAAGAGTGATTCCTCCAACCAAAAATGCTTATATGAACACTTTATGACACATCACTATTAGCCTCATCCTCTGTCCCCCTACAATCCATAGAACTACCAACATGCTCTGGAATGCAGTGTTACAACTCACCACAAATGTGCTGGAAAATAGTTGCATTACACCATAGAGAGATCCTAAAACAAACAAAATACCAGTGTTAAAAATTAATCTTTTTTTCTAATGAAAACTGCACAATATTTTAAATTACAAAAAATTAGAGAAATTCTGGGAGCAATTTACCAGAAAAATGGGAAAAGGCAGCAGACAAACCAAGGGTGGAGTTTAGTACATAATCAAGGAAATAGTTTCAGGAATGACAAAAAATAAAAAGGAAAGAGTGTTCAAAACTTGTACAATTATGTAAGGCAGAATGATACTGCTTTGTATGGTGTATTAAACAAAGCCAATCTCGGCATTGGTAGTTGCTTTCTCAGAATCAGGAGTTCTTGTGAGGGGCTAATTGCTTTCCACTTGGCACTTCAACCTACTACAAGGCACCATAGAACCCCTGAAGAAACCAGACTCTACTTTTTCACTTTGGAGGCTAGGAATTTATCAGCAGTTAGTGACAGAAGGGAAGGAGCAAAGGGAAGCAGGGAGAAACATATGCCAGACTCTCTCATTTATAAGAATACACCTCGAGCCCCAGGTATTTTTTAAGTTAAAAATCAAAGTAAGCTCTTGAAATGAAGACATATTTCTAACTAATTGCCTCTTAAAATAATACTGTCAAGTCAGTGCGGAACCAGAGTTATTTCAGGAAAAGTGCTAAAATAAAAGATAACAAAGAATCGAATTACAGAGCCCATGTCAAACATACATAGCGATAAAGAATATCATACTTGTATTACTCCAAATCATAAACAGTACCATAAAATGTATTTTAAAGAACTTTAAACCTGCAGAATTTACCTTATCGCTTAGTATTTCAAGATGAAATTTCAAATCTTCAGAATTTACCTGTAAATCTTCCTCAAAGTGAATAAACGTTTTGTCAAGACAACTACAAGGATTTTAATCAAACTGGGAGCAATCACAGCTTTGCAAAGTTTTGGAGAACCAGCTACAGAAGTACATTTGCAAAGTCTGTAAATCATAATGAAACTACAAGCAACACCTCTAGCTCCCTGAATTGCTGAGCTGTGAATTCTTGGATGCTGGAAAAGCATCTGTACAAATGTTACTGCAAGCCTTCCCTGTTCCTTCCAAGTGTGCTCTTTCCCAAGCATGTGCTTTTGGCTACTTTCAGTATGCAAATTTGGAGAGGTCTCTGGGTCTAACACAATATGGCTGCCCTTACAGTTTTACTTGGAAATTGTCCTTACTTTTTATTATGGTATTAGCAATGAAGAGTTATGTTACAATGTCCAGCTTGCAGTAAGGCATAATCCAGGCCTTATCTTACTCTTTGGTAAATCAGTCAACTACTACAACTCACCTATAATTCCAGCCACTGTATGACTTGCTCCTAGAGATTTGATATGAAGATTCATTAAAGGAACAACCATGCTCACCCCAAATAAATCCTGAAAAGAAGACAGGAAAAGTTTTAATAACTTCTACACAGACAATGGAAACTTGGCTTAGTAACAGTCAAGATTAAAAAAAAAAAAAAAAAGTAAATTACCTCCATGTCAACACAAGGTTAAAATAAAATTTTTCATGGCCAGTGTGGTATGTTGTAACCTTTACAGTGCATCAAGTAGGTACAAAATTACAAAACACATAAACTGAAAGACTGCCTCATAGAGGAGTTAAACTTACAAAAACATCAGTCCTCTCCCCCCTCCAGATATAATCCTTCTGAAGATGTTTATATTTTAACATTAAATCTTTCTTTAATATGTATGAAAATTTACCTGTTTAACAAGAAAAATATTTGGTTCCAGTATTTTAAATTCAAAGTAATATGTTATGTCAATCACCTAAATAATTTTTACTTGGGTAAAGAAATTATATTTTGAAAAACTACAATATCTTAACCACAATAGAGAAGAATCTACAGTAGATCTAAACCTACTTATACACTATCTTTGTGCATAGCTTAAGAAATGCAGTGAAAAGACAGAAATAACAAAAAAAATAAAAAGCATAAGTGGAAAACATTTGAAATATTTTAGGAGGGGAAAGGCCATTGCCCATCCTGAACAATACAAGGATCTCCTACTCTTTCCTTTTCCTTTTTTCCCTTTTGTTATGCTCACCACATTGACCCAGTAGTTCTTTCACTACTACTACAACCTGGCACAGCATCTAGTGTCCCTTGGAGATCTATTGGAGCAAGATCCCCTTTCATCAACTGAACTAGACTACCCCAGAGCCTGATTAACTGTAACAATGTGTATCGCTTAAATCCTCAGTCTGCCATTAATTATCTTTTGATGGTTGAAATTGAGACTTGAGATTAGAATCATTATTAAATACCTTAGCATGAACAAACGGATCACACCATTTACAAATATCTTCAATAGCAATCTTAGGTGTGATATCCAAACCTGAAGAGAGGTCCAATGATCTCATCCAGGTTATCAATAGAGAGATTAAAAAGAACAAGTCTCAGAATATACTCTTGGCAGTACTGGACTTGTCATAGGCCTGCAGGTAGGGCAAGACCCATTAACCACCATCCTCTGATGGATAGTTACTTCTCATTTCACATGTAATTCCTTATGTTGAATGACAAATACCCTGGCTATATGAAGTTTACATCAAAAGCAACAGCTCCAGTATTGTATCACCACACTCTACACCTCTAACACGACACTTGGTTGATTTCTGTGTGTGCTCCAGTTTGGTGTCAGCAAGACATTACATGGTTGGAGAACCACAATATTTAAAAGTTAGCTAAGAAGCAAAGCTTATTCCAACACACCTGTTCATGGAATATTTGCTCCAGAACACAAACCAGCTAGGTTGTGTCAACTTCCCAACCTAAGAGTTGGTAAGACAGTATCTCGACATTTCACAGTGCAAATTCATACTCACTGCACTCATTTTCCAAGTAATCCCTTTTAATTTCAAATTAAGCGACACTTTCCTGAGGCTTGTGACCAACTGCAGAACATGAGCCTTCTTTAAAGCCTGTAGGCTATGTTCTTTCAGGAAGGGACTTTTTTTCCCCTTAGAAAAACTCACGTTTTTAGTGTTTGTGTCTCTTCATTCCTAAGTTTACACCAACCACGGCTCTTTCAAGGGATCAGGGAACAAGCTCTCTTATAAGCACACGGCAAGACTCAGCTTTAGGGGTGCTGCGCTACCCCGTGGCATTGACAGGATGAAAACACGACCCGCGTATCAAGCAGCAGTGCAGTCTGCAGGGACAGGCCAGCACAGTCCCTACACACCAGCACGGATACAAACAGCCCCGCTCCCCAGGAGCGGCGGCAGGGCCGCGCCCCGAGGCCCGGCACCCTTCTCCGCCTGGAACGGAGGGATTCGGCTGCCCGGGCGGCGCGGCAAGAGCTCGGCGGCGCCGGGGCCGCCTGTCCCGCTTACCAGGAATCCCACGGCGTAGAGACACCGCACGAAGGCTGCCCGGCCGCCACCGCCACCGCCGGCCGCCATCCCCGCCCTCCATGCGGGCCGCGGGGCCTGCGCGGCGCCGGCGGAGCGGTGCGGGGGCGGGACGGCCTGCCGGCCTCCCGGACGGCCTGCCTGCCTCCCTGCCGGTTTTCTTGCTACTCCGCGGCCTGCCGGCCGGCCTGGCGTCAGCACCGCAATTCCTCCTTCGCAGGCGGAGGGGCGGAAGAGTGGAGCGATCCCGGCAGGCTGAGGCAGCCGCCGGGATCGCCGGTCCCACCCCGCAGCACTTTGCCCTCCCTGCCGCTTCCTGGGCGTGCGTAGGTGCGGAGTGTGGGGATGAGGGCAGGTGCGGGGTGAGGGTGCCCTGCCCGGCTGCCGTGGGTGCTGCAGGCAGGCGGGTTTCGAGGCTGTGCACGGCCGAGCCCGCCTGCTCCGGGGTAAGGGGACCTGTCCCACCGCGTTCCCCGCCGGGCTGGGCGGCTGGTGGGGAAGAAGGGCACCCCTCCTCCTGCCTAGCGTGCACACCGCTGTGCTGTATCCCCATTAAAAGTCGGGGATAGCTGTAATTATTGACGGCTACTACGTTATAATGCATTTGCATTATATTATATTATATTGCCAAAGTAAAACGCCGTTCTTAAATCTGTCAGATGCACAGGTGGAAGGCATTGTCAGATACCTTTATGTTGGAGGCAGAGGCGTTCTGTTGCTAGGTCAGGGACCGATGAAGGGGCTGCGGTTCTAAACAATTAAAAAAAGAATGCACAAGGGAATAGGAGGTGCTGTAATTTGTTTTTAATTATCAATAAGAAGACACTTCTGAAAAATGTTGATGCCTTTTACATTTTAAAAGCACCAATTGATGAACTTTGAGAGTAATCATTCCATAACTGACAGTAGCATAACTTCAGTTCTATCTTCGTGTTTTCAGAAGAAATAAATATCACAGAGTTGAGGGTCTTTGACATATTTAGGCTAAAGAAAAGGAGAGGGGAATGTGGTTTTCCTTATGGTTATGAAGAATTAAGCTGAAACCCCCCCAACCTCTAAAGCTGAAAAAAACCCCAAACCTGTAAACCCCCAAGCCTGTCAAGATATGCAGCTTCTTTGTAAGACACCAAGGCAAAGCTTAGCCTAGTGCATGCATGGAGACAAAGTTGTTATCAGAGTCTCCAGAATAACTCAGTTGTTTAATATCTTAGTGGCTGTGATGTTTTATAGTTGGGTTAACGAATACATCCTGTTAATTTATCTCTTTGAGGCCACTTTGAATAACACGTCCTCTCAGTGAAGTTTTTAAAATTCTGCATATAATGTTAACAGGAATCACAGTTGCATGCAATTCCTCTGAAATGGGTAAGATGGTGACAAGATACTGAAATATTAGAGCATCATGGGAATTGCCACTACATTGTCTGCTCAATATTGCGCTAATTTTAGCCTTGCTCATTTTAACTCGTAGAAGAAGTGGAAAATGCCTGAAGATTTATCAGGAGAAACTATTGAAGAGGTGAATGATTAAAAGATGTTGCAAGGTTTTATGTACTTTTCCTGGGATCTGAGGCGCTTTGACTTTTGTGCAAACACTGAGCCCAAGTGAATTTTTTGAGGTTTTATGTAAATGTTAGTCTCTGCTATAAGTCTCAGAAACCAGAGGTAGCTATTTTGCATTCTTCTCAGATTCTGAAGATCAAAATGATCAAATATAATTGGGACAAAATATTGCAGGCAGAAATACTGAATTCCCTGACAATGGGAATTCCCTTAGTTTGTATGTTATTTCAAGTACCTCTATGCAGAATGATTTTTAAAGCAGAGAATAACCAAACTTTATGTTGTTCCAATAACATTGTTCATGGAAAAAATACTTTTAGGTGTCTCTTTCTTTAGCAGATCTCTTACTGCTTATGTCCTGTCTAAGTTGATGATATTGTTAAAAGAAATTTGCATATTACGTGCTTACTTTCACATAGTAGATAAGAAAAAGAAAATCATACATAGTAACGTGGCAAGTACCTCTGTGGCCTTTGAAAAGCAAGATGAGTCCATCTGCCTCAAAGTTTGCTCTCATGTTCTGTCATGGGAATTACAAAATTTGAGATAAAGACTCCAAAATAAAGAAATCTTAAGATAGAAGTCCCCAGATAAAGTGATTTCATGACTTATAAGGGAATTGTCTAGCAATTAAAGGAATGAAATACAATGAAGACCATTTATAAGAGTCTTGAGGAAAATAGAGGCAGTCTAATATCTTTGGGGGCAAAATTACATGGTAGATTAAAATTATATTATCAATATAGTACACTTATATCACTTTAAGGTGTTTGACTTACTGAATGATTCTTAAAGACAGTAGGGCAGTACACACTCAGACATGGCAAACAGCGTATGTGTTCAGAATTGTCCAGTATGTCTCCAGACTGCTTGTGAATGGATAATCTTCCCTGAAGAAGGGGTATGTGTAGATGATCCTCTTATTTCTATGCCTTTTTCCATGACTTGGTAGAAGCAATAGAATTAAAATTATTGATTTTATGGACAGTGCTAGGACTAAGAAAAGTATGCAGACACTACAGTCACTACACAATTTGAGTGCTCAGCTTTCATGGTATGTAAGTATCCTTAAGTGCAAAGGCATAGCTAGAAACCAAACATGATGCAAGCTGAGGAGTTGCACCTCTCTTTTGTGATAGTGATGAGATGTACCTAGCCAGTGGCCATAAGTTTTTACTGCTATTCCATGGGCCAAAAAAACATGCTCCCATCTTTTCATAAGAAATAGAGGAACCAGAAGTAGAAAAGCAGGAAAACTTTATTATGTGTGTATCAGTTCTTCAGTCTGAATATTAATGCAATATTGTGCCTAGGTCTGCTGTCCTAATTGAAGATCACTTTTGAAGACATGGAAGAGGTTTTTTTTGTTTGTTTTTTGTTTGGTTTTTTGTTCTTTTTTTTTTGTTTGTTTTGTTTTTTTGGGGTTTTTTGTGTGTGTTTTTTTTTTTAAATAAAAAAGAGACTTTAATGGCAGAAGGAATGTTTCTTACAGTGTTGGGCTGCCACAGATCTGATTATCCTCACCTTTAGTGGGCTGTTCTTGCCTCAAATTATGAACGGGCAGAAAACTAGTCTGGGGAAGATTGTCTGAGCTTTAGTCTGCTCATGAGGAGAAGGGGTGGGAAATCTGATGCCTTTTACTGAAAACATCTACTGTAAGTGTTTGGTGTCTTTTGTCAAGCTAGGGGTTGAGGCAGTCTGCAGCTGCCCTTCCTCAGCCAGCTCTGTGGCTATGTGTGCTCCAAGCCATGACAAAGTGAAAGCACTGATGGAAGTCATATGAAATCTAATTTTTTTTTTTTTAAAAAGATCCTTTCATTCCTTCAGTAAGATAGAACATTTTAAACCTTATAAATTCTTAAATAAAGTTTGTAAAATTCTTTTGTAACACTGATCTAAGATAACTACAGCAATTTATTTCAGTAAATGGAACATATTCTGGGATTTCTGCATTACAAATAGGTAAGGTGAGACCTCAAATGTACAAGTTGTCATCAAATTTAGTGAATGTAACAAAGACTTACCTCATTCTGGTTTACTGCTTCAGATCATTAGGGTAACATTCAACAGTCATTTCAATGTTTCATATACAAATTGAGACTAGTAGGAAAAGTGACAATACAGTGGTCCAGAAAATTTTAAGAGGTACTGTAAATGGACTTGAGCGTGGAACCTGCTGTTAATTTTAAGGACGTTTAAAGTGTAATCTGTCTGAAAAAATCTGCAGATTTAAGGAATGTGGAAAGAAACATTTTCATCGACTCCACCCTCAAAGCTGTAAATGCTGGTGGGTGTGTCAGAGTGACTTAAAAAGCATTTGTTAAAAAAATACTTGTTCAAGGGAAGAATTATTTCAGGCACTGGGCCTAGTTCTTCCTTTCTGGAGATTCCATGGCAGCATAACTGAGGCCACAAAGCTTTCTATGTTTCTTTCAATTAATGTTTAACAGATAAAATAAATACACTAGGAATGGTTTAGATATTATTGATTCTGCTCTGGAGTGGACGATTGCCTGGATGACTCTTGTGATTCCAGTCTATTTCCTGTTTTATTACATCATACACCCCACACCCCCACTCCCCACCCCACGGCCAGTCCATGATTTTATTTATTTAGTTATTTATTTTAGCTTCAGAAGCTCTGTAGAAGCTGGAAGGGTACAGAAAGAACTGGAGTCTAGTTCCTCAGGCGTTCTGAATAAAATCCAAAACTATGTACCAAAAGGTATCTGTGCAGTAAGTGGAAGGTGTTACAGCCTCAGAGTGAGATCCATAATAGCTTCCTGCTGTGGAAGGACCCAGGTAGGACAGTAATAACAATTGGTTATTGAAAGGTTCAATTCTTAATTTCTGACTGTTTCTGGGGTGCAGGTGGATAACTGCTTCTATAGAAAATTGGCTGGAACATGTCCTGAAATTAGGCAACTCATTAATTTCTATGAAAATTGCACATGGGATGTGTCGTAACTTTAAAACAGTGCAGGTGACATTAATAGCATTGGCCTGGATTTCCTATGATTGTATGAAAAATTTAGAGTACTCACCAAGGATGATTCTAGTTATCTTGCTCAGCTTACAGGAACACGTATTCATCACACCTTGAATCAGTGTTATGACACAATTAAAATAAAAAGTGCTTTTCCACCTCTTTAACTGTTGTATCCAAAATAGATCTAATGTAAGATATAAAGCAGAATGGGATATATGAAGGAGTGACCCACTCACAGTCATACTAAAGTTTTCTCTTCTGTGACTGAATAAATCTGTGATGCTTTGTCAAAGTCCTGAGGATGGAGAGGGTATGAGCCAGGGTCCAGATGGGATACACACCTCTATGCTGTGCAGCTGTGTTCACCAGTATGGCTGCAAATCTATTGTGTGTTCCTGCAGATGTGTAACAATAGATCCTAGATACATAAAAATGTGTAGATGTAATGCCTCATAAAAGCCATTTTTCCTATTGGTTTATTAGAATTCCTGTTGAAGCTGTTGCTAGAATATGGGCTGCTTATGTCCCCTATGTTCTTGCCATCACTAAATCCTCATGAGCTTTGTATGGCTCATGCAGAATGAATGACTTGGAGATACCTGTGTTCGGAATGGCTTGATTTCATCCATTTGCAGAGGACTTCAGCACATCTCTGCAATCTCTACTCAGGTTTTGCATGAACCAACCATATACCCTTGTTGCAAAGCAAGTAGGTGTTCTACTGGCCTGCATTAGGCAAAGTATTGCCAGGAAGTTGATAGATGTGATCCTTCCTGTCTACTCACCACTGCTGAGGCCACACTTGGAGTGTTCTCTCCAGTTCTGGGCTTACCAGTGCAGGAGGCACATGAACATATTGAAGAGAGTCAAATGAAGGGCAACTGAGGTGATAAACGGACAGGAGCATCTCTCCTATGAGGAAAAGCTGAGAGAGCTGGGATTGTTCTGCCTGGAGAAGGTTCAGGGGATTCTTATATAAATACCTGAAGGGAGAGTATAAAGATGATGAGACAGGCTTTTCAGTGATACCCAGTGACAGGACCAGAAACACTGGGCACAAACTGAAACACAGGAGGGTCCCTCTGAACATCAGGAAACACTTTTTTACTGAGAAGGTGACCAAGCACTTGGCATGTGTTGGCCAAGGAGGTTTCTGGAGTCCCCAGCCTTGGAGGTATTCAAAAGCCACTTTGTCCTGGGCAGCCAGTTCTGGGTGGTCCTGCTTAAGCAGAGAGGTTGGATGAGATGACCACCAGAGGTCTCTTCCAACCTCAGTCATTCTGTGATTTGTGGTCTGATATACTGTAGTTTAATATTGAAGTGGTTGTACCTCAAACTAGTTATTTCAGAGCACCTCTCAGTCAGTGAACAAAACAAAACAAACAAGAAAAGTAATCGTGCTTTTAGGACATGATTCCCTGTGCATTGAAATAGTTATCCAAAAATAGGTCAGATGGACTGTGTATAAAAGTGACGATATGACTACAGGAAACCTGAGGTGGCCAGCTTAGCTGGAATGGCCTTCCTGCAGCTGTCTAGTGTTAGGTAAGATGAATCACAGCCAAAGATTTAATGGCCAAGATGTACTATATTCTGTATGACTGCCCTCTGGATCGTATAGATGCAACAGATAGCATACTGACCAGCTGGAGAAGACGGACAGGATGAGGATTGGAATCAGCAGGTGAGGTACTCCCACTGCTGTTCAGAATGTCTTCCTTCAAAAGTAAATGGACATTGAGGTCTCAGAAGGACTCAGGTCTGAGGCAGCTGCTGAAATTGTTTCTTGGTGTTTAGTGAGACATGCAGCCCGTTCTAAAAGGCTGTTTTTAGATCATGGACATATCTGCCAGCACAGATAAGGAGCTGCCTGCCAATTCCAAACATATGCACATGGCATTTACTCAATCACACACAAACATAAACAAGCAAATAAACAACCTCTCCTTCCCATAAACTAATCAAGCATTTTTTTTCCCCCCCTTCAGATGGAAAAGGAATAAAGAAACAGCCTGTTATTGTTTTGGTTTTATGTTTGGGTTTTTTGTGTGTTTTTTTTTTTCTTTCTATTTTTAAATGCAAGGAGGGGCTCAGATACTATGTTGAAGCTGCAGCTATTTAGATACATAAATAAAATATGCAGATTCAGGAGTTAATTTAGCTCTAAAATAACATCAGAAAACTTTTGCCAGCTTTGTTAAATGAGATTGGAATCCATCCATTATGTGGGGGCCTTCAATCTTCACACTGAATCAACAAAATCAATAAATGTTGGGCTTAATTTGCCATACTGATTGTATATTAAAACTGATTTAATTACTTTATTGTCATTATAGCAGGGATAGATTTGGCTAAGTCATTGTGGTTTAAAATGGCAATATTTCTGTGGAAATTTAGGAATTTCAGTTTTCAATTTTCAATTGGGGAATGACCTTGTTTAAGATTCAGAATAATGATTGTTTGGGCTTGATAAGCCTGGCCCTGCTTTCTCTGCCTTGAAACTTTCTCTCTTCTATTGAGAAACCTTCAGAATTTAATCTAATTAAAGAAAAAGTGCCCTGAGACTTTCTGTGAGTATTCACGTAGTGGATAACATGAATTTTTAAGCTGACATAACAAGTCTTAACATGGCTTCCGATTCATTCCTGACATAGCTGGGCGTAATACTGGCAATGTTAGAGTATTTGGAAGATAACACTGCCAGAGAATGTGCCATAAAAGAGAATAATTAAATTAGATCCTGTCAGGATGAACATGCTAAACTGAGACCAGAGTGCATGTACAGTATATTAAAAATAAATACTTACACTGCACAGACAGTAATTCAGCTGTCATTTGAATTCAGTGAAACTTTTCATGCAAAGTGATCTCAGCGAAACTACTCTCCTGTAGAAATGGGTTCACGTAGTTACTGACATATTTCTGACCTGAAGTCAGGTAGGTACGATGTGACTGGAACCAGCCATTTGATACTTTTTTTATTAATTGTGGCTCAGTGGCTGAGTCAGGTGGCTGGAGTTCTCTTTTGTAAGAGATGTTCTGCTGTAGCATTGAAAAAGTCATTTCACTATTGTGAAGTTATAAAACCTCCATTATTTAGGATGAGCTAAATGGTATTATGTTAAACAGTGTGTGAGAATTTTTTTAATGGATATCATGAAGAACTTTTTATCATGGGTTTTGTTTATTTTGTGACTACATCTCTGGACTTCACAAAATAGAATTCTCAAACTTAGGGCCACTGCTTTCTAGGGCTATCCATATAAGAGCAAAATGGTTTGGAACTCCAGTTCACTGAATGGGGTTCAGGTCCAGATTAAAACCTGTGTATTCAGACATCTCTGTGTAAAGTACAGATCTTTGCTGCCATTAGAGTTGATGGAAGTCTGGCTAAAACTCTCAGTAGTGCCTCCAGAGTAACCTGATGAGCTAATGGAGATTGGACTTAGCCATATAGCAGAGGTATCTAGGACCACTATGAACCTGGACTGTGGCTGTCATTCAAGGGAGGTGTCTGTTTCTTCTAAATCCCTTGTCATACCTGCCTGCCAAATAGAGATGCCTTAGACATCCTGGAGCATTCAGCTGTGAGAGATGACAGTAAGGAGCAACTGTATCTCTCTTTCCAGACATGATTCAGTCACCATCATGTAGAGTCCTAGCGTCATTCAAGGTGAAAGAGAGTACATAATACCCATGCATGGGGCTAGCAGATATTTTAAAACAGGGAGGGAAATACGCCCTTCTGGAGTGGCATCTGAGAGCTAGCAGGATACTGTGGAAACTGCCTAGAGCTAGGTGTCTGCCTGAGTGATGGAGCTGAGCTTGATGAGTCTAATCTAGATTGTGGTGAATGGCTCTCTTGCTCACCTGAGTGTGACTGCTGTTGATTATAATGGAAAGACATCTAACTCATGTGAAATTGTCTAAATTTTGGCATGCTAGTGCTGAACTGAATCCTATTTTTTTCCCATACTTTGGAAACATTACAATAGAATGGAACAGAACTGAATAGAATATTATGGTTGGAGGGTGCCTACAACAATCATCTAATCCACCCACTGACCACTTCAGGTCAAGGCCTGAGCAAGAGTTAAAGTATTATTCTAAATTGCAAGTAATCATTTGTATTTTCTATCTCATTCTATGTGTTCTTCTTTTTCCTGGTTTTTTTTTTTTGTTTGTTTGTTTGTTTTTGTTTTTTTTAATGAGGAGCAATAGAACATTCCTTTCCAAAAAGATGTTTCCAAATGTCTTTTTCTGCTCTAGCAAAATGAATTTTATCCGTGGCTATCAGGGAAAGCAAATATGACAAAAAGAATCTGTATGACTGAATATTCATTTGCTGCTCTGCATACACTGAAACTCTGAAGTGCAAAAAGGCCATAAAATGTCAGATATGCTTGTATATGGAATTAGTATGGTATCAGGTTTGAATAAAATATGACTTGTAACAAATGTGAATATGGTGTTAGGCAGATAACATAGTGTTATGAAAACACTGAGGACGCAGCACTTGTTCATCTGTCTAGAAATGAGGGAAGATGATAGAAGCAGTATTTCCCTTGTTCTCCTTAAGCATGCTGCTGCACTGTCCAAACAGATGCTGGGATATTGGAAGTAGAAGTCTCTCTGGAGTCCTAAGTTTGTTGCAATACATTTTATGACAAGTGTTTTCTGGAGTAAACTCGCTTCATTCTTCTCTTGATCCCAGCACTTCCCAGCATGCAATATCAGTGGAATATTTTCTATTTTTGTGATAGATATCGCCAATGAAATTTTATTAGCTAAGGACTGCAGGATCTGGTGCACAGTCTAAACTCAATAAATCTCTATAGGAGCATGCCCTGTAAACCACTGAAGATGACTGGGAAGTCCTGCTTGGCATGAAAAAAAGTTGTTGAAAAAGCCTTTTTCTACCTCTTCACCTTCCAAAACGTGTATGTGAAAGTGTCTTCTTTTTTTAAAAAGATGGAAGTTTTTTTTATCAGGTGCTGGGAGGAATTTTTAAGTGCGTACATGTTTGATAAAATAAGATGCATCTGAATAAATAAAGCATTTAATTGTTTCTGTGTTAGTGTTGTTAAAATTATTAATTTAAAGGTAAGATGTAAATTTTTAAAGATAATTGATTTTGTAAAAGTAGTTAGGTTTTTTCAAAGGCATCTCTGCAATTTGGCTACCATGTTTTAAAATTCAATAAAAATCCCCTAAGCCTTCATTTTGTAATGTGACTTTTAGGAACTTCCAAAGTATTACAGGTGTTTCCTTCCCTACTAGAACTAAGGAAGCATTCACCACCAGGCCTGAACTTTGGAAGTCCTTGCTACTACTTTGTGCTCTGTAATGCAGTTCATGTAGATGGACAGAGACATTGCAACTCTATCTCCATCTCTGCTGATGTTGGTGCACCAGCTGCAATAATATTTCAAGTCAATCTCTGATTAGTTAGGGGAAGGTCAGCTATTTCTGACTGGCCTCGCCCAGACAGAGAAACAGAGTGAAGCTCTGCCATCAGTGTCCTAAAATAGAAGGCCCTTTCCATCTGTCAGACTTGAGTCAGCCACATGGAACACAAATTTGGAGGCACAAATCGACTCACAGGGCATTGGGAAGAAGGGCACAGGCAGAAAGTCAAGCGAAGAGAAATTTTTTCAGATATGAGCTGTATTCTCCAAACGGCTTTTTAGTCACTTTCATAATATTTTTTTTCTTTAGTGCTAACCTCTTAACTAATTAAGCTTTTTTTTTTTTAAAAAAAAAAAAAACAAATCTTTGAAAATGAAACTGAGCGTGGGGATATTTTTTGGAGGCTTCTTTGCAGCTCTGGGGGTTTTGCTTTTTCTGGTGGCATTTGGAACTGATTATTGGCTTCTTGCTACGGAAATGGGAACATGTTCTGATGCATCTGAAAGTGCTGGGGTTAGTGTGGACTGTTTTACTTATAATGATAATTATATATGTAGGTGTCCTGGATGTGTTTATTTTCTAAGAATGTACTTCTGTATGAACCTTTGAATATACTCATTTTGAGCTGCTGGAGTCTTACAAGCCTACTTCAAAACCTCTTATAATCAGCTCTAAAATGATTTTTTCTTTTGAGATACTACTTTTGCAAGAGGATATACTTTCAAAAAAAGTATGATTGTTTAGATATGCTATAGCTGACCTATATTCACACAGGCTGTGTATCGTTATGATGGTGGTGTTTTTTACCTCAACATCTAATTCAAGTTGAACTTGATTCTTTCAGCCATTCAATAATTGTGTGATAATGGCTTGCCTTTTTTTTTTTTACTTCCCTCTCTAGGAAGAGAAGGCCACTTTCCATCATGAAGGTTTCTTCTGGAGATGCTGGTTTAGTGGAAATGTAGGAGATAATAATGCCAGCATGTGGAATTTCTGGTATAGTAAGTAAATTTTTCCTTTTACATTATGTACAATAGCTTGTTCTCAAAATTTGGTGGCTTTGGTGGTGTTTCTTTTCTATATTATGAAGCACTGGATTTCATACGGCTTCTTTAGTGACCAGGTTCTTCAGGTACCCTAAAATAAATTCTTGACACACCCTTTTGTAATCTGTACTAAAGGAGACCCCAGGATGAAATGATACAAGTTTAACTAACATTACTCTGTAATTGTTATGGCTGCCCTGTTAACCCTAGTCCATTCTTATCTACACAGCCTCTTGCCACTTACTATTAAACAGATGGTTTATTTCTGTTATGTAGGGAAAAAGGAGCCTAGTGGTTAGCCTGGTCCATGAATTTTTGCTTGAAGAATTTCTTCATCAGGTTCTGCAAGTGGGTTAATGAGGAAATGGGCAATTCTGCTGTGAAAATGGTGTAGGACACACCATCTCCAGAACCCCTCTATTAAATTCACAGATAACCCTTTACGTTCTTTCACTGCATGCCAGGATTCCGGAAGAGCAGATAGTATTTTACAACCAAATCTCCCATGAAGAAGTGGAGCAAAACTTCTTTTCCTGTCTTTGACACTCCCTCTGAGGTAGAGAGCTCCCTTGCCTTACTGCAAGATGTCCATAATCCTTGTGAAAAGCAGGTGCCATTATAAAAATTTGATTTTAATAACCCATATTTTTAAAATATATTGCTTATTCTTAGGCGAAAAATGTAATATTCACCGTAGCTAATTTCCCCTTGTTATTTATCTGGAGAATGCTGTGGTCAGGAATCTGAAATTTAAATGAGGTTTAAGCTATAGTCAACTTTTATCTTGCACCAGGAAGAAGGTGATGTTTTTATAGGTATTTAATATAAAGGGTGAAATTACCCTTTTCTGCGGGATATTAATTCCATAGACTAAACTCGTATTTGTGGACACTGTAAACTTTCTGAAGATGCTTGATACTCTCGTTGTTCTTTTACAAGAGAAAAGTAATTTCCTGGGTTGTTTTTTTTTTTTTGGTAGGACATGCAATAATGAGATGAACGTAATTAACCCCCAAAAGAGAAAGGTACATATGCCTATAAAAGTATACATATGCATCACATATAAATTGCAGGGTACCTTCAGAATGACTGTTTTACTGTTCCCATCTGTGTTGCTCTTTAAGGAATATCCTAGTTTGGATAACAAGGCTGATATCTACAAGGCTCATATATCTTATCAAATCAAATCCACTGTAAGATGTTGCCTAAGAAAGAATCTGAAATCTTGATCTATGAAACTCAGTTTGCCCATGTGAAGGACAGACATAAAATATTGTTGAGTCAGTAAAATATTAATATTTAGCTTTCTTTCATTTTTAGCTTACCAGTCACCTTCTAAGAATTGTATGCATGCTTACCTGTCACCATTTCCTCTTCTCCAAGATGAACACAACTCAACCTCCTATGACTCTGCAATCAGTAAGTATTGTTTTGGTACAAATGGATATAATGCCTATAGTTTCAAGAAAACACTTTGGATACTTCAGAATAAAACAGCCTTATTGCTCCACACAGTTTAATTAGTAGAGTTTTGGTGTTTCATACTTCTCATAATTTTACAACATGCATATTTAAGCCACTCTTTAACAAAGCACTTAAATTAATGTTTAGCTTTAAGCATGATGGCAGAATTGAGGTAATTTCTAAAAAAAAAAGACATTTCCTTTGCAGTGCTTTTTCCTGTGACATAGTAAATATCTTCCTTGGGCTGAATGCATTAAACAACCACTTCTTGTCATGTATTTCAATAAAATTGCTTTGGGGTTTTTATTTTTATTTAGGGTTTTGTTAGTTTTTTTCTGTTAAATAAATAATCACATGTAGAAATATATTGCATTTTTACTTTATGAGGAACAGGGTCTTCATGCTGTCTTAAGTTAATTCAGCTAACTCGGATATACTTCACTGAGAAACTCTAGTGCTCTAACGTACATATAAAGAGATATGTGTGAAAGATATAGAGTAATTGAAAACCTTATGTTTGACTAATGCCTAGAAAGCTCTGTTTTTACAAAACTTAGAAGCTACTTAAAAATGTTGGGCACATTTCATCAGATCAAGAGCTTTATGCAAATGTATTTGAAGTAAATAACTTCTGATACCTATTTCATATGACTTTTTAAACAATCCGTGATATGTGGATACTACACATCTCTGAGCTTGCTAGGTGACCCCTTCCTGTTCTGAAGCTATAATTATGCTTTTGATAACTTTGAAGTGTCTTTGGAACCCACTTTTTTGTGCTGCAGACATGAAAACAAAAATAAACAAGAATTATAATTGTTCTGTTAATCTTTAAAAACTGTGACCTGTTTGTCCAGGAAGAATTCAGACCTCACCATTCAGAGATCTAATCTGTAACTTCACAGCACATCTAGAACAGTTTATCTTTCCATTTGAAAGTGGCAGTCATCAGCTCCTAATAGTCTAGATGGAGTTTGTATTCCACTGTTCACTCATGCATTCACAAAGGTTCCTCAAATTATATTGCATGATTACACAGAAGTGGACAAACAAAGAAAAAGGAAAGGAGAACGAATATCATCAAAAGTTTAATTAATTTTAGTTAATGTTTGCCAAAAGAACCACTGCTCAAATATAATTTTCCTATCTATATTTCATATTAGGAGATTAAAAATAGGCAGAATTGTACTATATGTGCTGGCCCAGGTAGAGTATATTCAAAGCCATTCCTGCTATATAAATAGATACAGTTGGATTGCTTTCAAGCTCATTAAAACTGAAGAGGGTTTGGGGTTTTTTATGCCTACAGTTCATTTTCAGCATCCAAGCTGAGTTATTTACTAGAGCAGGTATGCTTGTTCAGGAGTCTTTCACAACTTTTTATGAAGAAGCTTATGTCATCATCTCTTCTGTTAGTTTAAAACTTGTTTCTCCTTTAGCCTAGTAAGAGAGTCAGTCCTGCACGTGGTATTTGGCAAACAAATTTTAAAAACCTCACTGCAACTGCAGTGGCTAAATTAAGACATGCTAGAAGGTTATCCTCTTCTTGACTTGCAGTGGAGGAGATGTTTCTCTGTAAAGCCAGTAGCAAAAGGCCTTGGTTTGGTTTCCTGAAGAAGCAATTATTTGTATATCCAGTTTTCTGCATCAGCTAAACATAGAATAAAAGGGCACTACCAAAAGGTTAAGGTTATTGTCCCTTTTTTTTGCTTCTGATATTACTTCTTGATACAATATTACTATTTTCGTGGCTCAGCTTTCTCAACATATTCACTTTTGGGGATGATAAACCAAATCTCCCACACAGGTTTATCACTGTGGTTTCAGTCAAGTCCTATTTTAATCAAGTCCTATTTTAATTAGGAGTGGATAAGAAGAAATAATCTCATGTGAGAAATACTTCATTTGCTCTTTCATAGAAAAATAGCTGAATAAAAAGCTTTAAACTTCATTAGAAAAATCAAACATGTATATACAACACATTTTCTAAAAATCTCTAACTTTCTGTTACCAGGACTTAATTTCTGAGCAAGCAAAGTCATGTGACTTCTTTTACAGACTTTGGCTTAAGAGACTTTAGGACCTTGTCAGAGGAATTTGGATTTAATTGCAGTCCCTAGTGGAAACACAAGCATGACTTTTTGTTAAAGTGCCATGTCACCATCCGATTAGAAGAGCTCAGGCAAAGATAAGTTGCCTGAGGAATGTAAAATCTCTAATGATCTTTGAGTGCAGTGCCTGGACCAGTTTCTCTGTTGACAACTCCTTTGGCTTTAGTCTTAGTAGGAATTTGGCTTAGAGCTTTTCTGGGCCAGAATTCAGAACTGGCTCATCTATCCTCTCTTAACTTATTTACACCTTTTTGTATGTTTGATTTACGACATTTGTGTGATAGTTCCCGAAAGACTCAAAACACTGGAGGACCTTGAGTGCGGGTAACACTAAACATGCCACTACATACAGTTTGTGTTACAAAGCTTTAGACCAAAGGCTTGGGTCATCCTGGTGCACAAACCTAGACTATGAGCTCTTGGTGTCAAGAATTACAGCCTTAAACGGAAATATAAAGACAGAAAAAACATACAGTGATGCTTATATTGTTGATTTGAATGCATGCTTTAATGTATCAGATGTGTTTTAATCATTACTGTCAGATGCATGATCAGCTTCTGAATTGCTGCTTTGAAATTGCAGCTTGCTATGTCTTTTAATCATGGTTTATAATGTTTTTGTTCATTCACTGGTTTTGTTAAGTATCTTGGCAGAGTGGGGAGGACTTCACCCAGCTGTAGTGTAAGGTGTGGTCAAAAGCTGTGTGAACCACCATTTATGGTTAATGTGCTTAAAGAAATTTGTAGGCTATGCTATTTATCTTAACCTGAAGTGGGCATCTAAATGAACTCAGGGGAAGCCTGGCTAGTGACTTTCTGTGATGGTACAGAAGTTTATAGTGACAACCATTACAGTGTGCAGCTCTTAAATGGCTTAGCACCTCATTGTGTTGCTAGCAGATTCATTTATATGATGATTCACAAACATAAGTGCAACAAACTTAATACAGTACATTACCACACTTTTCTAAAACTCTTTTAGTATAGGACAATACTAGGCCTGTTTTTTTGAGAAATGTGCTAAGTTCTTGTGGAAATAGTCCCATTGGCCATAGTGAGATTATTCCTAAGAAAAAGAAGTGAAAAATCTAGCACTTAGTCACTAAGTCATTAACCTTATTTTTGAGAGGATTTTTTTCAACTTAATTTAGAATGGACAGTAGTTCCTTAAGTGTTGTAAATCGCCCCAGCACCTTCTGAAGCTAAAGTGGAAGCGATTTAATGGGGCACCATTGGCACATTAAATGCTCTAAAATGTAGCTGCTAATAATTTTTTTCCTAACTATTATTATCTTATTTTGTACATTACTGGGCATATTGCCAGCATTTGAAGTTGTGCCTAATGTAATGTCTAATACACAGTGTTTATAGGACTGAAGAGAAATTCTGATTCAGCTACTGTTAAACCTAAAATGGTGATATCAAATTTATTGGCAGGTTTGTTAACAGGTTGAAATTAACCCAAAGAAATCTAGAAAAGATCAGCAATGAAATCTGAATACAAAAGTTTTACAAGTGAAATGTTAGCAGTAGTCTATTTCTGGGCAAAAAAAAAAATGCTGTTATGTAATACAGTCATATAATTGCCCATGAGAGATTGTAATGCAGTACATTTGGTAAGGGAGAACTCTCCAGCCACCAAGCACCAATAAAATATAAAGCATTTAAAAAAGCAATGTATCCATACTCTGAATATTTTATTTGTTTTACTGTTATTAAAAAAAAAATAGTACCACAGGATAGCAAAGGGTGCTAAATGAAGCTGAGAAAGGTCTTGCAAGGTTTACTGTGTTGCCATGTGTGACTACTGAGGTGCTGCTGAGATCTGTGAGCTCATTTACAGTTGTTTATCTGCAGAGAAGATGTTCCTGACTGAGAGGAGTTCAGGTGCTTCACCGTTCACTGTATTTTATACTGTGGGTGGAAATACCCTTGTCAAAAGCATTTTGATATCTCTTACATTAAATAGAGAGAAACAAAGAAGACATTCTAAATTGCAATCCACAATCCGATCACTGGAATCTTCCCTTAGGGCATGAACGTGTGGGTGATAATTCAAGGCAACTTTTTTTTCCAAGTCATTTTGCCTATCCTTAGTAATCTTTGAGAGGCACTGTACTCACACATGCTTCAAAAGGTTTTTCATATTTGTAGTGCTTAATAATTCGTACTGATATTAAACTTTCAGTGGCTGGGTATTTTTTGTTTTGTTTTGTGGTTTTGTTGTTTTTTTGGGTTTTGTTTTTTGGTGGGTTTTTTGATAGGCCACAGGAAATATATGGACTGATGGCTGAGTTTTGAAAACACTTGAAGTCAGCAAGAGCAATAAAATACCTGATATAGTTTAATGAGGCTAATGTTAGCATCTGCAAGAGTAGAGGGGTGTTCCTTTGTGCCTTCTAGCCTGTGCCTGAGTAAGCATTATGGAGCTTCAGAGGTGTGCCTGACTGCTACACAGGAAGTGTGTATTATAGGTGACACAGCTCTGTATCTTTGTCAAGCATTCTTCTTCATATCATGCACCAATAACATTTTAAAATATGAATCTGTGACTTTAGTTTGTAAGCAGTTCTAGGTTTTACTTATAGAAAAGGAAACTTTTGATAGTTTTCAACCATTTCTCCAAAATTTGGTCCCTCGCCCAAAGCCAGATACTTCTAGTTTTCAAATAATACAAAAGTCTCTGGAGGGTTTTTTAGAGAGAAAAAAGCAAGAAGCAAGGGAAAAAACTACAGATCATGCAATTTTGGAGGAATATATTGCAACCATAATGTTTCCATACAGGTGCAGTAGTAAAAAAAAAAAGCATATTATGTGTATTCCTGTTTTCCACTAAGTGGTTTTTTTTTTTTTTTTTATTTTTAGTCCTCTCTTTCATTTCCCAGGCAA
>JAWWMP010000001.1:88924145-89013821 GCA_035047865.1 Dendrocincla tyrannina
TTTATTTTTAGTCCTCTCTGTCATTTCCAAGGCAAATGTTGTACTCAGCAAAGGCACAGCTCACCAAGACAAGTTGCAAAACCTTCTGTTTAGCACTCTTGCAACACAGAGCAGTGGTGTCTAAGATTTCAAACACTATATTTACTTTGGAACCTGCAATGGTTTTATTTTTATTTATTCTGTTGTATGAAATACTTAGAATAATGCATGTATTTGAGGTAGCTGACTCTAACATATCTTGAAGTATCTGGAAGAGACAAGGATACTGTACTCCTTGTCATCTGGACCAGAACATGGGCTATCCTATCAGCTACTTCAGTGTGGCTTGAAATGATGCAAACTTCTATTAACACTTTGTATAGGTATGTGGAACCCTTATTTCTTGAAACAGAGTGGCTGGATCATGGTGTCTTGAAACAGAGTGGCTGGATCATGGTGTCAGCCCCCTTCGTGGGATATAAAGAAGCATAATTCAAAGGAACATCTTCTCTTGCATTTATCTGTCAGGGTTCACCTCAATCTCAGAGTGGCAGTCTTTGACTTAAAGAGTAATTTCATTCTTAGGAAGGTTTAATTTCAACCACTTCTTTTGATTTTGTCTATAGATGCCAGCTAAGCTAAATGACAGCAGTAGGCCTAACTTGTAATTTTGAATGATTAGCCCTTTAGCAATTGATCTTGCCCGTCTAGGGAGAGAAGATGGGAAATGCAATCTGAGCAAAAATGGTCAGAGCATAAAATAAGTGCAGCCATCTTTGCAGAAAAATGGTTTCTTTTTCACTCCCGTACAAAAGAAGAAGTCTAAATGCTTGTAGGGTGTTTCTTCAGACCTGTGGCACAAATTATTCAAATTACTTACTGTCTTGCAAATTAGAGGGGACTGTCTTTTGCTTGAAAAGTCACAGATTTGTGAGCACACTTTGTGCCTGTCAACTACACTCTGTTTTTGCGTGATGTTTAATGACAGAATTAGCTTGATAAACAAGTATTAGGATAATCAGAATTTGTCTATGATTCTCTAGAGTAAACAATTATTTCAAGAAAAATAGAATGGAACCTTCTCTCAGGTGATAGCTAGGTCAAACCAGTATTTCACATATAATTCATAAAGTAGTTCCACTGTTGGAGCAGAGAAACAGCTTTTCTCTTGTATAGTTAAGAGAGGTTTAAACAAATTTTCATCAGTTACATTTGTACTCCTTTTGTGCTCTGTTTCTAAGAATATTTGAGCATCATATCAATGTTTTCTCAGAAAATTTTACTGAAAGCAGACTTCAAAGCTTCCTGTATGAAGAGCAGATAATGAAACTGGATGCTGACTTTGTAATGCTAGAGAATCTTGTGTCCTCATCCATTCAGAAAATAGAAACACTGCTGCATGACTCACATGACTGACCGTAACAATATCGAAGAAAGCTTTTTCAAGGTCCATTTTGGCCCATGTGTCCTATTATGTAGCATGACTTTGAAGTACCTTGGGCCATCCATGTAAAAGAGTTGGGTGGTTATAGACTGATTTAGTGATATTAGGCTTTAAACGAGGAGGTAATGTCCCATGGACTTGGGGACTGCAATGAAGCTTATCAAAGTAGCCCCATGAGTGAAATAATATGAAATTGCTTCAGAAACCCAAGACTGAAGGACTTCAGAGATTTACCTTTCTAAGTCTCCATCTACTGTCTATTTGCATTAAGTGAATCATTTAACTATGTGTTTAACTTTAAACAGGTGCCTAAATCCCATAAGAGGTAGAATACTTAAAGTAAAACACACACTTAACTGCTTTGCTGAGCCATAGCCTTAATTCTTACTTACTATTCCCATAATTTTTTGCTTATATGGATATATGGAGGGGTTTTATGTTTATATGGATTTTTTTGTTTGTATTGGATATGAACCAAAACACAGTATTAACCCTTCTGCCAGCTACTTTTGGACACATTCATCCTTTTTATACCCAAATCTGCTATGGCATCAGTGTGGTGGAAAATTATGTCTCTGAATGTTTGCCTGGATTGAAAAGTATGGCTAATGTAATGTGCTGAAGGGGATCTAGCTAATATGCATTTACAAGGATGATGGTGACTACTTTAACAAGTGTTGAGCTGGTCAAGTTAAAAACTGTAGGCTTCTGGAACACATTATCAGGAAACACGAGCTGCTAATGTCTAATGTACCTTCAGATTTCAGATGAGAGCAAACCCAAATTATTCCATAATATTAGTCTTTAACAAGATGTATGAATTTGAAACTTCCAGGATATGAACCAGTATAATAGTTGCTTGGTTGTGTTTTGCCATAACAGTAAGTAGGTGCTGTCAGATGATAAGTGGCAGTTTCTTTTGTGATTCACTTTTCCTAACTTGCCAGCTGGCTTATATACTTTCTCTCAGTTGGGTGGAAATGTTTTTCACTGACTGAATTGTCAGTGCTTCAAGATTTTCAGATCTGACGATGGAGATCTCTACAACTCATAATTTTACTAATGGGTTGTGTTAATGTACCAATTTTTAAATTCATGGGAGAAATTTATGTCACTCTTGTAGCATTTGTACAATGATGACTTTGTTAAATGGATGTGCAATTAACCAGCTAAAAACTAATTTTTAGAAAGACTCTTTTGGCCAGAGTATGTCACAAAACTCTCAGCTCATTTATCACCAGCTGCATTCATTAATTCAGCACTGCTTGGCACTGTCTAACAGGAGCTTCTGAAACGTAGCATTTTAGATCTAATAAAATACAAAGATCTTTAGAGCAGAAATAGGCTGGTTTAAAATGCTTAACTGTTTTTCAGACACCCTGTTTACATTTTTTTAGTTTCTCCCTGCTCCTGCTTTAGGTTTCTGTGCGCTGAATATGACTGTACATCAGGAGAATTATCCAGTTGTAAATTCTAGAGAACTTACGTGTTACTGGTGATATAGCCTTAACACTAAGAATATCATGATGTTGCAGCTCTCTGCTTCTCCCAGACAATTTTGGTAAAATAACGTCAATCCAATAATTTATCCCAAAGAATCACTGCTACAGCTTTGGTATACCATTTTCAAAAGAGTGTAAATGTGGTCAAGTTGCTATTTTACAAGACACTGCTAAATAACCAGCAGATGAATTTCCATCATGGTAACTTACAACCTATTTTCCATGATCATTAGCTAAGGACTGGCATTCAAACCTTATTTGGTCCACATGATATATAATGTATATGCAAAATAGAAATAATGTTTCATTTGTTAACAAGGCAAGTGGTAAGAGAAGGGAGAAAGAAATACTTGAATAAGTTCTAAAAAAGTATTGTATTTTTTTTTCCTTCTCCTTTTTTCCAGTTTATCGAGGTTTCTGGACAGTTCTTACGCTCCTGGGAGTTCTCACTATTGTGATGGCTAGTTTCTTCATCATCTGTGCAGCTCCTTTTGCCAGTCACATTCTATACAAAGCAGGAGGAGGCTTTTTCATCATTGCTGGTGGGTATACTGTTTGCTCAGTCAATTAAAGAATAGAAAGGATGAGTTATTTCTTCCATTTTCTTTGACCAAAAATCATATTAATCATGGTTAAAAGAAAGAAAAAGCATATGGTTCTGTCCTTTGGCTTGTGGAGCGCCTGTCTTGGAGACAATTCTTTCCATAATTTTTTAGTCATAAAGCTATTCTAAAAGCTATTTTTGGGTTAAGATTGAAAAAAAGAATGAATTTACACTGCAATTTCAAACTAAATTGTGTTTATTGAGAAAAAGGATGCATATTTAGGGATGTTGCCTTATGGAATTCTCAAGGGCTTTAGCTAAGAAGAAGGGTTTGTCTTTGTTAGTGTTGCAAAAGATGATTATATCTGAAGAAGCTGGGGGACGGAGCACATTGGCATGACCAGTACAGGAGAAATGTTTTGGATGTGATAGACGTAAATGAAATAGTTGTCACATATAAGTAAGAAGGAGCTCTAAACCTCTGTGAATGGAAGATAACAAATAAGTGAATTCCCTCCTTCCTCATAACCCACACGTACTGTGGAGGATGCACCCTCCCAGGATTCAGCTGATACAGGCACCTCTCTGGCATGCTGTTTGGTTAGCCTTGAAAAGTCTGTGAAGATATCATACTGGTGTGTTAGATATAATTACACAGGATGTAAATAATAGTATGTGCTCCATCACTGTTCTCCTTTGTTTAAAGCCTGGTGAGAGGCAGCCCTATGACAACATATTGTGTTACAGGGTAGAACCACCTGTATCAGGACTAAAAGGTCTGGGCTCTCTTTCTGCCTCTCTAACTGACCTGCTGACCTTGCTTACCTGCTGCACCTCATAGCTCTTCATACACAGCTAGTGATCATTATTCTTTTCTAAAGGACTCTCAGTGAAGTGTGGGAAGTTCTTTATAATATTGTAGCTTAAGAGAAGCCTGCATACTTGCATTTGATCCTTTGAGAATTACTCCACCACACTTTTAGAAGACATACAAAAAATATTCATTGTCTGACAGAAATCCTAAGATATTTCAGTGCTTTTTGTCACTAATTTGCAGGGCAAGAATCCATGTGAATCCTCTTTCTCTGCATTTGTAATGCATAAAACCCCTCAGCTGTCACTAGAAAGTAGCAGAGGCTGTTTGAGAGGGAAAGGGCACTTGAAAGATTCCAGGAACTGATGGGTAGAGGTGCAAAGCGATGTGTGTGTTCACCACTCTGGGTCACTTAATGTGCCCTCATTTTGGTAGGGGAAAGTTAGATCCCCAAGTCTGCACTAGCCTCCCTTGGCTTCCCTAGGAGGCCTGCAAGAGGCAATAACATTCACTGGCAGTAAAAATAGCAGGTATGTAAGAAGTTCCCCAGCTGGGGATTCATTTCATACTGAAAGAGAGTCCTAATTGGATCAGATGAATGCACTGTGGAGGAACCCTTACACCTCTCTTTCCTTTACTGAGGGAATCGAGAGACTATTTCTTCAGGTATGTGAAGTTAAGTGAGCTTTATTATGTCAGTGTGTGACCTTGGATCTATGTCTTTGCCCCTTACCCTTTGTTGATATAGAGGAGATGTTCTTCAAGGGAAATCCTGATTTTTTACTCTCTCTCTGTGTAGTATCTTTTAACTTTAGGACTGTTCTCAATCAGGACTTCAGAGAAGAGCTGTTATTTTTACTATTACTATTACCATTGCTGTTAGTGAAAAGCAAAGATCTTTAGCAAAATCTTGCTGTTATTTGATAAAAAGTAATGGTGGCAGAAGAATACAGGACCCATTCAGCTTGCTCAAGACATTATGGCTTGGGTAGAGGGACATGGTTCCTGACCAAGGTCTTCTGCACCTACTCCCAGTCTCACCAGTAGGGCACAGCTGCTTGGGGAAGGTACTTACTATAAATATCATTATCCTATCCAACACTTCAGATCACCCACAAGAACACTACAAAGAAGTTTGTTGCTTTCACCTCTTCTCACAGATACTCCTCTAGCCAAGGTGAGAGTTTAATTATACCATGTATTAAAATCATGCTTGTGGGTATGACCATACCGACATAACAAGACCTTATAAATAACTGGCATTTTCAGTAGTTAAAGCTGTGCCCTGTGGGATGTCTTGGGCAACAACTTACTTTCCTGGGTGTTACTGATCAATGGCCCATCATGTGAAATTGAGAGTAAGAGAGCTTCTCAGATCTGAAGGTATGACAGCATGAAGTTGCTATCTCTCTTTCTCTCCCAATAAGAATTTCTCACAATACTTAATATCTTAAATCTGGGATAACACAGGGACAGGACAAGATAATGTAGAATATGATGTAGATGAGGAGTGTTTTAGCCTGCCTCTAGAAGGCAGGATGGTGTGCTCCATTGTGACCCTGCTGCCCTGACCCCTTCCTCAATCCATCTCCTTCAGGACTAGAAAGCCTGTTTGTTTACTCCATGCCAAAGAAAAACAGGGCATGGAAAGGGAGAGTGATGAGAAGTGATGCATATTTACCACTCATACAAACATGTGATCAGGATGCAGCCAGGATATGCATCTACTTAAACACAGACCTAATGGGAAAATGAAAAGATTTAATGTGACTTAGATTATAGGTAGAGTTTTCTAAGACAGAAATGATTGATTGGAAATAAAAAAGGAATTATATACATTGTTTTGAAAGAGCCTGGATACTGTCTTATCACAAAGTTCAAGTATCTGCTATACTGGAAAGAATAGTCTTCTGAGAATGGAGTTAGACAAGATGGTTGTTCTGTGGAAGATAGGAAGATCAGTCTTTTTCCTACTTACATATCTTAAAGAAAAAAAAAGGTTAGATGAAATAATTTCAATACCTATTGTTGGACTGAGAAATCTTTTTATTTCTGCAACCTTAACTAACAACTTAGACAGCAGATAAAAGTTCTGCCTCAGCTGAAGAGTACTTATAGCATGGTCTGCTGTGATGCCTTAGGGTTCAGGAAGCAGCTGAAGATATTATTGGGAATGAGATTCATGCCAACTGTTCAGCTATTTGAAAACTGTTTGTATGAGCCAACTGCTTAAATTTCTTTTGTCAGTAGTAAGAAACACTCAGAGGGATACCTCAGTTTATCTACACTTGCCTTTTGGAGGGAGCTACGGAAGAAGCCTAAACAGAGATCCCAAGGGGCACAAATAAATACAGGTTGCAATAGACTTCTTGTGGCAATCAAGTCTGACCTCCCATTTACAGCAGGCCTGACTTAAATCAGGCAGCTCAGAGCCGTATCCAAACAAGTTTTTAAAATCTCCAGTAACTCACATTCCACAGCATCTTTGGGTGCTTGTCCCAGTTCGACCAACTTCATTGTGAAAAATGTTTCCTTTTTCCCTTGTTTTCACCTGAAATTGTCCTTGATGCAGTTTGTGGCCATTTTGTCTCATCCTTTCAAGTCTGCAAGTCTCTGAAAAGTCTGTCCCCAACTTCTCTATAACTCTATTTGGAAAGATGAAGACTGGATTCTTCTCTAGACTAAAATTCCCCAGCTCACTCAGCTTCCTCTTGTTCTCCATTCCCCTAACCATTTTGGTGGTCATCACCTCAGTTTATCAGTATCTCTCTTTCACCAGGCATTCTCAAACTGGACATAGTTTTCCATATACAATATCACAAGTGTTAAATGAAGGGAAATAATAGTATTTTCAAACCTGATGACAGTGTTCTTGCTAATGTGGCTCTGTATGAGATTAATTTCTATCAGACCTGGTTGAATTATCTCACACTGAGAGGGACCATTCTTTTCCTTTAAGAAACCTGCTTGTGATGAAAAACCAGTTCTCCTGAGCCTCCTTTGCCCTCTAGGGCAGTCTCTCTTGGGATTCTACTACCAGTTCCCTGCATGGATTGAAGTCTGTTCTCTTAAATTCTGGACCTTTAATCTTTTATCTTCCATATTCTTCCTAGAATACTGAACTTTGCCATTCCATGCCCATTATAACCACAGCTAACACCATGTATGATATTCCTGACCCATTTTCTCCTATTTGTGAGTAGCAGATTCAGCAAAGAACTTCCATTTAGCTGGTCTGTTCCACAGATCTTTCAAAAAGTTTTCCTTGATACAATCCAGCTACCTACCTTCTGGATTGCTTGTTCTCTGCAATACTGCTCTTCTGGAAGACATTGGGGTGGCCGAGTCCCTCATGAGAACCAGAAATCGTAACACTTTTTCCAGTCCACTTTCTCTTCTTCTTTGTGTGGTGTGTAGCAGATGCCCACTATGACTGCACCCCTTTGTCCAACTTGATCTTAACCCATAAGCTCCTCTTACTTAGAAGATCCCTGTTCCTTCAAGATATTTCTTTCTGAAGACTGCAGTCATCCCACTGCATTTTAAATGCTTGTTCATATCTCAAAGAGAGTCCTGAAGTAACAGAAGCCAAATCTCTGCTTGTGACATTAGCTACGAAGCTAGGAGCTGATTCACAGTGTATAGCAATTTTTGTGTAGATTTTATCCTTTGGGCAATAGATTTGAGACCATCATCACCTGGTTCCCGGGCCCTTACTTCTCACCCTCAAAGCCCTGTAATTGTCCCCTCAGGGTCTCTCTGACAGCATCACTGTTGGCCATGTGGATAAACTCCAAAGGGTCTCCAAGGGTCAAAAGAACCTCAGAAGCTTCTTCATAGTGTTGTATATCTGGCCTCTAGAATAACAGAAAACCTACCCACAGAGCAGTTCTGATGTCTAATCTGTGGCAGAGTCACACACCTGCCTTTTTCTAATCCTGATCTTTAAGGAAGGCTGCCTACTTCTCTTATGAGTGGTGTAGATATGACAAATGGAGCAGAACACAAAATTATTTGGTGCAGCTTTCCCTATTAATCTTTGCAACTTCATAAACTACTTAAGGCTGCAGGCGAAACTATAGCTGCTATACCTGTGGGGGGGAAAGTACATATAAATTCAATGATCCCAAAGTCAGTGACTCAAGAGCCGCCTTTGCAGTCTTACCTCCATGCCTACAACATCAGGGGATGTTCCAAGAGCATTTACGGTACTGCAAACTGTAAGAAGCCTTATAGCTGCTTCAAAGGTCATAGGAAAAGAAGGGAAAGTAGCCATAAAATAATCACTTAGACCATCCCTTAATAAAGTCCATAATTACCTTGCATCTCTTTCTGCCTGTGTGGTGGTAAAAACTGTCCTGTTGTACTGATGTCAACAAGCAATATCCCAGGATGTGTACAAAGAATTACAGAATCATGCCCTGGTGAAGAAGCAAGATTAAAAGTAAAAAAGAGTGAAAAAAAGCTTATACTTTCATTGTAGATCCTAAGTGAGGAAAAAAATATGTCCTTAGAGACATATGCCAACTGCTGTAACTCTTATGTGGGATCCTCTGCATGTACTTTGGTGAGGAATGACAATCATTCTTTTTAAATAAAGGTCACAAAAGGCCAAGGTAGGTGGTAGAATCTGAAATAAGGACAAAATCAGAAAAATGCAGTTGAAAAAAAACTATATTCACACGTACATACAAATTTTTCTCAAGTGAGATAAAGAGTTCCAAACTTCTAGGCACAAGTAAAAAGCTCACATCATTCTTTCCAGCACCTGTTGTCTTCTTGTCTGCATAGTAAAAGATTCATGCCATAAACAGCCATTCACTACTGACAAGTGAAAGGCATTTCTACGTGGGAAGAATCAGTACCAAAGGCCAGCAAACTGCTTCTTGAATTCACAGACATTTCTAAAGGTTCTGTATTCTTTCTCCTTTACAATATGCACAAGTATTTGTTTGAAAGACATTCAAAAGAATGAATGCAAAAGACAGAAAAGTGTGACCTCAGAGAAGTCCATGTCTTATCACACTACACAGAGCTGTGTATCAAAAGTGTGTTTATAAAAAAAAAAAAGGCAAAATGGAAAAAAGAAGAACGAAAAAGTGGTAGGAGGGAAGTATTTATTTGTCTTAATCTCTCTCAGACATATTTCATGTTCTAGGAGTAATTTCCACCATCATTCCTGGTTCATGCGACTGCTGTTTTATTTTATATTCACTAAAAGGCAAGGGCAAAAGGACACCCACACAATATGCAAAAGGTCTAAATGCCAAAAATGTAGAAATACATAATAGGACACATTGTTCCTAAAAATATTTGTTTCATGAAACTGTGGAGTTTTTTTTCAGACTCAGTAATTTTGTCTTGGAGCTTGGCTTTTGGATTTCATGACATTCCCAATAGATAGTCAGTGCAAGACTGCAGGAACAGATTTCTCAGAATAAATATGTATTCAGTAAACTCCTGTCTAAGTGCTTAACTCCTGTGAAATCACAACTCTGTGAAAATTAGACAAAAGGAGCACTAAAGAATAAAATACTATCGGAGACAACAGGGCATGGTCAGTTTTTACTTAGCCTGATTCTACTGTTTAAGATATTTCTTGAACACAGTAAGTAATACACCTACTAATTAGTCTCCATTAGCAGGTGGTGAGAACCCTTAAATACTCCTTTAGTGCCTTAATTAACTAAAAGGATTTACATGCTCTTCCTTTCTCTTCCTTCTCTTTTAAAGAAGGACATTTATCTCTGCTTGACATACATTTCTTCTGCAAATTTCCACATCCAACAGTTTGCCACTCACAGGTATAGCAGCTTGCTGTGCAGTCACCCCCGGTGGATGTTAAGGTTCCCTGGAGCTGTTTTACCACTTGTGGCAGCACAGTGTGGCAGCGTTGGCTTGCTATTTTGCACCTACATGGTAATGAGTCTCGTTTAATCACCTAGGTGTTTCTTCAGACTGCCCAAAAAGCAACGGGTGCCCATTTCAAGATTAGAGCACCTCTGACACAGTCTTGGTTTAATGGCATATGTTTTTGACTAACTGGTCTACTTAACTTTGTTTCTGCCCAGTGTGCCAGAGGGCATTCCAGATGTGCAAGGCCTGGTTGTACTTACCTGCAGCTGTAGAAGGGAATATACATCACTACTTTTTGTAATTATTGTTTTGAACTAATTTTTTCCCAATGTAGTGAATAAACAGAGGAGTAATTTGAAAATGCATAGGCACAACTAGCTGAAGAAGTAATTTTCAATGTTTGTATGCATTTTGCCAGGTTATTAATGTATCTTTCCAAATTTTGGGGCTATATTTTTTTGTGTGTGTGTTCAAGTTTTGAAACCTTGAGCAAAATCCATGTATCTAATAACTCCATTTATGAATTTGGCTCTGAATCTTTTACTTTTTAAATCAAAAGTTACTAGCTGTGCTTGGTTCTAATTTTTCTATGTTGCCTACATTATCTGTTATCATTAGACATTCTGTTCTGGGAATCTTCTGTTCAATTTGAATTATATTTGGAGAGTCTTCAATTTAATTTCTCATTCTTCATGTCTGGCCCTAAGGTGATCCTTCTCTCTGCTTGTTTCACTGATTTTATGTTTAATATAAGTGCAGTACTAAATTCCATCAAAATTGAGTTTTACTTACGTAAAATACTTTCAAAATTGAATTTATGCCTTTTAGAGTTGAGTGTTGGTTTTTTTTTTTCAAACTTTGTTAGAAATTTGAGCTCTAGCAAAAAATATAATCCTGGAAATGTATTTTCATAGACAGGAAATGTGTCTGCCTCCTTCTTTATTTAGCTTTTCTACTTTTCTTTCAGCATCCTAAAAATTGCAGATCCTTTGGAAATTTCAGTTATGTTTTGATTATGCTTCATGTTAACTACTTCAGCTCTTTTTTTGGTGGGCTTCAAAAGGTAATATTTACAAGCATTGAGTCATGAGCTCTCATCTGTCAGATGTTCAGGATATATGTAAAGTTATTGCATTTTAGCCATAAAGCACCAACAAGATCACCAGATCACCAAGTTTAGCTGCTGCATCTAACCTATCTGACTTTGAATCAAATCAGGGAGTGATGACGAGAGCTGCTCCCTGGTTAAGTGGGCAGCAGAGGCAGGGAAAGGAGGTTGTGAGGCAGCGTCTCAGGTTGGGGATGGGGAAAGGTAAGCATTGAAGGTTACCAGGACATGGTGGTCTGAAAGAAAATGCCTGGTGTTTACAAAGTGCATTTCTGGGTTTTGCTACAGATGTCACATTTGTTCAAGTTTGCATTTATGTATTTAGGAGGATGAAGAAGAGACCAAAAATACCTTTGACTTATGCTCTGCAGCTCTACAGCCTTTAGACTGAAGTTTGGCAGCAAAGTGTTCCCAGGACTATGCACTGGCTTGTGGTCTTAATGAGGCACCAAAATATCCTGGGATAAAAACATGATGGGGTTGTGTCCCTCAAATATTTTAATGTTGGAATATAGTCCTGCTGCTGTAACTATGCTGTGACAGCTGGAGCTCAGGGAGCATATGGGTACAGCCTAGAGCATGCAAAAAATTTAGACTTGTGCCTGCCCTCTGTTTTCCAGCAAATCTTTTGCTAGAGCATCTGTACTATAGGCTTGCATTTCTCAAGTGTCCACATTCCTCTAAAGTGAAGTGAAATAATAGGAATGCAACTGATACTTTGGAAAGCACTTTCTTCTTATATCTCCTTCTGGTATATAGTAACAAGGAGATTAAAAAAGTTTGTAAGGACATGTGCTCCTATTACTGTCATCTGTAAATAATCCAGAGGAGTGGTTGGGAAAAGGCTGTGAATTATGTGGTAGATTAATTACAGGAAACTGTTGTATACAATATCAGGTTAATACTAATAACCTGTTTCATAGCTATTATTTAATTGCTGTTGTGTTTTGTTCCTATAACAAGAGCTTCTTTTCTAAATCTGAATGATTTTGAATTAAATACATTTGAATTTTCCTGCAAAATATTTGAATAGAATATTCTGAAGGTTGTATGCTTCAAACAAAGCCCTTTTCATAAGAATAAAGATGCAAATGCAGAGAGGTTAAGATGATACAAAGGTTTCCCACTCTTTTCCATATCTCATCCAAGAGCCTGATATAAAGTGTCAGAATTTGGGAAGGAAAAGTAGATATTTTTTTCCAGATTGTCCCATCCCACCTCCCTCCTTCCCCCACTCTGACCTCTGAATTCAAAACAATAAATACCTGTCTGAATTTTGTTCTTAAAGTCTGCTACCAAAACCAGATAACTCCTTTGTCATGGGAGTATGCCTTTGAGTGCAAATGAGAAGCAGGATGGAGGCAGTGGTAGTTAGAGAAAGCCAAAGGCAAAAATTGTCCAGTGGTGGCTGACTGTGCCTTGCAGGCAGGGCCTCAAGCATTGATGGATTTTTGGGTATTACAGTAAATGCACTTAGCATCTAGCTCAGACTCTGTTGTTAAAATCTGGTTTTTCTTTTCCAGGTGTCTTGTTTTCGCTGGTAGTCTTGATGTATGTCATCTGGGTCCAGGCTATGGCTGATCTGGAAAACTACACGAACATGAAAAAAATGGATTGCCCAGACTTTGCTGTTTATGTACATTATGGCTGGTCTTTTATGATGGCTTCTGTAGGAGTATTTTTTGCTTTATTAGCAGGAATGCTGTTCTTGTTGGTAGGGCGTCACATTTATTTACATTCAGACTAGTTGTACTGCTGAAGGGAATACAGGAATACTTGTGAAACTTCGTGACAAGTGTAAACTGGAACACAATTTTACACGTAATTGCCATTATGGCAATCCTAAGTATTCAGACAGACTTCTGGAAGTTCTTCTATTACTTTAAGGGTAAAGGACACAAAACTCAATACAGGAAGACGCCACCTTTAGCCTCAATTGGTTTATAATTCTTTTGAAAGTATACACATGTGATTCTACACATTGTACTGTTTGCAGCATATTTGTAGGTTTGCAAACAGAAGTTGACAAAATTTTTTGCAAGTAAAAGCCCAGCATGAAGTGGCCCAAATCAACATTTCATACATTTGTCTTTTAGCCTGTACTTTGTGCTTCTGTTTGTAGAGAATGGTACAAGGTAGAAGAGAAGGCAAACATTCAAACACAGTAATTGAATCTACCTCTTCTCCTGTTTTCCACTACTTGCCTTAGCTTTACTGGAAGAAAACATGTCTGCACTTTATATAGAGTGCAGTTGTTCATGCAGCATCCATGGGAAGAGGGTATGAGAGAAGACAATTGCCATGAACATGTAAAAGCTTAAGTGCTTTTACTACCCATTTCTCTTTTCTGTATGTATATTTCTGTGTTCTGAAATCCATATGTCTTGCCTGTAAGCTAATATTCCATAGTACAATCACTAGCTGAAGTTATGCCAAAATTGTATTTTGAATTGCAGCATTAATATTTTAATTAAGTTTTAACCCTTTTATTTTCCAATGGAATAATTGGCTCCTCCAACAAATATCTTCCTGGTTGTGTGAAATTACTTTTTTATTAAAAAGGTTTATTGTCAAGACAATATCTAGGACATGAAAATGTGTGTCTTATGCAGTCTTCATTTTCCCCAAATATTAAAAATCTGCATTATAGACCAACTTCAACTTGCCTACTAGGCTTTCTAGGGAAAGCAATGAACCTAGCGAAGACAGCAGGGTAAGTGGATTTGGTTATATGTTGTAGGAGTGGCTGGTTCTGTCTGTGTGTGCATACACATGTGTTTGGAAGATGGGGTAATAATGAGACTGTATGCATGGTATGGAAAAGATGGGATTGAGTTTTAACAATGGGGAAACTTCGTCTGGCGCCGGGCCCAAGCTGAAATCGAATCCATCTGAGAGTGTGCTGGTTTTCACTTTGTAACTCAATGCAGAATAGTTTGGGACTGATGGCGAAAAATAAAGACTGCATGCTGGTTTCTTCTTTTTTATAATGCTTAATTCCACAGCTGTTATGAATACTAAAAACATCTCTAAAAGGCAGGAAAGGAATGCCCACATAGAAGATGTGGTGGGCCAGATTGGATGTTACTTCCATTTTGGGAGCTTTTGTGATTGGAAGCTTTCCAGCCTTTTCTGCTACTTATTTATTTTTCCATCATCAAGATTAGCTTTATATATTATAGAACAGGAAGACAACAAGGTTGGGAGGTAGGGAAGCTGGGAGGTTTAGAATAATTACCAAATCATGAAAATATTTTTATTGGCAGCTAACATGGTGTTTTTAATTATTGTGTCAGGGAGTACGATGGGTGAATTTTAACCAAGTATTCATAAGCGTATATATGAACTCCACATAAATGATAACCATCCGGAGAACATTAGGGTTGTTCCATAATGCCGTTGGTTAGTCAGGAAATGCTGAAATTAACCCTGCCCCTTGTGCATATGGTATCCTATTCATGCACTTAATTACACACTCATATACTGTTTCTCAAATAATACAATCTGTTGGTATTTACCCTCTTTACAGTCTAGGATACTCACTGGTAATTGTGAAGGTAAATTCAATAATCAAGAGTTATTGACTAGGTACCTGTTCCAAACTCTGTCTGCCTCTCTGCAGGGGAGAGTCATTCTGCACAAGAACTTAGAGGGGGCAATATGCTTGAGCCACTTTCTTGCAACTTTTGGAAGCCGGAGGAATTGAGCGGTCCTCAGAGCTGGACCTCTTCCAGAAAAGCTACCCATGTGTGCAGCAGCAACTAATAAACTGCAAGAAATGAGCCAAAGGCTCCCGTGGCGCCCTTAATTCAGCCCATGTGCATCTTCAGAACTCTCTCCATTATGCTGCTGAATTAGTTACACTTTTGTGTGCTAGATGTCCTCTCTTGGATGCAACCCTTTGGGTCAGATGGTGGATGCAATGGGCACTGTAGATCCAAAGTGTTTCTGAGGATTCCCTTAGAAATGTCTGGAAGCCTTTCTGGCATCAGTAGAAATTGCTTGAGTCCTCATTAATTCTTCACTCAAACTCCCACTTTGGCAGTAGTCTGCAGCTCTATCCATTTGCTTTAATTAGCTTCCATCTTCTCTTAGTGGAAAAACCAAAAGTCAGGTTCCCAAATGGTGGGGACACGTTGCTTGCTCCCTCCAAAACATGTATGTTGGTAAGCACATGATGTGTAATAGGTTGTTGCTGCAGACCAAAGGATGGTGTTGAGGGTGGTGGGGAGGCATTTCTGTATGGATATTGACTAAAAGCACAGTCTAACTCTTGTTCTGATTTCATTAAAGAACTGTGTGCAGGGAAAAGAATTTGTAAGAACTCAGGGAAGACAGACCAGCTAAGGAGACTTGCTCTTTGCCATTCTTCCAGATATGCTTTTGTCTAGAAAATCCTAGGTGAGGATAGAAGGACTGTCATGAGAGTTGTGTAAAAAATTGCAAAGGGGATTAAATACTGCAATAAAAGTATTATGTGAAATTGGTCAAAGAACTATGTTCCTCCATAGGAATTTGTGTTTGCTTATTTATTTTTCCAAGAAATGTGTTTGAAAAAGTGATGGCAAAAGGAAGAGTAGTAAGTAAGAAGCATTTTCCGATTACTTTCAATCTGACAATCATCTGCTTGTCCAGTGCAAACATGGCAAGGACTGTGACTGCCCACAAAGGAGGCCGTGAGAAAATGAAGAGGGGATGGTGAGAGAGGAGGGAGAAAAAGACAGGTGAGTGTCCCTCGTGATGCCCTCTGCTAGCCCATTGTGCAGATGCTGCGGATTCCTGGGGGATGCACTGACACAATGTGGTGAAGGCAGCTGTGGACAAAACCAGTCAGAAAAGGATTTGCCCCCAATTTATCTTTGTTACTCACTGGGGTGCTGCTGGAGGTTTCACTGGAGCTGACCTTCATGAAATATGTGGCTGTTTATTGGCATTTACAATGGTGAGGTAAAGCAATGTTGTCCTTTGAGGAAATGCATAAAAAAGCCTGCTTTATTTCTCTGCAGGGTGCCTAGTTGCAGCAACTGAGACTGTACTCTACAGTGTGCTAGTAAACTGCTAGTAGAACAATCGTAAGTAGTGACTATTGCTGTCTCTATTCTTGCAAAATCCTGGGTGCAATGTGTGTTGTGCTTATTATCTTTTAAGAAGTCATATTGAACCTCTTAAATAAGTGATTTACCTTCTGATGAAGCAGCTGTCTCTCCTCTGGCTCTCCCATTCCTATCTGTCCTTTTGGATTTCCAGGCAGTGAAGGCTAGATAAAGTATGCTCACCTGAAATTCTGCTGTGTTAACTTACGGTAAGTCTTGACTGATGCAGCTGAAGATGGTGGAGACACTGAAATTGAAAACAGAAGTCAGTCATCTATAATCAAAAGTGACAGAAGGGATGAAGAATCATGAGTATTTACAGCACTACTTTTCCTTCTGTGTCTTTTACTCACATTACCCGTTTAAGATCATTACTGGTCTATCTTTCCAGTCCTTATGTGCCCTATCTACCCAGGATACGCATTTACAATAGCGATCAGGAGAGCCATTTGCCATGAAGGTAAGAAGGAATGGAGGATTGGCAGCATCTCCAGTAAAGGGTTGGCAGCGTCTTCTACGTTAGACAGCTTTAAACTGCACCTGGTTTTTCCCTATGTCCCAAAGAACCCAGAAGGGTCTCATGTAGTGCTGCAAGGCTCCACATGTTGCTGTGAGGATAAGGAGAGGACTTGGAGCACAAGTCACCCCATATTATTTGCTATAGATCTGTTCCTTATCTGTTCCTAAAATCTGGCAAGGATGCATTTGGTACAAACTATGGAGGTGGAGATGGGACTCTGCTCAGAGAAGGTGCTTTTCATGCTGGGAGGCAACCACTATGAGCTGGGTTAAATCAAGGGAATGGTCTCAGCAGTGGTACTTCACATTTGTCACACTGTTATCCCTCTACCTTGTACCCAGGTGCGCAAGGAGATGTTATCTGAAATGACTTGCACATCATTCAGCTTTTAAAACGGTTAAGAAAAAGAGCTTAAATTAATGCATCTTTGAGATGGAAACACATTTAAACCAGAAGGATAATGAAAAACGTTCCCCCCTCCTTTTCTATACCACATCAGATTGACTAATCCTCTGTTATGTGGCTTTACTTTGAAACAGATCATTCTCGTTGCAACACGTTTAATGCTGCCAGCCACCACATGGTTATTTGGCAGCTATTTAAAGCTCAGATCATATTACTCTGTCGCAGTGCTAGGCACCCATGTTCCAACTGGTATACAACTGATCTAAAGAGAAATCAGCTTCAGGTTTTGTTCTCTGAAATTAAATGTGACGGCATGATCTCTATGATCCTTTTTCCCCCCTTTTCTCTTTCTCCTTTTTTTTTTTTTCGTATGCATTATTACTTTTTGGAACAGCGTTTTCCTAGCACCACAGGGGAAATTCGGTTAGGTTGTCAGACTGATATAGTGTATTATCAGACACGTTGGCTTTTCCTCCCTCTTACATTTGCTTAAGAGCTTATAAACCACAGAGAATAAAAAGTGCTAAATAGAATGAAATGACCTGTCAAGGGTAGATATAGTATTTGTGAATGACTTAAAAAATTCCAGCAGCTTCAAGCACTCCAGTCTCACTGACTGCACTATCTTGAAATTTGGCCTTTTTCTTTTTTCCCCCAAGTAAAGCACTTTGATGGTCATTGATCTTTGATGATTGTGCCTTAAAAAGGACTAATTTTTTCTTCCCATATTCAGTCCAGGGTAAGATTTTGTAGCAGGAGAGGATACCATTACGAGATTTGAAGTAGGTTTGAATCCTGCTTTTAATATATGAGCCTAATCATGAATTTTACAAAACATTGAACAAAGTCAAGACAAGCTACTCCCAAGAAGAATTAACCAATAAATACACTGTAGGGAATTTTAGTTATTTTATTAATGGAGAATAGGAGAACTTTCCATAGGAAATAGCGTGACTGATCCCATACCCATTGCTAACTCTGACTGATGTATTAAATTCAGGAGCCGGGGTGATCAGCTTGCATTTAACCTCTCTCAAGAAATATGGGATAGTGCTTTCAAAGAAGCTCCAGTGAGTATTGACTAGGAAACTGAAGTTTTGTATGAAATACTTCTTTACTCCTTTTTTTAAGTCCTAACAAGTTGTTCCTCATCATCCTCTGTCCACCTCCCCCACCCCGCCTCAGCAATTATGACTGCCCTGAACTTTAAATAACAAGTCGCTAATCAAAGCAATATGAACAGCATATTCCTGTATGTTCTGGACTAGTGCTAAGTAGCTTGTTTCTTTGGCATGTACACCGCATAATCCGGTACAAAAGCAGCCTTTCAGCCTTCCCTGAGGAGCAGGCTTTTGGGAGGGGACTGTTAAGCCTCCCTTGAAACAACACATGCTTCGAGGCACTGGTGTGCTCCTGCCATGCCCACAACAGTCCTGCACACGCCTGGTGCTGAGATGAGCCTGCACAGCTACATGAACTGCTCCAGGACCCACACTGGGGTACAGATGTGGGAGGATACAGCTTTATATGCAGTCTCCAAGAGATGTCTTTGTAGCAATGTAGTGTGGACAACCAGCTCAAAAAAATTAGTTTAAGTACTGTATTCTGCCAGCTGATGGTGACTTTGCTGTGTGTCTTGTGCAAGACAAAGAGAGTGTTGAAGAGAGAGGTGGAACAATAACCTGGATTTTGCTCTCTGCCTTCCCCACAGAAACAAGGCCCAGTGTACCAGTGCTGTGGTCCCATCACTACGGCTCCAAATGCTTGTTTTGTTCTTGAAGTTGCACAATACACTCTTAATTTGTAGGTTTCTCCATTGTTAGTTGTGCCTGAGGAAATGAGCCTGGTGGCATTCAGAACAGAACGTGGCATGTGTAGGTTGTGGCTCTTCAGCTGGATTGATATGGTACTATGTAAAAGCTGCGCAGAGCTTCATATTTCCTTGGAAGATGTTTCTGATAGACAACTCTCTATATCTACAGAGAATGCAATCCCCAGGAGGCACTTGCCTGTAGCTGCTATCAGAAAAAAAAAGTTCCAGCTTGATAAAAAAAAAAAAGCCAACTCCTATCAGCTTAGTTTTTCTAGCTGTTATGAAAACCTAGTAGTACCTTATTATGCAAACAGTCCTATAGAAATTTGTCACAAGGCAGTGACATACAGACTCAAAGACAGGATGGTGACAACTGCTTCTAGTACGTGAGACCCTCTTATAAGTCTAACTTGTGATTCACCCAGTGAATATTTGGGTAACCTTTCTGCAGTAAGAAGCCTTACTTCTAATTCAGATGTATGGGAATATAAAGTAATTATATTCCAATTATAAATTGCTATAAAAAAGCATGTCTGACATTTTTTTCTTTGCATAAAAGATAAAACTGAAACAAATTCTATGTATATTTCAATAGCAGTGGAATACTCCTCAGACTGCCCTTGGTAATCTATGCCCGTATCTCCGCTCCTCCAGCAAAATGAACCCATCACTTGAAAACTCCACATGAATCACCTGTGGGCTCTTTAATTAATAAAGAGCTTCTGCACTCAGAATGAGTTCATGAACTAGAGAGACCAAAGTAGAAGCCCCAGTTGGAAGCTAATGCCCTACATCTTGGTATCTGAATCAACTTGATCAGCCATATGCTTGGGTTATTTAGTCAGATCCTTATTCCCACACAAACAAACTGTCTATTCCCTTATTTCCTGTATGTCTAGATGCCGGATTACCTGTGGATGCAAGTGTCTAAAAACTGCTTGACAACAGAAAAAGATAAGGCCTTGGAAGAGTGATTTAACAAAAAAAAAAACATTTGGCCCACACCAGTTTTTCAATGCACCTAGGTTTTGCCAGTGAAGAATGCCAAAAGTGTGGCTTTAAGTTTGGAAAGCACACTTGTACTATGTGAGCTTCTGAACTGCTTTAGTGTAAGACAAACGTTGGCAAAACTGAACTCTCCGCTCCTGAAAAGGGATGCCCGCCAATTTCTTGCCCTGTGCACCGCGTTTGTTGAGATCTGTATTTGTTGTTTAGCTAAGAGGGTACATGGGTGACATTTACGTCACCCCTGTGCAACCTGCTGTAAACAGGATGGAAATCGCCTCGGCTGAGGGCGTGCTTACTCTCACTTAGCCACCCATAGAGGCGTGCTGGAGAAAGGCGGTGACCAAATTTTTGGCGAGGCGATGGGTGGTCCAGGGGGTGTGCCGCTGTGGCGGTGCCTGCCCCGCTCCAAGGGACTGACCGGGCTGGCGCAAACCTTTGGGGTTTCCACCAGAGCAGCGGGGATGAAGCGCAGGGGCCCGGGCGAGGTGCGGGAGCGCTGCTGCGGGAGCGCTGCTGCGGGAGCGCTGCTGCGGGGTGCGAGCGGGCGGGGGCTGCAAGGCGTCCGGCGGCCACCGGGGGGCTTCATTTCCCCTCGAAAGGAGCTCCGCCGGGAGTCGCTTCCCGAGACGGAGGCTTCTTAGAAGTAATGAGAGCCTGGCTGTTCTGCTCCCGCGGCGGAGCTTTAGCTGTTAGCTCAGCGTTTAGCCATTTAAAGGTATCCCGGTCTCCCTGTTTATTTTGAGGGTCTCACGTCTGTCATCCTTCACCGAGTAGGGGCTAATACACTTAAGCACGCGACTCTTACATAATAACATACTCTTACATAATAACAACCAAGCCCATTTGTGGGGCAGGACAGCCCCAAAATGCTGGGCTAAACGCTCTTTCCAGCCTGCCAGGCTCCAGTTCCTGCGGGCTGCTCTACTTTTTGCTGTAAACGGGTGCTTCAATAATGTCTTGCTTAAATAATTAGCTGTGAGAGTAATACATATTAATAACTATAATATATTGGGGTTTTTTTAAACACTTATATTCATTCATAAGATCTCAAAGTGCTTTATAAATGAAGTCAGTGCAATTAACCCTATTGAACCACTGCTGCGAAGAATTTCCAGATGTGCTCATAACTGATGCTGTCACTGTGCATCAGCCGGACAAATAGTCCCGTTTCTAACACCTTTAATCCAATCTGGAACCAAAACCAAAACAGCAGGAAGCCCCCATATTAGATAAGGTTTTTGCTCACAGAAGCTACCACTGCCTAGAAGGGAGGAAGAAAATAGCCTGGAAGAATTTGGAAATTGCCCCGCTGTGGTTAAAGTGGTTGGGGTTCACTGAAGAACTGAAATGAGGAGAAGCAGCAGTTGGCAAAAACTGGAAGAGGTAGCAGTGAGGAGCGCGAAGTTTCTTCAATAAAGTGTAGCTTAGAGAGCTGTCACAGTTTTTGAGATAGTCTTCTGCCCTTCCTTGGTGATCTGAAAGAGTGAGGGGGCTAAAGCCCTAAAAGGAGGCCTCCAATTTTAGAAATGTCTCTCCTCACCATAATCCCTCCACTTTTATAACATTTTCTACGTATGACATTATACGAACTGCGTAACTGACAAATCCTTCATTTGCATTAGATTTAAGTGGCTTCCCTCCCATCACTCCTCACAGTTAAAAATACATTACAGAAATTACTATCCTGCCTGGGAAAATGTGTGATGACTCTGGTGTCTGTCGTTTATTTCTAAAACATTTTGGCACTTTTCCTCCTGAGTTGTCTTTTCCCTTCAGCTTCAAGTGGGGGAAAGGAAGGTGGAGGGTTAGGGCAAGATTTTTCTATTTCCCTGGTTATTGCATGCATGCACTGCAGCCCACATGCCAGGTGTGACAGAATCTAAATGCTGAGCAGGAGCAGTGAAATCCTCAGGAGGAAAGCAGAGAGAAGCCATAGTTTGGGCTACCATCCGGATGACTGTATCGAATCAGACCAAAGGTACTGGCCCAGGATCTTTTCTTCCTACGGTGGCCAATATTTACAGAAAGACTGTCAGCAAACAGCAAGTGGAACGTGACCTTTCTTTTTGTATGACCTTTCAGCTTCTGCAAAGGGGGCAAATTCAACCCTACTTTCACCTCCTTGCTATATGGGCTAAATTTGGCCCTCTGCATGCAAACAACCCTCTGATCTCCTTCACTCCTTTCTTCCTCCAGCCTCTATCTGATGCTCCAGTGTCTCATCTCAGAGGTTGCTGGTGTGGGGTGTTTCTGAGCATTAATCATAACGACAGACATCCGTTTTCTCTCTGATAAGCGCATGGCTCAATCTGCAAGGAAAAGAGAGGAATCAATCTGCTTGATTGCCGTAGACCCTTCATTTTGCACTGCTCAACCCCTTGCCAAGCAGAGCAGCGGGAGAGACTCTGCTCTGTTGCTCCCAGCAGGTGTCACTATGGAATGGGAAAATGCAATTCCAGGGCTGGGAAAGAAGCCTAGCTGCAGACAGAGCATCCTCTGACACTGCTGCCGAGGTAGTATGCCACTGTGTTCCAGAAACTTTAACAATTAGATCTGAAAGAGATGCGCTTCCACCCTCTACCTTCCCTCCCTTTTCTCCCTCCATCATAGCAACCATAGTAGTGGGTCAGAGGAGTTGATTGATTTTTTTTAAAGCACTGCTTAGCAATGAATGAAGAGACACCCATCTTCATGGATCGCTACGCTGTGTAGTAACACAGCACAATAATGTGTAAAGTTTCCAGAACTGTTGGTAATTACTGATAAGCCCAGTTCAGCTCTCAGTTACATACAAAGCTGGGTAAACAATGGGAGGAAAAAATTAATTAGAGCCCATGTTTGCTAAAGCCAGTTAGCGATTCCATCTGATCACGTTCCTGTTCTTTTTATTCCCTTTGCACAAACATTTGGGTGGTCAGGTTTTCCTGGCACCTAGGTGTGCAGCAGGAGCTTTTGTCTGTGCAAATAGCATGTCTCTCCCAGGGCATGAGCCCTTCTGTCAAGTGCTTGCCCATGCTCTGCCCTTGTGTTTGCAGCTGCCAAAGTGTTTGTAGGCCTGAGAAGGTAGAAGGCAAATGGTAACCTCTCCCAAGCAATACCGGAAGCCTATACATCAAGAACAACAGGGGAAGAGAGAAGAGAGGAAAAGAAGGGATGGGAGAGAGTGGGAAGGACACTCATCTAGAGATATAGCACACGTTTGACCCCAGAGCACCCTCGTACAGTATGTCTTCTGTGACAGTAGTCACAGCCTGTGTGAAAAGGTAGAGAGGAATTCAGCATCTCACAAAAAGCTCCTCTTAGGCATGCTCTGAACACATTGGATGTTGGGCCTGGCTTGGGTTGCCTAACTTTCTGGGAAAACTGGGGAGGATCCAGTTCTTAAGAGTTTTGTTCCAGCCTAGTGGTAATGCTAGATGAGCGCTAGCTGGCAGCTCAAAGACTTCATGGGCTGCTTGTCCCTCCACGGTTCCTCATCAGGGACTTGGACAACTTCTGTCTGTCCTGGAGGATGGAGGGTGTTGGAGGGTGTTTCCAGGGCTCTAAAAACCATATTCTCCTTCATGACTGTTTGAACCCCCTTGTTACGGCAGGTCTGACTTTCTAACATCAAAGCTAGACCAGACTTGAAAAGGTGATCACACCAGATGTCCTTTCTAACTAAAATAGCTCCATAATTTTATTAATGTGGAGTCACATTTACTTGTCCATGTCCTTGAACAGTGCCCTTTTTCTCCTGCATGCCATTTACCAGTTTTAAGCAGTGTCAGTGCCTGTTCTTCTGCTTTGCCATTCTGAGAGATCAGGATGAATGTGGCATCTCCTCAACTGATTTATAAATATTTTGTACACCTTTTCTTCTTCTGCATCCTCAGAGGAACTCAGATAAATCTGCAGCTAAGGACCATAAGTGGTCAAGGGTAAACAGAAAATGGACTTGAATGCCCTCAGCATCATCTGCCATGCTCCATTCCCTGAAGTGCTCCCTCATGGTCAGTGCAGCAGGGATTTCTTCAGATTCGTCTCCAAAGTGTAGCAGCCAGGTCAGGCAACACCAGCCAGGTACAGTTTAGTGTTTTGCTGTCAATGAACACTTTGGTTAGACCTGGCATCTGCTTAGACTCATGATGTGTTTCTACTTTTGTGAAGATATGGTTGGCAGATGGATCCATAAAATCCTACACTTAAGTGCACCCCTTTTATTGCTGTTGTTCATGCCCTGGTGTGCAAAGTTGTGTTTTACGGGGTGTTGGGAAAGGCTCAGATCAAAGCTAATGTGATTTACCCATGATACTTTCAGCAAGAAGAGGATTTGAAAAGATAGGAAGTCATCTATGAAAAAAATTGGGCTTCACATACCCTTTCCCATACTTTATACAGAATTGGAACCATAAAAAGAAGGGTTCTGGGCAGAGGCCTAATATCGGTCCCTCCTTTTTCTGATTAGCATATTGGACAGCAAGTGCCCCATCTAACAGCCTGCGGAGTCTCACCTTGGCCTCCAACCACAAGCATCTGCCCTGTGCTTCTAAAACAAACTTGGACTGTGTGGGTGTAAATAAATACTTCCCTCTCAGCAGGGATTTGAGCTACTGTTAGGGAAAAAAAATTATCCCCATGCTCCAATTTCTGTTTATTCTGAACACAGTTGCTGGATATAAGCCATTCTAATTAAACTGCAAACTTCTTTTGTAGAGAGCTCAGATGTTGCTGAAATCGATGTTAAGCATTACACAAGTCTGTATCATTTACACTGATCTTTTTAGGTTCCACTGGCATAGAGGAGCACCAGAAAACCACCATCAAACCCCAAACTAAAGCCGCCAGATCTATTTACTGTTACACTTTGGCTGTCCCTGGGGTCTCTTTGGAATTTACAAAATCAGGAGCAGAGCCTGACTCAGGGTGTCAGCTGGCAAATGTGGGTGGTACTTGGGTGTCAGATAAAGATTCATTTAGAAATGCAGCGGAGGAGAAGAAAGCCTCCTCCTGTACCCAGCACAGCCCCTGCAAATCAGGGCTTGAATTTGGTATCATGTAGCGCGCAAGTGCTTGGCAAATTGTTCCTCATGCATAGGTTACAGAGGTGATGCTACTTTAACACATGTTGTTGTACAGGGTGTCCAGCAGAAGACCCTGAGACACTTTGTGAGCAGTGTGGTAGAGTCTGGGACACCAGCCAGCCGATCTGCGTACACTTGCTCATACTCAATTAGCAGGTTCAGGCTGTGTATGTAATCCACACTGACTGTGGTGCCAAGGCACCAGTTGCCCTCAGCAGCTAATAATATAGAACTGCAAAGTACAGTTAATTAAGTAGGTGCGATTTATTCCTTAGTATGTTTCTTACATACAAAATGGTGTGTGGTTTTCTGCTAGTGATGTAGGTTGTTGCTCCCAGAGTTGTCCCTTGTAGTCCTGGTCTCAGGTGCTGATTCCTTTTCTCTGCTCTGTGCAAGACTGTGGCCTGCACCCAGGTTTGCAGAGGCCATAACTAGCACCAAAAATGTAGTCTTCTTTTGAACTAAAATCTTGGTTAGTCTTGGGGTCTGGACTTGTGAAGTTTATGGGGGGTTTTTGGCTGTCTTTGCAATCTCTTACCTTCTAAAGTAGGATTTCAATGATCTACAATAGTAGTTCTTTGCTGTTGGAAAACAACAGTGCAGGGTACAGGATGAGAAAGGTCACTCTTCTAGGCTAGTGTCAGGATTTCTGTGAAAGCTACATCCCAATCACTCATGGTTATCCCCACCAGTGTCCTTTCAATGCACTGAAACAGCACAGAATAGCCTAATGCAGAGATTCTTCGTTGGCTTCAGTCGTTCACAGGGACAGAGAGCTATGACTTATATGTCCAGAGGATATATGGTAAACACTTTACAAGTAGAAAGGTTCTTGTTTTATAAGCTTCCTGTGAGTCCCCTTTCAGACACAGACAAGTTTTTTAGATGGCATGTCAGGTTTGAAGGCAGCTTTGTTATAACTGCACTGTTAGTTATGGGGTGAAGAAGAATGCAGTGACACTTTATAAGAACACTAAAAATCATTAAAGAAAAGACAAAATCAAACCAACACAGGAGTTATTTATGAATGACTGAGAGCTATCTGGAGGCTAGTGTATCAGGAAACCTTGTTCTTCTCTGTCTCTGCTTGCTACAGTAAGTGTTTGGCATCATCTACCATTTATCTGGGTTGAGGTGAAATATCCATTTGGTTTTGAAAAGGAATCAAACATTTGTATAGCACCTCTCATCTTGGTTAAAGTGTTATTCTTGGGTTGAAAAGAAACACTATAAATGAAGTGTAAGTCCACTGAAACAAACTCAGACCAGTTTAAGCAGAAACCAGAAAACAGTGCTACATGTTTCTTTTAAAACGAAAGAAATTGAACAATCAAGCCACAAAAAAACCTGGGAAAGATAGTGAAAGATAAAGATATGTTTAAATGATCTGGTAATTATATCTACACCAAGAACCACTGATTCATTTGTCTATTCTTTTGCCAGCATTGATGAGCAGGCAGAAACAAAAATCTTCCAAACCTTCTCTGTCATTCGCTGCTTCTCTCATCTGCTTTCCAGTTTTGAAACCAAACATTTAGCTCTCCCTCTATTATGGATATTTGTAAGGTTTCTGATGTGTTTCCTTCCTTGAGTTGACTTCTACTTCAAACAGCAGTGGACAGGTGAGATAGGAAAGGTTAAATGATTAGTCTGTAAAACTGAATTATTGCTTTCAGAAGAAGAATAGGCCGTGTGCTGGGGATGCCACTTGCAGTGATGAGGAAGGCATCTAGATGTTAGGGAGAGCTGATGGACACATAAAGGACACAGCCCTGTGCTACTTATATAGTACTGGGATGGGAATAATTTCCCTACACACGTATCTCAGGATATATGTCAGGCTATTGTTCCATCTGTCAGGAGAGCAAAATGTCTGACCATGAGAGTCTATGGTTTGACTTAGAATAAGACACAACAAAGTTATGTGGGAAAAGAGCAAGAATTAGGAGGGCAGTAATAAGATCACACAGTAAGTAACTGCCTACATGCACAATTAGACAGTTCCAAGCCATTTTAAAGAAGAGTTGTGTGAATAATTGATTTTTCAGTTCACTGGCCAAACTAAAGAAAAAAAAATTCATTTGGGATTGACCTGAAGCATAAAATTTTATTGGCTTTCTTGTCAAAATGAAAAAAAAAATAAAGTTAAAAAAGTGATTTGGGGTTGAAGTCAAAGTTAATGATTCATTTATTTGGAGGAATTGAAATGCTTGTTAAGTGCATTTTAAATTTAGAGGAGTTCAGAAATAACTTGAACAAAAGGTTGAAATATTGTGAAAATCTGCAAATAATTTGTTTTTTTAAATAATGACCTTTTTTTTTTCAGTCAAAATTGTTAGCCAAATCAAGCCAAATTCAGAAACAATTATGACCTGACCTATTCACCTAGTACCTTACAACACCGGTCCCCTCTGTCCCTCCATCATTCTTTCACAGGGCAGTGCATTTGTTGGAAGATAGGTTACAAACAACTTCTGAGGGAAATGATGACTTGATTTTTAAATGAGGATTTTTAACTCAGTTTTGTTGGAGATAAACAACATAATTCTAAATCCATTCCCCTACTATGAAGCTAAGATTACAGAGGAAAGTGAAGAAATTAGTTTTAAAATTTTGAAATAGTTTAGTTTTTAATTTTTAGTAGTACATAAATAGTGTAAATAAGGCTTGACAAATGAAGGAAGTTGTTCTTAAGCAGTCCATTAAAACCACTCCTTATAAAATTGCCAATGACCAGTCCTGAGAAATAAATCAGAATAAAATAGCTTGCAGCATCAGAGTACTCAGATAAAAGTCACTGTTTTCCCCTGTAGTTACAAAGTCATCACTTCTGTGGCATGCTGGTGGTTACCCTTGGTCCAGAGGGCAAATTGGGGGTTTTGTGTGGAGCCGAAGACGGGCGAGATCATTGTTTGGTGTTGATGACTTTCCAGGTGTCAGGTCCCAAGGCTGGATCTCTCCTTTTTGCTCCTTAAGGAAAAGCCCTCCTGTGGGCTGTGCTTTCAAGATTGTTCTTCTTCCTACAACAGTTCAAAGAAGGAGCAGAGGCTATTTCCCAGGATCCCAAAAAACACCCATTGCACAGACCCAGCAGGAGATGCCTGGTAAAGGATCAGAATCTAGCAATCATTTTGTTTAGTAATCAGTTTCTCCTAGTCCCTTAATTTTTATTTTATTGAAAATGTTTTCTCTTATAAACGCCATCTACTCTATATTGGTCCTCTCTCTTAAGTATTCTTTATTTCTGCACTTAAAAGTTCCTAAATAGATCACTTCTTCTTACATTAGCTAAGTAACTTTGAGCAAGAAAAGAAAAAGAGCTTGTCTAACATGACCACCCTCCCCACATCTGTCTCTCAGAATGACCAGCTTGGTGTATTGGGTACATTGGGCCTCTGTCTGGGTCAGGGATGTGAGATCTTTGCTCTCAGGGGACTGTATCAACCTCTCCTCACATGGGCTCAGCAGAAGAGCACAGGCAGTTATTTATGGCTCTGAAGCCTAAGCAGTTATTCGAAATGAAGACACCTTGATCTAGTTAGGTTACAGAAAATAATGGGCACTATACATGTGCTTTGATACGTTTGCTGTTCTTTTGATTTGTTTGAAAGCCTCTCACTCTCTGTCTTTCTTCTCCCTACTGTCATTTTCCTTTTTTCTCTTACCATTCCCATTTCAAACCTGACTTAAAGAGTTTATGAAAGAGAACCAGGCCCCAGCACAGCCACTGATCTTAAAGGGGATCAGGTTTCTGCCCATATCACTCTGTCCTTTGGGTGCTGCTGAAGCAATCAGACAAGTAATTTATCTTATATTAAAAGTTTATTAGGGACAACCAGTCTGGTTTTTATGTGTTTCTCTATTTTCTTCTCCAGAAGAAAAAAAAAAAGGTAAGAAGGAGGCACAACAAGATATATTCACAGAACAATTAATAATGATAAAATAACATCCTCACTGTCATTAATGACCACACTCTGATATTCCTTTTCAGGCAATAGATCACTTTATCAGGACTTCTGTGGCTCTCCATGCAAAAAAGGAAAAAAAAAACCTTCTTATGGTGTATAAAGAAATTGAAACCTGTTTATTTATGACTGGATAAGAATGAGCTGCCTCATTAATGTGGTATAAAATGGGTATAATTCAGCATTCCATACAATCCTTCATGACGTGTTGACAGGTGCTGTCATGCACTATCACTTTTAGGTTATTGCACTCTAATAGACTACAATTATAGCTCATTTAATATGATATGACAGTGGGGAAGCACGTGCGAGGTTACAAGCAGTTACACTTAGAAAACAAGCTGGTGGCAATGTGTACAGCTACAGGTAAATATTGCAGGGGGAAAATCCCCTTTCCACTGTCACAGAGCCCAAATCTCTGGCTACAGTTCTTATACATATAGTTCTTGCAATGAAACATTGCTGCCTCACATTTTCTCTTATTTTCCCCACAAATGTCAATATTACTGCTTTCAGTTGTGCCTCCTAATGTTGCTCCAACAGTCGAAACCACAGCAGGGGGTGGAGTAGGCTTGAAGAAAAGCCGAAGCTGTAAGTAGCACAAGATTTATAACAGTTGGCAGCCCAACATCTCATCTCATACAAACAACTCGGTTTCCTTTTGGCGGCCTGCTGTGCCACTAACAAGGCAGGCTACAAAATTCACCCACTGGGTGATGGGGAAAGGCAGCACGAAGCACACACCACCTTCATTTTTGTATGGTAGGAAAGTGGCCGAAAAGTTGGACCCTGCGCATTGATTTCATTCATTAAAGGGGAAAACTGCAGAACTGATGCTGGATAAAAATATTTTTAACTGGTTGAAAACAAAAGTCCCCTCTGGGAGGTTAAAGATTTCTCAACATTTGCAACCTGAGCATTGCAGGTTTTGCCAGGGTAAGTTTCATGCTGCAGCCACATGGATGGTATTATAAGCCAGAAGGACTCCAGCTAGTCTGTATTTTCGTCTAAGCCATATACTGACTTTGCTACTTTCTTGCTTAAAATGTATTTCAGATATTGTTTTAAATGCTGAGGTTGTAGCTATTCTTGCACAGTGAACAACTGTATGATATACTCCTTCTGGGAACAGCCTCACACTTAAATTCAAGGGTTTAAATATAAAAACCTAGATGCTGACTTTGTGCAATATTTTCACAAAGCCAGCTTTCTGGCCCATGCAGCCATGGTGCCTCAGCAGCTGGGTCACGCCATATGGGTCAGGATGCCGTCCCTGCGTTTCACACATCCGCGCAGCCAGAGTAACAGTCCTCAACTGGTTCATAATGAAACATCTCTTTTGCATTACAAAGAATGTGCTTGTTCACTGAAACTCTTTCCCCATCAGCAGCAATCATACGCTTGGCATACCTCCTGCAAGAGTATATACACAGCCTCCTCTGCTCGTCTTCTGCAGCACGGAAGGCTTTGCCTGGTGAGCTGTTGCCTTCCTCCCTCCCTTCCTGAGCAGCCTCATGTCTCCTTCATAATTCAGTTTTCCCTGCCATTCCTTACACATTTCCAAACCTCAAGCTCCCACCATGACCTCCTGCCATGGGCTTCATGAAGTGGAAGGGAGGTAACTCTCAGGTCAGCTCCATGACTGGGTGACTGATTCTCTGCCAGTGGGAAATGACTCTCAGCCAGACCTGTGTGCCTGACCAAGCAGGCTTTTCTGACCATTGCTACTTTTCAGGGGAGATGCCTATGCACACTTCAGCCTGATAATCCCAACTGGTTGCTATGTCCTGTGGACTTGCCCAAAGGATTCATACTGAAGCCATTGTCTCATACAAACCCTGCTAAACTAACTGTGCCCTCTGGTTTTTAAGGAGATTGCAGCCCTAGAGAAAGCATCACAAATGAGTCCCCCTACTAAAAATGGTAGCATGTTATTTTGCATCCTTTCATGCTATTTTATGCCTCCTTCCCAAGGAAAGAATTGAATTAATGCAGTATACTGTGATGCTGGAGAGAAAATGCAAGAAGTGCTGATATGGTCATGCAACACTTGCCATTAATATTATTGCTAATTTGATGCAGGACTCTGTAAAACTGCTGTTACTCTTTGTGGAAGAACCTCTGCAGAGCAGTGACATCTGAGACTCAAATTCCTTGGTTCCTTCCAACAATCTCCCATTTATGCCACTGTTGTTTGCAGATTCTCCTATAATAAACATTGTGAATATTAAGACTATATTCAGATAAACAGAACTAAACAAACCACTTTTTTAAGTAGTACCTTGGCATTTGGAAGTGGATTAAACCAAATAATATCTAAATATTTAGATTTCAGTAGTAATGAATGCTTTTTTTTAAAAAAGATGATCTCAAAGTAGTTATAAGCCTTTTCTTAATTGTTGTAACCAATCTTAAATCTGGTAGCCTTCCTTTAGTTATAAAAGTACCAACATTTCAAAGCTTACTTTAGTATACTATTAATGTCACATGGTTAAGGTCTACTAAGAAAGTGTGAGAGCTAACATCACAAAGTAAAGTGATGACAAAGTAAATTCTGCAGGCTAAAAGCTGCAAACAGTAGCATCTGTCTATATGCACCAAGCAATGGCTATGAAAAAATCCTGAAACCAAAAGAAAAGCAGATGGGGCCTAAAGGGGCACAGAATAGAAAGCTTTGCTCCTGATTTTTCATTTTTTTTCCTATTTGGCATGAAAAGTGATCCCTGTAAACTGAAGGACTGTTGGTTTTAAAGCTTCTGCCTCTGATCAGTGTTTGGTTGGGAGGAACTGTGTTCTCCTTGTTTTTGGTTGTTACATTTTTTTTTGTCCATACCTAAATTAAGATTTTGTCACTGAGTAGGAAGGTTATGAAGGGGAATAAGGGGTAATGCTTCTTGAAATAAAAATCCAAATGAATTTCTACAGTGATCTTCTGGGGTCTCCCAAGGGATGCCACAGATGGCATATGATCCTCCTGCCTTGGACAGCACCCAGCACGCACCAGTGGATGGGGCTGAGGGGTGAAAGGAACAGCGCCAGGAAGAGCATGAGACACAGGGGTTTTCTTTTCCTGCAAACTGGTTGTAAAACTGCACGAGCAGCAAAATAAAAGTTCCCTGTTACAAACTTCGGCGATTTTATCTTGTCTTTTAATACTTCATACTTGTAGTTAAGTGCCCTTCTTCCCCCTTTTCATCCTTACTTCCACAGTCCTGGGAAAGCAATTTATTTAGCGTCCTTTGCTATATACAGAAACTTCAGTTGTGGTTGTGTGGTTTTAGTAAAGTTTTCAGAAGTGAAACAATATGTTTCACCCTGCTACTATAGAGTGATTTCTAAAACATTTCTTAAGTTTCATTATGAAAAAAAAGTCAAGTAGAGAATCCTCTCTTTAGGGTCTGTCTTCATAAACTGTTCACAGTGGATAATGACATAACCTCCACCAGTAAAATGTAGGGTTATCAAAGGCAGATATTCACAAATCAAACGGGAGGTAAAAATCTGGAAGGCTTTTTGTTTTGTTTTCAGGTTTAACTAAAGGTGGTCAGCTCATTGCAAGTATCCCTAGGTTTTAGGTTTGTACTGGTTTTGATTTGACTAAAACAATGCTGAAGTGGTGAGCTTTACCTTTTCCCTCCTTTTTCCTAAGAGTTGTGACCCGTAGTTTCTGTATGAATCAAATATCTGGACTATGTATGTGTGAAAAAGAGAATGCTTGGTACATTAGTGGGGACCCTTTTGACTACATGCAGAATTCTTTTATTTTGTCCTTACATACGGAATACTTTAGTGATGGCAAAGCAATGAATAGTGGTATTGCATTTCTTTAAAAAGAGTTTAAGATTTTTGAGTGATTTTGAAATCAGATTCATTGTAAAATCAACATTTTACTGCTTAACATGCTCACAAAACAAAATGTGACTCTCTTTAGAATTTGTCCACTTTTCCCCTCTCATTTTTCTCTCTTGTTTTCTATTTTCCCCCTTTCCCTTCCCCTTTCTCTTCCCCCCCTTCCCTCTTCCCCTCCCTTTTCCCTCTCCCTACTGCCTCTTCCTCTCCTCTCTGTCTCTGTTCTTCACCCAATTTCAAGATAAATCCTATCCTTGAAAATTCATAACTGACAGGGTTGACAACTAGAGTATTTACTGGAAAAACAAGAACACACAGCAAGACTTCATGATCCTCTTTCTCATATATGTTTCTTTATAGGGTGTGTTTTGCAGTATTTGGTGCATGTGTCAGTGGAGATGAAAAGATATTTTACAGGGAAACTGAAATCTATTTCCAATGTCATTGCTATAGCACAAAATGGAATACTATGAATGACAGTCACTCAGATTTCCATAAATGTGGCTCCTCTATAAGCCAAAGTCTGAAGTGATTTTTATTTTAATGTAACCCTTGGAGGCTCTGCAATGTCATTCTCATTTTTGTCAGAATAATTATATTTAATTTTGGGGTTTGGTCTATCACAGGTCTACAAATTTGTTTCATCAGCTAACATGACTCATTTGTCAAAACCAGGCAAGAAGCGATCACTTCCCTGTTTCCCTTCTGTCCTGTATGGACATTCTTTAATGGTTAAAATGTTACCAGTGGGGGAGGAAAAGAGAAAACATCTCTTATGAGTCTTTCCCAGTGAACATAACAGTCTTTGTTTGCCTGGTGTGGAAGGCCAGTTGAACCCTGTGTCACATGAAGATCTGAATACTTTCCAGTTAGAAAGGAAGTTTCCTTTAGTGAGCACCATAGTCTTGAAAGTCTAAAGTGTGCTATGTGGGAAGCTAGATTTAGGGATTTTTCTTCAGTAGTACGTAATGTAGAGTTTCAAAATGGAATCACTGAAGTCAAATCAACCTTCCAAGTCCATTTCAGGATTTCTTTTTTATTATTTTTTTTCACTTTAGACATAAAACACTTCAAATAAAAGTTCTATTAATAAAGCTCTAACCACAGATTAAATATTTCTGCTGACATTATTTGACTGATAATATCAATTTCAAAGTTCAAATTTTAATAAGGTATTACAAAGCATAGGAAGAAACAAGCTAATCAAGCCAAGTTTCATATTTCCCCTCTTTGTGTAAAATGATAAGTGAATTTAAAGCTATGCTTTGTCTCTTTAATATCTGCTAAATATGGATGAATTACTGAATATATATTTATTCTTAGCCTCATTTGAAGGCAAATATTTACAAGGCTTTTCTCTTGTAATCTGATTTTAATATCTCAACTGAAAATGATTCATAACATGTGGCTTCAAACACCCTGTAGTTAAAGAGGCCAAAAATTAATTAGCTGATTCTAGCAAGGGTTTCTTGGAACTGACCTTGAAAGGAAAAAAAAAAAGGAGCAGTCCTGTTTATCAGATCATTGTACATTGTTGTTGCTTGTGCAAAGAATTTCAGGAGTAAATAACAGAGAGTGGCAATATCTTGTGTCTGATCCTTGGTGCTGATGTACCTGCATATCCTTTGGTTCTCTGTGGCTCTTCCAGTAGGACTTCAAGGGCCAAGTATCGTCTGTCTTTTTGGCATGGAAATTATTCAGACAGGGATTGGTATGTAAAGTGGGTTATTGACTGTTATGCAAGCCATTGGGAAGCAACTGCCTTTAATCCCTTGTCCAGATTAAAATGCTGTGAGTGCGGAAATATTTGCAGGTCCATTTTTTTGCATCTTATAAATATACTCAGGAAGCCATCTGGGAACAGAAATACTCCCTAAGTACCGCTGACCTGAAACGCAAGTGTCTTTGTGAAGTCAGTTTCTCTCCTTCCTTTGAAAGACAATCTTGCTGATGCTGACTGCTAAAAATAAGGACGCAAAATCTTTTCCAGCATCTGGAGTTTTCTGTGCTTTAATCTGTTCATTTCCTTATGTATTGTTATATAGGTATTTCTGTGCACACTATGATTAATGTACAAATATATATTTTACTCAGTAGGATTAGAGTCAAGTGGGCCTGATTCTCCACTTCCTTGCAACTTGCATCATTGGCTATAAGTGTAGGTACAGCCCTTATAAGAACTATGATTTTATAAGGAGCTTTAGGGAATTGAATTAAATTAACTCTTGCTTTGCCAGGTTAGAAATAGCATCCATCTATTGTAAAAGGAAACAAAGTCTTTCCCCTGTCGTTTTTTTAACTTGCTTTTCTAGAAACCTAAACTGTGGGCCATCTTCCTATTGAAGCAGCTGTTTCCAAAGGGTATTGTGTGGTCCAGGGCTTCCCTGGGACAAGAGCATTCATGTAAGTGTGTAGAGGTTTGTGTGGGAGTATTAGATAGGTATTTACAACATCTAATTGCTAACCATAAAGGTGCAAATTAGCTGTTTAACAGCCTATGCACAAACCACCTCAGAAACCTACTCTTCAGTTGCTGTCATGAGAGATTTGCAGTATCTTTGGGGAGGTCTCAAAATTACAGTGTATGTTGACTGTTTTTGTGTTTTGTTGTGTGTGTTTGTTCTGGACAATGGTTCATTCAGCTTTGCAGTAAATCATAAATTTACTTTACTTGTGACAATTCTCCTTCCTCTCCTCCTATGAAACTGGACATCACTGTATGTGTGTTGTCCTTGACTGCTGCAGCCACGTTATCTCAATAAAGTTGTGTCAAGGACAAACACTGCAATAGTAGGTGCTCTTGTATAATCCTATATTAGAGCTTAAATATGTATAATCTGCATATTTCTGATACTCCCACTCACATATTAGGTTGGCAGTAATCATCCTTAGTAGAGTCAAACACTAAAAAGTATATGACATTATTTCTCCAGCAGCAATGAGCCTTAGTTTGCCATCTTCATGATCGTTCTGACTATGGCAGAAATCTGGTACCAGAGTACTCATTCAGCTATAATTTCATAAATGCAAACCAGGTCAGGAAGCCTTTCAGGATCTCAGTTTTTCACAGAAAGGAAACCAGGACAAAGTTTGTGTACTTAGCCAAACAGGAATGTAGCTTCATCTCCAGGGTTTGGGTTTTCTCAGCAAGTTAGCACCTGCTTTGGTCTTGATAACATTGCTTAATTTCAAAAAAGATGGTGCAATTTTTTCAATATTAAAGCATAAGAATTATATATGAAAATACACAGTCTGTGAATTTTATCTTTCCACATGGGTGCGTATGTGTATGCATGTGTGTTGTGTGTCCCAAAGAGCCCTGAATGCCCTATCTGCAGGCTGGCAAGAGGATGTGCTGAGGGTGCTGATGAAGCTGAGTTGATGTCCATACTCCTGGTATCTGCCCCAGTGTGTCACTCATCCTTTATGTTTCCTACTATAAAGATCTTAGTTTGCTCATGAGTAGCCTTTCTGAAAAGGCTTAAAAGTTTAGGTGTACTTGCAGGACTTTGACAGTTTGGTGCTGTCCAGTGTTGCACTCTTATTCCCTGAATTAATGTATTTAACAGAAGTTTTTCAGGCAGTAATGGGAAAAGTCAAACCGTTGCCACTGCCCCTGAGTTACTGAAGGTTTTGAGTTTCAAGAAACATGAGGGATTGTAACCCCACACTCAACACTTTGGATCAAGTTGCATCTAACAGGAGTAATCAGGTTTTTATCAATGAATGGATTCACTTTAGTTTTTCTTCTTTCCACAAGGCTAGTTATTGCTTGGTATCTAATTGGTAATTTTTCATCTTCTCTTGAAACAGTTTCTGGAAATGCAAGATATATTTTTCTTGAGAATGAAGTTGAGGCACAGTTTTAGGCAATCACATATGGTTAGTTAAAAGTTTTATATTTGCAGTTTAAAAGCTTCTACTGTATACAATGCCATATCTTGCATTTTATCAGGGTGATGTGATCTAACAGCCACAGGAGAGACAGAATATCCGGAGCAACAATCAGCTGCTACAGGGCAGTATGATTTGGTAGAGTCCTGTTTGTAGTTACTGATCCTGAGCTGAGGAAATACAGATAGAAAAAAATAAAATAACTAGGAAACTATTTGTGCCTTACTTTTTTTTAAAAATGTCAGGCATTGCTGGAGAAGTCTAGACTTCTGATTTTTCAGTCCTGTTGCTTTTACAAAAGCAAAGAAAGTAAGCATTTTGTATGAGGCTCTTTGTGGTTTAGGTATGGTCTCCTTATTATAGCCAGGTACTTCCTTGTCGGGGAACACTTCCTCAGAGATCTCCAAAGCAACCATAATGAACAGTTTCAAGAATGGATAGAACGGGCTACCAAATAATCAACAACAGAAAAATGGACAACTGCCTCAAGATCTCAGAAGTTTACGTTTTAAAGGATGTTCTGTAGCATAGATAGTGATTTAATGTATTAGTTAGATAGATACTTCCCTGTAACTGTATGTTTTATTTTGATTGGTGTTGGCTACCTAGCAACTCATCCCTATTGGTTGTTTATTCCCTGTTTTTCATTGGCTGGCTGGTGATGCTAACTTAGCGTCGTCACAGAAAGCTGGCCACTCCCCCTTTTCCCATAATTGTATTATCCCCTCCTCTCTTTCCCTCCCCTCTTTCCCCATATTTGCCGTGTCCCGCCCCAAACTCCTCCCCACTTCCCAAGCTCCTCCCTGACCCTAGAAGAGTCCCATACTCTCCGAATAAACTTGTTCCAGCTTGTTCCCTTTGGCTGAGGACCGTGTCCTTCCTTCCCCCCCTGCGGTACGCGGCACTTCCTTTCTCGTAATACTCCTTTGCTCACATCCATAACATAACAGCTTATTTCCTCCCTCTTCATTATCTTGTGTAGTGGACTTAGAGATCCCTCCTTTATCATACAACCAGATGCTTGGGCTTGCAATAAAAAGCATGTGCTATGGGAATACTGGAGAGCATAGTGTGATCTTTGACCCATGTTTTTCTGCTGTTTGCTTCTGTAAAGTCCCTTTTTCCATAACACACTCTGCCTAGTACCACTACCACCATAATATAAAAACCCTAAACCAAGCAAAAAACAAAAAACAGAAACAAAAACAAAAGAAGAAAGTATTTCATTGCAATGGTTTGAAAATACAGTTTAAAATCGAAGGATGTAGCCACTGGATGGTTAAGATGTTTTGACAAACATAGCTCCAGAAAGCTGGCTAAATACACTACTGAATTAGCAGATCAATCCAAAGAATTTGCACAAAATCTGCTGGTTTATGGTTTCTTGAATGCTCTGAGTCGTCAGGTATTAGCCAGTTATGCTACAGAGTTTACAGCATAGCATATACACTTCATGGCCTGTTATAGCCATAATCCATATTTTAATGCTTTATGTCAGGCATCCCTGCTGCCCTCTAACCATTCTTTAATAATAAGACAAAAGTGATATTTTAGGGTAACAGTTAATAAATAACGTGACTTATCCAATCACACCTTTCACTAAAATATTATTATCTTTTGACAGGTTCATTACTGTAGAGACATCAGGGACTGATGAAACATTGTCTAATTCTACCACTAGTACATTTTCTGTAGTTGTCTTTCTTTTAATTTAATTCTCCTACTCTGAAAGCATACTGTCCGTTGCAATTATTGAATGAGCATTTAATCTAGCATAACTAAGGCATTTTAATCTTTTCTTATGGAAAAATGATTAAATGGTCATAACATTGCAATGATGTGAACTCATCTACTCCTGACTTTGAGAATCAAAGTTTTCTCCTTTCTGATAACCAAACCTCAAGTAACATTATAGCTTTAGTGCAGAATGTTGGCTGCCTGAGCAAGAAGAGGAGTGTTACTTACTTCACGATGTTGCAGAGTCAGAAAAACAATTTGTGGTTGTCAGTCACTTTTGGTAGGGTTGTTTCTGGGCAAATCCGTATGTTGGTGCCTTTTGCTGTGTAACATTTTTTAAAAAGATACTATTACTTAAATTGGAGGTGTATGAATAGTACAAACCCAAAAAGTAACAGATTGAAACAAAGCAAGAAGCAAAAGAAGTATGTCAAAAACCGAATGCTGATGTGATCACATGCCAAGAAATCCATTTCTTGCAGTCTGGGTGTTCTTTTTGTCTGACATTACATGTACAAATTTAATAGGAAGTGGATTTCAAATACAGAAACATACATGCAGAAAATACTGGTTTTCAACTTTGCCTGTAAAATTTGACTAGAAACAGAGTCCATCCCTACCAAAAAGGCAATTGGATAAGAAACCCAAATTAACTATTCCAGAACAAAACAACAGATCTTATTTCCTTTTCTTGCTGAGATGGAGCTGATATCTGTCTAGGAAAGGAGTTTGTGTTGACATCATGGAAAGGGGCAGTAAGTTCATTGCTCTTTCAGAACATGCTGCAATCTCTAAATTCCCCTGGACAGAGTGTATTGGATATCCACAGAGCACTGCTTCAAATCAATTCACATACTTTAAAAGAGATTTTAATAATGGCTAGAATTGTGAAAAAGAAAAGTAAATTTAACAGAGCAATTTACTGCTCACTCCAGTCTCCCGAAGATCCATTTTTTAATTCCTCATTATTTGTGTCTTAAATAGCTAAATTTGTACACTTTATAATAGATGAGGATATGTAGTTCCTAATCTTTTACCCACATAATAAACAAAAACTTAGGTAATGAATCACTGTCTTTTCACAGAACTATAAGTCATACTTCTATATTTAAGGAGAAAGTGCTGATACATTTGTATACCCTGCAACAGGCTTTAGCACATACTAAAAGTATGATTTGACCAGGCTGATATTTGGGTTGTCACCATTCAATAACTCTGCATGGTAAGCAAGGATGAAACATGTCTTAGTCCATCCCTGCAGGAAAACACAACTGTCTACAAAAAAATCTTATATTAATGCTTTTTTTTTTTTTTTTAACTTAAAGTTTTGATTTGGAAATGTAGTTGAGCAAATGGTCAATGTGAGACAATTTGTGTAGAAGGAGACCAGCTTCATGTTTAGCCATTGCAAATGACAGCTGATTCTGACACAAGAGCATCTCGAGAGATTATAATGCTCCGAAATCCAGCAGAGGTAGTAATGGCAAATTGCATTAGCTCCTACCTTCCAGAAGTGCCTTTTAAATTCTCCCCTAAATTCTTAGCTCATGGTTTTGGAGGACAAACATCTTTTTTCTAAAAGATGCTTCCCAAGCACATTTCCTGCCATACTAGGCAAAAAAGGGGGGTTAATTCCTGTTGCCATTGAAGGATTCATCTAATATTTCTCTTTTCTGGCAGATACTGACAAAAACTGTGCTTTGTGTGAGAGCAACATGGGAAACTGAGTAAAATTTAGCTTTAACAGAAACTGTAGAAAATCTCTTCTTTAACTTGAAGGCAAATAATTATGGGCATCTTCTTTCATGTTGACAATGTAAAGTGTCTAAGACTCCTCTATTCTTCCATTGCTATAATAGCAATGAATGGCAAAGACTACTTCTCTTCAGTTTTAAACATGCTCAGTCATTAGGAGTTTGCAATTCAATTCAGACTTAAAGGTTACAGTGACTGTATGCCACTGGGAAAAGATCAAAGCAAGGAAAGGAACACCTGAGTCATGTCATGGAGGAGGGCCACTTTGCAGGCTTGAACATTTACTATGGTATTAGTTTATACTTTTGATCTTTTAAAGAAAAGGGTGGATGACCTTTAAAAATATCTGGGAAAACATATATTAGCTTTGCATGAATTGATTTCTTAAAACTTAAAATTATTATGGAATGAGCAATAATTGCCCATATCTGCGCTCATACTAATACCGAGAGCGCATCTGTTTTTAGATCTATGTTGCATGTTTAAACAGAATGAGGTGTCTCTTTACGAGGTATCTAAGGCAACATCAGGAATGGGAAGACTTTAGTTAAAAAACCCCCAAACCAAAACAGGCCCTCTCTGACCCTTTAGCTGTGGCAAGGTGAACAACCCAGGTATTTTCTTTCTTAACATGGAATAGGTGATTTGGGATAGATAGTCTCAGAATAGATAGTTTTGGAATAGATAATTGGGAAAACTGTTCATGGTGTTGGATCATGTAGCTGGAGAATATGCCTCCTAGTGATAGGCACTGGAGAGCAGGATTTCTTACTGCCTTCTGCCCAAAAATGTGGCAGAGAACCAGTATTTGTGTCTTGCTATGTGGTGACATAATTTATTCCTTTTTTTCCACGTCCTCAGTCTTTGGGCAATCAGTGGTCTTGATTTGTTTCATGCCTGTGATCAAGGGAAAGATGATGGATCATTTATATTTTCTTGTTGTAATGAGAGATGGACATTGGTGGAAAAATGCTAAAAGAAGGCTGTCAGTCATCCATATAGCTCTCCACTCTTTCACCCTCCAGTTAGGAACCCTTTTCAAAGGGAAGATGTTCTGACTGGTTCAATAATTTTTTAAAAAGCTAGCCAAATATTTGGTGTATTAGCATTTTATTCACAGCTCACAAGTGGACTGTTGAAGCAAAGCTGTCCCTGACTCTTCTTACCATTTTGGTTCGCATCACGGGGTAGTTTAAGGGTCTGTGAAATTTTTCCTTTTGGGTGAAACTAAACTAGGAGACACACTCAAGGAATGCCCCTAATGCATTATATGTGGTAATGGGTTTGAAATTATGGGCCCAGTTTAGTAACCTGTCATGACCATTTAGTTTTATGACTCAAATCCAAAATAAGGGCAGCAATTCGCTTAAGTCATAGTTAGCTTAATGACTACATCTTCTACAAAACTTACCTCTATCTTCCTTCTCTCTCCAACTTTCACATTTCCCAAAGTCACTTCCTATACTAAACCAAAACTTACTGTCTTTCCTTCTAATTAAAAAGCATGCATCATGTTTATTCAGCATGACTTGAAGAAGTTTTCAACTAAAAGAGCATTTATTTGCTAAATATGCAGATTCATTCAAACTCAAACTTTTCAAAAACCTGGTAAATTATCAGTCTTTTCTGACTTTATCTGTATTAAAAGTATCCCTATTTCCAGCACAAAACAACTCATTGCTTAGTAAGCTAGAGTAATTTACTGTAAACTTTTGAGAAAGTCTGAAACTTAAAGGGAATATTTTAACTGCTTTAATACAATTTTTTTCCCTGAATCTCAATGTGGGAAAAATTTCAAAAAGCTGACATTTGTCCCAGCTTGAGGATGAAAAAAATAGAAATCTAGAAATATTTTGCTTAGCAGTAAAGCCATATGGTTAAGAGGAGCAAAACGCACATATGGCAACAAGATCATCTCCTGTAATTCAACCCATTAGTGCAAGAAATTTGCTCAGACAGGTATAGAGTTTGAGTCTCATTTATGTTGCTGCCACCCCATTCTTGTCTGGCTATAAAAAAAGGTCCTGAAATGCTAACAGCAAATATAGCATATGCTCCCAATAAAAGGTGTCAAAATCTTTTTGCTTCCTTACACCAAATTAGTGCGTGTGTAATGTATGTGTATTTGGGCAAAACCTCAGTCTCTCTCTCTATCTCTCTCTGTCTCTCTCCCTTTCTCTCCTTCTCTCTCTCTTTTTTTAATTTTTTTTAAACTTTATGTTATTTTTATTTTACTTGGTCTGAAGTTAAACAACTGTAGAAAGGCCATAGGATGATTGCAATATTTTTACACTAAAACAGATTGAAAATCAATATATTCTTTAATTCGTGCATATTCCCTTTTCCTACAGGAAATCACTGTTTTGACAATTCCTTATTGTGCAATGGCTTGATCACACTGCCTGTGGAGAGACTTCTTCATGATGAAGCATAAATACAATCACAGATTAATATCTTTTGTTTCAAAGGGGTTTTTGGTAAGGGTGCTTATTGGTCAGTAAACCTAACAAAAATTATGTATTTGCTTTATATATCAAAGTCCTACTGCTGACTTTGAGGCCATTTCAGTATCTTCATCATAATTTCTACATGTTTATCCCAGTTTCCTGGAATACTGCTGACAATTTACCTTGACAAGGCTGAAAGTCTTGCTAGTTCAACTGTCAGGCTGCAGAATACTGTCGTTAGGGAAACGGTGTGGTGAAAGAAATAGGAAAGAGTATCCCTCTAGCCTGATGAGGGATCTCAGGTAAGTCCCCCCAACTCTCTGTGGTTCAGATACTGAGATACTGCTTGTGTCTCTAAAACACTTGAAAAGCTGGATAGTATTAATGGAGAACACTAAGTGGCCCCGGTATAAAGTGGTCATTGCAGATGGCAAACAGCAGTATTGTTTCTCGAAGGGTATCCTTAAAGTTGTACTGCTTACAGTGAGAAATATTTATCACCATGAAATTCCCACAGACTGGGGCTTCTACACACTCTATCTGCAAGTTTCAGCAAATCCCTGTCTTCCAACCTCTGCACAGGCAGGTGAAATTGAGCTTTTACTATCAGACGTGCTGTACTAGCTTGTATTACCTAACTTTATTGCAGAGAAGCCAAAAGGGAGAAGATAGAGTAGTTGGTGAAGTCAGATATGGAGAGCACAAAGCAGTACATGGTGCTACCAACACCCCCCTCCACTCAGTGGCAACTGAACTGGTGGTTAGTTATAGTGACTGTGAATTTTGTGTATTCAGATTCAATGACTAACCCTTTTTCTGACTTTATATTCTCTATTCTAAACTTCCTGGCCACTGCAAAATTAAAGTCTTCCTAAGCTTTTTCTCAGAAAGTTCTTTATCTAACATAGTAATTTAATTTAAAAAGTAGCTCTGAAAATCACAACAAAATTGTTTAAACACACTGTGAAATTGTTCCATAGATATATCTCATTTCCTTTTGTTTGTTATTTATTTTCATGTTCAACAGCTTACTATCATTCAGTCTTTGCCCTCAGGTTTGTTTGGGAACATGGATTAAGAAGACTGTCCCAGGAGTAGATTTTACTGTCAAAACCATCAGGATCTGTGTAAATCCATTGCATATGTTTTAGGGGACAAATTAACAATACTATCTAAGTCTTTTGATAATGCAATAGCTAGCAGGTATGCATAAAGAAACCATGAGCAGCATCTGACACTATTCAGTATCAGTAAATGGTTGTTTAAACATAAGAAAATGATACAAAAGTTCGGCTGATTTTAAATGCCTATGTCCACAGAACTTAGAGAGAGTAAGTGAAATTTTTCACAGGATGTGAAGATTATTCTGGACAAGAAGCTAGAATGACAAAACACATACGTTTTCTGTGGTTGTGGAAGATTTTTACTGGGACAGATGATGTATATTGCTTCTGCCTTACATATGTATCTAGTTTTGTTCTAATGGAGCATTTGAGATATCAGAAGGTTGTCTGCAAAGCTTGTGGAAGGACTCCCCACCCAAATGCTTTCAACTATATTCACCACATGAAACCAAGCAAGCAAGAGAAAATGACCACAGGAACAGTCAATATTTAGCCTAATTTTGATTTTTCTGTAAACAAACCCTCTTCTGACTAAGAGTGTCAAGAAATATTGCCATTGGTCCTGTGATAAGTTACTCTGAAGGTATTTATATAACATAGGTCCCTGACTCCTGCTCTAGCCTCTGGACTATGCCAATTCAATGTTGTTCTGCTTTTTCCTGTTGTTTTCAGAAAGCATCAACTATGTTTTGGCTTGCTTCCCAGAAAATGTTTTTCCAGAGCAGAGATTTTGACCCTCACTAGGGAAAGAGACATATGAAATAAAAATAAAAATTAAAAAGAGGTACCAAATCGAACACTGGAGATTCAGGCATGACAAGAAAGTTATAGGCAGTTTGAATGGTAGACCTTACCATTAGTATGACCCCTTAACCCAGGTCAGACTTGCACACCTCCAAACTTGGATTTGCTTTAGATGGCCTGTGCTTACTCTTGGGGTGTCTTGGCTTTGCATGCCAAATATTCTGAAAGACAAAAGTCTTTTCAAGCTTCCCAGGAATGGTCACTTCAGTTAGTGGTAAAGACCCCTATAGCAGCAGATTAGAGGTTCTGTGATGGGTCTCCTGAGTCTAGCCTACCTACACCTAACTTAACCACGAATGTGTTGATGTTTTGAAGTGCATGACTTTGGAAAGACATTATGTGAGGTGCTTGAGGAGTTCTTCAGTTCAAACTGTAGTGTACTTGCATTTAGATGCTTGGAAGCTTAAGACAGTCTGGGACTTAGGCGAAAGTTCAGTGCCTTCTACCTACAATGTATTGTCTAAACTATAGGATTTTTCAAAAGCATTAAGTGTGTTCCATTTATAGCAGGAAGCAAACAAGAGCAGCTCAGTCTGATGAAAACCTGACTAAGCAGACCCTCAGCCAAAAAAAAATTAAGTAGAATTAGTGTGAGGGGTGGTCTTCCAATAACTTTTAATGGAACCCTTAGCTGATCCAGTACTAGGAGTAATAAAGCACAGCATGAGTCACTTTATTTAACCTATGAAGGTACTGTACGTATGTGTCTGTATTAATTGTCATCTCCATCAAAAGACGCCTGCTGGCACTGCCAACATTTTGAAGCATGCATGCAGGGATCAGACACTTCTAGGTCTTTGCCCTTTGCTTATGTGACACTGATGTTATATTAACAGTAAGAAAGAAGGGGTTGGTGTGAAACAGTGCATTATATAGGCAACTCAAGCACACACTTAGGCTTTCACCACGTGCATTGGTGTAGGAAGACTGGAGTCAGACCAGGATTTCCAAATTTCTGATTATTGAATATCAGTGTTGTGTGGGAAGGCATTCAGTGTTTTGTCTTTTTTTCTTAATTAGGGAATAGCCTTTGATCATAAAGGTAATAGTGGCAGGAGACAGAATGCTGTGAAATTCATTCCCTTTATAGGGTAGACAAAGGCCTTTGGTTAAAAGAGAACAACTACAGACTGGAGAATGGCTTGGCTGAGGAGTATGATGGCCTGCAAGGAACGTTGTCATTGGTTCCCCTCTTCATAAGTCAGGTTGTCAGTCCTTCATTTTCAACCTCTCCCTTTTTGTTCATTCCAGTTTTCTATTTTTCCCCTTCCTCAGTGCCTCGAGTCAGGCACATCAGTTCCCTTTTGCAGCCTTTTGTGTTCATTGATTGGATGCTGTCATCTCCTCGACTATCCCTATCTGCAACTGAGCCCTCCAAACCTGTGCCTCTCCACCCTCCCGCTCGACGAACCCCTCACTACCCCTTACCCTGGGCTGTCGGCATAATGAAGGCTTGATTTCAATACTTCCCCTCATTTCTCTGTTCACTGCTCTGCAGGTTAATGCAGATTCCAAACTTCAACAAGCAGCTGTTAAACATGTCATTAACACTGCTTCGGCTGCAAATGAAACTCTGCTATTGGGATTATTCTGGGAGCTATAGTTTTGTGATGAGCTTTGTCAATCACAGCTGACCTGCTGTGTACAGAATGAAACTCAGATTATCTTCTTTCTTCCTCAGACTCTTGTCATTTTTTCACAAAGAATTACTATTCTGCTCCCCGAAAGATTGATTACTTGCACAAATAAGAGAGTCTGAGACATTAATACAAAATTCACAGGCTTTTCTTTATCTCAAACCTGCAACTCCCTCTACATTTCCTCCTGGTAATTATATTAGAATTGTGTACACTAGGAATTGCCATCTGATTATTATGAAACTAGTTTTGTCATGACAAAAATGAGCTTAAGTCTTGTTTTTTTGGAAAATGATCAGTACAGTGCACTGGATGAGAGAGAAGGAGATTAAATCCAACTTGCTTTCATCCATGAATGCTTTCATCTCTTTTTCAAACACAGGAAATGATTACCACTGCTATAAGCTGCAGTTCATATGAGTGAAAAAGGATAAGAAAATATTGAAAATTCTGTAACCAACAGTAGGACATAATATAGGTCTCTGGTACCCACTGAGAGACATGTACTTTATTTTTCTATGCTGGCAATGTCAAGGGTTTCACATTTTAAGAGTTGTCTTCTACTGAGGTGTCGTTAAGTACTGTAAAATATGTTAATTGCCATTTTTCCAGGTTAGGATATTCTTTTGCTGTAAGAAAGCAAAATATTCTAAAAATATTTCACTCAAATAGCTTGTTTTCGTCAGTCACTTAATGAACCTTATTCTTTTTTCTTCTTCCAGTAATTCTAGAATTTTTGAATAGCCCAAAACTGAGTCCAAACTATCCTTTCTTTCATAGTTCTTGGAGTATATTTGAAATTAGGAAACATTTAATATTAGTCTGGCAGACTGACTACAGTTCTTTTTTGTCCTAGTCTAATACATTTATCTAAATATTGGTTTGTTTTGGTTTTAATCCAAAAGTTAAGAAAATTGTTTGACCTCTTGCACAGCACTTTCTCTTCTACTGAAAGATCAGTCCTAATGAGCTCTGCTTCCCATAATACGAAACTCAGTATTTGGAATAGATGCACCTTTGGGCAAGGAATATATTTGAATTTGAGCTCACCTCCTCTAATACTGCAATCCAGTAAACAAAACCATTTCAAGTTTCATTGTCCCTGCCTGACAGATTTCCCTTGACAAGGCCTGTTAGACTTGTGTTGCAAAGTATCTCCTGGTATCATTTTCTCCAGATTGCCCTTTGAAGCATATTGGTTTATTAAATGGTGTGCTCAAGTCAGTCAGAAATTCTGACTCTCTCTGGCACCTAAGCCAGGGAGCTAGTAAATGTAAGGACATGTTCAAAGTCATATCATTGCTTCATGAATCATGTTCACACCCAGAACAAGCGAGAAAAACAGACTGAGAAGAGAGTGAGCATGTTTCAGGCAGAGAGGGAAGGAGCCAGCGAGCAAGCAGAAAGCATAAGGTCTGAATTGAAGGGAGAAACCAGGATGATGAAAAGCAAAGGGCTGGTGAAAGGTGGGTTCCTCTTCACTCCTGGAACTGGAACTTGAGCTGCTAATTTTCTTCTCTTTTAACCATTCTGTCTAGAAGAGAAAGGAGGATGATTTGAAGTGTGGAGTGAGTGACAAAACGCTTACCAAACAAAACCCCACAATTATTAGTAATTGAATATTTCATATTTTGAGTCATTCAAGCTGTATGAGCCCCAAATAGCACTTTTAAGTATTCAATTTTTTTCTCCATTGACTTTAATTAAGTTTGCCCCAGGCTGGCAATCCTGATGAACGTGGAAAAGATTTTTTATAAAGGAGTAAGCTTTCTGCCAGTGCAGATTTTTTTTTCTTCCTGAAATCATCCAGCTGTTATTTAAACTCAAACTCTTATTATGTCATCAGGTACAATCTTAGAAATATAAAGTACAGATACATTAAACTGCTGCACCATAAATATTTTCCACTTGGTGACTGTGAGAATTACCATATTATTTCCTGATTCAGATAAGCCTGATGAAACTTAGTGATAAGTGACTGTACATATGGTAACTTCTGTGTAAGGACTGGAATTAAAAGCTTTAATGATAGGATTCACGTACATACCTGCACTAATGCACGAATCTCACATTTTCTTCTTCTCTGTTATTTAACCATTACTAAAGCCTTAACAACAGAATATCCAAAATTACTATGGGGTAAGACAGATTGGAAGCAAGTTTCCTCATTATCAGTGGCATTCTTTTGCTGGCATATGGTGAATTTATTGTGCCCTCCACTTGTTGAACTCACTGCCTAAACTGCTCTTGATGGCAACACGCTCGTGTCACAGAAGACATACAAATCCATGCTGACATTTATCTCCTATCTGTCACCAAAATACAGCTAGTTTGGTAGCTGTGATCTTTCACCTGAGATGTTAGATATTCCAGTGTTAGTGGTCTTAGAGCACACCGGGGTCTTATGGAAGCAGTGACACAGATATTTGAAAAAAGCACTTTCTTCATGTCAGAAAAAGCACTTTCTTCATGTCAGTGAGCTGGATTTACTGTCTGTATTCTCTGTCAATATTATTTGCTAGACTTCAGTCTAGCTATTCTGATTTATAATAGTGGTGAGTTAAGATTTAAAAAGCCCCGTGACCTGGAGTGCTAATGAAACTACAATTATGACAGAGTGAGACATCAAGGGGAAATAATCCCTGCAGTCATGCAAAGCCCAGTGTAGAGACCAAGGGCAAGCTGTTATGCATTTGGTGAGACAGTGCTGAGCCCACAGTGCTTGCTAAGTAAATAGGTGGAATGTGTTGGGGGTCCTAGAAACCCCAAGTTTCTATCCCTGAGGTCAGTAGTAATGATGTTGAGGTATATGTTAGAAATTGAGAGTTTGGATTATTGCAAAATTCCAGGGACAATGCAATATATTGAGGGCTTCAAAGGTGGCACTGGTGATAGCTTATTCTGGTGGCTGTTCTGTTGTGAACAGGTAAGCCTCAGCATCTTACAGCACAGAAGGCTTGCTATGAAGAACTGATTTCCCTCATACACTCCAAAATTATTCTTGTTTTACCTAGTTTTATGTTGAAGTAGCTGAGCAAACAAAAGAATACTCTAGGCTCCTCCTGAGATGCTTCAACATTACATTAAAGCTAATCTGCATAACTCTGCCCCTCTTCTTTTCTCCACCTCAGTCCACCTGCTGCAAAGCTTCAGCTCTTTCCAGTAAAATGATGTGACATATCAGAAATCACTTCCTCTGGAGATCAACTTCAAACCAAACTCTTTTTATTTGTGACCATATTGAATAGATTTCTTTGGTCTTCTGAGGCTATGGATATTTTCTATCCCTGTATTTAAAAATTTTGAGTTGCCTTTGCAATCTTTCAGTGACTCTTTTGGCCAGATTTCTGCCTGACTATATCGAGGCACTGACCCAAAAAGGGGAAATTCATATTTGCCCATAACCTACCAGGATTATCTGCTCCAGAAATTGTCAAAGAATTTGCTGGCAGAGCTTTGTTACAATGAGTCAGGCAATTAGTGGGAGGACATTTGGCTTCCAAAATGTGGGCTGCCTAAGCTCCTCTAGCAAAAACTGCTCTATGCACAACCCTGTATGAGTGCCTCTCATGCTGATGTGGAAGTAGTCAGGGTATAGAGGCTGTGTGCGGGTCTTCTGCTACAAATCTAGCTTTGTGCTACATTAGTAGGATACAGTATTAGTAGTAGGCAAAAGCAGAATCAACTTTGAGTGGGTGGTTTTGTGGCTTATCCATATGAACTCAATTTCATCTGTATATCAGTCTGAGCTAATATTAATATTGTAGTTCATGCTAATTAACTTTCATAGTGAGGAAAGTGGCCACACCAAGCTGCCTTGTTTTGGAGTCATCTGTTCAAGACTGGGAGTGTTTTGCTCAGAAGCAGAGTCCTTGAGCATGAAGTGCTAAAGGGAACTATGAAAGGCGAGTATGCAAATCTCACCTACTATATTTTTTGATTTTTTTTTTTAAAAGACATTTTCATGAAAATGGGACTCGTTTCTTTCCCTGGGCCAATATAGGAGAAGTTGGGAGATCCCCAGAGCCTTCTTATCCCTTTTCTGTAGCTTTCAGGAGCCTGGACATTCAATTTCTCATCTTTGCAAGCCTCTAAACTTTTGAGATTGAGTGGCGTAGTCAGTAGCAACACAACTCATCTCCTATGTACTAGGCAGGAGGACAACATAAGAGTCTGAGAATCTGTTGAGCAAGCAGAATTTAAATGGCCCTACCCAGGCTGCAGACAAAAATAGATACAAATTCAGTGTGAGAAAAGGTGGGTTTTTTTGCTGTTGCCCCAGTCTAGTTTTGGAATATTTGGGGTTACCTGCACTTACAGATCTCATCATACCACAATTATAAAGTGCAAAATTATTTGACTATTTTCTATGTCAAAAAGACAATGTATTAAAAACAAGTCACAGACAATTCTTTTCCTGTAAAGGTTAGGGATTCTCAATGTACATTCAGAGCCATACACACAAGTGCAAATAAGTCAACTACCACAGCTATTTAATCAGGAGCGTTTGTTGATTTGAGCAGAGCCCCTATGCTGTGAAATGAAAAAAGAAAACCAAATTTTCTTGAGCAATCTTGCTGTTCCTGCTTCAGGTGCTAGGCCATTTCACTAAAGCAGCTCAGACGAGAATGTCATTAGTTCCTAAGCCCCAGGTGAATTTGCCACTGTTCCACATGATTAAGCCAGATAATTGTGTGTTGATAGCGAATGTGGTTGGTGAAATACAATTTCTAGGACCTTCCTAAACAAACACAATGTAGAAGTGAGTCAAAGTGCTGTCATTTCAGTCCTTTGTCACAGGCTTTGCACTTGCAGACATCTCTGGTGAGGACTGGCAAATAATTCTGTGGCGTGTCACTGTGCTCTTAAAGGTGACCTGGCTCAGAAAGTGGATCATACATCTTTTGGCATGCAGTTTAGGGGAGGAGGGGGGAACAGGCCTAGCTAATGTGCCCATGAACAACACAGATTCTAACATTAGCTCATTTTAAACTATGAATGCTGGAGATTGCTTTGTCTTTGAATAACGTTACAATTCCAGACAGTACTTTCAGAAGTGATTAAAATGCCACAGTAATGTGCAATTATATATCCTGAGAAGCAAGTCAGTGAAAACTTTTTAAGAGCTATTTTAAACAGTGTTTATCTATCAGGGCAATGCAGACCCAGTAAGCAAACTTATGGGACCGTATCCTGTCTCTGCTTACTTTCTTTGTGACCTTGAGTGGGTAACTAAAGATTTGAATTTTGACCCTGATCCTCGAAGATGCAGAACTCTATATCCAAATTATTATTTTTTTAGATTATAGGTAGATATTCAGTGGCAGTGATAGCTTTGGCTGGCACAGTACTGCCCTTCTGCTCTGTGGGCCACTTGTTTCTGCCCTGGTGCTGTTCTGGTGCAAACATGTACATAGTGAGTCACAGCTGGGGACTCACTTGGCTGAAACGTAGGTACTCTGCCCCCAAAGAAAGGTATTTTTTCAGCATATCTGGTTCTCTGGTCCTGTCAGTCACATGGCTCACCAGCATTTGTGCAAGATGTAGAGGTCAGAATAAACAAATGTGTTTAGGGCTGTGGAAAGGGAGGAGAAAGCAAGGGAGATAATTATGTTGGCACTGCTGCCAAAAAGCAATTGTGATTTTACTTGTAAAAAAGAACGGCTAATACTCAGGTTAGCATTGTGCGGATTGTATGCTGTAGTAGCATCTCTGACATCTCTAGATGAAAGTCACAGTAGAGATGGAAGGCATTAGTGGATTGATTCTACACACTTAATGCTGGTTGAAAGATGTGCAAAGTGACTAATTTTTAATAAAAGAATCCATTTTTACAAAAGGAAACAAGCAGAAAGAGACATAAGAGAAGCTGATTTTCCTGTTTTTCCTACATTATACCTTCTGTATTTGGCAGTGCCAAAAAAATATGTCCTTTGATGTTTAAGCTGCAATTTTTTTTTAAGTTACCATGCTTATTGGAAGCTGGGAAAGGTGGAATTGTTTCTGAGACAAAGTGGTGCCTCTAAAACACACTGTATTTAGCCTGGAGATGCACATTATGAGTCCACTGGACTTTGCACAGCAGCCTTTAAAACAAAAATAAAATTAAAACCTGTACATGAAAGCATACACATGTATGTGTTTGTGTGTGGACACATACATGTGTCTTTATCTTACCTACAAAGCTGTGTTTGTCAGACAAGAGAAGGAGAATATAAGCAGGGAAGGAAAAGGACTAAAGGTGCAGGAAAATAGGAAGGCTCCTTGCCTTTTTGAGTACTTTAGAAATATTTATCAGATCATTATTTTTAACTCTTGCATTTCATTCAATAAACAGGCATATATTATATACAAACAGAATCCTGTAGTATTACCTGGCACTCCTCGTGCTGGATGAGGAAAGGAGTTTTGTCTTGTGATTTATGATGCCATTAGATGTTGTCTGTCCATCTGTGCAAGCTAAACATTTCCACTGTGCATTCCTCCTTCCTATGTGTGTCTTCCCCATTCCTTTTCTAACAGACGCACTTTCTTAGATCACACTGATTGTGTATTTCTCAAGACACTGAAGGAAGAGTCCCTCAAAAGAGCATTTCAGCTTCATTTCATGACCTGGCTGGGGTATCTGGGTGGTATGACTCCTGTTTTATCTCCTGAAAGTATTTTTCACCAAAATACAAAGCATTGACTGAGAAAACTATTCTCACCTGCCTTCTGGGTAGTTTGTTAATATTCAAAGGCAAATGAAGAAGCCAGAACGTGTGTACTTTTAGCAAGCAGGTATGGCTTTATCTACAATAAGACAAACTGATTACATTGACAGTTTGGCAAGGTGGCTTAAAGCATATGCTTTCAATTAATTTTAATTAGATTGGAGTAAAAGAAAAATTTAATTTTGATGTAATTAATGGAAACTTTGTTCTCTGTATTTAAACTATGTTCTCTGATTCAGGACAAATGAGATTTGGGGGAAAACCAAATACCTTGTATAGGTATTTTTGAGCAAAGGTGCTCAGAAGTGCCACAGGGATTGATAAGCCATATAAAACATAGACAAACTATGTTATGCAACAAGCTGAGTATATGTTTAATTAATTTGGGGAGAGCTAAAAATAAATTTTTGGGTTTTACCCGGGTATAAACTTTGTGATCATTCATCCTGCTGAGGAGAAAAAAAGAGTCTTGCTAACAACAAGTCTTTTTAAAGACAACTCTTTTGTAAGTGAGATTTTATATTTTAAGTATATTCATCTGTGTCAAAAGAAAAATAAATTTCTGATTCTTCACAAATTGTTACTAACAATTCTCAAAGGAACCAGACAGCTGTGGATCCAAATGGCCAGAGTAGAGTTCTTAAAGCAACTCCAAACAATATTAAAATAAAGGAGGGAGTGAAAAAAAAGCCATTGTCTACACTCCTGTCAGAGCTGCCCTAATGGTACCACAATGTGCATTTTAGAAAAACCAGAGGCAGTTTTAACAACTTCACATAATTGTGTGAAAATAGCCTTGATCTCTCCTTAAACTGTTAAATCTTTTTAATGCTTCTCAAAAAAAAAAAAAAAAAAAAGAAAAAAGGCAGCTCCAAATGGTTTAATGGTTTTAAACAGCTTTGATGAATGTGAAAGTTATCTCTCTGCTTGTAATATTTCCAGAAACAGTGCTATTAAGTTGATTTGTGCATGGACACAGATCATTAGCAAGTTGGACCCTTTATGTTAAAAAGGGTCTAGTCATTGTTTAACTCTTAGGATGAAAACTATGTTCTAAGCAGGCTTTTAGAGGATAACGATTGAGTTCGATAAGATGAGGCGTTGATCTCACTTACCGTTAATATTCAATGTCATGGGCATTGCATGTCAGAAACCATGTTGGTCACTGACACAGACTTGCCTTTTGCTTATGCCTGAAGGCAGTTAGCATCCGTGTGCTGAGCAGTCTCCTGACACCTCCTGTGGCACAGAGGATTTTTCCATCTATCACTGACAGTCTTTTCCACTTATTGGAGGTGATCGTATTCCTTGAATTCACATGGCAACCAACCACAGGATCATCCACAGCTACCATACACACAAGCCCACAGATCTGGTCCCCAGACACAATTCAGAACAGCCATCTACTCCCCATTACTTCTTGCTTTTATTTTAGTGAGATGGTTTTGACTTTGGGCACTCAGAAACCTACATTTCCCCTTCTCTGTCTCTTTCTGAATTCCCAGAAGACAGGCTGTTTTAATGCCCATCCATATCTAGGGACCAGAGAATAACAGTCCACAGCTGCCATGTCATTCTCTTTTATTGCTGTTTAATTAGTGACTGCTTTTTTTTTTTTTCCCCTTTTTCCCTGTTAAAGAAAAACAGTCATTTGGCTTTCATAATATTTCAACAGAGTTCCATACTGAAGACTAATGTCACAGTTTCTTGAATATAAACTAAATGAGCTAGAGCCACAGATTTAGTCTGCTACCCTTTTGTCTAGCAGATTCAGACAGATGGTATCAACCAGTTGGAACACTCTTAGTTATAAGCCATTAAGATGAGCAGAGCCTTAAAAAATAGGTAAGTACGTATTTGCTTATAAAATGAGTTTCTAACTACTGAACAGTGTAATTTAGTAAAAAGGAGGCAAACCAATTTCTGTTATGAAACTGTTGGAATACCAATTTCTGACTCTGGTGATCAGAACTATTCTCATTTTCAGCTTGCTTTATTGTAAGAATGACTGAATTAGCAAAGAATGCCTTCCTTTCACTTACAGTAGGATATTTCTTAGACATCTGGATAACTGAAGTTCAATTTTTAAAAGCATGCTCCAAATCTTCCACAGATTTCAAGAGGTTTTGATTGTGCCATTAAATGCCCATCACCACTGCAGATTTTCTTGGGTTTGAGTGAAAAGGAGAAAGAAGAGACTCTTATAAGCAAAAAGCAATTTTGTTAAGCTATGCTTTCCTCTAGATTTATATTATTTTAATTCAAGCTCTTCAGGACAAAGACTATCTTTCCTTAACTGTCTGCAATGTACATGCAAACACTGAAGTCCTGTGCTTGATGGGGTCTCCAGCTTCTGCTATAAGGCAAATAAAGAATCCAGCTTGATTTAGTCTTCTAAAACATCTTGACTTTGCCTCTTAAACTGCATGTTGCCTTTTAAACTGCAGGGCTCTTGAGGCAAGGTCTGACTTTATTTGTTTAAGGTAACACGATATATGCTGTTGGAGTTTAATTATGAAAAGAAACCCAAAATGTAATGAACCCCTTCATAACAAGGAAACAATTCTAAGGAAAATTTTCCAACAGTTTTAAATGCTGTATGGTATTATCAGTATTAACAGCTTTATTATATCCTTATATTAACAAATCTTACTACAGTGTATTAGTAGCAGCTGGCTCTGCATTAATTATCTACCCATTTAAATGTGACAGTAATATGTATTTATAGTGGTCAGAAAACTTGTCATTATCTTAGCTAACTTTATCTCAGTCAAATAACAGAGTGTTCTAATCTGTAATTATAAAGTGGCACTGGTCATCTGTATAACAACTTAGTAATACACATTATTTTACCCACTGGAGTCCAGAGTATCTTTATGAATGACCACTGCAGAGATACACATCGTTCTGTGTAACATTTAACAGTTACTTTTCCACCTTTAGAAGTCTGGGAAAGTGTGTCTTGCTTGGGGTTGGATCAACACAATTCAAACCCCTTTAGCTTGTTGAACTAAACTAAACATTTGGTTTCAGGTCTGTTCAACATTCTTCTGTGTTGCCCTGCTCTGTAGTTGTGCCTAACATCCTGGTGATCAAGATCCATACAGAAACGTCTCCTCAGTGGATTACACTTCACAAGATGCAACTGAAAGTCTTATTTGGGGATTTGTATAATGGGTGATGTGTTCCTTGTGGCACACTCAAAATATCTGTCCGTAGCAAAAAATTAATAATGCAAGGCATTTAAACTAGCTTTTGTGAGGTATCAAGATCATGTCAGTGAGACATACATTGGTATTGAACTGAGATAAAATAAAATGCTTTGGTTTCATTCAAAAAACGTTACTCAGTATTGCAGTTTTGTTATATTCAGCATTTCCTTTAGATCAGAAGTACTAAAGTGGCATGTTTTGACATTTCTGAACTTTGTGATTTTCAGAAGTTTCAGTAGTCAATGTTTGACTTTCTGTTCCAAATTGGGATAAAAGCAAATATGAAGACAGTGAAATTTTCAGTGGGACTGAAAACACATGTTCTTTGAGCCCTAGCTGTATCCTCATTCCACATAAAAGAGTTTCAGATATTTGCCAGGGATACTGAATTTTTACTAGTTTTACTTTATTTCCTGACAATATAGAACAGTGGGGATGCAACATTTGTACAACAGTAATAGGTGATTTTGTTTATTAGCTGGCCTTCTCAGAAGTAGAAATTTAAGCATGAGAAAATTAAAATTCTGCATATGTTTGAGTTTTTCTGGAGATGTACAAACTTGAGCCTTTCTTCTTGCAATGATTTAGCTTCATTTTCCTCAGGGGATTCAGTGTGTCTGTCTGCTGCATCACTCTCCCTGCATGCTCCTTAAGCAGAAAAAAAGGGAGTAGGAGATGACACTACTTCTGGGAATATCTGTACCATGTGGGATTATACCAGCTGCAGACCTCTTTCTTGGCGACATCATTGAGAAAGGCTTAGCCATAGGGATTCCTGCATAGATTCAGGACAGTTGAAAATCACTTTCTGATTAGTCTGTCATGCTAAGGTGAAATGTATAATCTAGTTTTCTATGTCTTCTACCATTATGGGAATGTGAATAGTGGGAAAGAGTGAAGGTTAAATATCTATACTGTCTTGAATGAACAGAAAAGGAAACTAACGCATTTCAGCCCATCTATCTGGTGTGTCCCATCCATGTTTTCAAGGAGGCATGTTTGCAAACAGTCAAAGCGTTACTCTAGATGAGAAAGAGCTTCTTCTCAGACCTGCCTAAAAGGTTGGAAAATCCATCTTGATCCTGTAGAAAGAAGGGTAAGGACAATACATTTGATTTCAGTGAGCTGTTATGTGTAGCATCCACCATATCCTGCTACCATGACACTGACAAACTTGTATCACATCTCCAACAAACCCCACCCCATTCCTACGATTTAAACATACAATGTATTATTCTTCCTCTCACACAGACAACAGAGTCTCAAAGTGCCAAGGGATGTACAACAATGTGCAGTGTCTCGCAGTGTTCTGTGGAAACCTCTGTGATTCAGTGTGCAGGCATTTCATTTATCCCTGGGCCTTTGCTACTTGGGAACATTTCAGACTACAATGCGACAGGCAGGAAGAATTCCCTTCTCCCCTGGGGATCCTTCCTTGCCCATCTTGGTCTGTGTCTCATATTAGTCATCTCTCCAGCATGGCAGGTAGATATCCTATGTACTGGCAGCTCTCAAGCTACAGTAATTAGGAACAAAAGAGACAGTCCAAAGAATAAACCAGCTAAGGCAAAGTGCAGAGCCACTCAAACAATGAGATGCCTTTACCTTTGAAAGGCTGAGAGTCCACTTTCTGAGAAGAACAGAGGCAGCTTAAAACAGCCTTAGGCTGTTGGCTCTGATGTGAGAAGTGTGCTTACTGTATCACTAGCCTTGTACACCTGTGGTGAAGCTGAGGATGCTGGGGGAGAGCCTTGCAATACAGAGAACATATATGGGTATGGTTGAGAATATGTTGTCAGTGTCTTTTGTATTGTTTTCCTTTATCATTATTATTTTATTTTTCTTTTATACACGGTTATATTCAGAACCAACACTCATAAACAACCAACTCAGGGTACAGTCAACTGTATTCCCAGCTGTCCTGGACCTTCCCACACAAGCCATGCCATGTACATGTCTCCTAGATCTGTGGAACGTGCTGGTAGCCTGAACACCTTAACCTGTCTTCTTGGTGGTGCTATATTGAGCTGCTGTGGTCCCCCTAGCACAAACCTCACATTTTCCACAAAGCAGATGATAAATTTGCACCAATGCCATGTCCTCCCTGCAGAATTTGAACACTCAAGTGTTGCAGCTGCAGAGATTCCTCTGCTATGACCCTTCCTGTAAGACCTGAGGAGCTTGCTTTGCTCTTTGAATACATGGGAGGTTCACCACACAAACCAGTGGGATGAAAGTGTTGCAGGCTGACCAGTTTTATTTTATTTTATTTTATATATTGGTTTAAGTATCAAAGGGCTCTCCTCAGGTGTAGAGCATGGGTATAACCAAACCTCAGTTTTGTTTGGAAAGTAGTTTTTATTATCCATCTGGAGTGTGGGTGAAGGTGAAAGTTGTCAGGCTGTGAAAAATGGAATTGGTGTTGGCTGACCTGAAATAGGCCGTAAAGTTCTATTCCTCACAAAGGCAAGATATATTATTGCTGGAACGCCATTATTCCGCTCCATCACTTTTAAACCTTGTTCCCATTATCTGCAAGTTAAATATAACCCTATGTAAAAACAGGAAGGACAGCACTAAGTTGTCCAGCTTAACAGCACACACTTAAAACATAATAGAGCACTTGTTACTGTATTTTATGGAACGGAAACTCCAAATGTAAAGATGTATTAAGGAAATATCTCAAAGTTATTAGGGAAGGATATTTACAATTACAGATTGCTTTATATTATGCTTTTATGAACATCTCAGGAAATGAAATAGCCCTCAGCTGTAGAGAGTGAAGAGGGAGGTAATTTTCCTTAATACGGGTGATAAAATTAATCTGATTGAAATCGCTAGCGATTATTTCGCAGAATACTGAGTGGCAGTACAATCACTTACACTCTTTTATATTTTTTTAGTCAAAGCTCGTGTAGATGAAAGCTAATTACAAAGTAGTGATGTGAAGCGCTAAGGAAATAGTTTGTATAGCATAGAACAGGCACAGCTAATTGGGGTTTGTGATTACACAGATTGTTGTTAGGGAGAATTAACTACCAGCAGTCTCTCCTGCAAAGCTTCTCATCAAGGGAAAGTAAAAATAGACACTGGATCTGTTATTTATCTAATTATGCTATGAATATTTTCACAAGCATGTTACACACTCTCAAATGGTTTGTTGTTCAAAAACTTTCAGTCTCATGTTGCTTCTGATCAAAGTATCAATATGAAGTTTCTGACATTTGGGTTTTTTTCACTTAATATTGCACACCCAGTCCTCCCACGAAATTATGCCTGAATGAAACTGAATGGAATGAATTTAGGCATTTATACTTAATGCTGTAGCTACCAGAATACAACAAAATGATTATTGGAATGGTGTCTGGACAGAGAAGATTGCAGTGAGTGACCAAAGTAAAAAAAGCCAAGATAGGCTTGAAACAGCACTGAGAAATATTTTCTTGGCTATTATCATTTGAATCATTGTACAAGGCTGTCAACAACTAAACCCTTGCAAATATGCAAAAAGGAAGGTCTTTGTTTTATGCTGCTCTATACAGAATGGGAAGTGGTGAAGGGAGGAGATGTTCCATATGGAGAACTTGATCTTGCAAACTAATCTGCATGGGAGACTCCTTATGCTGCATGGAGCCTCACTGAAATCATTAGGACTCTGTGTGGTGCAGTGTGTAATCAGGCTGATAATAGATGCTCATTGAATTTGTTACGTTTTGTTTTGCTTTGTTACTGTATTTTACTTGCTGACCTGCTGGAGCTTGCTGAGATTGAAAACTGTCATGTGATGAAGTTTCGGCGAAATCTTTAAGAGCCAATACAGAAAGCCACTTAGAGTTATGATTATTGGTGGATTAGTGAATTAATGGCTCTTACTTAACAAAAGATTCAGCCAACTTTGGTTATTGACAGAATATCTGCAAGTATTTTGGAGGAAGGCCCCTGAAGATCTTAGTAGTGTGTTGCAAAACTATGTATTAGTAGTCCTAACACAAATGTCAGTCTCCACAGTTCTTGGGAATGGGGAAAGCAATAATAAAATGCTTAGGCAGTAGCATTGAGGGAAATTGCAAGCACTGATATCACCATTGAAAAAAAGCACCACACCTTCCTGCGAGCATCGCTTCCTGGAATTACTGCCTCTTGGTGGGAGTCTTGGATAGTCCTATCTCCATGCATATGGCATCTTCCTGTAACAGTCCTCAAAGAACTACTTGAATAACACCCAGCTGCATTCTGCACAGGGGCTGGATGCTCAATATTTGTAAGACATCTTAGGAGAAAACTGCAGCAGAGAAGTATTTTCCATCTGCACAATCTTAATTTTCTGCATTATACAGAATGTACAGTCTTTCAGACTCCGTTTAGAAGCCTGAAGTTGAATGGGTAATTCATAGCAGTTTAATAATTCATTCGCAAAATAAAAGCAAAACATGTTAGAGGCAGCTTTCTGACTTTGGGTGGTCAATTTAAGACAGTTTGGTTTGGATTTGCTTTGCAAAAATTCTGAGTTCCCACAATCTCCTCTTTGAGTTAAATCTGAAATGCCCCAAGTCAGAGGACTATTTTAGCATAAGCTCATATGCTTTTATTTTGCTCTCCTTTTTTCTTCTATTTTTTTTTTCTGAAAAATCCTCAGGCAACAGCTTGCTAAACTGTGAACTGTCCTATAATCCAGGAGTTTCCAAATCTATTTGAACTTACAGCACAGAAGACAGAAGACTTGTCGGTGTCCAAAAATTAATCCTGCTGTGAAAATGACCCTGTACCCAGAGGTACTTCTAGCTGTCTGGATGTCATAGTGGGTGACAGACCCTATATCTTACTGTAGGCCCCAGGGATAGACTATAATCAAGGTTATCAAGGTTCTTGGGTGTTTAGGACCAGGTGACTTGGAGCTGTCCAAGCACCAGCCCTCCCTGACAAGTGTCACCATCACCACAGCCTTACCGACTGTGCTGCTGTGGTGCTCAGTGGGAAAATCCCAGGACAGATTTATACTACCTCTGTGCAAAAATACCCAAAAACATTTGAAATGTAGCAAAGCTTACTAACCATCAATACAAAAGGGTATTACATTTTCACAGAAAACAATAGATGTACCAAAATCTTTGTGAAGGGAAAGTTATAGGCTTTTATACCTAAATAACAACCTGAAGGCTGTTATACCTTTAAATAGAAAAGTTGGCAAGCAACTGTATCTACAAAACCAAAGTAAAATTTTTCCAGAGAAGCTTTTTGCCTTGAATAGTCAATTTAAGGCAATCTGGGTCTGATTTTCCGACATGCTGAATTCCTGCAGCTTTCACTGACTTCACACTGAGATGCCAAAAATCAAAGCAACAAATACAGCATTAAATGTCTGTAGTAATGTTGGTTCCCAAGCCCTTATGCTCCCCTACCTCTTTGAGGAACAGAACTGCTGTCCCAGTGGAGAACCCTATACTTTGTAACTGGCACCCTTCCCTTAAGTCTGGGATATGGCTTTCTGTCGGGTTCCCTGCCTGGTTCTGGATGGAGGGAAGAAGTGTAGGGCATTTGCAACAGCCTAAGTGGACCACAGCCACAGGTAGTACTGCTGGGGACTTTAGCAAACAGCTCCCATGCCTGAAAAGCCCACATTTGCACAGATGCTGGAAAAACTCACCCTCTTCTTCATCAGTGGATCTGTAAGTTCTGCCTCAACCATCTGAAATGTTGTGCCCCTCTGATGGGGGTCATGTAGTGAGTTTTAATTAGACACCTTCTCAAAGAAAATTATTGCAAATACAGACATCAGACCAGTGAAGTGGAACCTCAGGTGAGTCACCCAGGGGGAGGGAGGAAACACAGCAGAGGCTTGCATTTGGCCACTTTTTCTGATCCTATGGGTGCTGCCAGAACTTTGCTGAGATACAGGTATTATTTCCCAGATGTGCTATATGCCTGCAGCGTAAGGAGATGTTATTTTACAGTCCTCTGCAATGGGAATAGGAATAGGAGGAGGAGAGAGTATACAGAAAAGGAAACCTTACCCACCAGTTGGTTTAATTTACATTTGGAAAAGTATCAAAACAGAGTTATAGCAGACAAAACTGCACATGGTAGGCATAATATAAGAGGCTCTCATTTTTTATGTCAGTACACAGAGGACATGCTGGATCAGATAAGTTGTTCACCTTCTTCAGTAAAGTGTTTATTAATTTGGCTAGCTTCAGATGAGCACGCCAGAAACTCTGCAGTAGGTTGTTACAGAGACTACTTGTCCACAGGGAAAATTTCCTCCTAATCCGCTAACTGTTTTCTGCCCTGAAGCATATGAATATACATACTTTCCTGAAAGTCTTGGAATCTTTTTTGTTAATTTGTGCTTCTGCTCTTTACTACAATAATTGTGGATACTTTGGTTATTGCCGAGAGAAGTTCAGTATATGCAGTATAACAATATCATGTCACATACTTGGGCATAAATATTTGCTATTCATTTTATCCAGAAAAATACATTCATGTATAATGAAAAATTATATATTTTTTCATATCCTTATTAATTGTCTGACACTAGCAACACACTGTATTCAATACACATTAGCAGTTTTACTGCCACTCTGTATGAGTAGAAGACAAAAATTATACTATAAGTGTGTATGCAAACGATAGAGGATCTGAACCCATGCTAAGTAATTTTCCTGTGCTCCTCTACTTTGTCCACTCAAGTGACAGCCATTGAAAAGTAAATGGTTTTCAATAAAAATTCTGTAACCTGAAATGAATATCTACAGAATAATTAGAATATCTTGCACATAAAATGTAATAATGTGTCCTCCAGTCATGAAGAATGCTTCATAGCTTATTGACATCCATGGATCTTTAGTGCCCATGAGATGTAACATTCAGGTGAGAGGTGTCACTGTGTCACGTTGCTTAGGGAAATATTCTTACTCAAGCACAAGGTTTGGTACCATGTTTTGTTCTCCTGTACTTCATTGCACCAACCGTGGGCTCTCCTTTGCTCTCCTGGCAGTCCACCCCCCCTAGCAGGTCCTTGTCTGGGACAAAGTGGGCCTTCCTGTGTTTGCCCACCTACATTAAAAGTTCTGTCATCACTCAGGGTCTTGAGGTTCATTTGGTGGAGATAAATTTTATTCCAGCCAACTCCAGTCTTAAGCATTTCAAGACCTACTTAAAGATACAATTCACCAGATGGCTTTTGAGAAAACACAAGCCTCATTGCTAGGCCATGTATCTGGCAGAAATCTGAGCCTTCCTACTCCAAAAGTGACATCTTCACAAAAACATTACACTGAGCCTGTATTGGAGCATCCTAATTCTCAGTAACATTTATACCTTGGGTTTAAATCACAGTTATGGGCACTTTCAGCTCAGAGTAAGAACCAGAAAAATCTGTCTTCCCTCAGTCTCCGTGGCAGAAATGAAACAACCAAAAATGCAGTCAAAAATAACTTTGACTTTACATTTTTAAAGAAACTCTTTGCTATCAACTAATGGGCCAGAACTCAGTAAATTTAATGAACTGCAATATTGATATTAATTGCCATTATTCCTGTGTATTACACAGACATCTCATTAGGACAGTGTATGCAATATAGTTAAAAAATTCTCAGAGTCCACAAAGGACACATGTGAAGGATAAAGGAAAGAAAAAAAAACATTATTTCATCTCATTGATTTTAAGATGACAACCTGAGGCAGAGGACTGAAATACTTACATTGGAGCCATTGACATGGGGAGTCAGTTTCTGCATCCAGTGATACACACAGAGCTCAACATGTGGTGCAAAACCTAAGGAGGATCACTGCTTTGATTGGTTTTCATGTGCACTTCAGGATCAACATTTCTCACTGTTCAATACAAACAGTTGAGGAATGATTTTTCTGTCCTATGTAAAGTTCTTAGTGTTTCACCTTTGCATGGAGGTTAACTGTGAGACCAGCTGAAATTTTTTACTAAGTGTACTTACAGCTCTTTTTCCACTGAATTAAATATCTGCAGTGCTGTGTTTCTGTAATCCACTTCTGTATTTTGATTTCTCTGCTGGCTGACCTGACCCCATACCACCCTCTTATCTGTTTCAGGTGGCACAAGGGAACCTTCCTGCACCAAAAGCCACCCATCCCTAGGCAGGGGGTAAGAACATAAATTGTTTTCTCGTGTCCTGAAAGCTTGTTGCAGTTTTAGTATAGCTACTTTACATGTAGTAACTCAGCCATTTATGAGCATGATAGAAATTGATGCATATACATGGAGGATGAGAGGCTACATCTTAATGTAGACCTTTTTATGATGCAGAATACTGACTCTATGAACAAATAAAGCTCCAATTTATTTACACCTTTAGTTTATTCATAAAAAATTCCTTGTGCATATACTTTACAGCAGTACTGCTTTTAGTTCACACATATAAATTATCTAACTAACATGCACCCACAAGATCTGTAGGATTCATGTTAGTGGTGAGAAATATTACAAATTGCATCCCCTGAGTTTGGATTCACAATGGGCTTGGTCCTGAGATTTTACTGTGATGTTTCCAATTCAATAATACCCAGTAAAGGGGAAGAAAAAGGGAAAAAGCTATCAGTGTCTTTTGGGAGTTTCTTTTCAATTCCTTGCCTGTGGTGCATTTTGCTTGAACATTGCTGTAGTAAGTTTTATCTACATGTTTATCTAGCTGTCTACACCAGAGGATATATTGCCCAGGATATTACTCCCAACCTACATCTAGCTTTGTCCTGGCTCTTAAATCTTCATTGTTACCTAATCCCTTGACAAGCTCTACAGTGTTCAGTTCCTGAGTGCCTCAATACTACAGTACACAACAGATTTGCATGCAGCTAAATCACCCCATGGAAAAGTCCCTTGGTGCCCATTTTCTACTTAAACTAGTGATTAAGTACCTCTATCTACTACAATTTGAAAAGCATCGCCATGTTCCTGAGTCCATATTTTGGCTGGATGAAGAAGGAATTCAGTTTACATGGAAAATACCAAACAAATACCAAAATTTTATTGTGTTTTCACACTCAGTGTTTCCCATGATGATTTTTGTTTGTTTGTTTGTTTGCTGTTTGCTTTGTTTGGGTTTGGTTTGGTTTTTTTTTTTTTTTTTTTTTTTTTTTTTTTTCTGGAATAAAAGAGAGCTAAACAACAAGATTAATAAAGGATAGATGGGAGAGGGGTGCCCCTTCTTTTGGGAAAAATTAAAAAAAATGTCACACCGCAGTTAGTAAAAGAATGAAGTAAATATAAGCATTTCTGTTGGAAGATTAAAAATTTCTTTTCTTTTTCTTTTTTTTTTTTTAATCTGTTATCTGTTTCTGCGTTTCTTGTCAATAAACAGCACATTCAGAAGAAAATCTGTATCTTGTTAAAAGTACCTTCAGATAAAATTTTTTCAGCAACCCAAGAGTAGATATACACATTTATACGGAGATATAGTATTAGAAATCCACTTATTTAAAATTATAACCTTCATAGTTAGAAAATGTTGATCTTTCTGAATGCTAAAACTAAGACTGCAGTTTTAATTTAATTCTCTTATGTATTTTCCTAACAGGACAGTCTTACATTTACATTCACTCTTTGGCTTTGTATGCATTTGCTGGAACAAAGCAGCAGTAACTGTGGTAGATGCAGGCAGATGAACATTTTCCCTGCCTTGAGGGAAAGAGACACTGTTCAAAGCTGCTCCTATCCCATTTCCCTTTCTGCTTGATAGCCCGGAAGTGTGGCTGCACAAATGGGCAACATCAGGGCTCTGCTTTGGCTGATGACTGTGAGCAGGCCAACCAATGTGAGAATGGGTGTCTTCTGAGGTGGAAATATTCATACCTGGCTCTGGACAAGAGCATGGGAAAACATTTCCATTGTATCACCATGCCCCTGACTTGTTTTTAAAGATGATACAAAATAAGAGCACCGGTTTGTTTTTTTTTCCTTGTTTTGCTAGATAGCATCACACCTCAGACACAGACTTTTCAGAAAACTCAGCCAGCTGGCTCAAGGATAGAGACCATGTTAAAGTGGTTAACATTCTTTAGTACCTGAGGTAGTACGAGGCACTAGGATCAAAGTCTATACTAATTAATAAAATGACCGGGGCAGCTTTCTGAGACCAAGTAGATGGCATGCTAATGTCTATATGAGTAAATTCTCTGTTTCTTGCCTTGCCCCTACTGTCATCTGGAGTCTGTCCTTATTCCAGCCTGTTCCTTGAAGAGTGCCTGGGAGACCACTAGTGGGCTTGTGCTGAAAATGTGCTGAGGAGCATATTAGCAATTAAGCAGCATGGATGATCATAGGTCTGGATGATCATAGATCATAGCAGAGAGGCAGCTGCTGTGAGCCATGTGGAGTGATGGCCAGCTTACAGGTGGCTCTGACACAAAGCTGTGACTTGTCTTCCATACATTTTGCATATTTCCAGGGTTCAGTAGGAAAAAAACCCAGGATTATGACAGCAAATAAAAACAAGGAATGAAGACTGTCTACAATCTTATCCATACAATCTGGTCTTTACCTCAGAATTTGAATTTGTTCCATGTTTTGGCCTACCATTTCCAGTTAAAGGAGGTGGAACCAAACTGACTTCCACTTCCTTCTTTTAGGAATGAGAGGATCCAGTATACTAAACTGATCAGCAGGATTTTTGCCATACCAAACACATAGAGAAAAATGGGGTCTTTGTGTTTGCATTCCAAAACAATTGCAGCTATTTAAGCAATAACTCAGGCTCCACTTGGGGCAGCAAGCAGCCAGTTTGAGACATTGACTAGCTAGCACATTCTGGGCTGCTGATTTTTTTGTGTGTAGATTGCAATAAAATATTTTCCATTTTCTTCCACATTTTATGCAGCTGTACTGCCTTTTTTATCTGCTTACCACCCACTTCCCTCTAATGATTTTTGGACCTGTTGAATTCAACAAGGTTTTTTAATCAAACAGATTTGAAAGAAAATGATATCTCAAAGCCATTGAAATACTTAATATTTTCATAAATATTGGCAGCTGAGAAAAAGAGCGTCTTTAACCCCGTCTAAGGCAGGTAGAGTTCAGTTCATACATCCCGTTTGGCAGCAGCAGCTTGCAGCTGATCAGCAATGATATACTGTCTAACAGCTTTGTTGTGTCTTGTCTGGTGTTGGAGAGACTGTGAGGGAAAACTGGGTTATTCAAGGCAGAGCCTTAAAGAAGCAAAACAGACAAATGTATAGGAAAACTCATTTCATTAGCCTGACTGGTCTTAGACAGCATCTAGTCTAAGCTCTAGAGATGTCTGTCAGGGGGACAACCAGGTAACAGTGGACATATCAGTTTCTGGTGCATTACTTAATTTTATTATGACAATTAAGTGGCCCAAGCAGCTTCATCCCAGAATATGTATTTTAATAGTTTCTCAGGATATACATATCTTTCATTCCACTAGCTTTGAAGAATTGCCTTGTTGTGCACACTTGCTGGGCGTGCCTTCAATGCAAGTAAGTGTCATGTTAGCTTCAACTATCCTGAAAAGTCCTGTATACAATTGTACAATTCATTTTTAGACACAGAGTGCATATTGGCACTATAGAAAAAAGTATACTCTGAATACAAATCAGTGCTCAGTCTGCATAGAAATTATTATCACAGGCTATTCTTGGCACATACAAAAGAGCAAACACTACACTTAAAGAATGTAAAACTTATGCAACGTTTAAGGATCTTGTATGCCTGCACATTGTTTAACTACTGTATACATCAGCTTGGTGTGAAAAAAATATCTACTGCACGTCCCCAGTCTCCAACGTGCCTATACAAAATCAATTTATCCCGAATAAGATTATGTCCTGCTTCTCCAAAACCGCTATTTTCATGGCAGATTTCCATGTCAAATCTGAAACATTTAAGGTATAGGATTATTTTGAAGACAAAAAAGATGTTTTATATGAGGAAAAACTGGATTTCCTCATGTTCAAAGATGGCACAAAACACATATGCTAGGAAGATGTTTAAAATGCCAAACTATGCCTAACCGACTCAATTAAACTCCCAGAAAGGAAGGCTGCTATCATTTTCTGATTGACATGGATTAATGTGAATTTCCTCAGGTGTGTTAGCCCAGGAGCAGCTGAGGTTTACCCCAGCGGCTGCAGCCGCAGTCCTTTCTAACCTCACTCATGCTTTCACTTATGTCAGTGGGAGACAGTGTAGGCGCTGCTCCTGACAGCTTTAAATCAGAGTTTCTCCTAGAGTAATTAGCTAATGCATTATTGTGAATTAAAATCAGCTCATTTTAGCATTGAAGGAAGTAGATGGGAATATAGTATAAACCCTGTTTTGACCTCAGCAATGGAAAACTTCAGCCCACACAGAAGCATTGTAACATACTCCGGTGGGGTTGGCTAGAGAGCAACAATTTGGTCTAATGAAAATACAAAGTCTCAATATTTAGTTGATTTTTCATTAGGATGAAGCCCATTCTGGACAAGTCAGAGGAGAGCAGCTCTGAGCTTGGGAGCTTGCAGAGCAGCAGGTCTGGTTAGAAAGAACTTGCCTTCCTCTCTGCAGTCCTCATGGCCAGAGGACATTTGGCTTCTTCATAGCTTCTGTGTCTGGGGACTGAATCAGTGCTGCATTCTGGACATGGGACTGTTCCCCCACCAGCTCTGTTTGTTTCTGTAAATGAAAACTGAAATGTTTAATCCCTAAATGCCTCTCAGTGTGACCAGTACAGTCCAGGATCCAAAACTGTGGTGGTAGCACAGGCATACAAAAGAAAACTCCCCAGTTAATGCTGGGTTATATTTTGCTTCTTTTATATATGCCTCTACAAAACCTATATAAAATACAAGCACCAAGCTTGCTTTTTGAAGGTGTAGTAGATGCATCATATATAATAAGCTCATAGTTCTGAGACAGGCCTGTGACACTTGATCTTTATCCATTGTAAAGTGCTGTTTGCTGCCACTAATGATTTGTGGTCAGGTAGAACACATGTTCAAATAATGTTTTGTGCTTCTGCTAAAGCACTTTTTCTGTAATTTTTGGTTTAGCCTTCATTTCTATTTTATATGTTCCAGGCTAGTCTCTAACTTGCAGGCACGTCCCAGGCTTAGATAATCACCCATGTACATGTTAAGAAATGGTGTGTCTGTCAGGTATTTATAGTCTTGCTCTAAATGAAGTATTTAGGGTTTTGCCTTGACTCTACACTCTTATTACTTATTTTACAACCTATTGTTTTGTCGTATCAATTGTGATGAAAGGGTATCATTCTGATAATGTATTATTAATAGCTATGCATTAATGATTATAAACCAATAGCTGAAATTATGTTTTTTTCTGTAAATATTCATGTATCAGCAAGATGAAATCTTATATAATAATTAATATATGAATGTTTTCAGCAAATGTAAATAATCATACAAGCACACAATGGTAAAACATGAGTACTCTGTGCTGCATGCAGAATTTAGTTACAACCTGTTTTATTCACAGAATTAATATTTTAAATAACCAGAGTTCTGAGTATGTATGCCTACTCATTCTAACAAATAAGTTGATGAGGTTTTCCTCATGTACTCTATGCTGCTTAGTATCCAGAAAAGAACAGGAACAGATGCCAGCTGCTGAATGTTAGTACTGTTTAAACCATTGAATGCAGAGGCTTCGTACCAAGAAAATTATCAAGGACAATACTTCTGAAAAAATGAAAACTACCATATTTTGCTTTTCAAATTAGAGGAAAACAAGGCATAATGAAAAAAAAAATGCATACCACAGAATTGATTCTTATTATCAGGCAATCTAACCCGGAGTCCACTTCATTGTAAGTCACAGCCCAAATCATTGCTTCAGAAATAAGTAAATTTTTTTTTTATCTGTGGCATGAAGTATCATGACTTGCCTTGGTACACTGCAACTTGGAAGCTACTGTTTCACAAAGTTTGTTGGTAAGATTGAGATGCCTTTCTTAGAGTTATGGTTACAGCTTTATTACCCCTCTGGAAATTAGCCCTCTTAGGATGAGATCTTAATGGATTTTTTTGGTTTACTCTTCAGGATGGAGATCCGATTTTTACAAGAAAACAATAATTTCCATCTTAAAAAAATTTCACAAGTAGGCATGCAAATGAGACCGTAATAGTATGGAAATATGTCCTGTGTTACCATATTAAGAATTTGGATAAAATAAAAGGTGTTCTGCATGGAGAGTATGTGTTTGTTTCCTGCAGTTTGTTCAGTCATATCATTGCCTTCTGAAACTTGAAATGAGTCATTATGGTGAACTGCACTAAGAAACTAGTCAATGAAACTAACATACAGCTAAGCTGTACTAAAGAAAAAACTCTACGTAAAGAGTACTTGCTCATAACATATGTACTGAAATACTGTTGTATTGCAGATTGCACAACTGAGAAAATAAAGGGTTAAAAAGACTGAGCAGGTCCTTAGTTGGAAAAAAATAGACCTTTTCTATGTTACTCAGTAGGGATGTTTGTGTTTAGGATAGCATGCAATGAGTATGTGTAATATTTAACTTTATTCTTCTCATTGTTTACAGTGTATACTGCCTCTGTGCTGGCAAACCATATTTCCCACTTGGGACAAAGCACAATGGATAGCACAGAAAGGAGTCAGCCTGGGTTTATCATTACATTAGACTGGGAAATCCCACGACCCAGTGGGAATTTTTTGTAACCTTTTTGTGTCTTCTACCAAGCAGCAGATTAGATTAAGCCAGGTAGAGAATTTGAAGGAAATCCTCTGTTCCTCTTGCTCAAGTTTGGTCTAGGCAATTTTATGGGGATTGAAAGAGAACTTCCTTTGGAAGCTTTTCATCTACTTGTGTATCTCCATCTGTACAGATGGTGGGAGCTCTGGAGCGCTCAAAATATTTGCTGATTCCTGTAAACTAAGGCAGCTCTTTTGTGACTCAGTCCTCCCTAGGCTACAGCTGGATGGAGCAAAGTTTCTCTTGTAGTGCCCCAAATGTCTATGATTCAGTAGGATGCAAAATACATGCCCAGGTGAGCCTGGTAATTCAGGTGGGAGTAAAGGTGCTTTAGCAGAATGAAGACTTCTGAGTAACCCTCTTAGAGAGCTGCAACTTCACTGCAAACCCTTGCAGTTTGTGGTATACCATCACAGGGGAAATACCATAGTAATCCATCCATTGTTCCATGTGTTTCAGAACACTGAGTAGCTTACAAGCCACTGAGAGAGAGTCAACCTGTGCCCCAGAAAGCATATAATCCAACCAGACAAAGTCAACAGAGATGGGAGTGACCAGGGAAACAATATATACCAAAGTCACATCCTTGGCCTGTGCAAAAGCAGAGATCTTACGGAGTGGCCAAGACAATCCTGCCCACTGGTTACACTGTGCAAACCGAGAGTGGCCATGTTTCCAATGCAGTCTATCAAAAGTATATTGTTACACTTACACTATTTAAGTAATAATATTTTGCCTTGCACTAAAAAAAAGCTGAGGGATTTGCAGCCAGGTGTTTCTAAAACAGATATCTAAAAAATTGGATTGAAATTATCTTAGTTTTGATTTCAAAAATGTAGCTTTTTTTAAGCTTTCAGAAGAGGCAATTGATATAGTTAGGTAGTTACTGCCTGAGAGAGATGTCTAGTCTGAAGAAATATGCCTTTCATATCAGAAAGATGAAGATCAGAATCAGAATCAGAATCAGAAGATGGGATTATGCTATATGGTATCAATATTCCTTGCAGCTCACTCATGCACTCACACTCTGTTTCCACAGGTTTGTTCTGTAACTGAAAGCAAGGACAGAATTCACAATCCAGTTCACATTAAACAATTACATGATTTTAATAGATAAGGTTTACTTGTTAAGAAATCCTCCAGATCTTCTACAGGAAGGGAAGGTGACCTTGTAAAAGCACATATATACATTATACAAAAGGAATGAATTTTTCTCCATTTTCCTCACAGAATTCAGAGGGAAAATGCAAACTGCTGTAATGAGGGTTATAAACTACCACTGCTCAAATCTGACTTTAAAATTTGGTTTATTTAGAACATAGAAATACACATGAAATTTAATCAGCATCTCAAGTCACATTATGTACTCTCTGCTCGACAGGAACTGAGCACATAAATTAGCTGAACTGGGAGCTAGTCCCAGATCCGTCCCTACATGACTACAGCACCTCTTGCTAGGAACTTCCAGCAGGGGAAGCTCTTAGCACATCAGTATCTTCACACTTCTTTAGGGGAGAGCAAAGTTTAGTCAAGACGGAGCTTGGGCAGGGTGAGGGGGAAAGTGAGGAGACGGGGAGGAGGGGGATGAAGGAAAGGAAGAAAAAAAAAAACCCGGTGTCATAAATAGTCGCATTAGAAAATTAGAGAAAAAGTATTATTTTGTTCTGATGCTCTTGTTGCACCTTAGAAGTTTGAATCACGTATAGACATGGTATGTAAGAGCAGAGTGACAGAGTATTTTTGTATGAAACTTTGTGGCTTACAATACTCTTTTCTGTGAGGGAATGGCATCCAGTTTGGGACTGACAGGCAGCCTACAAGCTTTGTGCCAGCACACTAATCCCTTGTCTGTGGGTTACTGAAAAACTACTTGCATTTTTGTTCCCAGTTCACCTTGGTGAAAAAAAAACCAATTCCACATATGATAAATCCAGCGTCTGCAGAAAGGCAGTCACCTAATTGCACAGTGAAGCAGAAGAAAGCCTTGCAAATGGTATACAATTTTCAAAGTGTTCCAAGCCTTAGGCAAAAGCCTTTCAACTATGTCTAAAACTGAATGATAAAATATGTTGTACAAATTATCTGTGAACAGGAAACATGTGGTAGTGGCAGGGGACTGAAATGTAACACTTGTAAAGAAATGGGAACTGCCAGTCATTTATACCCTTTTACTTTTCCCTCAGTCACAAGTTCCATCATATTTTTTTTCACCATCAGTTGATGTTCAAGTTTATAATAAGGCATTTATCAGATCTCACTAGGCCAATTACAGCTTTGTAGCAAAAACAACAAGAAATAATACCCCATATAAAGCTAAAGGTTTAGTTTTGTCCTTTTCTTCATGCTTTTATAGAATTTCTGTTTTATCATTGCAAGGATGTCTGTGATTGGAATTTTGAAAGAGTTTTAGTACTGCAAAATGCCTGGGATGCCAGTCATCTGCAGGTTAGATTAAAGTAATCAGAAGTTGAGAAAACTTTCTAAAGTCCTGTCTATTAAGAAGTACTAAAAAATGAAATAAAGAGAGAGAGAGGATGAAAAGGGACAATTACTGTTCAGCAGGAATAAAAAAAACACACCCAAACCACTTCTATTCTGAAAGCTCATTTCTGCTTCCTTGCTCTTAAAGTTCCTGCAGTAATGGTGTATCTTATACCTTCTGTTTTTTAAAGATGTAATCTTTATAACCAATACCAACTACTGTGCACTGCGGTCCTCATTGATGGAATTTTTTATAGACTACCTCCAGAAGAACACTTTGAGAGTGAGAGGAAGACAAAACAAAAACTTTTAAATTTTTCCTCATCTTTCACAACAAAAGGAAACAGTATTGCCAAGTCTCAAGAAAATTTTTGACATAAGTTAAACATGGGATTTAAATGTAGTTCATAAGAATGCCACCTGCAAGCAGCTAGGGAAAAAAAAATGACAAAACCACAAAACAACAACAGGATTTTTATTCATGACTTTTTTTTTTTAAAAAAGGATATGTTTATGCTTTAGTTCTTACAAATATTAAAATATATAAATACATAGAAAAATGTGTGAAAGCCCATTGACAAAGAAAAACTCTTAACAAACTGGCTGAAAGACACTCTAACCTCATTTAAGACTGTATTACTTCTGTGTACTGCTGTCCTAATTAGACCACATTAGGTGTCCTCAGTTTACTGCAGGGCCAGAACCATTCATGCCTGTTGTGATAACATCGCTGGTGTAATTTGGTGAACTGGTGAACATGCAACATTAGTGTCTGTCAAATTGATTTCCTGCTGATATTTCCCGTTACGTATATGACACAGGCAAGTACTTGAGAAAATAATTAAAATTTTGTTCGTGTTTGAGATAAAAAGTCTTTCTTTCAAGTCCTGCTAAGAGAATCTTTCAGAGGCAAAAGAATTAAAAGGTTTTGCAGCATTCTGAGAGACTAATGAAGAGGTTGTGTGATTTGAAGGTTAGCTCATTGGGCTGGGACTCATTAACATAACTAGGCAAACAATAAGGTGGGGTTTTTTGATTCAGTGATCAAACCCAAGCAATGGGAAAAATCTCAAGCAGATCTTGAAAAACAGTTCTGTAGTTAAAACCAAACCTCATCAAAAATTTAAAAAAAAAAATAGTGCTTTATTTAAGTTTTGTGTTTTTTTTTTAATTACAAATTTGAGTCATTTTTCTTCGAAGACTAGAAATAGAAATTTTTAAACAGAAAAGACTAAAAATTTGATTCTGGACTACTTTATCACTTTTCAAAGAAGTATTTCCTTTAAAAACAGCACAATTAAATCTTTGAAATCAACCCATTTCAGTGTTTACTCTCTTGCCCTATTTTCTGGTCAGGAATATTCACTGCTTTGAATTTGAAACTAGTTTTGCTTGCCTCTACTGCAAACCAGCAAAAACTCCTCAGCCTTGGTCTCAACTCCAGGCTTGCATCTGATAGAGAATATTGGCTGCTACCCATGTAGCATGTCTGGATTTACTTTGCATGAAAACCGGGAAAGCATGCAGCAGTGATAGTGTCTGCTTGACTTTTGCATGAGCTAGACCCAGACAGATCTGTGAAGCATTCCTGGCTTCCCCTCTATCAACATAAGCTTTTAAATATTGGGACTTTTGTTTAGCGGCTTTATTATTAAGCTAAAAAATCCCACGTGTTGAGTTTTGAAATAAGTGCCCAGTTCTATTATGTGATATCTACATGACTTCTAGTCAGTATCTGTGTATTTCTGGGCTTAATTTTGCCTATGTGTACAGTGGGAAAAATAGTAACTGCTTCCTTTGAACAGAGCTTTGAAATCTTCAGAAAAAAACAAACCCAAAACCATATAACTGTATTTGACTGTTCCAAATTATTTGTGCCTTTTTTCTTTCTCCTGCTAATTTTATTTAATTCTAACTTTATATAAGTACAGAGCAAAATTTCTGCGTCTGAAAATTTTCAGTTCTAACTGCCTATTCCATTCCCTAGATCTAAGTTCCTAAATTGATGGACAAAAAATATCCATTGAAGATTAGCAGATATAAAAATATCATCTTTAGCTTAGGAAATGTGTGAGCAGTTGAGTGCTTCAGTCTAGAAGAATATTTGGACTTCAGTTGTGACACTCATCCTGTTCTGTCACTCTTTCCTCAGCATTTCATACTGCTGCTTCTTTTCTTTGTAAGGGTTGAGCAAGGGTGTATTGATCTGCCATTTCAGAGATTGGAAACATCATGTAGATGTCCTCAATCAAATGTCATTCCCAACCACTCAAACTTCCACCCAAGGAAGTCCATTCCTGTTAGTTTCAGAGTAATCCCCTCTGGCAAAAAGCAGCATTGCCAGAAGATGCTGGGATTTGTCCTCGTGTTGGTGTTTCGCTGGAGCGGTAGGCCTCTGAAAGCATGCTCCAAGCATCCCTTTACCAATCCATATGCATGGTGATGCTCTTCTGCTCCAGTTGTTCAGTGAACCCACCGGCTTTCCCTTGCATTTCCAAAAACATTTGTCCCTTGCTCTTTGCAGGAGCTGCTGCATATTTGCCACATTAAACTGCATCTTCATCTGCCTACAGTGAGCCCAGGGTCCATCTTTAACCCTGCATTGAATGGAAATACAAATTATCCCCCTTCTGGAATAATATTGCCCACTTCTTGAGATGTGGTATTGGATTTCTTGACTCTTGGCTCTGACCTGGTATGGATATTCTTATACTCCTTGCATCAGGTTTCCTTATCATTAGTGAGCCCTATAGGGAATAGAAACACAGAAAGCAGAACGTGTTTCACCTGGTAGTTTTTATATCTAAATTTACCCCTCAATGCACATGAGCACATGAAATAATGAGTACCCAAGTCATATTCTTTCTTCGCAGGCCGTCTTTCCTTTAAATCTAACATGTCATAATGATCCTAACTAATAATTTCAAAGTAATGATATCCCCATGTAGCAGACTGTCTTTTCTTTCTCCTGAGGAATGTGACAACTTTAAAGGGGAAAATCAGCTTTGTGTCACAGGAAAGTAAGCAGAAGAAAAACTGCATATATGGTGCAACTGCTAGTGATTGTTTTTAGAGCAATTTTAGAGTCAAAAATGTCTCACTTGGCTTCTGGTTGCCTGTAAAGAAGAGTGCAGTACATCTCTTTCTACTGTATTTACCAACTCCATTAGGATGTTTCTAGTACCCAGGCTATTTGTTTTTTTATTCTTTGGAGTCTTCTGTTTTGTAATACAATACTTAATAATGACTGTAGTTTTTATTTATTTATTTTAAAATCAGAACTCTCAAAGTGTGGCACATGGACCAGTTCTGGTCTACAAATCACATTTTGATTATTATAATGGGCTAAAGGACTGTGTGATGTTATCTCTTGAGCTTGCTCCAGATGGAAAGCATCACTAAAACACTCTAGAAACATTAAATACTTGCCTAATATCACAATTGCTACAGTTTCTATTGAGATGCTACGTAATCATGAATGGGAAAGGAGCTGGTTCCAGAGTCAACCTCTCTAATAAGATGTGTCATTGCTATGATAAATCCCTGTATGGTGTGTCATATGTCCAGTGAAGTGAAAAATATTCTGAATCTATTTTCTGGGGTCTGAAGGTGTGAGGAATTTCCTTGGTACTGGTGAAGATGGACTTATGCAAAGTTGCCACAGAAAGAAAGATAGCTACTTAAGTGGGATTCTCTGAATAGACAGATAAATTCTGTGTCATACAGAGTCTGCTGAAGGAAAATGGAGCAAATTATGTATGTCACTAGAAGGGCAGACCACTATAAAACAAAGACTTTTTGTAAGGATGTGCCATTGCTTCAACCTGTCACCTTGTCAAAGTAAAAAGAAGTCCCATGGACCCCTGTGGGATCTGCAATAGGCAGCTGTTTTATGTTCCAGGCTATCCTCATAATGAACAGCCTACACTGTCATTAGGTAGTTCATCAACAGAGAATTTCTCTTTTGCAAGGTGACAAATCGTCACCTTTTCTGTGCACTAGGAAATTTTGACCCAAAGTCCCTCAGCAACCTGAACAAGTTGTTTTGTTCTTTAAAGATGAAAAATACCCTTCCAAAGCCAAACCAAAAATCACTTAACATTTGAATTAACAGGCCAAAGTACTGCTAATTCACTGATTCAGAGGGGAGCTAAATTCAGACCCAGTGAGGCAGACATCTCAAGCTGTGGATGCTGTTTACTTTTCCTGGGTGCTCCTTGCAGTGCCTGGAATATCCTGCACTAACTTTAAGCATTCTCTGTGGACTGCTTCATATAATGTAGCATCAAAACAGTCTTTCTTCAAGCTCAGTAGGAGGCTGAAGCATTACAAGCCTTTGAGAGGAAAGGGGAACTAAGAAACGGAAAAGAGTGTTGCTGCATTACCAGGAACTCCCACATGAATAAGATTAACTAATGTTTTTCCCAATTTCTACCAAGTGGCTTTGATAAATGACTAAATATATAATGTCATTTGATTCAAGCTAAATCTGTGCTGTTTTTCAAATCCCAGGGTGAAAGAATGCTGCTTCTGAGAATGCTACATGGCACAGTGGGCCAACATGTTTTTACAATAATAATAATTTATATTTTTATCAGGAATTTACTTTTGAAGTATCCCAAAATGCTTCATAAAACCCATACACAGTATGCTGCAGATTTGCTATCATTGGAAGCAAGGCAGGGCAGGGAAGGAAAACTTTCTGAATGAGCTTCAGCAACCTCTGTTTTATGGAAAGTGTATGTGGACTTTGGTGCTTACATGGGCAAAAGGAGTTCTCAGTTATTTGATGGTTAAATTTAAAAAAGCCCAATGAAAGCAGACAAACTAAACCAAGTCTATTAGGAAAGGAGGAGCCCTCTTTAAAATTGCTGCTTTGAGGTCAAGAGCTTGTGATTGAAAAGGAATATATGTTCAAGCTTGAAAAGGAGATAATTTTTTTTCAGTTAATTTTTTATCCAAAGTTTCCTGAAAGGAACAGGCAAATTCTTAATACTTTTGCTCTGCAATATTGTATTGAAGGAGAATAAAAAAGTTGTAAAGTGATGTTTTTAGCTGTGGATGACGTACTGTAGAACCGACACATGCTTAGCTGCTGCTACTGCTGTAAGGCTTAGCCTCCACCTCCTTGCTGAACCCATAGAGGATGCAGTGGGTGCAAAGTAGATATACAACTACCTCTGAAATGTGGCAGGAAAAGAGCCTATTTCTGCATATTTTTCATGGTTCCTCTAATTCCCCACAAGCACCCCAGAGTATTTCCATGCTGTTCTGCTCTTTACCTACCATGCACGTGACACAGGATGCCTGCCCCATGCTCTCTGCTCTATAAGTGACTTTCTGCTACTCATAAAAAGAGTCCTCCTTTCAGATAAGTTTGCCAATGTGATTTCTTCTTTATTCAGACAAAATCTCAGTGAAGTCACAACTTACATAAGAACCAGATATAAACTTTCATACCAAGATAATATCTTCCTATGAAACAAAGTTTTCAAAATCCTGAATGGAATGAAGACCAGTGTAACACCTTGTGGATTCCTTCAGCCAGCTGTATACCAGAAAAAGACAAGACAGTGTTGGTCTATAAGTAGGGTTCACCTGGTTTGACCTAGACCTGCTTCCACTGCTTGGCCCCAGAGCTTTACAGCTTTGGCAATGAAGTTGTCCTGCCAGGGATTTCTGAGGGACAAAATGCAAGGAGTAACAGAGACCTAAGCCTTGTCCTGTCAACACTGGCACCTGTGCTGAAACCCAAGATGTAAGATTATATTGCACCTATTGATGGCCTAATGCTCTCAGACTTCCAGTCAAAGCCACTGTTTCTCACTTGCCCATGTTTTAAACACAGGTTGTGTAGCATGAAGGATGGAGCAAGCCTATTGTGCTCTGCCCTGTCACTGACTGCATGCCAGTCCCCTGCCTGTGATCCTACTACTTGCATTGCTCTTATAACTGGTGCTATTTCTATTGCAATGCTTTCCCTCATTTCTGCTGAAAGGGTTTATCAGAGTTGCCTTCAGAGTAAATCACTCCTCTGGGAACTCATGAGGTTTTAAAAATATAATTTAAAGCTAAAGCCTAGCATTGTATTGCTGTCTCCATCTTCTGCAAAGAAGCTGTCAATTAGAGACCCAAGGTGGGAACAAAGATCACTGAAACCAAAACTGAATCAAAACATGGATTTTTCTGCCTGCTGAGGAGTTGGTGAACATGTTTGCTATTCTTCTGTTTGCACAACTGATTTAGTGTGAGGGGCAAACTATTGCACTCTTAGAGGGTGAGGAAGTTTATATATTATATTGCCATACAATGTTATTAGCCCACAGAATCAAAGTGAAAGTTTAAGGGAAACAGGGCCAGAATCTTTCCAGTTTTCTAGACAGAATGGCTTAATGTCCAAGACAGCTATGAGAAGGCTTTGGTTCTGTCCCCAGACAAGATGTGACTTATACTGTAAACTGGCAGAACCAATTCTTCTCCGAGGATCTCTATTTTCATTTCCAGGCTTTAGTTTGGCAGCATTGTTAGTTACACTCGGACACCCACAATTTGATTAACTGTCACAGTTTCCTCTGGGACAGTGTAACTTTGCAGCAGTGCTGAAATAGTGTCTTAAGCAGACATAAACACACACACACAAAACCCAACACAATGCGTTTTCCTCAGGTTTCCAAGATGATAAAATCACAAATGATCCAGAGCTATGAGTCTTTTTGCAAAGATTTCCAGACTCTCTTCCTGACTTCTCTGTTCTGACAGAGAGAAGTGTTCTCTGATCACACCTATCTTCTTTCCTGGCTGTATCTACTTTCTTTTTCTCATATGTTTTGATTGATGCTAGGTAAAAATACAGAATTGATGCTAGGTAAAAATCATAAGCCTGATTCACCTAAATTACTTGTCTAGACATTCCAATCCTTTTCTCATAGTCTGTAGCTTTTTGAAAACTAAATAAACTATTTTAGCTTAGATAGAGCCTTATTCATTGCCCAGCAATTGCTATCTTAACTCCATTGTTACTTGTAATTTTCTATTTTACAGCTTCCCTTGAATATTGCTGCTAATGTAGGAAGACTGATATAATTTACATAAAGTGAAATAAATTCATATTATTCAGATGCATGCAAGATATATTTAAGGTCTATATTTAATATATATTAATATTATTAAAGATATTATTATTATTATATATTTAATATTTCCTGGATGTTGACAATATATTTGCTACAAATTTAAAGTTTCTTTCCCTGGTAAGATTACTGATAGAGCTGTGCTAGGGCTTAAAAGCCATGAACAAAACTTTGTCTGTAGAAGAGAGTAGAATAGGATAGGTAGACAGCCAGGCAGACAGTCAGGCTATCTAAACTAAGCCATCCAGGGGATATAGATAAAGCAGTATCTTTAACAAGTAGCAGAGACAACGCTCTACATTTTTAGGCTTAAATTATTAGACTTAATCAGCTCTTGAAGAGGAAAAACAAGCCATCATGATAGACACCCCTCAAGCAGGCAATAAGTCACAAGGATGAACAGATATCAGTTACAGACAAGACAAAAGGGATGGCTCATGTAAACCTTGAAGGAGAGAGATGTTTCAGTATCCTTTGTGGAATGTGTTCACTCTTGAGGAAGAAAAAGAATTATGAGGCTTTTCTTATACTTAGACAGAGACAGGAGTAACTACAGAAAACACTGCTAATGATGCACTGTTGTCAGAATCAGAAGAACTCTAAATATGATGCATTCAGTGGGCTCCAGTGGTAAAATGGGAATTTCACTTTCATATGAACAGTGAAGAGTTTTTTAAGCAGTAACAGCTGTGAATAACTTTTAGTATTTGAATAGTTCTACTTGTTTTATTGGAATGAATCATGAGAGTGATGTTACCCACAGGCACATTTAAAAGTATTGATCCTAAGGGCATGTCATGAATTATTCCACTAATTCATAAACTGATCATTAGAAAGTAAGTATCTTGCACTGATTCAAGCATATGATTTTTAAAATACAGCTTATGAGTGAACTTTAAAGAAATGAATTCTCTAACTTCAAATCTAGATTTTTTTTTTTAAATCCAAACAAACAAACAAAAAAAAACCCCAAAAACACAGAGGGGGAAAAAATCCCAAACTCAAAACCAATAAACCCCTCCTGATTGCCCATTGGGTTTCCCCTTCCATTCCTTTCTTTACTAGAAAAAGTCTGCAAGTTCTATGGTGCACCTGAGGATTGATGACATAACCCCCAAAAAGCTATGACTAGACTTGCAGCTCTTTCCTAAGCAAAATGGAGTGGCCTGCCATGACATACATTATTTAGTATGGATGAAATGTTCTGGACATTACTTAGACTGATCTAATGTTCATCCAGAGTCACTATGTTGGAGAAGTAGTAATCACGAGCATTGGTGCATGGAGAACTCGTTTATCACTGCAGAACCACAAAAGAAAGAGCCCATTTGAATCTTATTTTCAAGTGTGCTTTGAAGCGCTAAGGTTAACAAATCCTTTAGTCACATACTGTACAGCCCTAATCGAAGCTCTTTTTACTTGGTCCTGCGAAGTATGTCTTTTTGAATGAACCCCCTACGGAAATAAAAGGGACAGTGTAACTCTGAAACTTCACTTCTGTTTGAAACTGGTCTACCTGCTTTTGTGACAAGTAGTTCAATGAAAACTGCAAATAACACAGATAATTTCCTTGGTAGTTGAACATGTGTGTTTGATAGGTCTTTCTATATAGATGGTGTTACCCTTTTCCTTGATAGTGTATATCTTTTGCTCAGTGACCCCTGAGAACAAACTTATTTTAAAAAATGGATACGGGAGCACATTGACAGAAAGACAGCAGGGAAGACACAGACCTACCCGAAATGATTTTCTGTTATTATTCACACAAACTTTTTACCTAAAACAAAATCCAAACTTCTAAAGGTCTGTCAGTTTAAATTTTTTAAACAATGTTCAATTGAATCTTTTTCATAATCTTTGATTCATCCAGAACAAAGATAAGATTGCAAGAACTCTGTAATAAAACTTCAATATTTAAATTCCCTCCTCTGTTCTTTGATATCAAGAGGGCTGACTAACATCTGAATATTTGGAATTGAAGTCACAGCAAAACTCTTGTTTGTGCTCCAGACTTCATTATGCTTTTAGCACTAAAAAGTCATTTGGCATTACTGATTTATTTGCTTCCCCCTTCTCCTGTAACTGAGGAAATTTAGCAAAGCAAATATCTTTGGGAAAAGAAAAAAAAAGACAGCTACTAATTGTGCTTTGGTCAAATTTTACATATAATTGAATTTAGTGGCTGAGAGTGTCAGCAGTCCTTTCCTACTTTTTGCCTTTGTCCCGTTTCTTTTCTTTTCTTCCTTTCCTTTCTCCCATCTCATTATTTTTTTTCTCCTTTCTGCTTCATTACTATTTTCCTTCCTTTTATAGAAATTCTGCCATTGCTTAATGTTTTTCATGTTATTCACTGCTGATGAAATAGGTACTTTGAACTATTTATATACCTAGTCATCAGGTAGGTCAGGCGAAAAGGAAAGTATTTAGTGAGAGACACTCAAGGGTGCAATTCTGGCATGATGACTGCACATGTCTACATTCAGGAGCTTTTGGTCAGGCTCTCCTTGTGAGTGAGACAATGTGCTGCCAACAAGCTAACAGCCTCTACAGAAACACTCAAGGCAAGTGCTGACTCATGCACTGATTTTGATATTGTGGCTGTGTTATCTGGGGAATCAAAAACTCCACTTCCATTATAGTTTTGCAAATCCCATGCTTTAGAGTTTCATGGAAAATATGTAGTATGAGCTTTTGCACCCTGAAATGGTGTCACTTCACAAGTGGTAATATAATTAATGTTAATTGTGAGTGTTTGGACTGTGCTCACAAAACATAAAAATTTATATAGATGGTAAGTATCATTAAGTACTTTTGGAAGCATTTGTTCTCCCTGGGGTTGTCTCTCACAATTAATTTCTTGGGGCACATTTTCAACAAGCACCTTTTAGGACAGCTCACTCAAAGAATAAACTGAATCTAAGCTTCATAACTAATAAATCCTCTAGAGAAACCTATACTGAAGAGGAGCTTTTTGTTTCTAGAAAAGTAAAAGGGCATGTCTAGCCATGTCCCAGACAGGATCATAATGCCAGCCTCTCTAAACCAACAAATGTAAAAAGAAACACTTTGTGAATTATAATTCCACTTCCTTTTCAAGGTAGCAATATCCTCTGACAAAAAGAGGGTATCACCAACCTGCATTACAAACTTGAACAACCATAATAACAAAGCTGGAAGAGATCATTTGGTCTTCTTTCTTATGTATTACACACCATTAAGTTTCACAGAGTTGTAGCTGTCCCTTGGATGAGTCCAACAGCTTGAGTTTCACTGAAATCATGTCTCCAGAAAAGAACAGGTGATAGCAGGACACTCACAATGCCCAGAGCCCTGCAATGTCAGGTGATTAAATGCATTATGCTTGTGCATTCCTACCAAAGATGAGGATAAACCAGTCTCTTCACAATTAAATAATGTTATATCAACGTGGGCTAAGTACAGAAACTTCCACATAAAAGTGCGTTTAGTCCACACAGTTGAAGGTGTCCAGAGAGCTCTCTAAAGAGGCATTTAGCAGCATTTGTAGCTCAGCTACATCCTAGCTTTCCTGAACTGTTGAGGTTGGTGGAAGTATAGAGGAAACTACTAGCTTACATGTAGACACATATATTTAAAATCCTAAACCCCATAACAATCTGAAGACAATGCTCTGGAAATTCTGTATCCTGTGTTGCAGAGAGAAATAAACACTCATTTCACAGAATCACAGAATCACAGAATATGCTGAATTGGAAAGGACCCACAATGACCATCAAATCCAGCTCCTGGCCCTGCACAGGACCATCCTCAAGAGTCACACCATGCATCTGAAAGTATCGTCCAAATGCTTCTTGAACTCTGTCAGGCTTGGTGCTGTGACCACTTCCCTGGGAAGCCTGTTCAGTGCCCAACGACCCTCTGGCTGAAAAACCTTTTCCAAATACTCAACCTAAATCTCACCCACCACAATTTCTGGCCATTCCCTCAGGTTCTGTCACTGGTTACCAGACAGAAGAGATCAGTGCCTGCCCCTCCTCCTCCCCTCATGAGGAAGTTATCGATGGAGATGAGGTATCCTCTCAGTCTCCATTTGTAGAGAAATGCTTTCCTTACACCAAGTCTAGCAATCCTTGCACATCTAAGGATAGGAATATATCTGGCCAATTGACGAGTCCTTCCAGGCTTTAGGTGATAACCGTCTGTGCCTACCAGCATGAGATTTCCTTGTAGTTTGTGTCATAAGGTAAAGTTGAAAAGTTTGACAACAATGCAAATCTTCCCAATATTCTGCAAAAGAAAGCAAAGAAGAAAGAGTTCCACAGGTGCCTGTGGTGAGAAGGGTGAAAACACAGCTATGTCATCAGTGAGCTCAGCCAGATTTTCATGTGGAAATATTATTCAAAATCAGCATTTTAAAGGATTTAATTTGAAAGACTTCAGGCAATCGCAACTTTACTTACACCTACTAAGCCATTCCAGCATTTCAGTAGCTTCTCTACTAGCCTACTGAGTCTTATTTCAAGGCTGAAGCTAATATCATCTCCCTGCTAATATATCTTTCAATATCTCTATTAGTTAGACTGAAAAGCCTCTCACTAGCCCCAATATTGTTTATACCTTTTTATAAACAGTGTTCAATTCTTTCTTATCTGCCTTTTTGCTATATTGAGTAGGTTGAGCTTCTCATTGTAGGACATATTTTCCATCTCCTATCTGGCTGAAAGAATCAGCCTTTTTTTTTTTTTTTTCTTTTACTTGCTAATTTTATTTCTTTTTAAATATATATATATAACAAAATATTTTAAATCCTTTTTTAAAAAATTACAATAAGTATTTTAATGACAATTTCATGATCTGGGAGTTGGCAGCTGGCTTTGCTAGCATTTGCTAATATTTGCACTTTTATATTTATTATCTGCACATATAATAATACATTCTATGAAATAATACATGATGAATTGCTGCCATAGCTTCCACATCTGTACTTTCATTGTGTAATAAAGCACACATATCCTGTGTGTAAGAGTCTGGTAAGCTACTTGTGTAACTGTGCAGCTGCAGCCTATGTGTGGATTCTTTAGCCGTTCTGTGTGAAATACAAAATACTCAGTCATTGCTTTCTACTGAAGAATAATTTCTGTGTTTATTTTAAAGGACTTGAAATCACAAATAAAAGTCAGTGATTAGACTACAATGTATATTTAAAAATCTACTATGTTTGTTTTTTCAGCATCAACAGCCAAGATCCTGGAAGCGTTTCAAAAGATTCAGGTAAGTAGAAAAATTCAAGCTGAGATTATTTTTGTAAATATTTTGAAAGAATTTTTAAGCATTTATTTCCTGTCATAGAAGACTCATAATATTTGTGTCTCACCAAATAAAATACCCATTAGTTCCCACTTCTATTAATTTTTTTTTCATTGTTTCTCAGATCTAGAAATGATTTAGCACTTTAGACATTTGGGAAGTGTTACAGATGTGTCACTCACACAATTTATATATGAATTTCATGAACTCAATGAACTGAGTCCAAATAGGGTAATCTGCCTTTTAAGATGTCTAAAATAAATAGCTAGATCTATTTTCACCAGGCTTTCTGTAGTGATAAAAAGTTATTGGCCTGGGTCTGGCCATTCTGTAGAATAACTAGATAGATATTTCCCTGTAATTTTGCATCTATGTAGAAAGAGTGTAAGGGATAGCGAAATAAAAATTAAAGAAAACATAGCAGACAATGGAGCAATAATTCATCCATGAAACTATTAACTGACTATATGATATAAACATCTATTAAAGCAAAAGAAGGTAAGTTACAATCACGCTTTCTTTCACACTTCAAACAACTAAAAGCTCTTCCTCATAAAGACTAGGCTACTGGCTCAGGACTGGAACACAGAAATTTGTCCATCAGTTTTCTTCATGGTCCACAAGTTATGAAAGCTTCATTCTCAACTAGGTTACAAATCAGTCTTGAATACAAACCATTAGGAGGAATCATTTATAATATATATAGAAAAAAATCCCCACATAAACCAATATTAATCTCTAGCACTCTGGTCATGATCCCAGAAATTCTCATGTGGTTCTTACTTGATTTTGCCAGGAGATCTAAGGCTGACATCGACAAGAATGAGACAAGTCACTCTGACCCCTCTACTGAGCTTTGTGGGTTTAGATAACCTTTCATTGCAATGAGCTGAATACTTGTTAATACAGTGCACGCAATGCATATTTGGGCTTGTGAATGATAACTCCGAAGCAGTACGGGGTTGATAGGAAGTCTGTGTTTCAGGGTAACAGCAAAGACACAATTACACAATTATAAAACACTTTAGATTAAGCTTCAACTACCAGGTTTGGTATACAATTATTATTTCCAGTGGTGAATATTTAAAGCTAATGGTGAAAGCAAATATTATGTGCTTATGAAGAACAAGAGTTTGCTCACTAGGATAATATGGAAAAAGAAAATAGCTTGATAAAATGCCCAGGGACACAGTGAAATACAAAGTTTGAAATCTCTCACATGAAAGGGAAATTTTACTTTTGCCATTTTTCTGAAGAAAAAGGAAAAAACAAACACAAAATACACAAACAAGATTAGGAAATACATATGAAAATTATAGGTAGGGTAAATTGGTCTGCTGTGCCATAGGATTTCATCTCTGCTTTACAGATGCCATGCCTTGGGGTAAGTTAACTCAGAGCTCAACTATAAATGACACTATTGCAGGAGTAACAACCTTCAAGTCCCTTCATACAGGGCAGGACTGAGTACAACAACGTATTGTGTAGTCAGAAAAATAGAATATTGCTGAGCTTGTGCAAATAAGAACTAGACTACATACAGCTTCATTGTGTGAAGCAATCACACAGGATAGATAAAAAAAATAAATTCTGGCCTCAGCTCAACACAAATTGATTCAAAAACCTGTCTCAGTGCAATAAACATAAGTCTTGTCTCCAGTTTTGCAGTAATTAACTAGCCAAAAGTAAAACAATCTTTATGGAATAAATTTTTTGAGGTTTTAAGAAGTGTTCGAGGGTTCTGAAACTAGTGGCAAAATGTGCCATCTGAAGTTGAACATTTGATGGGACCTGGTGAGATCAAACAACCAGAAAGAAAAAAACTGCATTCAATACATAGGAATGAGCTCCAATTACAGGCTGGACAGTCCTTAAGCTTACAGCTTGAGCACAGCTGTAGATGGCATTGCTTCTCTTTACTTTAGGAGAAACACTACCAAGATGTCTTGAACCAGAGGCACAGGCTCTTGAGGTTCAACTCCACAGGCCTGACAACATGCAGTGTATCAGGATGAAGCCTATGGAAATGTCACAAGGCAAGAAATTAATTAACCAATGCCATGCTGCTGCTGGTCTCAACCTGTTTCTACCAACACTTGTCTGAAAGCCTCAGCTTGCAGCTGCCTATATCTGGTTCCTTAATTTCTGTTCAAAACAGTCATGCTATACACAATTATATCCTTTCATTAGGAGTGAGGTAGAAGTTATGAAATTTGAGCCCTTGGAAACTAGTTTCTGAACGGAATAATGACATTTCTCTTGATAAGTCTTTCAGTCTTTTCCGACATCTACAAGCACTCAAAACGCAAGGATGCAGTCTCACATTCTGTCTTACGGACAGGTGCTGCTGAAAATGGCAGACCGAATTTTCATAGCCTCCCTTCATTTAGATTCTCATCCCCTGAATCTGTAGCAAAGTAAGTCCAAAATAAGACTAGCTGTTCCAACCATTTTCATTATTACTACGTAGAAAATAGAAGAAATGCCTGGCCCACAAAGAAAATGGTTAGAGGAGCAGGAAAAAACATCCTGGCCCAAGTTGGGTCAAATTAAATAGAGTGCAATACTGCAGCTTGAGTATTTGCCTGCTTCCTTAAAAAATGGGCAATTATGCAAGCTCATTTGTATTTGCACCAAGGATGAAGCCATCTTCAGCCCAATGGCAACAAGTAGTTCGCAGCTTAAGTGACAGTGCAGGATTCTTACTGTCTGAGCCAAACAAGTGTCCACAATCAAACACTGGATGTAAATGGATTACTTCATTTTATTTTTTCCCCTCTGTATAGTAAGAGAAGCTTCCTCTCCTGCCTAAAGGTGTTTCACAGGAAGAATTCTGAAGTGTTGCTTTCTCACCACTTGAATTCTTGATGGTGTCCTAATCAGTGAAATTATGTGGATCATCAGGTCTTGTCATGTTGAACCTGAATTTGTCATAAGGATGTTGACTGAAGTGTCACATTCAGGCCCTTTTGTTTATTGGAACACATTCAATTGTTCACAGGGATTTTTTTATCAATATCCATTGCAGCTGGAAAGAGGTGTGAAGCTAATTACATGTTTGTGTTTGAGGCTAATGACATATCTCGATACAGTAAATAAAAATGTCCATGGGCTCTAAGGATCTTCAGTGTTTCTGTTGCCCTATTGCTCTTCACAAGCAGAAAGATCAAAACCTTCACCAAAATTAAGGTTACTTTAAAGAAAAAGCAATTTAGCAATATTTCTGGTACAGATTAAAATACACAGGGCCTCAAAATAAAACTGGTCTAGCTGAAAATGATAAATAACATTGTGCTGAGTATTGCAAAATTATTTTTTTTATTTCCAAAAAAGCAATTATCTTTGGAAGCTGGCTGACATTAGACCACCTGATTATATTTATTTCATAAAATACAAGGAATTTACATAGTTGGAAGGTTGCAAATAGAACTCAATATTGTATAACCTTGAAATGTTAACTTTTTCAAGCCATGTAGTTACTCTGTATGGAAGGGTAGGTCATATTTCTGCTCCAGTAACCTTTTCAAGACTCAGCAAATAGACTCGGCAGGGGTTAACCTGCAGGATATCCGTAACTGAGCAGAATTTCTCCTCATCTGTAGTGTTAAAAAATCAGCAGAATTTTCTTCTTTTCATATGTAAGAGAGAGTGTGAAGTCTTCAAAAAAATGCATAAGGACAGAAGGAGCTGGAGTGCAATAGACTTTGTTATAATTTGTCCTCCTGTGCTGGATGAATATAATGCTGAGTGACTGGCAGATATTTTGAGATCCACTTCTTTTTCTT
>JAWWMP010000001.1:89013921-89083507 GCA_035047865.1 Dendrocincla tyrannina
TTTGAGATCCACTTTTTTTTCTTTTTTTTTTTTTTCTTTCTTTTTTTTTTTTTTTTTTATTAGAAGAAATTGTACATGGCCTGCCTTGGTATACAGCCCTTGATTCTATCTGCTTAGGAACTCTGGATCAGAGAAAAATCTCTTTTTAATAAAGACATTAAGGACATCTCACTTGTAAGTGGCCAGCAGTAACCTCTATTCTAAAGTTGTCTTATAAGCACATTTTCATTTCTTTTATTTTGCTAAAGTTTCTCTCAGCTTAAAGTTTCTGAGATTTCTGTCCAGCTTAAAATGACAGGTGACGTGTATCTGTATATGCATACACTGGTGAAAAACTCATAATGCTTATGGAGTAACATAATTGCAACCTTGCAACCTTGATGCTGAATAAAGTATTCCAATCCAGAATGCTGGAGAGAACAAGCATTTGTAAGTAGCCATCCTTATCGCAGTCAGTTGTAATCAGGTCTACTGTGAAGTTTTGCCTATGCTATCTGATCAGATTGCCATTGTATTTACTGCTTGTGTTACAGCTGCATTCCAGATTGGGACTCACTTCCTACAAGCACAGACACAGTCGCAGTTCTTGTTCTCCAAAAACACTTGGTTAGACTTAAAACATTACATCCTGGCAGTGCAAAACAAAGAACAGATTCACTACATATTCACAAGTTTCTTCCTTCTCTGCAATTTCTATTTGCTAATCTCAAAAGTCTCGTAAATGGTTATGAGCCAGAAAACTTACTCCAGGTGTAGATTATTTGTTAGTTAGCACTTTTCACTTTTTTTTTTTTTTAATAAAATCTACTTACAAGAACAGAAAAACTATGACATCTGCTTATTATGGCAAGTCATACATTATAATTTTCTGAAGAAATTGATTTATGAAGCAGTGTTTTTCTAGGTCAAAAGAGGTTTGTCCAAGTATTTGTTGAATACTTATGAGTAACGAATATATTTGCAGAATTCAGGATTGCCTCTTGAATGATTTGTAAGCAAAATTAAAAAAAAATAAACTGGCTAAATTCACAATGAATATTATTTGCAATGAATAATTCAACCAGTACTAATTATTTAGCACCTGTAGAGGAAAGAGAGAGAAATAGATATGCTAATATGGTGTTGCCTCTTTTCTGCCTAACTATCAGATATTGATGTAGAGAAGGGCAAATGTCTGTCACACAGCACACTCGCTGGCAGATGTGTTATCAGCAAGGGAAGAGGATTTAATTTGCCAAAATTATCCTTCTATCTGTCTATCTACATATTTATACAGAAAGACTCACTTATTATTTCTATATATTTAATGAACCTATTGTATATGAACTTTTTAGCAGTGCTTGACAACTCCAAAATGCAGATGTTGCCTGTGACATGCAGGACACGTATATAAAAGGCACATGCAGACATATGTACATTCTAGGACAAAACATTAAGGGCTACATTTCTTCTGAAATGGCAAAATCTCAATTTTTTCACATGTAATTAGACAGATGCACAAGACAAATCCTTATTTGCTTGAGTCACCATATTGCAGGTATCCAACACATGTCTCCAGGTAGAACTATTTTGCTTGCTTTATTTTAAATACTGGGCTTTATATTAGAATTAGAAGAAGAATATGAAAGACAAAGATCCCCATGATCTTGTGAAATTGTATTTAATATTTTGCCATTTCTGTTCTCTTACATTGCCTTTGTACAATATATGTGTAATTACATGACAGCACATGTACATATTCTACACATATATACCCCTTAGTCTCTTCTGTGATATATAACTGGATTTTACGGAATGACATAAGGTGTCAATGTTCTTTTTGAAAATGGCTGAATGTGTTGTGATAGACAATCAGTGGACCACACACTGTTCCCATTACAGTTGGCATATGTATGGATTGTTCCCTGATGTTTCTCAACATTTTACATTCACACAGAATTCTGCCACGCATTTTCTCTAAAGCAGCACCCAAAGACTGGTATCTTTTTATTCTCTTTTATCAAGAAAAGAATTTTTATTTGATTGTGTTACTCTCAAATAAGAGTTCTACCCTTGGCACACTGTTTTAAGAAGTTCCAGAGAGAGAGACTTAGGTTATATATGATGAGATTTGACAATTCAGATTACAATAAATGTATCATCTACATAGTAAGGAGGGGCACAGGTCTTTGTTTGCTTTGAATATCCCAGTAATTCATGTGCTGTGAGTCGCTCAGGTAGACCAACATACTTGGGTTTTGTCCCTTTTTTTTAAGCAGCTGGGAGCAGTGCTAGGGTGCACTAGGGTAGGATTTTCTCAACCAGATGAGGATTCATTTAAATGGCAACGTGTACCCGAAGAATCTAAGCAGATTTGGAAGATCTCTTTTTCTTTAACCGGAACATGAGATTTTGGAAATCGATGGGTGGAGTTGAGAAATTGATTATAAGGTGGGAGGTGTGTTGGCAGGGAAGGGAGTGAATCTGGATGTTATTAGAAATTATCTGAAAAAGTACAGAAATGGATTATCAATTACAAGGTATTTCTACAGGATTGTATTCCCACAGTTCCAATATTAGCATATTAGGTGTAAACTACAGCTGAGAAAACTTAATCTATTCTCACATAATTTTCAGTGTGTTTGCTGGTTTTCCTCTGAGATCTGAATCACTGAGGAGAAAAAATGGCCCAGGTCCTCTGTGAACACAGGTTGAGTAGTTCAGTGATCCTGTGATGGTTTTTGCCAGTCCTTAGCAACTTCTGAGCTTCTCTAAATTAAACTGGATGGCTGTGATTCCAAAGGGAAGGCATGATGCTTAGTGACTGCTGAGAAGTAGAGTATACCAGTCATGTCCTTACTATATTTGTTTTCCAGACAGAAACTCCTAGGAAAATAGTATTGAAGAATGTGTATCAAGTCTGACTCACGGGACACGAAGACCTGAAATGTTACTTTTTTGAAGCTAAGGAGACAGGATCCATCAATGCTATGTTGCAGCTCCATTGTGTTAATAACCTGCATGCATGGAGGAAGTTCTGGCCCTGAATGTTTCATTTTGATTCTTTCTTTTTCTTTTCCTTATTCTGTTGCCACTATTTCAGTATATGTTGTGGTTGTTTCCTTTTTCAGTACAGAGCTGAACATTCTCAGATGCAGAATGAGTCCTGAAAAATGAAGTTCTCACAGTATTGCTACACTTATTTGAGACCAAGGACAACCTTATGGCTATTTTGTCTTTGGAATTGTCTGTAAATGCAGCAACAGTTAAAGCTGTGAAACAAGACTGAGAAATATACACACTTCCTTATGCTGAGTGCTTTGTCTGCTGCTCCAGGTGACTTGGCATAGACAAGGGTAAATTGCTTAACAGAAAACTTGATATAAAATAGATTTACAAGGACCTCTCTTTTTTTCTGTTTTTGTTTTTCTCAGACATATCATATCTGTGAACCATCAGGGAAGCTTTCCCATGACTTCAGATTTCAAAGTTACAGGTGGTCCGCAAGCATGGCACTTCAAAGAGTGTTTTGATTAAATGAAGCAATGTTTTTGTAATATGGATCCCAGATCTTTGAACCTTTTTCAGATCAATTCAGCCAAAAAAGATTCAATTAGGTGAGATCAGAAGACCCAATTCCATCCTTTGTTTTCATCTGTTGTTCAGCTCTATCTTTTCAAATAGCTTTAATACAAAACCAGGGCAAATCATTTATTTTAATGAGACCACAATCATAATGATGGTGGTGGTGACGATGGTCCTTGTACTAACAGTAATAAAACAAATTTACAGCTGGCAGTACTGGTTGCTTAAAAAAAAAACTCAACAAAAAACCCAAACCAACTCGTACAGCCTAAGCAGTATTTTAACTGAATTAGCACATGTTGGCACAAGCTGGGTCTGTATCCACTACAGAAGCTTATTTAACTGTATGTATCTTGTGGTTTTGTGGGGTTTTTTTGTTTTTTTCTTTTTTCTTCAGTGAAAGAAAAACTGATCCTAACAGTTTTAAACTTGTTAATTCAAACCATATGTCATAAAGCCGGTCTCCATATGGTGCAACACCACCTTATATTTACAGGGTGCTGCTTTTCCTAACATTATCCTAAAAGCTTTATTTGCCCCAAATGTAATAGGTGGTACTGAGCTCCTGAATAGAGCTTTTAAAATACCTCAAGTGTCTAAATTGCATGCTGATATAGCAAAAACACTCCGATTATTAAAAGCTAATTGCAGCCTATTTTATTGGCAAAAATGTGCTAATCAAGTCCTCGACTGAGAGTGTATGCTTAAGAGAAGAAAAACATGCTGTCAATCCTCCGTCTTTACACATGGCAACAAAAGATAGGTTTAGAAAAAAGAATCCATCACCTAATAGAGAGATTTTCTTCCATGGTTCAAAACTATGCCTTAGACAGAAGAGGTAGCCTCTGCACTTTCTATCCTTAAGAAAGAAGAAAAAAATAAAGTCTGGATTCCTGAATCAAAATTGCAATGGAAAGAATGAAGAAGGTTAGAGAGATGTTGAGTTTGATGCTTTTGGTTTGCTTTTATATACCTCTAAAAGAAAATTATGTGAAAATAACTTTAACATGTCTATCTATGGAAAAAAGCTGAAGAATAGCACAGGGTGCTTTTTGGTGTATTTGAGGACTATAGAACTTTAATCTGTTTATTTGATTTCACCCTTCTTTCTGGATCACCAGAAACTACCTACTTTCTTACCCACCTATCTTAGTACCAACCCCCTTAGATGGGAATTCCTCATGGAGCTTTTTAGGGGGAACAAGGGGGACCTTAGTCAGGCTTACCTGATAGATAATCTGAAACCGGAGTTTTAGGTAGAAGGCTCAAGATTATCTAAACTTAATTGCTAGCTCTTTGTAGGGAAGTGGTGTTATATTGAAACACATGCCACCCATAACATTTCTAGACCTGTTCTTTGCATTCAGTGACAAAACCCACCCTGTTTTACTGAGCCTTAGAGAGGAATGGTGTACAATTTCCATTTCTTTCCACCTTGCTCAGTATATGCTCTATTCAGCCCCCATATAAACTGTAAGGCGTTATGTTGGAAAACATTGCAGAGTGTGTGCACTCGTTAGTCTGAAAGGAACACTGCAGGCAGAGTGAGGATGGTAGACTGAAACATTATCACTCACCATTTGTCACATGTATAAACCTGTGTCACAGTCAATCTCTCTTGGCTTGCTCTTCCCCTTTTTTGTGCTTTATGGTTAAAGTGAGACTTCCTTGCTCTTGATAGAAAGGTTCTTGGTTGTTTGATTTTAAAGGCTATACAAGTATATAATTTTCTGAAGAAAGACCCACAAACCACAAACAAGCCTTAAACTATTGACACATGTGAAATCAAATTCTCTGATCATTTATACCACAGTAACTATGTTAGTGACTCTAGAATAGCTCCAAACTAGTCTATGAGTCCATGATTGGCATCAAGGGAGTTACTTCTGGCTTCTCACTGGTGAAGCTGGAGGCAGAATTTGACCGTAGAGACCAACATTATTATTTAGCTCATTAATCACCAAGGAAACTTGTTAGCTGAACAATCCTACCAGTTTTCATTATTTCCTTTATAATCTTATTAGAAACAGAGTTCTAAATTGCATGCAGAGAATTCAGCAGGAAGAAAACAGGCACCATGTAGCAAGCACTTCAACCTATTTCCAGTCTAATAAGTTAATAGCAACATTCTTGCAGAAACCCATGCAAATAAAAGCAAAATACAATAACATTCCAAAATAAAAAAGAGAAAGAGAAGTACATAAATGAATGAAATAGTTCTGTGTGCAATGCTACTGGTTAAAAAAAGAAAAAAGCTTATTGTCCAACAGACTCCCACTTAGATTAAGCTACCAACCAATTAACCTATTCAGAGTGCACAATGCTTCCTTAATACAATAGTAGTGAATGGATCAGTTTAAGAATAATGCATTGTCTATAATTTGAATACATACTGAAGCGAATGAACTGAAATACAGAAACTCAGCTCAAGAAATAAACATAATATAAATGTTAACATGTGCCTACTTGTTCAAAAGGAAGCCAAAGGGCCCACCATATGATGTAGTGCCACAGATACTTGAAGATGACCTCTAATGAAGAACAAGGAATATGCTATGATTTATGATAGTAGATTAGCTAGGTGATTATTTCAGTCAGGAAAGGTGCCCTTTCTGATAAGAGCTCCGTCAAGTTTCTCCTTGTGCAATATGCATCTTGTATGTAAGTTTTGTTAGTTTTGTTAGCAGTGAAATTAAGAGGCCTCATGCCTATGCCACTACAGACAGAGTAGTACAATAATCAGCACAGTAATGTCCTACAAACTGATCTTTCTTTTCTTTATTTTTTTATTCCTACCTCAGAGTGTTGCAGATTTTTCATATTTTCTATTTTCTTTTCTTGTTCTCAGCTATTTTCAAGAATCTATGGTACCTTCTAAGCTACCAGGAAAACAGCTCCATTCTAAACTCTGATGGTTTTTTAATTGGATTTTTAAAAAGGAACAGTTATTTCTTTATATCATGCTCAAACTTTACACAATATCAGTTCTCTGCAGGACACTCAGTTCTCCTATAAGCAAACTTTTGTCCCTGAAAGTAGATGGTAAAAGTGCCCAAACCAGGCAAAAATGATCCTGGATTTCAGACCACAGAAGTGCAACATGAGATAGTTGTGGTGACTTGCTGTCTCTACCACAGACTTCCTTTGTGCAGTTCAACAAGTCACTTGATTTTTCAGAGCCTTGGCTGCTCATTGATGCCAGGAACACTAATAAGTCATTTATCACACTTTGTTTATCTTCTCTATATAGTTGAAAGTGTTACAGGATAGTAGGATAGTAGCTGTGTCTGCAGAGTGTATTACAATGGAGGCTCAACTTTCACTGGAGCCAGTAGAAGTGACTGGAATGCAAACAATAGCTACAGCTATAGAAATAATAGATGGGGGGGGGAAAGAAAAAAAGATTATTGGCATGATTTACACATGGATTGTTTATCCCTAAATGTTACATATCCCATATGCCTTTTGCTTTATCGCAGAATGATATTTCCTGAAATCTACATGCTTCAATCATGGTTTTACTTTCAGTTGAGGTATGTGATTGGTAGTCTGCCAGAAAAAAAACCCAAACCCACACATTGTCTTGCCAAATCACTGGTATGAGTAAAGGGAGGCCATTTCCCTCTTCTCCCATTCAAGTAACCAAGCTTTCAGATCTGTGGGTGAAGAGAGATGCATTTGTTTAGGTTACTTGTTATAGCTATTTAAAACTCTGGAAAGTTTAATGATATACCACACTTTTAACTGGTGTATTTGCCATTGTGGCTGAATAAATTATATCCTTTGTGAAAACCAACAACTGTGATGGTTTACAGGGTAGTTATTGCAGAGAAATGTGCAGCTAGGGGGAAGTGGTTTTGTCTCTCAATTTGGCAAATGAGAAACTGGGGATAAGGAAGCCTATGGCATGCTATTAATAGATTTGAGTAGCATAACTACAGTTTCCTCAATAAGCAGAATTTGCCAGACTGCTCCATGTAACACATCAGTCTACAGTGCTGAATGCCCTCAACAGTTAGCTCTCCTTGCCCGAGCAGCACCACTCTCCTTGTACCTCTGGACTCTTAGTCCCTGGCAGGGACAGAGAACCTCAACAGTGTCCTCTTTCTGGTGCCTGGAACAGCTGGCTCACAGCACTGCTCTTTGCAGTCTCACAGGACTCCTGAGCAGCTTGGGTTTTCTTCTTTGTGAGACATAGTAGGACTCCAGGGTTTGATCTGTGGCTTCCTGGGACAATTCAGCGAGTTCTGGAAAGTTGATAAATTATGTTGTAATAAGCTGAGTCATTTAGGTTATATTAGGTTAACTGACCATCAGCATTTATTTTATAATGTAAATTGCTTATATTGAATTGATCAAGAGGCTTTAGCATCTGATAAATAATTAATAGTAGAACAGAAAAGAAAATGAGAGATTGCAGACACTTTTTTATTTCACAATTTCAACTACTGCCTTTTTTTTTCTTTTTTAAATATAAATCCTCTGAAGTTGCAGTTTGGGTTATTAATGGTAGGGATAATAAAACATTAATCAAATCTTTACAACTTTAAATAAGAAGTTGTGTCTCATTAAAGTATATAACAAACTTAAATGAAATCTTACTTGCACAGCTTTTCTCTTTTATTTCTTCTTTAATTTTAATCATATTTGTCTTTTAGAAATTTAAAATTTCATTATGTATAAATGAATACACTTGCATATCCTTGTTTCAGCTTAGACTTTAGCTTAAGAGATGACTGCCCTGATGTGCGATTTTCTAAAATAGTGAGGCAAACAAATTGATGTGATGAATGGTACAATGACCTGTACAGCTGCATTCCACTTTACCAATACAGAATTCATTCTACATAGTCCATCAAGTAAAAATATGGTTTTATGTAAGGATAAACAAGGCATTTGTTTACTCATTTTTTAAATAACACGATTTTTAAATAATCAAGATAAAAAGGTCACATATTTATTAATATGTAGCACACTTCTCATTACTCTGGTGATATTATGCAACTGTTGCCTTTCAGCAGCCGGTTCTTTGCATTCACTTAATGTGCTCCCATATCCTTGTATGTGTCAAATGTTACTATGCTTTCTGTATTATTCAAGCTGAATATATTAACCTCTGCAGGACTTACTAGAAGGCAATGCCTTTCCTCCAGAATCAAGAAGGAAGAAGAATTTAAAAGAAGAAAAAAAAAAACACAACAAAAAACCAACACTGCAAATTTACATGGCCACATCAGAAGCTTCTTTTTAAACTGACTTTCTGAGTGGTAAATTTTACATTGGAATCCTGATATTTTTTAACTTGAAAATGCTTAAAGGCTCATTAAAACTTTATGTTTGAGTCATTATTACTCATTCAGAGACCAGCTTCTCTCTCAAGAGACTATGCGTTTCTGACAAGGGATATACATGCAAACATGACATTTCCTTTAGGAACAGGAACCTTCCCTGACAACATCTTGGGTAACCTCAATAAGCTAATGATTATGATATTTTACTTTTAGCTTATTTCTATAAGAGATGTTTATATTTCAGAGAGTCACACATCTCAGCACTTGGCACCTCTGGTTTGGTGTTATTCTAAATCCAAAGGAGATGGTTTGCACAGGGACAGGACAGTTGGAAGAGGTGATGTTTTTTCTGGAGCTGGGATGGACAGGGATGTAAATGTGTTGTCTGGATGCTTTCAGAAACAGTGATGTTAATGGGCTTGAAGAAAAGGGTGCTGAAAATGATGTATATCATTCAGGTAGAGTACTTCAGTACTCCAATTCAGTTGTAAATCACTGAAGTGACAAATTGCATATTTTTCCATAAAAAATGTGAAATAAGACAACAGTGGTTGAGTTTGCTGTCATTAAACTGCAAAATGTTTGCTAAAAATGTTTTTAATCAACCATCTTAATAAACACAGGCCTTGTAAACAGTTGATAACGATACAAATTAAGGAGGCTAATAACCTAATTCACACTGAAGTTGACATTGTCACAGAAAAATTAAAATTTTCTGGACTCATGAATATTGTTTAAATATTATTAGTGTCCCTGCAGTTTGAATATCAAATATTGAACTGGAATAGCTAAGAATATATGGTTAATATATGGGTCTCGTATCTTTGCGTGTAGATGGGAACAATGTGAAAATCTTCCTTAACTCTAAGGTGACATGCTATAGAATTTAGTGCCATGATTCTATACGAGGTCCAGTATCTGAATCTGCTGGAAAAGTGTCACAGCAAAGCTGCAACGAATCTAGGAGTCTCTTGGAGTGCATTGAGGACAACCTAACCCTGAAAAGCCCAACCAGAGAAGATGTTTTGCTGGAGCTTTTGCTCACCAACTCAGAGGAACTTAAGCAGAGGTCCATATTCATGGTAGCCTGAGCTGCAGTGATCATGCCCTGGTGAAAAGTATGATTTCAAAGGATACAGGCCAGGGAAAAAGTAAAATCAAGATCTTAAAATTTCAAGGAGCAAACTTTCAGTTCTTGAAGGGAGTAGTAGCTGGGAGCCTTCAGGAAGCTGCCCTCAGGAAGGAAGAAGTAGAAGACAGTTGTCAGCTATTTAAAGTTATTTTTCTTAGAGCAAAAGAGCTCCCGCTTCACATTTCTAGGAAATGAGGCAGGGAAGGCAAGACATAATCATGCCTGAGTAAGGTCCTCCTGATCAAACCAAAACATGAGGGAAATGTATACACAATGGAAGTAGGGAGACGTCTTCAGAAGAGTTTGTCAAGCTTTGTGATGAATAATAACTAGGGCTTCTATATTTATCTTTATCAGAAAAGAACAAAAGAAATTCTACCCCACTTATAAATGAGACAAGAAATCTGGTGGCGACTGACATGGAGAAGGCTAACCTTTTCCCCCAGTTTTCACTGGCCATTGCACTTCCCATACCTCTTGAGTCCCCGAGTCTCAAGGCAGGGACTAGGGGAATGAAGTCCCACCCATTGTAGGAAAAGATATGTGACCATCTGAGACACCTGACCATACATAAGTCCATGGTACTCAATGAGAGGCAGCTCAGGGTCCTAAAGAAATTGACAGAGGTAGTCACTAAGCTCTTTTCCAAAATATTTGAAAGTCATGACAGTCATATGAACTAGCCAGTGACTGGACAAAGGGAAACATCACATGCATTTAAAAAAGGGTAAAAAGGAGAAGCCTGAGAATGACCCACAAGTCAGCCTCACCTCTGTGCCTGGTAAGATTATGGAATGGATCCTCCCGGAAACTATGTCAAAGCATACGAATGACAGGGAGGTCAGCAGAGATAGCCAGCATGGCTTCACAAAGAGCAACATTTTACCTATCTAATCTGGTGGCCTTCTGCAATGGAGTGACTGCATTGGTGGATCCTGGTGGAAGAGCAATTGATGTTATCTATCTTGAATTCTTTACGGCCTTTGACTCTATCCCACACAACATCCTTGTCACTAAATTGGAGATGTGGGTTTAATGGACAGTCTTTTTGACAGATAAGGAAATGGTTGGATGGCTGCATCCAAAGAATTGCAGTAAATGGCTCAGTGTCCAAACATAGATCTGTACAAAGTAGTTTCCCTTGGTGGTCTGTGTGGGGTTGAGTACTGTTCAATATTTTTATTAATGTCATAGAAAGTGGGATTGAGTGGACACTCAGCAAGTTTGCAAATGACACCAAGCTGAGTGGTGTGATTGATACACTTGAGGAAAGGGATGTCATTCAGTGGGCAGGCTTGAGTGAACTGGCAACATGCATTGGCAGCCCAGAAAGCAAACTACATTCTGTGCTGCATCAAAAGAAGTGTGGCCAGCAAGTTGAGGGAGGTGATTTTCCCTCTCTAGTCTGCTCCACCTGGAGTACTGCATCCAGCTCTGGGATCACAGAATCATAGAATAGCTGAGTTGGAAGGGGCCCACAAGGATCATTGAGTCCAGCTCTGAAGTGAATGGCCTACATGGGATTCGAACTACAACCTTGGTGTTATCAACACCATGCTCTAACCATCTGAGCTAATCTCACTGTTCTCAATACAAGAAAGACTGGGATTGAACCCAAGTGTTGGATTGAATCCAGAGGAAGGCCACAAACATGATCAGGGGCTGGAACATCTCTCCTGTGAAGACAGGATGAGAGAGGTTGTACAGCCTGGAGAAGACAAGGCTCCAGGGAGGCTTTATAGCAGTTTTCAATACTTATAAGAGGCTTATAGGAAAGATTGAGAGAGACATTTTAGAAGGACTTGAACTGATAAGACAAAAGACAATAGTTTTAAACTGAAAGAATGTAGATTTAGATTAGAGATAAGGAGGAAATTCTTTAATATCAGGTGGGTGAGACACTAGAACAAGTTGTCCAGAGAAGTTGTGAATGCCCCATCCCTGGAAGTGTTCAAGGACAGGTTAGATGGGGCTTTGAGCAACCTGGTATGGAAAAATCGACCACATCCTTTGTAACTTTTTCAGTTGATAAATTAAGATCCTTGTTAAAGAAATTTGCCTTATCCACTGGAACTCAGGGAAATTCAATTTCCAGTGCCTAGAGTTCTCTTTCGTTTTGATGACAGCTCTTCAATAAATGCAGAGATTTATTTTCAGGAACATGGCAAGCATTCTCAAAACAATCTCAATGCATGTTTAAATACACAAAAGAAAGTACAGGTTTAGTAGGTGCCTTTCTTTTTCGGTAGGAAGACTGTAACCAGAGTTGTACAGGGAGTGGCACCCAGTTAAGCAACAGCAAACAGCAATTTCTGATTATATAGATAGCCATGATTTTCTCTGTAGAAATGAAGTTATCTGCTGTGGTTCTTGAACAGTCACAAACTGTGTACTGTAATGGACCAGAGTGTGCAGGTAGACAATACCAATACCTGGCTGATCTGTTTTTTTCTAAAAATATTTCTTAAATGCAATAATATTAGGTAAAAGCAATCTTTTAAACATTATAACAAACGGAAATAATTCATCCTAATTAAAAAGAAAAGTAAATTTAGTCTCAATTATTAATAATAAACAGATACAATAATTATAAGGAACAAAACTTTTCAGATTATATCAATATAAAAGGAATTCAAATTAGCCAGGAGGTTTATAATTAATATTTCAAAAGCTTGTGCTCAAAATAAAAATGTTTATGTTTCTATAAAATACAAATTCCAGAAGTGCACTAATGGTATAAAGGAAGAGAACTAACATTAAAACTAATAAAATGAGTAAATAAAAGCAGCATCTTGATACATTGTGTTCAATTGGAGCTATGAAAATAGATTAAGATATAAATTGAAATTAATACAATCTGATGTGGGTTTTTATCTCGGACTTAAACATGCAATTTTTTTTTTAATTCTTAGAGAAGTGAGACTACAAATTACTTTATATGAATAATGTCTGAGATATACCAAATCATTTTAGTGAGGTTATTAATCAAAAAAGTTATTTCTAATTTCTAAGAGGCTGTCTTAAGTCTGATGTTTAAGCCATTATGTTTCTTATGTCACTGGCAGTTTACAAAAATTAAAGTGAAAAAACCCTTGCACCTAGAGTTTGGTTTAGAATTAGGTAGATGTCCCTTGACATATATTCTTGAGGGAAACTGAAATAAAAATAATAGTTTGTATGACAGCACAAAACATGCAGGGAAACAACAATCAGAGCAAGAGAGTGTTGTTCTGGCTTTCTAAATAACTACTTTACTGAGAAAGATGACATTTGCAGTAGCTGGGAAATTAGTAGCCTGGTAATGACTAAGCACAGTGTGGCTCATTTTTAATTGTAGTTTTCGCCTTGGGCTGTGGTTACCCCTCTTCTCTGTATGAAAGGAGGTGGCCTCTAAAGGCTTCTGGAGCTAACCCTGCCTGTATAGTCTGGATAAGAGCTGCTCAGAAGCTTCTTCAGAAATGTTTGTGAGTACTCACCTCTTTAGGTGACACTTCCTGTTTCTGCCTGTTGCCCCTTGTCCCATTGCTTGGTACTATGGACAAGAACCTGGTTGCATCCTCTTGACACCCTCCCTTCTGGTACTTACATATGTTGATGAGGTCCCCTCTCAGTCATCTCTTCTCAAGGCTGAACAGGCCCATCTCCATCAACCTTTCCTCATAAGAGAGATGCTCTTATCTTTGATCCCTTAGTCATCATTGTTGCCCTCTACTGGACTCGGTCTGGGAGCTCCATGTCTCTCATGTACTGAGGAGACCAGAGCTGGACATAGCATTCCAGGTGGACTGTGTTAGGGGAGCAGGATGACTTCCTTCAACCTACTGACAATGCTCTTCCTAATGCTCATGCCTTTGTTGAATTTAGACACTTTTTCTCTTCCCTTCTCTCCAACCTGTTGAGGTTCTTCTGAAGGCTGAACAGCACTCTGTGGTATCAGCTACTCCTCCCAGGTTTTGTCATCAGCAAACTTGCTGAGGAGGCATCTACCCCTTCATCCAAGTCATCAATAGATAAGTTAAATATTGGGCCCAATTTTGAGCCTTGTGGAACACCACCAGCAACAGGCCTCCAACTAGACCCTGCGCCACTGATTAGGACCCTTTGGAATCTGCTGTTCAGCCAGTTCTCAATCCACCTCATTTTCTATTCATCCAGTATATGCTTCCTGAGTTTGCTTTTCAGAAGGTTGTTGTGAAAGAAAGTGTCAAAAGCCTTGCTGAAGTAGAGGTAGACAATATTCACTGCTCTTCTGTCATCCATCCAGGTAATTGTTTCATCACAGAAAGCAATCAGTTTGATTGCTTTACCAAACATGATTTACTTGTAGTGAATCCATACTGACTACTCCCAATCACCTTCTTTTCTTCCATGTGGATATAGATGGCCTCCAGAATGAGGTGCTCCATCACCTTTCCAGAGACTAGAGGTCTACCCTATGAGGTAGGGTTGAATGGCTACTAGTTCCCTGTGTTCTCCTTCCTGTCCTTTTTGGAGACCAGGACAATATTTGCTTTCTTTCAAACCTCAGGCATCTCTCCTGATCCCCATAATCTTTCAGAGTTGATCATGAGTGGCCTCCCTATGATGTTCACCAGCTCTTTCAGCTCTCGTGGTTGCATCCTGTCAGGGCCCATGGATCTGTGGATGTTACATTTGCCTAGATGTTCTCTAACACAATCCCCCATGCCCAAGGGAGTCTTCCCTCCAAGAGTCCTTTACCCTGATTGGATCAGAGATTCCTGAGAGCTGGTCTTATCATTGAAGACCAATGCAAAACAGGCATTCAGTAACTCTGCTTTCTCCTGGTAACCTCTGTTACCAGGGTCCACTTAGTAATGGCCTCACATTATCCCTTGTTTTTCCTTTGTTATTGGTGTATTTGAAGAAGCCCTTGTTTTCTGTGACATCCTTGGTCAGATATAATTACAAATGGATTTCTTTTCCTTTAGATTCAAATGATCTAGGGGCTGAAGAATGAAAAAAAGCTGTTAGAGGATGCCTACTCCTTACTACTTTCTCATAAGGTACTCATGGTAAATTAGAGAGCAATACTGATGAGCGCCAAAAATTAAGTAGAGCAAAAGGCTAATTGAGCATTATTAAATTCTGCTAAAAGTAAAACAAGTGCCAACATTGTTGTCATCTTTAAAATTAAGTGAGATGACTGTGTAAATGTAAAGTCTAAGTGTTTGAGACAAAATGATCATTAGTATTAATGCCTATCATTTATTTTGCATATGTAGTGAAATATCACAGTCACGATGAGGATCCCATTTACTTGGTGAGATACAGATACAAATGAAACTTTAATTGCTGATGTAAAGACATTTTGGATTTAGGCCAATAGGTATCCTGGAAAAAACCTCAAAAATGTCCTAGAAGTTTTACTCATGTGAGTAGTCCTGGAGACACTGAAGAGATGATTCATCAACAGGAGGAATAAAGAGAAAACTGAATTATACAGCAAAAGACAAGGTGGGGGTCATAAACAGGAAGAAGAAACTGCAGATAGAGGCCTAAGAGGCTTGTTTCAGAAAAAAACAAGCTTTTCCCTTACTTAACACACACCCAAATCCTGAAATGAAATATAACTTATGGCCTGTGTGTGGGCTACCCCAAAAGTGAATTCCTTTCAGCTGACCAGACTGATCTTCCAAACCATTGAGGTCTCCACTGGGTTATGAACAGCTCTGAAACCCCAGAATAACGCAGTTTTAAAGGGACCCTTATAGGTCATCTGGTCCAGCACCCTACTCAAAACAGTGGTGATTTCAAATGTAGAGCAGGTTCATAGGGATTTGTCCAGGTGACTTATATCTGTAATGGTGTGTTTGTTTCACCACATTCCTTGGAATAGGTTTTTACTTATACCTAGTTGGAAACTCCCTTCCTGCAGCATGTGTCCTTTGCTTCTCTTCCTCTAGCTGTGCAACAACAAGGAAAATTTGGCTCCCTTTTCTCTATTTTGATAGCTGAAGACAGTAATGAAGTGCCTCCAAAGCTGTCACTTCTCCAGGCCTGCCAAGCCCAGCTCTCACAGCCTCTTCTTTTTCCTCACAAAAGTTTGGACCAGATGATCCTTGGAGGTCTCTTCGAGCCTGGGCTGTTCTATGATTCTGCATGGCATAAGTGCTCCAGCCCCACCATGGAAGTCACACTGCTATATTCAAGTCTTTTTTTAACTCTTTCTAAATATTCTCTTCAGTACAGTCACTCGTATGTAACTAATACATGCAGCAAAAGGCTATGCAAGAATAAAGCCTCACAAAAGATCACCTGGAATTGAAAATGAATATTCTTGCATTGTAATTATAAGTGACATTCAGCAGACAGATGGCAGCAAAAAAAAACCCAAGAAAAAAACCCCAAGCCTCTACAAAAAACAACAACAGCAAAAACCCCAAAAACCAACAAAAAAGTAAACTTAGAAAATTTAACAAAAGGCTGGGTCACCTTAGTTTAGCATGAAACTACAAGCCTCTGAAGAGACAATGGTGAAATGTACAGGTAAATGGTGGTATGGAACTGGTACCTCCAGAAGTCAATGTAGATGTCTGATTTTCCATTTAAGCGGGTACCCCCATTTTTTCACATCACAGAGTCATCAAGGTTCAGAGACCCTCAAAATCATCTAGTCCAACCATCAACCTACAACCCGGCGCCAACCTAATCACCCCTAAACTGTATCCCCAAGTGCCACATTCAGATGCCTCTTGAACACTTATAGAGATGGTGACTCCACCTCCTCCCTAGACAACTTATTCCAATGCCTAACCACTCTTTCAGTGGAAAAAAAAAACCTAATATCTATCCAATTTTTTCTAATATCTGTTCATGTCCAAGCATATTACTGGGATCTCACAGATACAAAAATGAACAAATGAGAGTGCAATTGCATACATAAAGAAAATGTGTTGGGAAGATGACAATTTCAAGCACTTGAAAGTCAGGAAATAACATTTCCTGTAGTAACATTATCTCAACCATACTGTATATTTTATGACATACCTTATATTTTACCACACTTAAAGGTAAGACATATACTTACAAAGAAAAGGAGGAATATAAAAGACTGTACTAAGAAGGTAACCTTTTCCATATTCCACTTTTTAAAAGCTTAAAAGGCTAACCTTAATGTGCAACTTATTTAAGTTTCTGTCCTTAATGTCTACTTAAAAGAAAAGAAAGAGAAAGTACAAGACAAAGTCATTTCCAAAGTTTCAAATATTTCTGTTGCAGATATAGATGGTAGTTGCCTTCCTGTAAGTATACAGTTTTTGTAACTGTGTTAAAAAAGTAATTTTCAGAAAATAAAAGTTTCAAGAAACAAAATCCCTACCAGGTGCAAAAGGTTTACCCAATTTTATACAGAGATATAAATTATAGTCATAAATAGTAAAATCCTAGCAAACGTATTTTCTGAAGTACCAGTATTGAAAACAATTTGGAATGGTGGAGGAAATTCGGAGGGATGTGGCACAACAGAAGTGTTCGGTCAGTACCTTAAATTAAGTTGAACAATCTACAAACTCACTACAGATTTTATTAGGCTGACTGATCCCAGCCTAAGTCACGAACAGAATAGGCAGAGATGCAAGTGGGTAAAAGTTAGTAGCCTAAGGAGAGTCAAGGTGGCTTTATATAAAAAATGTTGTCTCACACAAAACTGTCTGATGAGATTTCACTGTTTGACAGACATCATTGAATTTTTGAAATATACCTCTATGATATTTTACTTTTGGCACTATACAAAGTAAATTCATTAAAAGCTCAGCAAATGAGATATCAGAAGAAGTTATTGTAGAGGCAGAATAAATCATCTGGTAATTCAAATCCTGAAAGGATCTGCAACAGGACTATTCTTGGCCTAGACCTATTCAGTATCTTTACTAGTTACCTGGAAATAAATAAAAAGCTATTGCTGGTGAAGTCTGCAGATAATCTGAACTTCTGCGGCATGTTAAATAACAAAGAGAAATTCTAGCAAGAGATCTGTATTGTACACTCAGGCTCATTTACACGGCATTAATGTTCTTCAGTTAAATGAAAGGTGACACATTTGGGAAAACAGAAAGGTAATTCACATTTTTGGGATGAAGAAGTCTTTTCTGAAAAAGGGAAAAAAACCCAAAGAAACCCCCAAACCTCATATAGAAAGATTACCTCAATAAGCCTAGCAAAGATTGTGCTTAGCCTACACATCCAGTGTTCAGGTACTTAAACATCTAATGTATAGGCATCTATAAATAGGTGAGAAATGTTAACTTAAACCTCACAGTTTTTTTTTTTCCTAGGCTTTTATTCCATCCAGTAAAAAGCTTAGTAGTGTTGTCATACACTTGTTGTTGTAAGTATAAATTTGTAGTTGGAATATTGGACTTCTATTCTCAGGGTCTGACAAGCCAGACATCTACTTTCCACCATGTGCCATCCAAGTGTGAGATCAGAATGACAAAGAATTGTTTCAAAGGAAGACTGGATGAAACCACTTGGGATGATTAGATGATGGGAGGATTAAATTGAATTTTATTTTCTTACTCTTTCTCCATTTATCGATTTTAGGCTTTCTCTAACCTATCTAAGAAACTTAGATACCTATCTAAGAAACTTCTATATAAGAACAAGAGAACTTAGTGGACTTTACAGAGTGATTTATATCCTTATTTTTCTTTGGAATGGGTTGAACAGGTTTTATTGGTTGTATTTTCCTTCTTGGATTTTTTTTTTTGAGTTTTGGTTACTTTTTTGTCATTGCCTATTAGCAGTTACCAGTCAGAAGAGAGTTCTACATGTTTCAGTCGAGAGTGTTCACCTAATGTTTGGAAGGGCACAGTTATTAGTGAAATAAAGTGTTTTTGTCACCCTTGCCACTTCTCAGTGCATTTGTGTCCTTGAAATCCAGGAGAGAAGTCTATTATGATTGAACAGTAAAATATGAAAGAAATCAATTTAAAATGTGCATGTGAATATTTTTTTCAATCCTTACTTTGTGGTAGCAGATTTGTACAAATTTAAAGTCACTATATTTGGATGTCTCTTTTTTTTTTTTTTCCCTCAGTTCAGAATTTTCTATTTAAATTTTTAGCTTTAAAATGGCTTAGCCAGCTCAGGAGACTCTCTTTAATTCAAAGAAAACTACAAAAATGACTGAACACTATTATGGAATAAAATGAAAGGAAGAAAGTATTAAGGGGTGAAGGAGGTGTTATTGATACGGGAAATTAAATGGAGACCCTTTCCCAAAGACTTCTTAAAAATCCCTGTCCTTACAGTGCATTTCTACCATTTCTCCCTTTCCCCAAAGAATTTGTAGGTAAAACCTTGTGTTGCAGGTGTTTTTTTACCCATGAAATATTCATCAGCTCCACAGTTTTCACTGAAAGGAAGGAGCCAATAAAAGAAAAATACTTTAGATATTCTTATAAGAAGAAATGTAGTGCTACCTAACTTCAAAAATTAGGTGCATTTGAGAAAGAGAAGTATGTCACAGCCTTTAATATATTAGCTCTCTCCCTGTAAATCTGTTGCTAATGATGTAGCGTGTAACATGAAAATCATACCGGATTTACATTCAGTTCCATTAGGAATATGACCTTTTCTTCATTTGGAGCAACATGCATGCTACTTTTTTTTTTTTTTTTTTTTTTTTTTACCTGAAATGGGGCAATCTAAACAGAGTAGCTTCTGAATCATGGGGACAATGCCTGGTGACAGTTTCAGAAATAGTCTGTCAGGGAATTGCTGGTTATTTGAAATGGATTAAAATTTTGTGTAAAAAATCTTGTGTGAAACCTTTGTCTACTCATGAAACAGAGTCAACAGAGGTTGAAATGTACCAAATATCTTTGCTTCACCCTCATCATTTTTAAAATAGTAATGATATTCTAAATAAGGAATTAATATATTTGAAAACATGCTCATTTAATTGAAAGTGGTTGTTTTCTGAAATATCTCTAAATGGTGATGAAAAATGAAGACTAATTCTGTTATTTTAACTCCAAATATGACATTCAGTGCAAGTTTTATTTGATTTCCAAAAAAAAACCCTCTAAGATCACACAAACCATAAAAAATTTCTGCCTTTAGTGCTTTTTCAGAACCACCAGTAAGCAAAAGCATTCATTATTCACAAAATTTTACTGAGTACCTCTCATTTCCTTTGGTGCCAGTGTGAAGAGTGGCATCAGACTTAGAACCGAATACATGAAGGCTATAACTGTATTTTCTTTTGTCACAGGAACACAGAATATTCTGAGTTAGAAAGGACCCACAGGGATCATTGTATCCAACTCTTAAGTGAATGGCCTGTACGGAGAGCAAACCTGCAATGTTGACATTACTAGCACCATGCTCCAAACAACTCATCTCATTTCATCCAAGAACTTCCCTGCTTTAATGGAAAGAATGTTCATAGGGAAAATCATTGTGGCCCAAGTCAGGACATGGGTGCTGACTGAGAAGCAGAAGTGCAAGGCCTGTATGCAGGTGATTATCTCAGGTAAATCTATGAAAGGTCTTTCCAAGTTTGCAAGAGGGCAGGACAAAAGATTTCCTACCTGAAGAACAATGAGTAATGGGGAGGGGAGCCCTGCAGTGGTATTTACAGGAGCAGAACATCTTTGCTTTTAACTTGGAAAAGATGGCACAAGACATATGAGATGAGCATGCGAAGACAGTTTTTAGGGAAATCAAAGTCACATTTTCTGCTGAATTGTCTGAGATTGCTTCCTCATGATTTCTTTCTCCAAGCTCTTTTGAGAAAGATTAGATCATCCAGTACAGATTAGCACAGAACATCAAGTTTTTAAGACACTTAACGAAATGCTACATGTTTCTTCATAAACTAAAAATGAAAGAAAATTATGAAAGCTATCACTGCAAAACTGAATCAAAGTACAAAGATATGACAATGGAAAAAAGAGGAAAGTTTAGTTAAAAAAAAGGAAAAATAATTTAAAGCTCAGAATAATTTTAAAACTACTTCTGGTTACCTTTGAAACTACAGTTTTGTTGTCTAACTCTGAACTGATGACAAAGGGCCAGTCTGAGCCACTGGTTCACTGATGCATTTTGGTCATTGGTTCTGATGTCTCGTTGCAGAGAAAACAGAAAATCATCTCACATAGATGAATGAAGAATATGAGGCATCTGAACTTCAGTTCCCTTGAAATACCTCAATGATATTTGAAAATTACTCCCTGTGCTTTGATCATCAGATTTAAGGTTCCTTTATATCGTTTGTGATGAGAATTAAAAATATCAACATGAAAAAGAAAAAAAAATCAAATGTCTTCTTTAATGTGGTATGTTCCTTAGGTAATCTGTGAGATGATGTTTTAAATCTGTTTTCAGTCTGCCCTTCCCATACTGTTGAATACCTAAGTTTATATCAGAATAAGGGCTTGCCTGAAGGAAAATAATACTGAATTTAGTCAGAAGACTAAAATGACAGGAGTAGGTGGAGAGAAACATCAAGATAACATGTTTTGCCAAAATGTGCATGACTGCTCCCTGTGAGCTGTTTGCAAACTCGGTTTCTTTACAATATGCTGGTAAGGTTAGGTATGAGAAGTCCTCAGGTCAGCATCATTTTCCCATTCTTCTGACTAAATATAAAGAAAACCTCAAAGACATACTTTCAGTAGACATTTGCCTTCAGAGGTTTTCAGTTCAGTGAAGGGAACCCCACTTACTCTTCTGTGAATGTTGAACTAGAAGGTTTGCTTTTCAAGATTTCATTTTAGAAAGGCAGTTTAATCCATCTTTTTGAAAAAGATTGAAGTGAAAACCACTTTGACTTGTCTAAGATATTTCATTTAGTCTTAAATATTATTTATGGATATAGCTATCTAGTTTTATTAAATTATACTTTTTCAAAAACTCAGGAAATGTTGAGAGAATAGCCTGAATATTTTCAACTTCTTTCACACTGTTTAGAAGTAATTGAGAGATCTTTGCCATCTTTCCTACAACTCTCATTCATGAAATAGTATGCATTGCCATGAGTTTTGCTGAGTTGCAGGGGACTGGAAATTCATGTGTCAGAGCCTGGGAATGTGTTCTCACATAGGCTACTAAATGGTGCGTTCCAGGACTTTTCAGTTACCTTTGAAAAACAGACAAATAATGTCCTGTTCATTTTGTTTGCTGAAATCACACTATTTAACCATAACACTGCTCTTCCCCAATTCCTCACTCCCTCACTGGAGACAGTACTTCGGACTCGCGTCATGACACCACCTGAGGGTTGGTATTTGGTAGTCCTCTGTGGAGTGTTGGCAGCACACTGTTGTGGAGTCTGAATCTCTTCTGCCCCGGGACAGAGGTTAACCCCTTGAAGAGACAGGAACATATGCTTGGGATGACAGGGTGGTCCCTGCCTGGCAATTAGGAAGAGAGGATTAGGGTACATATAAATCATTAGGCTGTCTGAGCCCAGGAAATATTTTGTCTTGGAGCAAATATTTTGAACACCACAGTGAAGGTTGTCCCTCAGATATTTGTCCTATACATGATCTGAGTAAGTTTAAATCTCATAAAAAATCTGAATTTTCAAGTTAAGAATTTTCAGTCATTTTTTAGACCAAGAATAGCACAGTAAGACCAAAGTAAGAACGAAAATGTCTATTACTTGCAAATCCTTCTAAATTGACAGGAGTCTTAGAAGAGAATTATTGTGAATTGCTGACAAAAATAAATAAATTTAGATTTGTGAAAATTTGCTGCTGTGGAAAAAACTATAGGATTAAAAAAATATAGAAACTAATTAGAAGAAAACAAAAAAATCTTGTTTTGCTCATGTAATGCTCATGAAAATAAAAATACCCTACTGATTAATATTTTACACACTTCATCCAATACAATTATACTTTAGATAGATGCCTTTGTGACTACATATCTTGGCAAATACTAGGAAAATGAAGTCTCTTACTAAAATATGTTCCATTTAAAAAAAAAAAACCACCTCAAAACAAACCACCAAGCCCCCTACACACCCTCACCCCCCCGCCCTAACACCCTGCCCCTTAAAAAACCAAACCACACCAGTGGGCTTTTTTTTCCCCTTCACATTTATTTTTTATGTGTTCTTCTGTATTTTTTGTTAAGGCTAAGTTGTCCAGTTGTCCTCTGAACTCACTATGCAGGGCGTGCTCCTTCTCAAAAGAACAGCATTTGTGTGTAGTGGATGATAAGGCAGAGCACATGCAGCTATTTCATATCCAAAAAAAAATCATGATTGTATAGCACCATGATAGGCTTCTTAGTATACAAAGGGTTAGCATGTGTCATTAAGAGAATGAACAAGCTTTTGATTTTAATTGTAATTGTAATCCTCTCCACTGAAGCCTCAAATGCATCGTTTGAAAACTAGTGGAGATGTGAGTTTTCACTGCAGCCACTTTACGTTTGTGATACATTAAAAGGTGTAATCCAACTGAAATGTAAATCACTGTTCTTGAAAACAAATTACAAATGAAGATAACAGGGCAGCATACTAGCACTAAAGCATCCAAGAGCCCATCTGAGGCAGTTTTCTTTCAGATCCAAATTGCAGCAGCCCTGTTATCACAGGTAATAGGGTGCTGCTAAGGCAGGTTGATTACAAGACTACGGTAAACAATCCTTTTAAATGCAGTGCCTCAATAGACGTGCACATACAACATTAATCAACTGAATTCAGAACCACAAAAGGAAGTCTCGTTGCTTTAACTCGAGAGTAAGTGGCCAAAGTTCAGTGCTTACTTGTCACAGAGCTGTTTTCATCTCTTCATAATCAGCACTAACTTGTAGGAAACCTTAATTGTTAGCCCTTTGGAAATGAAGAAAATGAACACTATGTTTTCTCTTGGAAAGGATCAAGATACAGAAATTTTGCTTTGCTTAGACACGGGGTTCCCTGGGACATGGGCTAGTCTCTGGTTTATGTGTTTGCTCAGCCCACTGGGGCTGGATGAAGCACAGGATGGGTTGGCGGGACAAGTTCTGGCCAGCGATGCAGCCCCACTCCTGGACTACCATGAAGTGCTAATCCAGGGAGAGGGCAACCTTTTCCCTGCTGAGGCCCTTCTCCCATAATAAATCCACCTTTCCCAATAAACAGCCACCCAGTCAGACCAATTGCATTAACAGCAGACATTTGTTGAGGTTTTTTTATGTTACTGGTCTCCTTCTGAAATTTGTCATAACTCTGTTTCTTCCACCTCTCAGTCTTTGTCAAAGGTTCATGCTTTTATAGCATGCACTGCCAAGAAATTTCCTCTATAATTGGAGATTTTCTTTAGTAAAGTTCTTGCAAAGGAATGAAGAGAATAAGCAACTCTTGAAAGGATATTGATGTAACATGAGAAAGCAGGTAAGTTACAGAAAGAGCAAAGTGCAATAAATAGCTTCTATTTAAACCCTAAATTCAGTAATTTAAGTCTGTCTGAAGATAGCTTTAAACAATTCAGCAAATAATAATAACATTTATTGAATAATAGCTAAAGAATACCTTACAGAAAAACTTACAGCAATTTTGTGAGAGGCCAGCTACTTGTAATCATCAAGCATCATTCAGTAATTCATTTTGGCGAATATTAACTGAATATTTTGATTAAAACATCTCTAACTCTTTAGAACAAAGAATATGCTCTGTCAACTCATTAAATGAAAAGAGGGTATGTGAACATAGAACTCCATAGAAATGAACATAAAAAGCCGTTTAAATTTATGATACCTCTAAAAAGTTTGAAACCTACATGTTGGGACACCATAAAGTTTTCTAATGGAGTTTCGGGACTTTTGCATACAGGTTTCTGATTAAAATTCAGTTCCAACTGAGTGATATAAAATGTTTCGTTAGCGTAGGATGGCAAATGAATTATAAACCTTCAGACCTAGTTCCCAGAAGGTGCCTGTATCATTAGAAAATCAGGGATATGTTAGGAATCTTTCTGGAAATTTGGAAAACTGGGTGGCAAGAGATAAATCTTTGCACTCCTCTCCAGGATTTGATCCTCTGGGAGAGTATATTTCCAGCACTCTCAGAGAGAATGTTATATAATGTACAATTTGAGGAAGAACATAAGACATGATATATTTGACCATATTTCACCCAATTGCTTCTTCCCAGTTTGTTTGTCTTCACATATTTGTAATGTTTTTCATGGATCAGGCCTGTTTCACAGTAATACTGCATACAAGTTTACACATGAATCTGCGGAGTGCAAATAAGCATGGAATTACAACTACAGTGCAAATAGCATACATCAAGTGGTGCAGCATATAGTAAGTGAATAAATTCTTATGAAAAATCATCATCATGAGTAGACTAAAAGACTTTTACTTAAAAAGCTTCTCTATTCCCTGTACAGGCACACTATGGACATCAGTACAGCCATTTCCCCTGGGCTGCCTTGCCAATGTATTTGATCACCATTACTTACAGGGAATAGCTCTAAGAATATAAAGGTAATTCACCTCATTTAGTTCCTGGATTTAATTCAACCTGTTCTAAGAGGGTGGCAAGTTCTTTTATTTGGATGATGGTTCTCAGGAGAAATATGACAGGAATAATAATCCTCCACTATTAAGTCAGAGTGCATTTCCTGTAAGATAGTAATCTAAACATTTTGAACTTTTTTTTTTTTTTTTTTTTTCAGTTTTTCACCAGTCCACCCTACATATAACTCGTGACCTAGACTGAAGAGCTCTAGGGGCACAAATGATACTCAACACTTTGAAGCTAAATAGTAACTCAATAGCACAAAACTTGAAATTCCTCTTTCAAACATTGTACGGCCTGGTTTGTGAGACCAAGTATTGGGTTCCTCACTTAGAATTTCTATTCTAACAACATGACATTGTATTAATCTGTGAAAGACTATGCTAGCAGAAGTACAAGCTTCTGATGATGCTTCAGAGGAGCCAGACCTATCTGGAAGGTAGAGGAGAAACAGTTGGAACGGAATACTTCTGACTTGGGAGGAAGACTGTACAAAGCCCTAGCCCCTAAGACCTTGGATATATATACCAAGAGGAGAAACATTGTTATTCTTTCCTTTGAACTCCAGAATCAGCTAATGAGGAGTATCATTCCACTATGTAACATCAGAGAATCTGCTATTATTAAAGCCATAGAGAGCAAGGAATCTAAGTAGTCCACATCCCTTTCACCTCCTGTGGCTTCTTGGATGCCTTGATGTCTCTTCTTGAAGCAGCCATAAAAGGTGTGTTTTCTTGACTTCCAGCCACGATTTTGCCTTGGAATGGTGTTGCATGACAAATATTTTCCAGTCAACTAGATTAAGGCTCCAGTGTCCAAAGAAGCACACACTCTAATAAACTGTAGATGTACCTCTAAGCTTTCAACTGGAATAATAAAAATAGAGATTTCATCTTTCATGTGAAGTTCAGTCATTAAGTAGTTTCTGTATTAACATGGCCTGTCATAAAATGATTGTAAAGTTTCATTAGACAGTAGAGATAGAAAGAATAGAAATCTCACTAGTCTGATTCTGTTAATTTTAAAATTGCATACTTTCCCTGTCATTATTAGAAAAAGAAATAGATCAGATTACTTGAAAATTTCTTAAGAAACCTTTGGAAAATCTTTGAAATATTTTATAAATGTCTACAAGAATACAAAACTCTGAGAATTATACACAAAGAAAGAGGGATATGTATCTGACTGTGAGTTCAGCTCTACTATACAAAGGCAGCTCACAATACAGGCTCGTAACAAATTGGGCAATCCAAGATGCCCTAGTCAAGGGCTGTATGAAACACAGGGATCATTTGTACACATGGAGTTGAAAAATACGGCTGTTGTTTTCACTCAGAGATAATAATCATATCCCTGGGCCACAGGATAAGGCTGCTTTCTCGGTTCATGAGCATTAAGAAACAACTCTCTTATTGTTAACCTTTGTGAGGAGAGACTGCAAATGCAGGATCCTAGAGGAAACAAAGATGTGGAAATCATTTAATGCAACCCTACACTAAGACAGGTGCTGCTCTTAGTCTTTTTAATTGATCTCATTTGTTACTTATACCTGTAAATCACACTGTTATCATCTCTGAACAAGCAATGGAAACCAGAACTTGTCACTGACTAAAGATGGTAGATCAAGTCCTGAAATGGGCTGGTCATATAGACTTACTGGCTTAATTACACAACAGTACATTAGATTGAAATGAGATACTTAGAAAAATCCAAATTACATGCAGGTCTCTTGTTTCTTTATCCCACATTGACACAAAACACAGTTCAAATGCAACTGCTAAAAGACTGAGTTATAGTCTTCTGAGATTCAGAGACAGACACAGATCCACCCCTGACATAGTCTGAGATTTTTGCAGTAAGATTAATCTTAGACTGATCTAAAGGTCTACTATGCCAATGGCATGACACTCACATCCCAGAGCTGCTGCAGAATCATGATGGGAATAGGCATATATGAAGGTGAATAGCTGGGAGCCTTCTCAGAAGGATAAGTTTAGTTGTTTAGAAACAGATAATATTCATGGGATTTAATTTGCTCTCATTGGAATTGTTCCGTTCTGTAGGAAGTCCTACATATAGTAAAAAAGCTGCTTGAACAAAACCTATCTAACTCACATCTTAATTTTCAATTCTTCAATTAGGTTACCAAAAGTCCAGATCACACTTGAGGGCCCTCAGCCTTCTAACAGACAATTCATGAATGCAGTAATGCGAAGAAACCACATTCCTTTAATTTTTTTCACCACCTTCCAAGTCCAGAAAGATTTGTCTCATCTTGTTTATCTAGCTACCTGTGACAAAGCTAGTGGGCAGACACAAGTTCCATGATAGACATGTTTGCCATGTCAGATTCCTGAAACCAAATCTCAAGAAAACAGTAAACAGAAGGACAGAGTCACAGAATCATTAAGGTTGGAAGACACCTCCAAGAACAAGTCCAACCTTTGACCAAATACCACCATGCCCACTAAACCATATCATGAAGTGTCATGTCTACTTGTTTTTTAAATACTTTCAGGAGTGGTGCCTCCATCACTTCCCTGGGAAGCCTGTTCCTGTCCTTAACAACTCTTTCATTGAAAAAATTTTTCCTAATATCCAACCTGAACCTCCCTTGTTACAACTTAAGACTATGTTCACCTGTCCTATCACTAGTTGCCTGAAAGCAGAGGCATACACCCACCTCACCACAATCCTTTTTCAGGTAGTTGTTGAGAGTGATAAGGTTACCCCTCGGTTACCTTTTCTCCAGGCTAAATGACCCCAGCTCCCTCAGTCACTCCTCACAGGGCTAATGTTCAGAGCTTCTGCCAGCTCTGTTGTCCTTCTGTGGACACTCTCCAGCATCTCAATGTCCTTCCTGTACTGGTGGGCCCAAAACTGAAAACGGGACTTGAGGTGGAGCCTCACCAGTCTCAAGAACAGGGGGATGGTCACTGTCCTGGATCTGCTGGCCACACTGCTTCTGATACAGGCCGGGATGCCATTGGCCTTCTTGGCCACCTGGGCACTCTGCTGGCTCATGTGAAATGGGCTGTTGACGAGCATCCCCAGCTTCTTTTCTGCTGGGCAGCTTTACAGTCACTCTGCCACAAGTCTGTAGCACTGTATGGGGTTGTTGTGACTCAAGTGCAGGACCCAGAATTTTGCTTTATTGAACCTCATACAATTGGCCTCAGCCCATCGATCCAGCCTGTCCAGATCCCTCTGCAGAGCTCTCCTGCCCTTCAGCAGATCAAAACTCCCATCCAACTTGGTGTCGTCTGCAAGCTGCCTGAGGGTGCACTCAATCCTCTTGTCCAGATCATTGATACAGATATTAAAGAGGACTGTCTTCAAAACTGAGCCCTGGGAAACACCACTTGCTATTAGCTGCCAGTTGGATGTAACACCACTAACCACCACTCTCCGGGCCCAGCCATCCAACCAGTTTTTTTACCCCATACACCCATCCAAGCCATGAACATCCAGCTTCTCCAGGAGAATGCTGTGGGACACAGTGTCAAAACCTTCACTAAAGTCTAGGTAGTAGACAACCTTTCCCTCATTCACTAGGTGGGTCACCTGGTCGTAAAAGGAGATCAGGTTGGTCAAGCAGGACCTGCCTTTCACAAACCCATGCTGGCTGGGCCTGATGTGCCATGTGATAACACCCAAGATAATCTGTTCCATATAACACCCAAGATAATCTGTTCCATAACCTTCCCTGGCATTAAGGTGAAGCAGACAGGACTGTAGTTCCCTGGATTCCCTTTCTAACCCTTCTTGTAGGTGGCTGTCACACAGGGCAGCTGCCAGCTGTCTGGGACCTCCCTCGTTAACCAGGACTGATGTTACATGAAGGAGATTGGCTTGGTGAACTCTCTGACCAGCTCCCTCATTATTATGGTGGATCCCATCTGGCCCCATAAACTTGTGAGTGTCTGAGTGGCTCAGCAGGTTACCAACTGAGATCCCCCTAGATTACAGGGGATTTATTCTGCTCCCTGTCCCAGTCTACCAGCTCAGGGGCTGAGTACTCTGAGTATAACTGAGCCTTCTGTGAAGGACTGAGGCAAAGACCTCAGCCTTTTCCTCATCCTTCGTGGCAGTGTTTCCATATGTATTCAATAAAGGATGGAGACTGTCTTTGGCCCTTTTCTTGTTATTAATGTATTTGTAAAAACCTTTCTTGCTATCTTTTGTGACAGTGGGCAGATTGAGTCCTAGTTGGGCTTTTGTCGTTCTAATTTTCTCTCTGCAGAGAAAATAGACTTCAATTTCCCTTTATATTTTGAAGCTGCTCTCAGATGTCTTTCAGCTGTCCTAACCTTTGATGTTATGTTATTGTTTCAGCCATAAGAATCCCAGACATTAGTGATGCCACCTCTATGCTTTCATGTTTGCAGTATGTAGAAATGGCCACCCCCGGCTTTGCCAGGCACATGATTCCCAGTGGTAGTAAAAGGAGAACAAAGACAAGGTAATAAAGATGTGAAATTAGTTCATGCCTGGCACCAACCTCATACAGGCAAGGGACATGATGGCCTGAACACCTCTTACAATGTGGCTGCTAGAAGAGTGTCCCTTTCATAGGCAGCCATGCTGCTGCTTCCAGAATACAGAGCAGGTGGGGCTCAGAGCGCAGGTTGGCCCTTGATCTTAAAAACACTGGAGTTAATTAAAATTATTTCCTTTTATCCTGAAACCTCAAACCTCTGATATATTGAAAGAACATAGGTATTGATGGTGAGAAGACCTTTATGCAATTTGCAAGAACAGCACAGGCAGTATTACTATCTAATCTCCTGCTTCACAGCAATTAGTATTTTTGTCAAGTCTGTGCTGCTATTTTCATGATGGGATGTAGCATTCAGATTTTGACAGAGATTATGAAAAAATTTTAATTTTGGAATTAGACAAAAAAGGATTGTGCTTCTGTAATTTTTTTGTTAACTACCCTTTCATTTGACATTTTTTTTCTCCAAATAAACTCTAACTGAATCAACATGAAAAGGTTTTTGAACAGGGAACTCTCAAAAAAGTTAGTCTAGACAAAACAGTGACTTGACTTTAAAAAGAATTTAAAATTGTGTTTCAGTAAATGGTGGATACTATTATTTGGAAACAGTCTTAATCCAGTTTACTTTAATTAATGAAACTGTCATATTAAAGACACCTTAAAATTCTGAAACAAAACTCCCTGTGGAATTAATGTAGCTTAATAATTCACTTTAGAAATGAATTCATGTGAATTTTTCTCAAATCTCCTCTCCCAAAAAATTGTTACTCATGGCATGCAGTTAAAAATGGATCACATATGAAAATTTTTAATATTTGTCTAGGGAATATAATAGCAGACGTCATTTTTACTTTTCTTTAGGAACATAGAAAAATGTTAATGCTCTTAAGCAATGACTGTGGCTCTTGAACCAGACTCAAGTGTTTGCATATTATTATTTGAAAATCCTGTCTCCAGATCTGCATGGAAAATTCAGTTTCTGTAAATTTGTGGAATATATGAGAAATTCCCACACATTTGTTTTAGCACTAGAATAGAAATCAATTACATGAAAATTAAATTTTAGCTCCACATGCCACATTAATTTTCAGTTTTATCACCAAACCCATCTTATTCAGACAATATTGTTGCAATTGTTTTTGATTTAGTAATTTCAGCTTGTTTAATAGTTGACCTTGCAGAAAAAAAAAGCAGTTGGGTATTGATCAGCACTGCTAGAAGTAAAACAGGTTAGAATTTCAAAATTTCCAAGAGAAAGTGACCAAGCATTTGTCTTGTAAAGAAAAGTTTATATAATTACATTGATTCATAACAACAAAATAAAGATTTTTACCAAAGAGAAAATGGAAATTAAAACATGATTTTTTAATCTGTAGTTGTACTGAGCTGGACATATGCAGCATAAAACAGCAAGCAGTAAATGAGTCAGCTTCTGAAATAGCTATCAGAGCACAGATTTGGAAGTTCAAAACATCAAAAAGTGAACCGGAAAAGTGATACCTACCAAGAGGGCTCAACACTTCTACAGGTGTCAATAGAGTTTATAAGTTGATTTTTGAGTTGAATTTTGATTTAAACATGTATGCATCTCAGTTTCAAAACTTTAAATATTTTTACCCTAATAAAGTATGCAAAGAATTGAAGAATTACAAAGCTTTATTAGCTTTTAGAGAGAAGCAACAGTTGGTTTAATGTGGCCTGTTTAGTTCTACTGTTCCCTTTACTTGTGCAACAGTTATAATAAAACCTGAAACACAAGACTTAGTATTTTATTTACTTGAAGAATGGGCAAAGCTTTTCTGCATAAAGCAGATGCATAAGTAAGAGCTGTCTCTATCTTTTTTTTGCTTTAAGATCTCATTGTGAAAACTGAGGTGGAAATTATTGTTGCCTGGCATTGCACTTCTGACTCCACAGCTACATTTTATGAGGCTTGTGTGCAATTAGCCAGTTCGTTATTTTATCCTAATTTTATAATAAATCACTTCACTCTTTTTCTCTCATCCATCATCAACTTATCTGCCCGCAAGTCAAAATGGTACCAATTATTAATCAAGGCCAGAGGCACCCGCTCCTGCATAGGAGCACCATGTTTCAACTGTCAGGTGGCATCCATCCCGGCCCCTCTTTGTCAGCAATAAAGAAAATGAAATTGGACTAATATGAATCTCATTTCTGCCCTGATTAAAGGCCTACATTTTCCCTAGGCATTGCCTGACCAGGTCCTGACTTGTGAGATATTCAATGTTCTTGTAATGTCATTCGGACAGAGCGCGCCTGTCTCCTTAGGTCATTGTTCTTCAGATTCACTTGTTTTACATGGATTATAGGCTAGAAAATCTAGACTTCCTTTGGGGTGTTAATTAAGAGGAGCATCCAAAATTAATCAGCAAATTCACTAGGGCGAAGGGGAGCTGTCTGAAGGCCTCGATATAAAATGCACTTCTAGTACAGGGAAATGAGCCTTCGGCTATTGACAAAGAAAAAACAAGTGCACAGACGGCAATCTGACATAAAAATTCATATACGTATATAATTTTACATTCATTTTCCCTGTCAGCTTGTCACCTTTAATTATAAAGGTTGATTCGCTATTTGGCAGATCTGGAAATTGTAAACGCTTGGCCATTTGAATATCATCATATGGTCAATGTCTTCAAAAAAGAATGACAAAGGAGCATACCAGGAAAGGAACATTGTAAAAACCCAACTCAACTTCTCTGATGCTCACCTGGAAGGATTTTGCGGGTCTTGAAGACCACTTTGAACTTGGCTATAAGAGCACACAAGTTATGACTGTCCACAGAGAAAGCATTGTATTGATAAGTTGCTAGCCCCCACCCCTTTTTTATTTAGAGTAATTTCTAATCTTCCTTTCTTTAGTTCTTTTATCACTCACTCCACTCGAACATTATTAGTGTTTGGTGTGAAGGATTTGCATAGACCTTCAGGCTACTAATGACCTTTATGTGGAAACAGCAAATTCTGTTTTTCAGTGAAGATGTAAAAAGATAAAAAAATAAATGCTAAACCCATATTGTGCAGACACCTCAGAGAGAGACTTCTCAGATAGTTCAAAATTTTAATCCGATAAGTTTGCTTGTTTTCAGAAAACAAGAACTTGGAACTGAGCTTTTGTAACTGTCTATATGACATTTTATTCATAACTTGAAGGAAGCCTGTGGGCTCAGGTTTCAGTGGCTACCTGTTGTAAGTACTTTTTGTAGTTCCACCTCTCTTATTTACCAGTTGTCTGCTTTCATGCAATTTTTCACAAATTTGGAATGTCTAGGGCTACCATCTTTTAAATATTACAGCATGTAAATGTTTCAAACTAAGAAGACCCACATTGCTCAGAGTTTCAGGTATCACTATTACTCTTCATTAATTCCTATAAACCTATAAAAAATACAAAAATAGGCCACAAAAGGCTACAGACCCTGTAGCAGCACAGAGGAACTTTAGCTTTCCAAATCTGTTCTAAACAGTGTGATATAGAAATTTTTACTGGGGCCAGCTATTGACTCTGGATAAACTTAAAATGCAGGCAGGCAAGTTGAAGACTTCAGACAACATATTTTGTACTGATATTTGAACAGTTCTCTGATGTTACGGAATAGAAAATGATGTAGAGTAGGGCTCCACATAATGAAACTTGGCACTATCATGTTTATTTCAAATAACTGCTCCACAAGAAATAGAATATTCTGAACTATAATGATACTCTACACTGCATCACATACTAATTTAAAATTCTGGTTCCATTTTTTTTTATTAGATATGTTTATACCTAAATAGGTGTAATAAGTTAACCTTATACCAATTACTTTTCAACTGCTGTATTTTTGAATTCTTTTCTATTGAGGAAGATCATCAAGGGTACTGAACCAACCTAAGGAACTTTTTTTCTTACTTTTTTTTTATATGGTAGTAAAAGGGAAATATTTATTGACCACCCAGTCCAGCTGTCAGAGCAGGTGTGCAAATGCATAGGGGAACTGTCCTCATGCTGAAGCTTCGGAGTAGTTCTTTTTGTGACTGTGAAATATGATGGAGTTAGGTCAAAAACTGCAAGATTGAGTGTTAGTATTTATACCTTTGTATCTACAGGAAAGCAGTTAGAACACTGCAGAGTACTTGCTACTCTTTTGTTTTAAGTTAATGCCAGACGTCATAAAATCAATGATTACACATGAGACCTGACGCCACCTTAGAAGCTGCATGATGTCTGCCATCTCAGACAAGGTGAGACACAATCACAGTTCTGTGATCTGTTTTTCCTTTTCTTCAGCTCATTTTATTTTATAACGATAAACACTACCTTTTATCTTCATTTCCTGCACCTCTGACTCTGAGGAGAAAGGGTTACTCCTTAGGATCCATTCAGGCAATCAGAAGTCAGTGGATTTTCCAGCGTTAGGTGAACATGACTGTAGCCTTGGTGTGCTGTTTGTGCTTACTAAATATAAAGACCAACCAACCAAAACACCCAAGTAAAGATAAACCACTTACAGATATTTCATAAAAAAATTAAAGAATGAGTTACTAATCATAAAATAAATCTCTTACAAACTTTAAGTTTCCACTAAATGAACAAAAATTCCAGTGGGAGTAATTTTTTATATCTACAGAGAATCTATGGTACAAAAATGGTGTTGCCCTTTATCTTCTAAAACACCTTTATCTTGTCAGTAAGCAAAATTAATCAAAGCCACCAGAAATCTGAACGCAAGTGAAACTTTGAGAGAGATACTGAACTTAATTAACCAATAATTAATGCATAGTAAATTAAATTTTTTAGTAACTCAAGGCATTTCCCTAGCTGTTTTTTCCTTACCTTTTTTCAGGACTTCACAGGGTAATTTTGTTACAGTTTCACGTAACCAAATTCCCCAAGCTGCTACTGAAGAGATCTGTTCTGTAAGGGCTGCAGTAACTCCTACCCTCCCTGCAGTTGGGTGCCTCAAACTCCTGAAAGTGAGTGCCAGGCTAGCAAGGGATATCTGCCTTCTACACACTGTGATGGTGGGTGGACTGTAATCACAGGGGATAGACGTCATTCTTTCATTACCCACCTTTACATTTAAAATTTTTAATACTGTAAGGCTGGAACATTTATCATTCAAACCTCCTGCTAAAGAAAAGTGAAGTCAGACAATATTTGCATCTCTCAGAATCTGTTTACAGTGTATAATTTACTCAGAAACAGGGCATTAGCTTTCTTCTTGCTTTAATGGCAACTGATTGCTGGATTATTAAATTAATATTAATCAATAGGAATTGATTTTATGCACTACTTAAAGCGTTGTTTACATCAGAATTTATCTGTACTCTTTGGAGTTACAGTGTTGTATCAGGGACTCCTAAATGAAGGAACCTCCACATGTTCTTCTGCACTAGGAAGATTGATCCTGCAGGGAAAACTTGCCAGTTCATCTTGGAGACCCATGAGTGGAGGTCAAGAGGAAAAGGGCATTTTCTACTTGAAAACAAAAGTTTCAGGACTATATCTTCACATCTGAGGAGGGGGGAATGGATCGGCACAGTTAGAGCATGGTGCTAACAACAAAAGTAGTGGGTTCAAACCTCATACAGGCTATTCACTTAAGGGGCGGACTTGCTGATTTTTGTGGCTCTCTTCCAACCCAGAATATTCTGGGCATAGCTGAAACATCTTTTCACTGTGAAACCAGATCAGTGGTAATGGCAGAACCTTCCATAGGTTTGCGAGCCAGGTTTGCACGCAGCAGCTTGCCAGAAGAAGTTTGGGAGTCCCTCAGCTTTCATGAATCAGGAGTTTGAACATATCCTTCATAAAATGGGTGCTCCTCTGTTGGACACCCACTCCATAATATACAGGACAACGTAGCATCTTGGTTAAGGTGGAAGAGAGCACTGGATAGTTAGTGCTCCCTCTGTGCAGCACAGAATGCAGGGAGCCATGCATTGTAGGACATGTGAGGTGTCGATGCCAAACCGGGCACTGATGTATTTGAAGTATTGTTCTCTAAACACTTGCCATATGACAGAAAATAAAATCTTTGCTTTCTAAACTGAGGGTATCTAGCAGAACAGTTTCCTCAGAGTTGTTTTGAGTGGCTAAAGTGTCACCTCATCACATTAAGCATATGGGAATTTCATTCTCATCTGCTTTGGGATCTGCTGAGTGGTGCGTTGGCCTTTGATGGGTGACCACCAACCACTCTATCACTATTCTCCTCAGGAGGATGGGGTGGGGAGAAAGTAAGATGGAAAAAACCCTGTGGGCCAGAAAAAGGCAGTTTAATAAAGCAAAAACAAAGGCTGCACACAGAACCAAAGGAAAAAAGTTTTTTCTTCTCTGCTTCCCATCAGCAGGTGATGTCCAGTCACTTCCCAGAAAGTGGGGCTTCAGTATGCATAGCATTTGCTCTGGAAGACTAATATGGTAATAACTAGTGCCCACTCCCCACTCCCATACCCTTGGCATCGCCCCTTTCTCTTAGCTTATATTGCTGAGCAGACATCCTATGTTATCAACTATCTCTTTGGCCAGTTTGGGTCTGCTATCTGGATTGTGTCCCCTCCCAAGACCTTGTCCACTCAGTCTACTCGTGAGGTGTAATGTTGGAGACACAGCCCTGGGTGCTGTGGAGCACTGCTCAGGAGTAGCCAAAACATAGATATGTTACTAACACCTTTCTATCTGCCAACACAAAGCTCATCACTGTGAAGGCTGCTGTGGGGAAAATTAACTCTATCACAGCCAGATCTAATACATCCTATAAATTTTTTGGGGGAATCTTGACAGACATAATAGGTTGAGCTGTAGATTACGTTGGTACCCTGTTGTGATTATCAGTAAGAGGCTTAACTTTGCTTTGGCTCGAGTCCAGTCCGTATGCTTTCAGTTAGATTTCTGCAGTAAGAAAGAACAAGCTGTAGAAGGGGGGTGCGTGGGAATGGATCCAGCGTGCACCTTGTCTTGCAGGGCATAACTTTGGGACAGGACTGTGGCTAGCACCCCTGGGTTCCACAGCTAAACTGCCTCTAAGAAAAAGGTGATAGAAAAAGTTTTCCTCCGCACAGCTGTAAAAGACTTTAGGTTTCTGTGTAGAATTTATCAGCCCTTTCCGCCTGACAGACTTTCAGATATATTTCTGATACGCAGTGCACTAACCTTAATATATATATATATAAAGTCCCCTTCATCCTCTTTTTAAAAAAATAATTTATAAACCCAGGTATTTTTCAGTATTCATTGTAAATACAATTTATTTCATTTTAAAATTGAGGCTTGATCCAATTTTCTGAAAACACAGTTGTTCTGTTTGAAGTTTCATTTGAACCCCGATTTTTCTCTCTTTGTTCTGTTTTCAGCTTATGAAAATTGACTGGCATCAAATGAATGAGCAACTGAAAAACTGTGGAATAGTATATTATACTCTGCACAGGAGTTGGATAAAATACCTGCCAATCCCACTTCATCCTTAAAAGATATACAGAATGATATGGTTTTATTTAGGTAATACTTCTGTCACAGTGAGACTAAATTTCTAAATTTCACTCAAGTAATGATTATTAAAGCAAACAGAAGATGACTGCAAGGAGGAGCACAGCTCTGATTTGCAGGTTTTAGTGCAATTGTTTTTATCACTCATGCGAGTTGCCAATACTGAGTGACAGATGTGAAACCTTGGGACTATGGAAACTAGGGAAATCAAAATATGTCAGATCTTACCAGCTCCTGGAAAAATTTAAAGCCATCACATTGACATTATTAATTATTATAGGGGATGGTGTTGTTGGAAATGGATCAACAAAAAATCCCCCCAAAACCAAACCAAACCAAAAAAACCCCAATCTCAATGCCAAAATCCTGTAGGAGCTGAACTGCAATTCAAACATAGCTAATGCCAGTTCTCATGGAGTCAGAAAACTGCTTCACTTTCTTACAAGGAACAACTGCATATTCTGGCTTGAATTGCTTGGAGAAGACCTCCGAAAAGAACCCCCTCAAAACCAAGAAAAGAACAAAAAGCCAAACAAAAACCCCAACCAACCAACGAACCTATCAAGAAAAAACCCAAAAAACAGAAGAGACAACAGAATAATATCACTGTCCAAAGGATTTGGAGAAGGTGCAGGTCAAGCACTGACAGGAGGCAGTGGATGCTTCTCCACTATGGGTACGAAGACACCGGATGACTGTTGATGAACTTGCTCAGGTCTAGAAGCAGTACGTCTAATTTTGAGGGACAGCTGTCCTGAAGTAATAATCACTTATGATTTATGAACTCCCTGACAGGGCTTATCAGCTTGTCACAGGGCTGTGATAATTCACTGACACTATCTCCAGAATGGCATTTGGTAGAGGGTTCATGGTTTTGTACTTCTTGGACTGAGGAGGGGTCCTCACGGTGTTGGAAATCTCTCTTGAGATGCCACTGTAAAGTGGCAGAATATTGTCGACTTCTGTAATTTACTTTCGGGTATCCAACACATAATCCCTGGTAAATTTAACATGCCTGCAGACTTTAGTCTATATTATGATATATTTTCTCTAGTATGTTTCTGAAGGAGCCGAACTGAAAGTGCTAGGCTTGCTGAAGTGTCTGCAACACACTGCAGGAGAGTTTTCAGCCTGATTCCTTGCTCTGGAGTAGAGGGAGCTGTAGGGCTTTGCTTCAGCAAAGTTAATGGCTGAATACTACACTGTTGAAAAGACTGCAGAGGGGTCAGAAAGCCACTTAAGTCCAAGAAGTACAATATACCGTGTTCACCTAGCTAGAAAGCACTTTTAGGTTGCATCATACTCAGATTTTGGTTTATAGTCTCTCCATTTCCTCATGTTATTATGCTTTCTTTTGTTGTGCAGTTTAGTTTGGTTTCTGCAAACTAGATGCATGCAAGGTGTACTTCAGAGAAAAGCGAGGTTCTCCACCTCAGAGGTGCACCGAGTGTGGTACCTTCCCTAACACAGTCATAAGCATTTGGACACTGAGTGAGTGACCTTGAACCATGTGTGCAAGGAGGATGTTCAGACCAGGAGATCACACTAAACCTGGATGGAAACAAAAACTGAACAACATAGCAAGATATAGGGCTTCAGCATCGACTGCTTTGATCTACTGATTTATTCTTATCATACTGAATTATTTGCTAATGTAGACACAGCCTTAATCCTCCTTTTCTAATCACATACCTAGTTCACCACACACTGAAATGGAGATGAAAGTGCTTCCTTATGTAATGTTAATAAACCTGGTTCTACTGTAATCAGTAAGAGTTCAGCCTCATATTTCAGGGTGCTGAGACTTTCCCACAGCAAGCTATTATTTGAAAAAACCCAAAACCCAAGAGTCTGAAAAATCTTGAAGATCAAGAAATCTCAAAGAGCCACCTTCTGGAAAACAATGATGGAGACCTACTTTTCTTCACCAATCACAAACCAGATTTTTTTTACTTTTTGATTTTCTGGATAGAAAAAAATTGTCCTGCTTTAATGAGTTCACTGTTATCTGAAGCCATTCTTCAATTTTAAGCTCACGAAAAGTCTCTGTGAAGTGGATGACAGATTCAACACTGCTTTTGGAAATTTCCATTCAGGCTTTTAAAGTAACACTGCATACTACCTTTTCCTGAACCAGACAGAAAAAGAATGTGATCCCATTTTGTATTTCTTATTGGTTTTCTATTGAGAATATGCTTATTTTATAGTGAATTGTGAAACAAAAAGAAACTTAGGAAAACAAAAATCCCATCAGTACTTGGGAATATACAACTACTCCTGGAGAACAGCTCACATTAAGTATCACCTTAACCACCTTTCCAGCAGCCCCTGGGAAAGGAGTGAGAAAATGTCGGTTTATTGATGCCTTGTTTTACAGAACTGTTTCATATCCTTTGGGACTGATTCCATGCGAAAAGCCCCTGCCAGAGCACAGAGAATTCTGGTCCAAAGCTTCCAAAAGAAGATATTATGGTCCTCAGAAAGAGAAAATTATTTTATACAATCCCATAGATATTTCAGGAAGGGTGAGATTAAGCACTTGCCCATCCTTCAGCTAATGGGATCTACCTGGTAAATCATCTGGTAATGCAAATAAACATGACAGTGGTGAACCAACATCAGTATCTAAGGACTTAGTTCTAGCCAGGATCCCACTAAGCACAGGAATATCTGAGTTACCATCTTTGTGACTGATAAAAGTAGCATTTATAAACTATAAGGTGAAACTGGCAAAACCAAAAATTACTGTGTTTCTACCCCAGAAAAATACTCTACTTGTTTGGGTAGATTTTGCCTTTTGCTCTCTGTCCACATAGACGTTTGTGTGTCAGGATAAACACCAGTATTACAGACTGTCCCTAAGCTTATGAACTGTCTCCTTAGTGACAGATGGGAAAAGCAAAGCTGAAGTAGTTTATGTGCATTTCTGTTAAGCAACAAAACTAGAACAAATATTTAATTAGTTGCTTCCTTAAATATTCTCCTTTATGGAGAGAATGTGCGTATGTACACTTCTATGTACATGAATATAAAAGAGCAAAATTCTGAAACTTTCCTTTCTCTTAGTGCAGAGAAAAGCAGTCTTCCTGAAACACTGTCTGATTTCAAATTTTGTTTCTTTTCAAATCTAAACAATATTTCAAAAATGTTCAGTTGTACGAATTAACACCATCGAGAATTTTTTTTGTTTTAAAGTGAAGGTCTAATTTTAATGGTAATATTTCACCTATTAAAAGTGAGGATAACAAGTTTGTATTCATACAAAGGTGTTAATTAATGAAAGACAAACCTTTGCCAGTTATTGACACATTCCTCTGTAATCCTGTTATGTGGAACATTCTAATGAAGTCATAGTTTATTACTAATGATCTAGCTTTGTTTAAAAAAAGAAAACCTGCAAGGGGGAGGGGGATTGAAATAATTTATTTGCTTTGGTGTATTTTTTATCACAGCAGGTAAGAATGCTGCATTTTGACTGCCACATTGTATGCAGGATGAGGGGGTATGACCTCAGAAGCAGCAACAGAGAACTGGCTCTTTCACACTTCAGCACACACTGCTGTGAACCAGCACTTTGGTCATATTATCCGCTGCACCACAAAGCTGTCCGCTAATTATCTCTGAATACGAATTTTATTGAACCTTAATTTTCAGTAATGGGGCCTGATAGTTTGAGAAGAAAGACAAAAGAAGGGTCCTTTTGTTTTTCCCTCACAATAACCTTCTAGTGCTGGAGCTATGGCAGAACTCATTAAACTTGAACAATGACTTGAAATATGATCATGTTATTTTTGTCCCTGCCCCCAAACTAGGCTGGTCCTGTCTGCCAGCTTGTCCATCTGTCTAACGATATGGGAAGAGACATCGATGTTTTTTAGTGGACACTGTTACAACACATTCCCAAACTCCTACTGAATCACTGGGAACATAACTCTTTGATTATTTGAAATGTGATTATTTTATACCTTTGGCAAGATCTCATGGCAAGCTTAGCACTGATTTGGGTGCTATGGAGTAGAGATTTGAAAACCCTGATTAAGTCAGGTTAGATGAAAGCTGATTTGTGTTTGAGGTGAGCTCAACCTCAGTTCTATTCCTGTGGGAATAGAACCACACTAGCTAGAAATACCTATTATTCATCCAAACTGTGAGTTAAAAGAAACCTAACACTAAAAAAAGTATGTGCAGCTAATTTGTGAAAGGACTGTAGGATTCTGCTCAGCTGAGGGCTGGTAGAGGTTTTTGTACTGTCTTCAAATTTCAGCCATCACAAGCCACCTTCCACGGAGCAGTGGAGCTCTTAAGTTTATTTCCAAATGGGTTTTTTGCTCTAGGTTTTTTTCAGTCTCCACTGAACACAGGGTTGGGCAGTTGCACTGAAATGTGTATTTTAAAATACTTCAGGATATACACAAATGCAGCTAAAATAAATGGATTACTTTCTTTCAGGATTGCCTTATTAAGTCGTTGCAATGGCAATTTGGATTGCTCAAAACAATTCTGTTCCTCCTGAACAGTTCTTATTGCCTGTGAGAAGCATAGATGTATTTTTGGAAGATATCTTTCTCTCAGGCCTTCGAGTATCTCCTCTGTCCATAACACTGCTTCAGATGTGTTTCATACAGTTCTGTGGGTGATACATTTGTGGAAAATTTACATAAAAAGCAAGCGATCAGCATCCATTGTATCCAAGAAAAATCTTAATACTGTCCACATTTAGATTTTCATGTGTACCTGGAAAGTCTTACATAGCCTAGTTTTTCATTTTCTCTTAATTTCTGGTGGAGAACATGCCACAGCCAAGCAGAATATTGCAAATTCTATGATTCTTTCCCCTTATATTCAGTCTAATTCTTTTTGCTAGATGCTATTCGATTGCTCCTAAGTTAAAGCCACCAATATAAAACCAGCTTGCATGTACAAACCAATTAAAGAATAAGTTTCTTAACAAAATAATATAAAGGCAGCCCCCTCCCCCATCTCTGTGCCCTCACAGGGAATTGACAAACACATAGAGGCACATAAACTCATCTCTAGCTAGGACTGGGAGTCTGCTGAACAAATTACAGTTTTGGAGAGTGAACAAAAAGGAGGTTGTTTCAGAGGGATTATAAATACATATGTATTTGTATTTTTATGTTTATGCGCAGACATTAATGTACACATGCATGCACACATACATACATACTTATATGAAACCTCCAAAGCACAAACTGATTTCATTTTGACAACATATTCCATGAATTTTATTTTAACCTTCCATATCAAAACAAATAATCTGTTCTGTTAATAGCATTGCTATTTTTATTGTCCTGAGTATTTAAAGGCTGAAATGATGAGTAACTGTACGTTAACTCCATTTATAAAATGAACATCTGTTTAACACACTGTGACTGCACAGATTTTGATTTTCAGTGTATGAAAAGATGCTCATACTGCAAGCATTGTGTACTTGAGTAGTCTGCATTTGATTGTAAGATAAATCAAAATAAAATCAGAAAGGGAAAAATATTTATTAACAGGCAGTAACTGAGTGCCCTTCAATGGCACAGAGTTTTTCTGTGGTATGGAAGGTGATTCTTCTGTCGTTTCCACATTTGTCAGTCAGTAATAATTACACTGAGGTCAGCAAAGAGACCAATATTGAAATGGGCATAAGAATACAAACATCAGAAACATAAAATTTCTAAATACTGGTTAAACTTTCAAGCTGCTTTTGAGGTGTTTTGATGATTTTTAATGATCTTGCATTTTATTTCACTGATCCAGAAATCTTTTCTGGATCTGTTCACTGAATGCCAATTTGATTCAGGGAGTTGTACTTCTATTAAATTTATCTTTCTTTTAGTTTTGACACAGTAAGTGAACCATACAGAAAAATGTCAGCCTGGTATTTGAGAAAGAGTGAACTAAGAAATAAAAAATAGCCTTGATCTGTGATAAATGTGCACTGAAGAAATTAAACCAAACAACAAAAATCAGATTAGTCATGACTCCTTTAAGAGATTTTATTTGTGCTTCATTTTTCAACTAAATAAAGTAGTGAGTGGAGAGTTTTGTGCACCTACACATCTACACTTACAGCTGGGCGTGTCAATCTGTTTGCCTGCTGGTGTGATACCCGGCAGAAATGCTGCCCCTGACAGCTTATACCAGCACTTGTAACAGGCTCCGGTCTTCCAGTGGAAATCCTTGGATGCAACTGGGAGAGAGTGAGACAGCAGAGGAATGTACTGTATATTCAGATAGATGTATAGTGGGTACCGTATGTTCCTTTCCAACAACAGCTACATTGCTGTATTACAGTTCAAATTCCAAGCTTTCAGGGATGTAAATGTATTAAACAATGCATCTATTTGTGCAAAGCATTCTTTATGAGGGGCATCCATGTGCTTTTAATCAGTTTCATGCTGAGAGAAAGAAAATTGTAAACTATGCATTAAAAGAAGGTTTGGTAAAAGTTATTTTTCCTCTATCTTCTGCATCCTAATTCAATGCTTCCCCTTGCTTTCAGTGATAATATAAGCAATCTTCTAGCAACATTCATGAGGAAAGTTTGATGTGGATTTACACTAGTGGAGCTACATTACAATGGGTAGATTTAAGGTATTATAAAATGAGTTTTTGGATTTGTTACAGAGGTATGAAACCCCTAAGACACAGACAGATAGGACTTCCAACATATGGCAACCACTCTTATTATAAAACAAAACAGTGTTAAGTCAAAGTACCTGATTACAATTCGCTAGTGCTATGTAGCTCTGATAGCAGGCTTATATTTAATGCCACAGAAACAATATAATTTATTTTTCTGTCTTCCCTTATCCCTTCGTTATTGGGTTTCTAGGCTTTGAAACCTTAAGCAAAAGGACAAAATATAAATTATAGAAAACATCAAAGTATAGTGAAATCAAATGACATTCCATAGGATCCTTACGAAAATATCTAACACATTTCTTATGTGCAGTTTGGTCAAATTGCTATCACTGCAGAGCTTTAGTTGTTATAATTAGTAATCTTTTGGGAGCTATGGTAGCTCACTTATAATGTCAAAAATATTTAATTGAACAGAATAGTTAACTTGGCAGTGCAAAAATTCATTTGATAATGATTTAAGCTGGCTGAGATTTTAACCTCGTATCAAAGGGATCATTAGGGAAGAAACACAGCTAAATAATTTTACTCCATGCTACTTCTTCAGCTAACTTTGTTCATAGATTTCTCTTACATTACCTTCTCTGAGATGTAGATTCTGGAGGTAGAGCATCTAACACCACACCTATTTGAGTCTACACATTCACTACTAAATACAATTTTTGGTGAACATCATACATCTAAAGCATGTAAATTAAGAAAAATGTGACTGTGATGGACATGTCAAAAGAAAAATCACTAAGCCCTGTAGCCTAATAAACAAAATTCTGTTTGGGAAATGAATTGACTGACAAGCAGTTCCTAACAAATAAATGCACATTAGATTCAGATGCATACCAGAGTATCAAATAACTAGATAATTTATCACCACTCAAATATAAAACCACGTTTTCTTGTCTTGGTCCACGGTTCCCATGCACTGCTATCTTATTAACAAGACTTTAATTCTCGTACTGACACACAAAAGTGTTGTACTCTAATGAACTGTCTGCTCCTTGCAGAAATCTGGTGGTAATGTAGGATGTTAGTTACAATAATGATAATCTTTAGCATTTTTAGCCTGTCAGAACCCGCACAGCCAACAACAACCAGTCTTTTACTAAAACTCTACCTCATCAAACTAACTTAATTAGCAATTCAACTCCTTATTTTTGTTTTGGATTCCCCTCTGGCTACTAATTAAAGCTTAATCGAAACTGCTGAACTGAGGTTGTAAAGAATTCATTAATATTAAAATTAGCCCCAACAATTTTTTGGGGCTGGTGCAATTTGTATTTGTTACTGTCAGGGTTTGAAATTCAGTTGAATTGTTAAGAAAGCTGTACGAGAAATTTGCTGTATATTCATATTATAAGCAGAACAAATACGATGAATTCCAATAGTTGAACAAGTAATTCAGGTTTTGACCACGCACAGTTCACATTACTTGTGTCACTGTTTAATACCAACAGACAAAATATATTTTCAGATCATTTTCCCAAAGTCATCCACATTTCTTTATCCTCCTAAGTGCTTTCATATTTTGGATAAAAGGGAATAAAAGGCTCTGAAAAAAAAAGCAAAGATTGATTTTATGTATTAACTTGACAAGATTAATATGTTTGAAAAATGAACAGATTTACCACTTCACTTTGATTTTTCCACTTTTCTTAACATCAAAGATTACTCCAGCTGCAATAATGGTCATTCTGAAAACCAAGATCAACTGAACTATGAGCTCCTGTAGAGGAGGTTTTTTGCTAGTAACCTATACCTCACTGAAATATTTTTTTAAATAGGAGTGTAATGCACTTTTTTTTTTTTAAATTAAAATTAGCATCTCTGCTCTATAAATTATTTAAATATATTCTTTTCTGAACTCAGTTTATTCTTTGTAATGAGATTAAATGTATTTTTAATTAAATTGCTTAGCTTACAATAAGGAAGGAATTTATATTTGAGTATCACTAAATACTCTCAACAATATGAGCGAAACATACTTGTTTGTTTTTTGTAAATTTCATAGAAAATGTAAATAAGAAAGGCAATCTTTTTATAGCAGATAAAACCGATTTTCATAATTCAAGTTCACTTTTCATTTTAACTTTTAATGCTTTAATATTTTTATCGGAACATGTATATTTATTTTACCCTACAGGAAATTTTTGCAAGAATGTTTATAGGAAACAAACTTGTTAAGACTAAAATATACAGCAACTAATACTGTTTAACATATTTTATTAAATATAAACATTAAGATTATTTATATAATGCAAAACTTTACAAAAATATACATGAAAAATTACATATGCATCTAGGTTTCATTTAAATAACATTTATGACAAAACAATCATGCACATATTTAAAAATCAACATATGTCCATTTTTTACTCACTGACTAAATCAACAATGGCATACAAGGCACACAATTTAAAATCTTGGTGACAATTTCCATGAAGTTATTCAAATACAATTTGACTTCTGACAAGAGGATGTAATTTATAAAACAGAACATGCCTATCAGTGGAACTTACATTTGCATAATGAGGATACTTTCATTTCTGCAAGCACAGTTTTTGACATCCCAACTTGGAGTGCTGGAAGAATCTGGTGAAAAATGTCAATATACATAAGCAGAAAAATGATGAATAAAATACCCGTAACATTTATCTGATTTGAGTAAACAAAATAAATTTTGCTTGCAGAAAGTAATGATTCTGAAAACTATAATACTGTGTTTCCTAAATGTGTAGGAGTCTAGCACTGCCTTTAGCTGCAATCAGCCTCATAAAACTAAGGGAAGTGTTTTGAGTTTATCATTAGCTGATAAAAACACTGTTCTGACATTAATGTTATGCATTTCTTAATCAGTGTTTTGATTTAATTCTCTGTTGTATTTCCTGTAAATATACCACAGTAGCAATAGAAGAGTGAAAAGAAAAAAAGAAGCCCTTATCTTTTCTTTGGTTGTTAAACCTGAAATTGCTTGTTAACTTGGTCAGCTGAATAAGAGCATCCATCATTCTTGAACTGAAGAAAAAATAGTTCTTTGCCCTCCACAAATTATTTTGAGTTGTCATTTCAGGTAAACATATGCTTAGAGTTTGAATTCAAGAAATTCAGGAATAAATTTGCTTTAATTCAGCATCTCTTACCGACCCCACCAAAAAGGATAGTATCAGATGACAATCAAAATCCAGTTACCTTTATGTTTCAAAGCCAGAACTCAGGCAGACTGCAATGTATCTGTTTCAGGTTTGCTAAAAAATCACTGGACTGTTGAGAGAAAACAAAAAAAAAGTCTTAAAATAAAAAAATAAAAAGGAACACAATTAAAAAATATATACTGGAAATTATGTGTTTCCTTTATAAAAATTACTAATAGCATCTTCCAGAATTAAAACTAAAAGACACTTTTTCATTAATCTTGGTGCTTGTTTATAGCTTTCTAATTCCCTAAATTTTGACATTATGCCCGGTTTCCTTTTGTTTCTGCTGAGCTTCACTTTATGGTCTCTCTTATATTACTATTGAACTGTAAATATTCCAGGGTGAACTGCTTCAAAATCAGCTCTTTTACTTACAATAATATATAACTTGTGTATAAAATATATGTAAAGACTCTGGGGCAGAGAAAAATTTTTGCTGGCCTTTATTGCTGTAACATCTAAGAACACACGATAAGAACAGAAGAATAGGGAAAAATTAAATGCAAAACAAAGCAAGGAGGCAAATCTCAGTGCAAAGCAACCTTTTAATTCTAAATTACACTTGTTTGTACTCAAATTAAAGAACTAGGCCATTGCTCTGAAAACAAATTGTTCATCATATGCTTTATTTAGTCTGATACTTGTCACACACATACACCATTTATTTAAGTGAAAGAAGAGCATGTCACCATTATTTATTTAAGACACCAGCCTGACAAATAAATACCTTTTTCAGGTGATTGATAAACACAGCTAAAAACCTAACACTTTTTTAATTAAATATGCTCTAAATACTATTCCTTACTGCAAAAGGTATTGAAAATGTTGCCTGGTATAGTTCAAAGTAGAACTTGGAGGTGACTGTGACTGCCAACCACAAAAAGCGTGATGCAGAGACAATAAAAATGGCTTGAATTACTGTCACATACTGTAAAACTAAAATAATAAATATAATCATGGAACAAGATCACTGCCAGCATATTCAAGAAAACAGTAATTGCTTCTTAGCTGTTCTCACCGTCATAATTTTGAGATAAGTATGTATTTTATAAACATTTTCAGCTAAGAAACTTCACCACTTCTCTTTAAAAATTCCTTTTTATTATCAGTGTAGATTCACACGAAAGAAAGAAGCAGCTTGCTGTTCAAACAGCTGAAAGGGAAAAACCGGGTTGTTTCAACATTGTTTTTGCATCTTTAATTTCTTTCAATGCTCCGTACATTACGAATATGTCAGCTCAACAGACATCTCATTTTCAACTACTAACATTTCAGGTACGATAGAAACCTACACAGTGGCTTGATATGGGAGAGCATTTGTGTGGTTGAGATGGGAGCTTCCCACAACATGCTGTGATGTCTGTGCATCCACGGTGAATGGGATTGGATAAAGCTAAGCTCTTCGGCCCTCTCCTTATCTGGGGCAGTACATGTTTAACCCATGTTTACCACACAAACTCCTTCTATGTATAAATACACCAAATTCTGTACTGTATGTGTTTAGAAATTACTTCTGCTATGAAATACTGATTTTAAAATTAATATATTACTCAGATATGAATTCTTTTAGTTCTGAATTTTCCCAATGTGGAAAGATCACAAATGGAGCCCCGTAGCAGCAGGTCACTTGCAAAAACTAAACCCCAGCAGCCCTTCCCTTATCCAGTTTTTAACAAGGACCACCCCCACTCCCACAGCTTACTCTACACTCAGAAGTGCATTCAGACATAAATGCATATTGCTTTTAGTCTAATTTCTGCAACAGATAAAAATATCCAATATGCTGGCATATGTCTTCAGATATATATGTCATTTGGGAAGGTTGGGAAAGACCTACAGATTTTTCGCTGAAAAAGAAGCTCACAAACATTTTAAAATACACTCTTGTCACATGTCAGCTGGTAAATTCAGCAGAATAGGAGGGGACATCCATGTTCCAGAACATAAAGCTTCTTCAAAACCAAGACAGAACACAGGCACTGTGCTCGTCCAGGAGGGAAATCTGTGCTCCCTCTAATCTCTTACTGACTCTGGTGTTCTCTTAGAAAACCCAAAAATACCAAACAGGCAAAATTTGGTGGCTTCTTAAAACTAAGGCAGAGGAATGCTTAGGACAGCTAAGTCAGAGAATGTACCTCAGCCTTCTTGGGAAATATTCAGATACTGCTGTTCCAGAAGAGTGGGAGTAGAACTGTTAAAGCAATAGCTAATAGCAAATCTGAAGAACTGCTTGTTGCCAGAAGGTGGGAGCAAAAGAATGACAGCAAAAATTAGCAGATGTTGGGATTAGTTTGTCCATATAATGACTATTTTTTAAAAATATAGCTGTATACTAAGATTTTCAGTCCCATAGTTTGGATTGTTGCTGCTTTGAGTCATTGTTGCTGCTATTGTTCAAACATTCATTGAAATAATAAGGCAATAATTGCTGTTTCCAATTGTGGCATTGGTTATGTTCACAAACCTTTTACTAAATGCTCGAAACAGCATCTCTTCATAATACTAGCAAATGATTCTACTTCAAGCATTCATTGTCCCACTGGCTGAAGGGTTAGCAACGGGTAAGTCCACAATGTTCTGAGTCAACAGAATTACATTTTAAAATAATTCCTGAATAGTTTTATAGTTCTCTATACTTGTGCCTTAAAATAAACTGCACTCCCCTCCCATTCACAACTCTCCTGAAGTGCATACATGCCACTGCTGTTTATTAAGACAATCAACGTTAAGTGTTGTATTTGACATTCCAGAGTATTTTCAAAGATGTAGGGATGGAGTCATCTATAAAGCTATCTTCTTTGGTGACAGCAATTTTTTTATGGACTACAATCACGTTATGGCACTTTAAAAAAGATAGTCCTTTTGATTTAAATTCTGGATTATCAGACCGTGTTTGACTGCCCTGAAAAGCAGTGCTGGGTGGTGGGAAGAAAAGCCATGCACAGTCGGGAGGAAGAGATTAATGAACCACAATGATCTGCCTCTTATGTTCCCTCCCCATCTTCCACAAGTCTGTTTGCGTGAGTCGTGTGATGCCCCTCATGAGTCCCTGACCAGAGCGATGTTTGATGAATACTCGCCTCCACGGGTCCTTCAGACACAATGACTGTGGGTACCTTGCCATGATTGTATAAATATCACCTACACCCATGCTCTCACATTTCAAGGATATTGGAGCACTACCTCCACTCACACAGGTTTCAGTTTTTAATGTGGAAGCCAAATGCACACATTTGGGAGGTAAATTATGCAGAAAAATACTTTACATTTCTGCTGAGGCAAATGATTTTTAAGTAGGTCTCATAATTACTTCGGGTGGAGAATGTGCTTTTTCTCTTTGGTCTATTCACTTGCAGCTCATATGAGGAAGGATTATATTACTGTCGTTACACAAACACTTAAATGGGTCCATTGATTTGTTTAGAAATGAGATATCAATGACAGTTAATTATTCAATAACTGATCATTAATTTTGGGCAAATGATCAGAGACCCCTAGGTCCTTCTAATTTTGTTTGGCTCAAAGGAATAAATGAAATCTGTTTGTTAAAACCATACAGCAGACTAGCAAGCACTAATTTTCATTTTGCTACAGTAAAAGTAGTGTTTTAAACAGATTCATGGAATGTATTAATACTACTCAGGCAAACCTATGAACAGAAGAAAAGCTAAACACAGCCAAGGGGATTATTATCTAGCTGTCTATATCTTTCATCTAACCTGACATGTTGCCATGTGGGGTTTTTTTGTGGAAAACAATTTTTTACTTACTTAAATAGCTTGCTTTTAATTAATCCTTCCCTCTTTTCCTTGTATTTTAAGCTGTCCTAAAGATCAAGGACTGCTCATACCTACTGGGCTACAGTACCGGATGATGTTCGAAAAGTATTGCTTATGCAATGAGGGTGTCATAATTTTTAATTAAAGTTCATTCAAAGTGTGCTTTCCAATATCTGTGTCATTACCCTAACGATTAATAAGCAACACAATATTTTCTCTCATTCCAGCTGTTTGAGCTCTAAAACCCATTCCATGGGTTTGAGCTCTAAAATTTCCAAAGAACAAATTAGAGAGGAATTAAAATTACAAAATAGAGCAAATGCCAAGCTGAAACTCTTTTCATTTACTTAATACTCACTTTCTGACAAGGTCTGCAGCACGTACTTGATTCTGTAACATCAGTGTGCTAAGATCATTCCAATATCATAGTAGAGAACGTTTAAAATGCGTAATTGAAAACTTACAGCCTTAGCCCTGGATTTATTTGCTTTTCTTGGCTAAATGGACAAAAATTAGCCTGGGTGGAGATCTGCTTTCCGTTCACTTCAGTGGAGTTAATGCCACATTTGGTTAGTGCAAAGAGAAATCATGGATATGGAAGTGTGTTGCAAGAAGCTTCACAGTGTCACTACTGCATGGGCCACAGCCTTACTCAAATGTTTTAGTAATTAAAGTTCCTGTGAAAACATAATATGTAAGTCAGTTTTCAAGAAGTAGTGTGACAGATGATAAACTTCTCTATCGCACGCAATAACTATTTTGAGAAATGTTGTATAAAACTTATTTGAGCTGTGATAATTCCCACATGTAAAACCAGAGTACGAGCAAGCCTATAGAAGTTGTACCTGTGTCTGCTCTTCATGGTGCAAACCAGACCGAAAAATATAGTTTCATTAAAAGGGAGACACTATTCTGGTAAAAAACCCACCGCAGTTCAAAATTGCAGCTGTGCCACTTCAGTGTGTTACTTAAGTGATCACCAGAGGTCAGTGTCACCACAGGCTGCAGCACAGAGAGGGAGGGAGATGCTGCTTACAAAAGATGAAAACAAGCTTGCTGGATCTCCCCAGAATTTGCCCATGCTCCAACACAAAGTATAACAAACTCACAAGCCTCTCTCTTCTTTGTGAGATGGAGAGGAGATGACTGTGGAGGACTTAGGAAAGAAAAGACCAAGGGAAAAAAGACTCAGAGAGCTGTAAGGAAAAGTGGGCAGGAATAAAAGCACAACTTGGCTGGCTGCTCTGTGACCATAAAAGATATTGCCTTCAGATTCTCAAGCAGACAAGTCCCACCTGTGTTAAGGCATATATCTAGCAATATAAACTATTGTCAGCATCAAATGCTGAGAAATTGTGAGACTGCCTCACAATGTTTAAATAGTTAAAAAATACTCTTTTCCTTTGTCACAGAGTTGGTCATTTTTTTTGGCCATGTTATCAAGCTTTGCTCCACTAACATAACACCTGAGAATGTTTGCATGAATGAGTCTGTATGCATGTAAATTTAATGGCATGTGAAATCTTCAGGTTGTGTAGTTTGCCTCCAGGGGTTGCAGTTAAAGAAAAATAAAAGTTGTAGAATAAAACTCTGAGAGCTAGGAATACTGTTTCTCCAGTCGTTAACCCTCCTTTGACAAATGATCTTAGAGCTGCACCCTTTGTGCATGGGTCAGAGGTGATGGGCAGGTGTGTGTGGACTGCTGCTGTTTCGTCACCTTGCTATGTCACCAGCTCCCCAGCTCACTGAGGGTATCAGTGGCATGCTCCTCCACTGTCATGTACCACCAGTTCAGCACTTACATGGGACTGTGATTTGGCTTGCTGGGAAAAGCCAAAGTTATGCTAGTAAGTAATTGTTTGAGAGCAGAAGGGAAAGTAGAAAGACTCACTTAGCTTTCTTGGAGCACCTTGAGGTGTCCAGTTGAATAATAAGTGCTTTCTACTGCTTTGTCCATACCAGCATTTTTGGAAGTTAATCTCCTATCAGTGCTCAAGCAAGTAGCAGCAAGGCTAAATAAATTCTGGGTTTAGATGCCCTGTATTTTGTAGGGTTTTTGTTTCACAGTTGTTTGAAAATGGCAGAATATTTCATTATGAAGGGAGCTGTGGGTTCCAACCACAACTTGAGTATTTTTCTGCTGGAACATGGTGTCTCTATTTGGCTTTTGCAGTCCACTGAAACTCTTGTGTTTCCCATGATGGGGTCCAAACATCAATCCAACCATGTAGCTCAGAAGCAGTGGTGTAGCTGCCATGAAAGAAATGAGTTTGTTTCCAAGCTCCTCTGCAGAATGCTGTGTTTTAACAGAAATACCTTCTTTTCCTGAATGTTTTAATGGCCAGATTTGGAAAAGAGCCAACTTTAAAATGTTAGGTCTGGAGTAAACCAAGATGTTCTTTACAACTGAAGAACACAGATCGTCTCTCATATGGAAGGCATATAACTAATACCAGGCAGAACTTAAGTATTTATCCAACAATATCAACTGCTCTCAATTCACTCAAGGGTAAAGTCCTCTACTGCTCTAGAAAAATGATACTTCTTATCAAAAGGAATTATCCAGATAATGTCATGACAGATACATGACAAACTTGCTTTCTCTGCACAAGTCTTAGGGCTAAGCAAATACAAATGCAGCTTCTTTCCCAAGGCAAAATGTAAGTTGATTTTTGCACAACCCAACAAAACAAAAGTAGGACAGTTCTCCACGCAGGGCTTGAAAGTAGCACATGGTAAGAGTCCTAAAGCAGGCAGTCTTTAATAAACACTCCATATTACTAAAGTCTATAAATACTGGACAGTTAGTTATATTTGTTCCAAGACACTTTCATGTGATGGGAAGCAGGGATTTCAGTGATGTTTACTTGATTTCAGCATAGTGCTGTGATCTCTCTCAGCAACTTCTATCATCTGCCATGAGGATGCTCTCACAGGTTGCACTGCAAAGTGCACTCTCCTATTTAGTCTTACTCTCTGAGATCAGTCATCAGGCTAAACGACGCATGGCACCAGATCCTAACATGTTCACATAGCTGCACTAAATTAATGACATAATTTTTAAATAACAACCAAAAAAATCATATAAATCTAAGGCAGGAATTGGAAAAATTTGCATATTTTCAACAGTTTGTTTTCCTCTAAGCATTTCAGAAATATTTAACCACACATTTTCTTGTAGTAACCATTTTCTTCTCCCCAAAAATATGCTTCCCCTTTCTAAAATGCAGACAGAGTTCAAATCAAGGCATTCCTCAAGTCTAGAAAAAATTAAGACAGTTTAAGAAGTATGTCCATAAAAAAATTAACATATCAAAAATACTTTGACCCCTAAATAAATGTCTCTTCAATAATTCTCAGTGCTTTGTATAGTTTAGCCTGGTCTTAAGGTATTAACTCAGAAACACTCTCCAGTCTTATTTAATGGTGGTTAGGGAACAACACACTAACAGCAAAGTGATAACAATAACAATAATAATAGCTCAGGTCAGTATGGGAGCTGGTAGAGGATAAGTACATTTCATAAGTCTGATGGAAAGAACGAAATTCAATTAATGCTCTTTGGCAAACTTCCGATTTGTGTCAAGACATGCCAGAAACCCACTATGGGTTAACCCTGGGAAGGCTGCTGAGCCTCCAGCAACAGGCAGCTGAGAAACTTTCTCTGCCACTTAAGCTGCTGACTGCTCGCATCCTTTCTCTACTTGCTGCACCTCGTAAAGGTAACAAAGATACTGAGACACTGCTGGTAGCAGATGCAATGAAAATTGTCCACAGGATGAGACCTCTAATGATCTCTGAATGCCACAGCATGCTTTCAGCTCAGAGAGAAAAAAAATATCAGTGAAGGCAGTAGCTATGCAGGAAAATCCCTTGTTATATCCACCGATGTTTAGGGGTGCCTGAACTTGTATGGGATGCATGAACTGCAGAAGAAGGCAGGCAGGATATTCATACTGCTTAGCTTCAGGGACTTAATACACACCTTCAGAAATGCAAACTTCCCTCAGTTTCCTTATTTCAGTGAAGAGAAATAGATTCTGCAAGGAACTGAGCTTAGGGGATCTACTTCTTTCTCTGGCTAAATAAAAAGGATGGGAATACCCCTAACTCTGATACTTAATTGTCCTACCCTTCTCAAGTTAGACATCTAAGTGAGTTGCTCCAAGCTATCTATCAGACCATCTTGGATGTCACGTCCTGCTGACTGCTCAAGTTGATGCCAGAAAGGGTTGCTTGCTTGTGCTATAGAGGAGGAGACAGACTTGAGGAAGAGGTGACTTGAAACAATCCAGAGGTTTTTGAGGTTCTAGATGACATGCAGTTGAGTAAGACATCTGAAGGATTTTACAGTTCCAAACAGTTTACTCACTGTAGCAACGAAAAGGAGAAAAGTGCTGGGTGGAATTATCCAATTAATTTAAACATTAATTATCCAATTAAAACAGCGGGGAGGGAGGGGGGGAGGGTAAAAAATGCAAAAAAGGTATTTCAGAAGGAAATAGCTTGGCAAGACTTTGGTAACATGTCCAAGGGTTAAACAAGGAGGTTAGATTTCAGGTTTTGTCTTGCTGTCAAGTGATGCACATCCACAGAGCACCAAACGACAAAACAAAAGACTGGAGACTTCTGTTTACTGAAACCTCAGTTTCACACAGCTCTGTCAGTTCCCACTCTGAGACCAAATCATTTTCACCCCACCTGAACAGCAGAGCTGTAAAGTGCATCCCAAATGTCTGTTGCCTCACATCTTGGTCTTCGTCTCCCGGGACAGAGGCTGTGGTCCCAGGCCTTACGTCCACAGGCAAACAGGTGTTCACTGGGGAACAACAGGGAAGCGGAAGGTGTTTGCAGCAAAACGATGCAACGGGGAAGCAGACAGCTGAGGCGCTCTTCTGCTGGGACCTATTGAAAGCTGGGAAACCTCTGGAAAAATAGAAAGGCAGCCCTACGGATCTGCAAGTAATCTTTGAAGGTGTAAACCCACAGTTTTCCTAGTTCCTGCAAGGCTGGGATTTCTCTAACTACACATTTTGTTATAACCACTGCACAACTATCTACGACTTCATCTCCTTGCCAGTTTAGTCTGTTCTGTAACTCTACCCTTTTTTCTGCTGCCTGGCATGTATACTAAAAATCTCCATGTTTCCCAGTCCATAAATTTGATGTGTTTGTTCTGGGCAGTGCAGCTGATAGTGCTGTGAACTGAAGCTGTAGTGGTGCCTGTGATGCTAAGAGGAGAAAAGAGTCCTGCATTTGTTCACACAAAGCACCATCATTTCAGCCCTCACAGGCAGGCAGATAAACTACTTGCAGAATGGATTCTTGTCTTTTTCCAAGTCCTGTCCTCAAGAGCCTGGGACTGTCATAGACAGTTAGGGAAAGTACTTGCAAATGGCATAATTTCCTACCATTTGAAGCTGTATTCTGCTGCATATTTCAGATTCTAAATTACTAAGAGCTTGCTTTTAGTACAGAGCAAGATACTGTAATATACGTGGTGTACATTCATATACATGTGAGTTCCTTTACCTTTAAAAGACCACCAGGGAGACTTGCTGGCAATTTTCTATAAAGAAGGAAGTGGAAATAGATGTGGACTGTTAATACCAGAGTATCACCTACCATCTGGATAGGCTTAACACATGATAAACTGTGAGGTTTGGACACAGATTTGTGGTGCTCAAGGAGATTGCTTAAAAGCCTGTCTTCATTGGCCTGGCCTGACTCTCATCCTGTGGAGCTTTTTACAAGGTGAACACAGAATAACAAGTGAGAGATGTAGCAGCCCCAAATTTAGAATAATAAACTAGAAATAAAAGTGTGTTTAGAGCAGTTCTACCCACTATTTTTTTTTAAATGAATGTCCTGGTATCAAATTACAGAGCTCTAGATTCATAGATTATGAAACCAAAGAGAATAACTGGATTCATCCACTTTTTACCTCCCATTTAACAAAGACCAAGAGTCTGTTAAACTCCTTGGTTTGCCTCCACATCTCAGCTCCTCTTGGAGGTACACAATTTATTAAAAATATCTAGGCTTGTTTTAATATTTTTTTTTCTGATGATGAATCTATTACGTGTGTTAACATTTTGTTTGGGACTTAATTGCTGTCACTGATAGAAAGCGTAACTTGTTACTTCAATTTATGACTATAGTGGGATTGTTATGGCTATAATGGCCAGAGAGTATTAAAAAAGCACACTTCATAAGGCCCAATAGTATTTTTCATAAGACAGATTGATACAGTTGAGAAAAAAAAAAAGGAGATTTAGGGCTTGTGTACCTAACAGCTCATATGGTTTTTATCCGATGATATGAGTTAGACATAAAATAATACTTGCCCCTGCAAACATTGCCTGACTTATGAACTATTAAGGCATAATTTGTTGGGGTTAGGTATTGCAAGGGCAAATTATAAAGCACTACTGCCATTCTGATGGCTTTTCTCTGGGCTGGGAAGATCAGAACTGGTGACAGAGGTTCTGTGATGTACAGTGTTAATATACAGTTATAGGATGGTGACTTTTATGCTCCCTCTTGTCCCCTTCTCTCCCCACTGCCCTCTTGCTGTGGCTATGCTACAACTCTGTGTTGCTTGCTTATATGTGAGTTACCAGGAGAGCGATTCAGCTGGCACTGTCTCAGCAGACTACCCTCTTTTTATTTATCCTGCTACAATTTCCTGATCACCCTCTAATTTTGTCAGTGATCACTTTGTCTTCAAATCATGCAGTTCTGGAGCAGTCTCAACGGGTGACCTAGAACATATCCCTACTAGAAATTAGATGCAAATGAACCTCCGTAGACCTAACAAATCAATTCTTAAAAGTCTTCATTAAGAAACCATGGTACTACATTTCAGAAAGTTCTTTCAAACACCTAATCTAAATCTTTCCCTCTGCACCAATACAAACATTTGACAGCATGGCAATAAAAACTGATCCCTGAGGACCTGACTAAGAAAATATAATTTCTGTGAGAATTCCCTGTTTGCAATTACAAGAAAAACTTGTACTTTTAAAGTCATTCAAGATACAGCATGTTAAGTTTATTATTGTTTTACTTTCTTAATCAAAATTTTGTGAGGTATGAAGTCAAATGCCTACAGTACTTGTGTGAATGTTATTACCTTTATCAACCGAACACGTGCAATATTGTAAGCAAATGAGCTATCCAAGACAGTTTCTTAATCATGCTTATTCATTTCCACTAGAAAAAACCCAAACCTAATCTCTCCACTGTCAAACCCTTCCCCTAGGTCATTTGAAATACCTCTTTTTTAGAAAACTGGAAGGAAATGGATTTTGTTTTGGGAAATGGGGAAAAACAAAGTTGTTGTTTCCTGTTTTCTCTTTACCTTTTCCCATAGCCTACCAGAAAACAAGCTGACTAAGTTCTACATGTACATATAATTAAAGTGAAGCCATTTTGGAAATAATCCCAATTTACAATGAAAAAGTGACATATTAGCTTGCCAATGGTGTGTTTCAAAATTAGAGGTGTGCATAGGTTAAGTTAAAGTTGATTGTTAAACATAAAATATGTCAATTAAAAAAACCAACAACCCTACTAACTACTGTCATTTTCGGAACAAGTGAATGAGAACATCAAGTAATGAATCGAAATTAAGTTGTTTCTCAGTAATCACAGTCTATCTAATTTCTTATGTCTTAAACATCTGTTAGTTACACATCAAAGGAAGGGTAGTTAGACTGAAAGGAACTGGACAGTGTAGCTAGCTACTGGGGAGCCCTCCTTGCCAAACAGAAGATTTCCTATTACACCCAAAGGAAAAAAATCTTGAGTTACTTTTACCTAGATATATTTTGACAATAAATTCAATATTTTCACAGAGAATCCATGCTGAATCATATGCCTTGGGATGAGAGGACCACCAAAAATTAAAGTGATTATTCATTACAGTTATTTTCATTATATTCATTATAGTCAGTTTAACTATATTCTTCTTCTCAGTTCCTTTAACTGCAATCTGGCTGAAGTGAAGCCTAAATTCAGTGCAATGCAATGAAATAGAAGGTTTAGCTAGGAAGAGCTAATGAACACCTGTATCAAAAGTAGTGGTTACCATAAAATGATACGTGTGTTAAATATTTACCAGATCGCAGTATTATTTTCTGCTCAAAGTTTAAGGAACTACTTAGTGTCCTAGGCTTGATGATGTGATAACCCTTGGTAAATATTGATTTTTAAATGGTGACCACTGTACAAATTTATACTTGCTAATGGGAGGCCACAAAGCAAACAGTACTAATTGAGCAAAACCAAGGCACCTTTTCAGCTTGTATGTTTGACTTGACATATTGTGACAGAAAATGCAGCTCCCAAGTGTTTCCCACCAAAATGATGCTCATCATACCTCTGGGCAACATAGAGAGGTAAAGGTAAAGAATAAAATGTCTGGTGATCTTTCCTTGTGTAACGTATGCCTTTGTAGAAAGTCAGATGAGCTCTCAAACAACTAATCAACCTATCCTCTCTTACTGCATGTTATTGTTGCCTCACACTTAGTATTTTTTAGCATTTTTATCTCTGTGTTTCCAAATTTCTGGGCAAAGCAGAGACATTGTTAATAGTTCTGATGGCAAAGTTTTTCCTCAGATGATTCTAAGGATCTATCTTGTCTTTCCTCACTTCAAAGACTCATTCAGAAGAGGGATTGAAGAGTCACCCTGATATCATGGGGCTATATTTTTGGATTACAGAAAGTGATGTGTTAAGGCTCACACAGCACAGATCTCAGCCACATGGCTTGAAGGGGCTTCATGGCCACAGCACAACGGCTTTGAAGCAATGTTGAAGAGACCATCCATGTATTTGTACACTGTTAATTTGGACTTGCACTCAGTTATACTGTATTTTATGAAAAGTAGGAAAGAATTCACTGTGCAAGTGATGTAGAGTTACTGGGTGTAAATGCTTTGCCCATATTCCAAGAATACTTAACATATTGCAGGCTGCACACTGCAAGATTCTTCATTTTAAATGCATAGAATTGAAGAGATTGTGAGATTATTGAGAGAAACTGCTTATATATTGCTGGCCCTTAAATTTCACCCATCTACCCTAGACTGAACACCCCAATTAAGGCTGGAGCCTATCTTCTGAAAAGACATCCCGACTTGAGATGAGTTGAATTTTCAAAAAATGGAAAATCCCCAACTTTCTTGAAGAGGACTTTATCAGATTGTGTGTTGCTCCCCTGGCAGTTCTAGCATGGTGAAAGTCAACACATAAAAATTTTTCTTCTGCCAGGCTGTAGAGAAGAAGCAAATCAGTCACAGTCTAATTTGGTATACTGTATATAAATGAAAAAAATTAAATTAAAAAGAAAAAATTGTGCATGTGTAGGGCAAATCTTTATCAAGAGCTTTATGCCTAGATAGAAAGTTGTTTAATAAAATATTATAACTAGACAGAGCAGGAGGACCTCAAATCTGATTTACCTGCCCTGTTAGTGTCCACCAAACGCACTGGGGGCAAGGTAGTGATGACCCTCCCAAGCTTCCCTTGTTTATTAGTCCATTGCAGTGGAAGGAATAAGGACAACCTAAGCCCACTGAGCTAGTTAGTCAGATACCTTCAAGCCAAGTATATCTAAAGGTTAAACCTTCCAAGAAGAGCTTGTATGAATAAACTATTTTATTTCAACTCTTCATATTCTTCTGCAGGGGTAGCCTTTTCTCAAATACTTCATGATTTTTGAAATTAATTTTATGTACAGCTTAGTAACTATGACCTTATGCCTGTAAAGAAAGTAGTTGCAGCAAATGACCAGTTAACAACCAAAACCATTAGTGGGGTGTTTCTAACTTTTTTTCCGCTATAAATTAAAGCCTATTGTTACATTTTTGTAGCTACAGAGAAGTTGTGAATTTGCATAAAAATATGGGTCACTGGTATGACACTATTAACAGGTGCTTTCAACAACCTTACTCTTTTCTTAGAAAATAATGATATGTTATAAAAACCTACAGCATTGTCCTGGTGGTGGCTTTACTTCAAAACACTGAAACTGAAGCAGAAAAAAGACATACTTTTGTCTTTTCTAAATGGAAAAACTGAGCAGCTTTTGCTTAAGCAAAGATGGCAAGTCTCACGGTCAGCAAGGCTGGGTAGTGAACAGAAGAGAGCCTTCTCCAGCTGGATAGTGGTGGGGGATTTAGCCCTTCTGTACCATGTCTGGGGACAGGCATCCCAAAAGTCACACATGCTGTAGAGCCACATGAGAAGCCTCCCAGAAGTCTGGCTGACACAGTCTGTGGAGGTTGTGACTGCTGGAAACCATACACTTCAAACTGTGCTAAACTCACAGAAAATCCTTGGCAGAAAATCCTGTGGAGCTTGAGGCTTTCAAAAGCCCTACTAGTGTATTATTGAAGACACTTAAGTCTTTCCAGCTCAGCTTTTCAGCTTGGCTTTCCCAAGGTTTCAGGACGGATCCATCTGAGGACCACCAGCTGCTAGATCTGGAGGAAACCGACCTTGTTGTTTACATGGTTTTGTGAGTCTTCGCAGCAGCTGATGAAGACAACTCAGCCTGTGAACTTTGCATACAGATGAAATTTAAAAATCTCACGACAATTCATATAAATCAACTGCAGTAGATGCTACCCTAGAGCATTACAAATGCTGGACTACAGTGGACAAATACAACAATGCAGAAACTGTTTCATAACACAAAACCACTGCAAGTTTATCTACTAACGGCAGAAAACAATCACTAAGACCAAACGGGAAAGAGAATCTCTATGTCTGCAAGTGAGGGCTTCATCAGCTCCTTACTAAATGGTGGACTGAAACTTGAGCAATACCTTTAAAACTGAAGCAAATTCTGGCAGCCCCTGGAAAAACATAGGCTGGACTATGTTGCAGGACTTCATCTCTGAATCATATTTATTAGACCTAGAGTCCTATTAGCAGATTTAAAGTTAAATCTTTACACTAGATTGAATATATGCATTATTTTTGCCCTCCATATATGTAGAAAAAAAACCAGTACAGTCGATATTAATATCACCTTACCTCATTTAACTGTGAAAGCCATTTTGCATATGAGCTTAGCTAGCAAATGTTACATCTGATGGATGATCATGCTTTTTCTACCTTTTGTTTGGGTTTTGTTTGTTTGTTGGGGTTTTGTGTGGGTTTTTTTGTTTGTTTTTGTTTTGTTGTTGTTTTGGTTTGGGGGGGGGATTTTTTGGTCTTATCTTTATACATTTACTCTGTGTTCTCTATGGAGACTATCTTACATACTCCTGGCATTCTCTTCTCCTTTTTCTCCACTACAACTTTGATTTTATGCAAGGCAGACACATCAGTGACTTGCATTTGCTAATATCATTTAATGGTTCTCTAGGTGACTTTGTATATAGTCTCTCCTTCTCTAAGTTACTCTCCTAGATATAAATGTATATATGCATACATATATGTAGGTTTACTACAAATAAGAAAAACATGGTTCAAAATCTGTGTACCAATTAAATTAGTCAAATGGCTTTTTCACCAGTTTCAATGAAATACCTGCTCAACTGAAATCGCCAGACTTGGACTTCAATTCAACTAGGATTACAAACACCCCTTTCTTTCCCATGTACTTTTCTTTTCAGTTTGCACTGCTCACTACGTGCAGAAGTCTTAATGCAATATGAGCAATATGAGATGTACCCAGAAAACAGAGCAATGAAGTATTCACAAACAGATGAACGATAGGGCATTTGTGTGGGGGTTGTGTTGTTTGGGGGGGGGTTGATTTTTTTTTATTTTTGCTTACAGAACAAAGCTGAATTATAGTTTGATTTTTTTTTTTTTTGGCAGGGGGTGATAGTGACTGAAAAAAACCCCAAAAAACAGGAGTAGGAGGAGAAGGCTGAAAAAAGTTGCCTTTTCCCAGCAGTGGCTTGGACAAGGCATTCTGGAGTGCTGTGCTGCTCACGTAAGTACTTAGATCCTCTGCAGGTCATTTCCCTTGTGACTTAAGAAAGTCTGGATTTCTGTTTTTTGAAGGAAATGCTTCATAGTATGTATGGACTTCCAAGAACACTTAGGTAAAACTGTATGAAAATTGACAGGGATGTGAGAAATCTTGGCTTATATTTGAAAATGTGCCATCCTCTGTCATCTTCCCTACTACCCTCCAAAAAAAAGGAGAAATAGCATGAGAAGAATTTAATCAGGGGGATTATGGAGAGAAGAAGAATGCAAAATGTGTTTAAGAATGGAGTTTATAAATTTATACTAGAGTTTATATATTAGTTACAATATTAGAGTTTATATATCAGTTTATACTAAAACTGACAAAATACACGTCTGTAACTGAAGAACCTACTTTATGTGATGGCCTTCCTACTTATGCATTCAAATGTTTTAGAAATAATGATTCATTCAGACTGTATGCTTATTTGAATCCCTGAAAATCAAATGGAATATAGAAAAAAGCAGTCCCAGTACACAGAAGCGAACACACAATGAGAACATGAGATTTTCCAGTGCTGTTATGCGACGCTTGTGGGGCATTTCATGATTCCTTGATCTGTGAAGGTGTAGAGAATCATGCAGAATTTTGGGGGTTTTCTTTTTTTTTTGTTTTTTTTGGGGTTTTTTTGGGGGTGTTTTGGGGTTTTTTTTTGGTTTTTTTTGGTTTTTTTGGTAGCTTTTTTGGTTGCTTTTTTTTTGGGGGGAGGGGGAGTTTTTTTGGGTTGGTTTGTTTGCTTTTAATATCCACTCACTGTATTACAGTAAAATAACCTGAGTTTCATCATGTGAACTTAGTTGTACCTGTTTGGTAAATACTTTGTGATACTCAATATTTCATTGAAAGTCTGAACACTTACTCATGACCATAGCACACAGGTTGACATACATGAGCTCATTGGCCTGGAAAACAAAAACTTGTTGAAGCAAGCTCGAAACTACTCTTCCTTTTAGATCAAAGACAATGTGATATGAAAATTGCTATCTGGTAGTTAGTTCTCTAAACATTTATGTTTCATGGAATATCCTGAGTTGGAAGGGACCTATCAGGATCATTGAGTTTCACATAATTCTCTTGAAGATGCAGTTGATGAGAAATCTCATTAACTGATGAGAAATGTGCAGTGGTTTAAATATTTGCAACTCTCTGGACATAGGAACATTTGCACTTTGAATCTTTATTTTTATGGAATATTTGTGGGGCCTGAAGTTTTCCTAAAAAGAAACAAACTTTTGTCAAATGCCATAAATTGTTTTGTTTTTCTCCTGAGAAAGTGATTTTCTAGATTTCTGCTACCTGTCTTGTAAGACTATGAATTTTACAGCAAGGAGAAGCAAAAATATCTTTTGAGTAGCAACACAAGATACTTCATCCTCTTACATATATCATTAAACTAACACTTATGGCGCTTTTATTGCTGTGACAGCCAATGAAGAGTGCTCAATCATACTGAGCCTTTTAGACTACTTAGATTACTTACAGAGCTCAGACAGTTGGCATGGATTTAAACAGTTGGACAGAGCACAACCAACACTTGGCAAGAAAGACTGAGCAAGCCCAGATGGACTCTGACCTTATCTTCTTCCTAAAGAGGCTGAATTTCCACTTTTCGGGTTTCACATAAACAAAGACAAAAAAAAATAATAGCATTGTCACTTTTTTTCTGTTCTGAAAAGTTACATAGCCTATTTTTTTATCTAATTCTGAAAAGTAAAGAAGTCAGAGGTCAGCTAAATTAACAAGGAAATGAGGTGTGGGGGTTTTGCCATCTTTCATTCGTGTTATTCAACCAGCTTCAGTTTTCTGCCCAAAAGCTAATCCAGAGTTTTGCAGCACTTGTGTTGTCTGCCCAAACGGCTTCTAACTGGGTACTGTCAAGAGTACTTGGTATCCATCTGTGACATGCATGTGTCAGATACAGCGTGCATTAAAGGACACTGTTTCTAGCTGCTCTGAAGGAGCCCAGCAAGCCTCCAGAGCTCAGGGCAAGCCCAGTCAGGGTCTCTTGCTGGTAAATTCACTGTGCTGACTGACAGTGCCCTGCAGGTCTCACTGTTCAAGAGAAGGGTGAACTCTCTCTACAGGAAAAATGAGCTTTCGTTTTCACCTCTGAATTTCAGTGACCATCTCAGATAGCAGCAGTTCTCAGTCTGAGCCACAATGACCCTCCTTCTCCAAAATAATTCCTCCTTTCTCTTCAGCAGAACATCTCAGCTTTAATCCAATACTGACCTTGGATTCTCTAATGACCTTCACATGCTACCCATCTCTGAAATAAGCATCTAATTTTTCATTTAACTATACAAGACTAAATATTTAGTTTAATTATTTGTGGGTGACCATCCATTCTTAATTAGCTAAGAAAATCAATACTTATTGTATTTGTGGAAAACAATATTTAAGGCTAGAGTAGCTCATTAATAAAATAAACCCATATTTTCACATTTGCTTGGTTTTAGGACAATGTTATGATACCATTTAATCATTTTAAATTGCTGAACTGGAGATTTTAAAAATTTCCCTAATATGAAGTCACAAAAATTTTAACCATGTCCCAAAGCACCCTCTTCATATATTCTGTCTCTGAGTATATATGTTAATGTGCATTAATTATACTCTTTCTGAGTACTGTACATGTTTCTGACATGAGGATTCTACGTTACAGTGAAGGATTATTGTACTTCCTAGGCCCACTGCAGCTACAGCAGCTTCAATCACTTTAATATATTTTATTACAAGCAGCATTTAATTAACAGTACATCTACTGTCCATGTGAAGGATCCAGTCTCACACAGGTTTAGGCACATGCTTAATTTTGTGCACTGCAAAAAGTCCTATGGAACTGAGTATTTGTTAAAAGAATAGGATTTTCACTGCTGTGTGAAGTGACTTGCACTGCAGAGACATGAAAGAGGAATCAAAACTATGGCTGAGAAAAATAAGATATTTTGGACAGGATCAGTAGACTAATTTAATTTCTGCCTATATTTTATTTTTTAAAAGAAATCGATTTGCTGGTACTGAAAGATATTAGTTTCTTTGTGTACCTGAAAGGGTCTTCTTTATATGCTGAGGTAGGTCTAGCAGGGATGGTTTAAGGTGATTGTATGGGACAGTAAACAACTGTGTTGGCACTGAAGCTTTCTTCAGCAATCCAGTTTCCTCTGTTCTGAAGAAAAATCTTCCAAATATATCTTTCATAACTTCTTTTTAGAGACATTCTTTTTGAGAGTCAAGAAAATATAATAGTAATCTTTTGGGGAAAGGACAGTACTCCTTTAAGAATCTTTCTTGCCCTGGTACCTAAGCTACACTCATTTTGCACTCTTTGTACACTCTTACCTTCATGAATTTCCTGAAAATTCCTCACAGCAGATATAAAGTATCCTGAACCAGAGGGTTATAAAAAACATCACTGTGAAAAGGAGAAATACCAGGGCATTTTCAAAGTTTTGCTAGTTGTTTTGTGTTTAGTTTATGCCTTTGGTAACACTCTGCATCAGAGATGTGGGTATAGGAAAGATTGGAATCTTCCAGCATTGTCCAAGCTTGGTTTAGGGGGTTAGTAAAAATACAGGATGAACCAATACTTCACTAAAATTTTGTTTTTCTGTTGGTAGCTGAAATTATTAAGGAACACTAAGAAATAAAAGAGCCATTACATAATTGCATATGGCAATGAAATGTCAACATTCAATTAGCATGTATATATATACATGTATATTTAATCACAACTTTTAAAATAATTCCTTCAGAAAGAATGTAGTTTCTTCACACTGGCGTTGCATTGCAAACTATCTGGATGCTCACATTGCTTCCCCGTTCTGTGAAACCACTAGGTGGAGATGTAGGTTTACCAAGCTAGTAATTGCAATAAGCTTTAAAAGGCACAAGATTGAAAAACGTCTCTTAAAAAAAAAAAAAAAAAAAAAAAAAAAAAAAAAAGAGAGAAAAAAAAAAAAAAAGTACAAGATTGATAAATTATGTATCTTGTTGGTTACAAATTCCAACACATCTTTGAAGAAGGAAAAATAGGAAAAAACTAAATGCTCAGTTGTAAAATTGTCCAAGCAAATTATTATTTTTTAAGACACAAGTTCTGATGTTTAAGACTGAGAATAATCACTTCATGTTATAAATTGTCTGCTTCCAATACACACACATTTTCCTTTATTCTTCTTACCAGCTGCTAGCTCATGCTATCAGTGGTCAGGAACAAACAAACACAAACTACTACTAAATTTTCTTAGCCTGCTTTCAAACTTTCAAACCAGTGGATTTATGCCAGTAACTGGCAGATTTCAGGACTGTTTGCTCAAGTTGAGGGAATTACTTTTAATTCTGGCACTTTTTCAGCAGTATCCTGATATCTGGTATAAGAAGTAAAAATCAAAGTATAGTATTCTGAGTTGCTTTCTTTAAAATACGACCAGTTTCTTTATGTCTTTCTGCCATGCATGCTTAACCATGGAAAATGAAAATAAGAAGTCGAAGGAAACAGTTGTTTACGTGTACTGTTTCCACTTTTCTTTTACATAAACCTTTTCTGCTTCCACTACTAGTCTACACGCACTACAAACTCTCACAGCAGACAAGAAGAATTTGGGCATTTTACAGAAGGGAAAAGGGATTCAGAATTCTTTCTTCAATATTTCTTCCCTTATATGACAATGCTCAAGCAACTCATGTTATTTTTTCCAATGGGTGGGAAAAATAAGTGCTATCTTGACTTCCACACCTCAGCATCAAAAAGTAGTTAACTAATGTAGTCTATCCTGCCTTCAAATTCATGAAAGGGTTCTATACATTTTTTATTTTTGCTTTTTCTTACTGTATCTTTCCTTTTACTGCAACATACTTTCTTGTTAGAAAGTATGTGTGAATGAACTGATCTGCTTTTGAAACATTAGAAAAAGAAATGTATGACATATCTTAGTTTGGAAAAGGTCAGTATCTTCATAAAAATGACCCTTCTTTTTCTACAACCTTGGATATGGACCTGCTTTTGGCCAAATGTCTGAAGTTTAATATTGTTTACTACAACCTCTGTAATTCTGCTAATAGTGTGTGGAAGTCTTAGGTGTAAGTGGATAAATTACATATCAGTTCTCTTTTTTTTTTTTTTCTGATTTCTGCCAAAGTCTTCTTGATTAGTGAGAAAAAATGGGCAGTGATATTTCAGAAGTAAAAATTGAGAATTGCAGTATTTCAGATGCCATTGTCCAGTGATGTTATTATTTCTATCAGTGTCTAAAATTTCTAGGGCTGTTTTTAGGGAGGATAGCAGAAATGGGAGTAACTACTAAATATTTTAGAAAATTAGGTCAAAAGAAGGGAGGGATTTCTTTTTCTGCTAGAAAACTCTTTAAAGACTCCCACCATCTGACAAACTCCCAGAACTGGTGATGCAGGGTCCTGCAGCTGTATTCATCATATTCAAGGAGAAATGCAGGCTGTTAGGAACATAAACAATTAACCTTTTCTGAAAGCTAAACCCATGGAAGGCAAACAGTTATAGTAAGGAAAAGGAGCTTCTTTAACAAACGATATTCAAATTTTGCAGAATATGTATCCTCACATATTATGTATCCTTAACAATATTTTTCATACGCTTACTCTACCCTTCCACACTGCAGTACTTCCCAAAAAATGCTTTTAATAAAATGGCAATCCTGGTTGTTTATGTGGACTAAAATATTTCAGGTTTCTTCAGGATAAAGAGCTTCAGGTCTTGCATGGTGAAAATAAGATTTTTAATTTTTTTTTTTTTTTTTGACTATTACAACAAGCCCTAAAAGCTAGAAGAAATCAGGTAAGTCAGTGCTAAGTAGAAATGCAAAAAAAGAAACCTCACTAGGGAGGTGGCAGAATTCAGTTTTAGACTTGAAGGACAGTGTGATTTATTAATATTAAAAAAATGCCTGTCATTTTAGAAATACATGTATCTAGCAACTACACAAGTTAAAAGTTCTTGTGTGCAGAAAGAAGGAAAGAAAGATTTCTGGGCCAGATAGGATGAGGTTAAAGCTTCAATTTGCAAAGCACTACTTTCAGGGGAATCTCTGGTTTTTTTGAGAAGCAGAGTCACTGAGGTGAGAGTATTTCAGCTGATGAAGGGCAGTCTGCCTGCCTCCAGGCTAATACTTTAGCTCCATCCCAACTAAAACTTGGGTTTGTACTAATCCAGTTCAGATCCTTACACCAACTAACCCCCGCTTCCGCCTTCTTGCCGACAATCTGCCCATCTTTTCATCCTACATTAGCTCTGAATGCCTTCTAATCAGTTACAGATTTATAAGGACTACGAACAGCCCCTGCATTAAACAGCTTTTTCTCCTCAAATATGGAATATGAAGTTCTTAAAAAGCATTTCCTACTGTGGTCACACACACACCTACTGAGGTATTTGCTGAAATAACCCAGCACAGACTGTCAAGAAAAAGAAGGGTTTCATCTTAATCCTTATTAAAAAAAAAAAAAAAAAGAAAAAAAAAAAAAAAAAA
>JAWWMP010000001.1:89083607-89176796 GCA_035047865.1 Dendrocincla tyrannina
AAAGGAAAGGAAAGGAAAGGAAAGGAAAGGAAAGGAAAGGAAAGGAAAGGAAAGGAAAGGAAAGGAAAGGAAAGGAATTTTTCTGCTTTTAATGACTAATATTTCATCTTAACCCTTTATATGCTACAGTCCTCGAGTCACACCTTTTTTAAAGTCCCATAGCAACAGGACAAATCACAAATAAGAAGCTGAAAGAGGCAAGAGTTTTCTGGCTTTAGGATTTAGTTGACAGCAAGAAAGCTGGGTACCTGAGTTCCCAGTTTCTATGTGCCATTCTCCCACACACAAACAAACTCCTTGTCTTCAGCTATCTCTAAAAAACTATTTGCTAAAACTGTTGGATTAAGTCAAAACATCTTCTACTGAGCTGTCCCTGGATATGTGCAATGTGCACACTCACATGCAGAAGCATCCTACCTTGCAGCCACTGTAACAAACTGGAGGGCATGGGAATTGGGGGGCGAGGGGGGGGGAGGAGGACCACCCTCTGACGATCACATCTGAGGAAAACAGACATTCCCCTCACCTTGAAATCCTCTCTACTTTTAGATGAGAATACATTTGATCAAAACACGATGCCATTCATCTTTTGTGGCTGTTTGTCGATCATAGCTCCTGGAAGGATAAGCAAACCCTATAGAAAGGCATTTATCTAAATTATCCTGATAAAGTGCTATCACTCTGTGGGAAAAGAAAAATGAGGCAGAATGCTAGTTTGTACACAATTATACTAACCTGGAGGAAAATCGGCATGCGAGGTGAAGCTACGCTTAATAAAAGTTGGAATGCTGGTTTCAAGAAAAGAAACACTTTCTTTAAATGAACTTTCTCCTTTGTGAAGATTCAGTCTGTTTGAAAATGAAATTCAAAATATAAAAAAAGATTAAAAATATGAACTGCCTCTCCCATTCAAACATTTTATAGTTAGTGTTTGTGACTTTTCCCTTGACAAGCAGATAAGAAGATAAATGCACAGTTTCTCTTAATTAGCCTTTTTTAATTAAAAACACCAGAGGTATTTGTGATCATAATGAACTCTTCTGACAGAATGGTCACTTGTTCTTCTGATTGTCACTCCAGGAAAATTAGATTTATTTTTTAAAAGGGCATAAATTCTGTGCTAAGGAAGAAATAAATGATGCCCGCAAAAGCAGTGTCCCCTCGGTTTTATCTGAGTTAGATGGATGTGTATCTTGTGGGTTTTAGAATGGTGTGGGGCAGTATTAGCCATCATTAGCACCCCAGTATGGATCCAATTCACTAATTACTTATGCTGTCTTGGTTCACTGAGATTTAAGTACCAAGTCAATCCCATTATCTGCAGTCTCCCAAGCTTGCCAGAGTCATCCGTCTTTTATGGAAAAAAAAGCACAAGGGTTATCAATAGGACCCTGAAATACTTGGGATTTTCCCACTTCAGGAGGAGGCAAGATTAGTCCTGACTAAAGTTGCATCTTCTCTAAGCTGCTACTTTGGATGTGATAAAAGTGAATGCTGACAATTATCCATAACTACATAAAGAGCAGGAGAGAGAGAGAAGGACGCAAAAGCAGAGAGGGGAGAAGTCTGCCACACACGCCTGCATCTGTCCTACGGTTGCAGGCAGCTTTTCATATCACCTTAGAGCTACAAATTACAATTCGTCTGTTACAAACACATGATAATATAGTCAGAAATCAGAAATTAAAATATTCCAACGGCCTCGGGCCTCCTCAGAGAGAAAGAGAGAGGGAGAGAGGCTCAGGGAGGGGAGGAGGGAGAGGGAGAGCAAGGAGTATGCCGAGCCCCTGTGCTGCCTGTGTTGTTTGTGCCCTCCCTTCTCCATCCTACATGTTTAATGTCTGCGGCAGTACCGAGGCCTTGTCTGTTTGGGATGGTTGATTGACATCTGCTCTGCCGAGAGGAAGGAACTGGCAGCTATTGGCAGCACTGTCACGTTCATTTGCACACTTTATGAAGCAGCAGTGTGGCTACTAATACAAAAAGAAATCTTCTAAGCAGCATGACATCTCTTGGAATGGAATATTTGTCTTTACAAATGATTGCACTGCTGCCAGTACTTGACATGGTGCTCGCAAACATGTGTAATTGTTGGAAGTGTAATGATGATTATTTGCATATTTAATGTTCAAACAAGTACTGGAGAAGCAACTTAGACTAAACCTTTTATGGGGAGGATTTAAATATGTTCAGCATCAGCCTGATGAGCCCCAGAAAAGAGTCGGAGGTCTGAGAGGAGAGCTCATGAGCACAATTGCTGTATGAAAGGGAGTTTAAGAAATCACCCTGGAATGCGACACTTTTATAGGTTTATTTTGAGACAGATTTCATATGAATTCCTCTCCCATTCATTTTAATTGCTCAAAATTATATTTAAACGCAATTATACGAAAACTTAGGAATGATCTGGTTATCATGTGTCTGAAATCAGCCAAACAGCAAACTGAGGAAAGTGGATACGCAAGCACATGTTTATCAGTAACATCAGTTTACAGGAAGCCTGTGCATGATGGCAACGACACTTACTTTAACTCTTTGGTATAAGAGTGAGAAGAGTGCAGGTCATGGGAGGGAAGCTTACAAACCCTTTTTCCTGGGCTGGAAATACAGAGCGGGACATTTGCGCCGGAAATCAGAGCCATGTCCCAGTTGATAGAAAAGGGCTTTCCTCCCTGTAGAAAGCACTTCTGTTCCTGCCTTAGAAAGAGACTTTTCACTTTCTCCTTCCACAGCCTTTTTTTTTATTATTTTTTTTTTTTAATCTTCTGACACAGAGACCTAGTCAGCACACAGACCTTACATGCACATATGTGCACACAGGCACACACAGTTGCACATATGAAGGGAAATATGTTTTACAAAAGGGCTCTCCAACACAGCAGAAAGAAACAATACCTTTGAAGGCAGTATTGTTCCCCAGGGAAGGATACACATTGGTTTTATCAGTGGAATAATTTCAAATGATACAGATACATGAACGGCAATTTAGCCCTTCACCTTTAGTGAAGAATTTCTTTAACTGAGGACTTCATCTCTCAGCTACTTTTCTGATCTTAAGGACAGGTCTTCTCCATTTCAAACTTTCCCTTTTTAAAATATTTATATTAGCAATTAGCTTTCATCTCCCCACCCTACCCCAACTCTCCTGCTTCCTTCCTCCTTTTTTTCTCTCTTCCTCTTTCTCTTTTTGTGTGGTCTCAATACCAAGAGATTTATAATCACCAAATCCTACATTGTTTGAGGGGCAGCACAATAAACTTGACTCAATTATCATGCTGTAAATTGATTTAAAAGAAAAAAATCTGATGGATGAATAGAGACTGAATATCTTTGTCTCTGACCCTGTCGTATCATCAGCAATTCTCTGGCAGGACTCCCACTTGATTGACAATGCTGCTAATGAACACTGTCTTAGGCCATGTAATGATTTACCTGCCATGAACAAGGTTTGGCAATGCTACCTTTGCATACCCGTCAAACAATTAATTCTTTAAAAAACAGATATATTGTCTTGAAGAATGGAAGTGTCCAAAAATTAATAGAAAAGTGGAGGCATAAGATAAATACATGTCTGCTCATTAAGCTAATTAGGATTGTTTTATTGCTTATCTTGTTCCCAAAGCATTCCCTCTCTATTTATTTTAGCCACCTGTTGTCTCATCCTCACAAGAAGCCAATATCTTCCTTTATCTGACCAACTCCTACCTTATTATTTACTTTGGCCACCAATGAACACAAAAAATATTCAGCTGGCTGTGGTTGCAATCATTCTTCCCTACTGAATATTTCACTTCTGTGTTGGGTTTTTTGTTTGGTTGGTAGCTTTTTTCCCCACTCATGCTCAGACCATCTACCTGCTGTTTTGTCTTCTAAGAAGCTGAAGGTAAAGAAAGCTGTACAGCATCTGGTACTAACATTCAGCTCATTGGCCTTCTGACCCTACGTCCAGATCATAACCAATCCTCCTCACCAAAGAAAGGGAAAATGCTGGAGTGTGAAGGACCCCTTTGTTGACCACAGCTGTATGCAGCACCCACTAGCCCCTGAGCAGGATTCTGGAAGAAGGATGATACGTGTCACTTTGCCAGCAATAAAAAGGGTCTTTCACTTCTCCAGACATTGTGAAACAGAAAAGTCACCCAAACCTGTGTTTGCTGGTTCATTGAACACTACTTATTGTCTATGCATCAGTATGTACTCCAGGTAACTTCCACAAAATGCAACTTACCTGAAGCACAGTCTTGCAATTTTGTCAGTAGCTAATTGCTTGCCTAAAGAAATGAGAGTGAGAGTAGGGGCACCAGAGGGTGGCTAGGACAAGTGATGTTAAAGAGAAAAGGGGCTCATGAAAGAAACAGACTGCAAAGTTGAATTTAGTTCCTTATGAAATTCTTTGAAGAAGCAAAAGTATTTAAAAAACATATGACAATAATTAGCAGTATTTCTTTGGGGATTTGCTTGTTTGACCTTAGCCTTTTAATCTGTCAAAATATGCTAATAAGCCTGACAGACAGAAAGATAAAATATGGAGACAGATGAACTAACTGAGAAAACATCAGCACAATACTGAATATACTCATGGAAAAAGAAAAGAAAAAGACTGCAATTAAACATTACCTCAAGGCTTTGACAACATGCTCACTATAATGGAAAGTTGCTCCTAAACTGGAAGGAGTGTATATATAAGGTCACTATGATTGTGCCTGGCATCTCTGATGGTTTTATTTTGAATAGAAAGGCATTTTTTGAAGTTCATTTTCAGTCTCAGATTTCAATCCAATATATTGAAACACCACTTTCTGCACACTATCTTCCTGCCGCGGATCACATGACAATCCCTAACTGATTATGGCTTGAGAATCCTAGAGCTGTTGAACAAGCAGGCAAGAGGTTTCTTTCTGCCTTAAACACCTGTGAAGATGCTTGGTTTTCAATGGCATTTATTTTTTTCTGTGAGACCTTTCAAGCTATCTGTGAAACATCAATGAAGATGATGGTCCCCAAAATAAACAGCCACTTTTAAGAAACAATCTATTATTCATTCAAGGTGGGCTGCACAACCAAGAGTAACTCAACAGGAGTAAATGGCAATGCATGAGTCAGTTCTTTTCGGCCACAGCAAGAGGGTTTTTTTTTTCCTTTACAAAATAACTGTTCCTGTGTTCTCACTGTAAATCAAAGGACTTTTGGTGGCATTAGAATAAGGTCCTAGCATAACAACAGACATTTTGAGAAGTTTGTCTGCCCTCACATATAAAGCTTCTCAAACCCTGCTGTCGAGAGACTAAAAAAACTGGCTGATGATGTTTTGGTTTTCATTGGTACCACCTATCCCCAGACCTCCAGAGAGACTTTCTCCAAAATCCGAAATGTGATGCTCTGATGATTCTCAGTAAAAGATAGTCATATTCACTTCCACTCTTAATAAAAAAGTTATAAAGAGGAGGTTAAAAAAGTTATCCCGACTAATGTTCTCTCCATATCCTGGTGTACTGGGACCCATTTCCTGATAGAGAAGATAAGAATTACTGGAGCCACAGAAAAAAAAAAAAACCCAAACCTGAGGCACGCTTTCTCTTTCAGATATCCTGTTGCCATGAGCTCTAAACCAAGAACTTAAACCTAAATCAGGATGTAGACTTCTCTTTGCTGTATGACTAAGTTGGGCAACTCACTTCCATGAAGTGAGACTGTGAAGGAGTTCTTCAAAATAAAATGTTTGCACATTGTATATCAGTGCATCATATTTCCTGACAGGACATCTGATACTTAGCTTTTCCATACAGCCAAATGAAGCATGACATTTAAAACCCCCTCCCTTTTTTTTTTTTTTTTCCCCAATGAGTGAGCTACCCACCCCACTTAAGCTCCCTAAAAATATACAGAAAATGAAACATAGACATGTCTTAGCAGCCAGAAGTGTGTCTGAAATTACTGCCTTTGCAGAGCTTTTACATTTAGTCAACTTTATAATCACTTAAAGAGCTCATCCAAGATTGGATTTTTAAAAATGTAGCTAAGGGCTTTCTTCCTCTCTCTGAGCCAGATGCACAATTTTAAGCCAAAAATTAAACCCAATTAAAATTTTAAAAAGAAGTGAACGCGATCTAGCCGAAGGCGATACCCAGGGCCTACTGCAAAGAAACGGAGTGACCTGCCCTACCCAGCGCCTCGCACAGGTCCTCACAGCAGCACCTGGCCATTCGGAGCGCTCCTCTGCACCGTGCGCGGAATGCAGTTCCCTCCTCGCTTCTCTCACTGAGCATCACAGCTCTGCCTCTCTCTCCACTTTCACCCGCAGAACGTGACGCCCGGTTCCCGAAGCTCTCCACCCCAGCCAGGCTCTGCCCTGCCTTTGGTGTGTGCCCAGAAGCCATCCCGCAGTCCAGCCTCGAGAGGCGGGTGGTGAGGGGTGGGCAGGAAGGCGCCTTTCCCTCTGTGCCCCAAAGGCGGGGGCACCTCCAGCCGCCCCAGCCCGTCGGGGGCCGCCGGAGCCGCCGGCCGTGCCCCGAGCTCGGGGAGCAGGGGCAGGGCTGGGGCTGGGGCAGGAACAGGGGCAGGGGCTGGAGTCGGGCCGGGCCGGGGGTCTGCGGGCTGGGGTGGCGGCGCCTTTTCTCCCCGGCGGCTTGGAGAGGTGGGCCAGGGCTTTCAGAGGGGCTGACAGATCTGAAGTTTTGGAGGCTGAATGAAAGAAACACTCAGCTAACAAAACAGTGCGCCACAGAAGAAGTTTCATCTGGTCTGGCCAAATCCCTCCTTTCTTTCCGTCTTTTCTCTCCTAATAACAGCTGCCCTCTCATTCCCTGTTACTCCGCTGTGAAGAACAAAACCTCCCTCTGACTATCTGTTTTTCTTTTCTTCCCCAGAGTAGGTCTCATTACTGGTGATTAGCAGATGATTAAAACCAATTCAGCTTCCCCCAGTAGATATTTTCTCCCTGTTTGTGACTAACGCGTCAGTCTTCAATGAACGTGCTCCTAAGCTTATTAACGGGCTCAGAGGATTAGCTGCCACCGAGCGCCGCCGCGCCGATATTGTGATGCAGCGAGTGACATGGAACCATTTGCTGAGCACAGCCAGGGCCGCTGGGACCAAATATCTAAATCACAATTTTGGTTTTCCTGTGTCTGTGGGGAGGGGAGGGGGCGGAAATCCTAACGATAATTACAAAAAAATCAAACGTTTGGCCAAGTCTGAAAATAGCCTTAAACTTAAGGGCAGGGGGACTGCCGTTCAGGAATAACAACTCCCCCCGAAAAATAAAACCCCAAGCCCACCCCAACTGAAAAATACAGGAGGTCCCCTCATAAGGAAATTATCTGGTCTGAAGTCCCGAAGGGTCTGTTTCGGTCAGCCGCCACTGCAAAACACGCAGGCCCCTCTCGAGGCTGATGCGCAAAGGTGTGGGTGTGTATCACATGCATCTCTCTATCTGCTGCCCATATATTACTATGTAAAACCCCAGACTGGAGCAGTCTCAACTCGGAGATTAGAGCAGGATGCAAAAATAGAAGCTTCGTTTTATCCCACCCATCCCTTTAAAAACGATCAAGCTTAAATAAAATTTAATAGCTAATAATAAAGGAAAAGAGTTTGAAATTATCTGCAGGTTTGAATTATGCAGTAAATTATCCCAGAGAAAGAGAAGAAACATCGTGAAACAAGTTTAAATAGGTCATGAAAACTGTTTTCAAATTATATGCTTCCTCTTTATTATTTTATGCTTTCTATTTGTTCTAGTTTTTTAAGGATTGTGGTATTGAATTGTGGCCACATTTAAAAAATTGACTCCCTGCATTATACTTCACTAAACAGGCATCATTGTGAGTAGCCCAGATAAATAAGCTGATTTGTACTCACACTCCTTTTAAGGTCACTTGGAGCTCCTAAATGACTAGAAAATTTGGCCACTGAAGTCGTAGAAGAACCCAGTTTTTCATATCAGGGACATATCCTGCTACAAAACACCCCTTCCCTTTTGGAATAGAACATAAGAGAACAAATCTTTTTCTTTAAATTTCCATAAAGTGAAATTATAAATAAATATTGATGTCTGGTCAGATGAAATATTTTATTTGGCATGATTTGTAAAATTTACTTTGCTTTGAGTTTTCTTTGTTCATTTTTGGAACAGTTGGTATTCATTAATTGTATATTATACAATCAGAAATAGGGGGGGTTAGTCAAATTTATCAACTCCTTAAAATCCTGACGCTAAGCACTATTTAGAAAGACACTTTCAGAGTTCTGGAAAATGTTTCACATCACAAAATCTATGCTTTTTGCACTGAAGATTGTTTCAGGGGAAGATTTTTGAGTGGCAAACTCTGGTGACTAAACAAAGAGTCAGAACCATAACTTTAGGCATCCAGTTTTGAAAAGAAAGCAAAAAAGAGGCCCAACCCAACTTTACAAAGTTTACATTAAAAAATCCTTACAAGGATTTTTTTTCCTCATTCTGCTTTTAAAAGCTTTAAAATAAAAGATTCCCCCAAATAATTCCCTTTTCACGTCTTCAAATTTCTTCCATTTATATTTTTCATTGTCCCTTACCAGTGCAGCTTAACTCTGAGTGTGCTGAAGCTTGAAATGTAGCTTCCGATTTATAATAGCAACAGGGCATGCAGCAAATGTCAACAAATCCCCTGTCACCCAGGCAAGGATGAAATGTGAGAAGTAAGGCAGAGAGTAGCCCTTCCTTGCTGCATAACACACACAAAAGGAAAAAAGCCTCAATGAAAAATGGAGAAGTAAGATCTTGCCCATGAAAAGCTTCATGAGTCCATTAATGTAAAACCAAAATCATGTCAGGGCGGTGACACACACTGAAAATTGCCAGTTATACATGCAGTGCAGGCACAGACCTACGCAATTGATATGTACTTAAAATTTTAAAATGAAACTCCTCCACAATCTACCTCCCTTTTTACAAAATTAAAGGAATTCCAACACACCAGACTGACCGTATTCTAAAAAAAAAAAGCACTCCATAAACCTCACATCACCGACCTCAAGTGACCTCAATAAATAAGTAACTGCTGAAGAATCAGCTCCCTTGTTGTGAAACAATAGACCCAAACTTCAGTGGAGCGCATGCAAGAAAATGTCACAGGAGGGTAGCACAGGATTTCAGAGCAGATAGAAAGTTTGGGGAATAACAAGTACACACTGCCAAGTTTCTGAGGTAACCTTCTAGCAAAGAAAATTCTGCATTTGTCTTAACTTTTAGAGCAGAAGCTACCTCCCTTCTTGCCATTCTGTTAATAGATGGGTAGATGTGATAGATATACATTATATTCTTTGCCACTCACTTTTTCCCCCGACTCTAAGGTGTCATTTGATAAAATTATTCACTGGCCAACAATAAATCGTGCAAAACATAGCAGGCTACTGGTTCTTTGTGAATTTTCTGTCACTGGTTTTTACTCTTTTCTAATGTGATCAGTCACCTGAGTCACATTACAGGCTTATTTCTGGCTCTAGCTTGGAAGTATACCTGTAAGACAAGAGGGAAAGCTGCCTTTGATTGTGTCAAAAGGTCTATGAAATTAAGAGCTGATAGACTGGCTCATAAAAGAAATTTAAGAATATTTTAAATCTTTTCCTTTGGACTACTTCCTGCCTGAAAAATCCTTCCTAGGAAAATGTGGATATTATGAGAAGGTTCATTCTTAAAATGGATTTTCTTCTTTTATCGTCAGCAACAGAATGTGATTTAGACAAATGGAGTGTGGCAGAGAGCTTTTTTGTGTCATTTGAGGCCTTGTCCATCTGTAAGTTGAAGCCGGTGCCTATGAAAAGCAGGGTTTGCCTGTCCATCATATATGCAGATTTGAACTCAATACCACAATTGCAAGAAATGGAGTTAGTTCATCTTCAGAGGCTACCATCACTGAGCTGGATATTACCTCTTTAATCCCAACTATGATAACAATAGTGTTAGTTAAAACCACTTTACTGCTTGCTTCGTTTCTGAGACGAAAGAAATAAAGAGATGATAAAGGGAAACATACTCCATCTGTGCCCAGAACCAGACTGGCTCAGAGAATGGTAAGCTCATGTAAAATTAAGTTCTGAATGTTAATCTTAAAGCATTCATGTCCTAGTTTAAGATGCCTGACTTAAATTTAGAAGTGACAAGCTTAAAAAAAGAGTTAGGAAGAGATAGAGCAAGGTGTATGCAGAGCACTTATTATAGCACTCAGCTGGTATTGTTACTGGAACACTGGGCAATACATCAGGACTGGAGCCTCTCCTCTTCCTCAAGTTTCTAGTTTTAAAAACCAGATGATTATGCAGGAGTAATATTTTCAGCATCTTTTTACATAGAAGGATGGAACATGTCTGGATAGGAGAGAATCCATTTTCTGACTCACTTGTGTGTTTGCTTTGTCTTGCATTCAGTGATATTTTTTCAGCAGGAAGACATAAAGTTGTTGCTGACTTTGTATTCTACTGTACCACAACACTTCGTAGAGGGAAAGGAAAGCAAATGTGCAGAGTTGCCAGGAGATGGATTTATTCCGAACCTCAGCACCTTGGCACTTCTACCATGACACTCCTTTCCTCTTCCTTCATTTCCTCACACTCCAGTCACAAGGCAGATTGACCAGAAATTGAAGGAAATGACCCACTACTGTTTTCTACTAAATCATTCCATTCTGTTTAGTTTTGAGCCATTTGCAGCCCCACAAAACAGCCTGAATATTTTCAAAGAATGGCTGTGAAATGGGTGCAACATGGAAAATTCAAGTGGCAAATCTGCCTAGAAGCATCTGGTCCTTCTTTTCCTACTTTCCTGCTTCCAAATGCCTACTTCTTCTTTGTGTTTAAAAGTAGCACTAGGGGAGAGGGGAAATAAATCAATCTGTTAATCTCCTTTTCTTGTGAAATATTATCTGTTTGCAAACACTCTTAAATGTGGATTAGGAATGGGGAAGAACTGATGTTCCCCATTCAAACCTCTGCCACACTCATAGGACTAATCTGAAAACGCATGCCACCATAAGAACAGTGTCTTTGGAAAACAGTTTGTCTCTTTTTTTCTGATCTGAATCCTGACTTCCAGCATAAACCTGGGAATATACACAGTCTGAACTGACTTCTCTATAACATTTCTCTGTTTGTTGCTAGACTGCACAGTTTTTAATCTGACCATGCAAGAAAGAAATTGAAGAAACTACGGAAAGCGATTAGTGATATTAGTGTATGGAAATGCTAGAATTAAAGAAATAGAAGCCGTATAATGAATCCAAAAGCAACAACAAAAGACTTATATGGATAGAGAAACCACACATAAAGGCACACAGAAATGGAACCTACCAGGGTATAGGACAAGACAGTACAGCACTCTTATGCCTTGAGGGTGGATAGGAGTTGTGGAAACCAGAGAATACTGGTCAGACAGACACTGGAGAGAATAATTATTTTAGTTACAATTTCTGAAGAACAAGAAAGCAGGACTCCTTTAGTGTAAGGAAAAAGGATTACACAGAATCACGGAATCAGAGAATGTGCTGAATTGGAAAGAAGGGATCACCGAGTCCAACTCTTAGCCCTGCGCAGGACAGTCCCTAAGAGTCACACCATGTACCTGTGAGTATCATCCAACCACTTCTTGAACTGTGTCAGGCTTGGTGCTATGACCAGTTCCCTGGGAAGCCTGTTCCAGTGCCCAACCACCCTCTGGGTGAAGAACCTTTTTCTATTATCCAACCTAAACCTTCCCTGACACAACTTCAGGCCATTCCCTCAGATCCTGTCACTGGTGACCACAGAGATCACTGCCTGCCCCTCCTCTTCCCCTCATGAGGAAGCTGCAGACTGCTATTATGTCTCCCCTCAGTCTCCTCTTCTCCAGAATGAACATACCAAGTGACCTCAGCCACTTCTCATAAGGCTTCTCCTCAAGGCCCTTCACTATCTTTGTTGCCCTCCTTTGGACACTCCCTAACCCCTTAATGTCTTTCTTATAATGCAGTGCCCAAAACTACACAAAATATTCAAGGTGAGGCCACCCCAGTGCAGAGCAGGAAAACCTCCCTTGACTGGCTGGCGATGCTTTGCCTGATGCCCCCCAGGACATGGTTGGCCCTCCTGGCTTCCAGGGCACTGCTGACTCATATTTAACTTGCCCTTGACCAGGATCCCCAGGTCTCTTGCCATGGCACTGCTTTCCATCATCTCATTATAGAATGGAATGGAATGGAATGGAATGGAATGGAATGGAATGGAATGGAATGGAATGGAATGGAATGGAATATTTCAGTTGGAAGGGACCTAAAGCAGTCATCTAGTTCTACTGCCTGACTACTTCAAGACTGACCAAAAGTCCAAGCCTGTTATTAAGGTCATTGTCCAGTTGCCTCACTGACACTGAGGCAGTTTGGGCATTGACCAGCTCTCTACAAAGCCTGTGCCAGTGTTTGATCACCCTCTTCATAAGGAAATGGTTCCAAATGCCAAGTGTGAACCTCCACTGGCACAGCTTTGAACCATTGCCACATATCCCATATCCAACGCTGGATCAGCAGTGATCAGCAGGAGATAAGCACCTCCCTCTTCATCTCCTCAGGAAACTGTAGACAGCAAAATGGTCACCTGTCAGCTTCTTTGCAACTGAGTCTACTTATAAATGTCACATAAGAGTATGTAAATAGGGAAGATCACAATTAATAGCAGTTCATAATGACTTGTTTCTTTAATATGGTTCCTTCTGCCCATCCCCTACCTAAGAGAGATCACATTCTTCAATTTACTTCAATCACCATGACTACTTTAAAACTGAAATACTTCAATTTATATCCAATTTATGTTTTGAATATCACCTCTTTTAAAACTTTTTTAAAGACTTACTTGCTTCAGAGCTCTTGCTGTTTTTATCTTAGTTATGAGTCATATTCTTCTGCTATTATTGTTTACCATTGCTGCAATTTTTTTCTTAGATTCCCTGTCATTTTTTTCCACAAAGTTGTTAAAAGTGCAGTTCAGCCTTACAGTTAGCCATAGGTCTGGGTCTAGCCATTCTGCTGCCTGGGAGAACATGTTAGTATCAACACTTGGATTTTACTTATCTCAGTTGCTTACATGGTATAAAGATAATTGCTCCTGATCCAGTGTGGGGTTCTTCATGGGCTGCAGAGTGAGTATCTGCTCTGACATAGTTCTTCATTTTCTGAGGGGGAACAATCTTCTTCACTGCAGCCTTCATCACGGGATGCAGGAGAATCTTTGCTGCAGCACTGGGAGCACCTCCTCTCCCTCCTTATTCAGCAACCTTGGCGTCTGCAGGGTTGTTTCTCTCACATTTTTTTCTCACTCCTCTCTCTCACAGCTGTTGTGTGGCATATTTTACCCCTTCTTAAATATGTTACCACAGAGGATCTACCAGCATCACTGATGGTCTCAGCTATGGGCAACAGGGAATCCTTTTTGGAGCCGTTTGGCCTCTCAGAGGCTATACCTGCAAACCACCCACTACTAAAGCCTTGCCATGTAAACCCAGTAAAATGTGGAAGCAATATGATGGCTTACATGATTGGCAAATTTATGCCAACTGAATAATTCTTCAGGATAACATGAAGGCATGGTGTTTGTGTCTGTGAATGTCACAGTGCAGATGCTGCTTTGGGTCAATGTTTGATACATGACCTTGAAAGGGCAAGAAAGAACTTCATTGTTTTTAATGAAGCACTACCTAAGATCTGTCAGGAAGAGCTGAGAGTATAGGTCTGTAATCTGAGCAAAAGACGGTGCCTGTGAATGTAAGGTAATCTCTTCACAAATACGGTAAAACTCCAAAGAGACATTTATTTTCAGCTCTTAGGAGCTATTCACACACTCAGGGAGTGTAGAAGAGGCTTCTTGCACAAGAGACAGATGCCTAGGATGGACTTATGTCATCTTCAGTCTTATTACAATTGCAAAATATTTAAGTGGGTTCTTAAATATCTTCTTTCTTTACTTGATTTAGCTGCTGCAGTTGCATGTGGCGCTTTTATCCTCAAACACAATTTCCCCTTTCTCCTAGATTTTAACAGTTACTTAAAAACTGACCAAGTGGAGGGTTTTAAGTTAATCAATATATAAATAAATAAAGCCCCAACTTCAATCAACACTCTCCAATAATTCAATATAATATTGTAATAAATAAGAGTTGTGTTATATATGGGTTGTAAATATAGCATTCAAAATAGTAGGTGTCATGAACTCTTTATAAAGCAACTTGATACCCTCTCAAATATCCTGATGGTTAAGATGTCCTGATGTTGATTCACAGCGTACAAATTATACAATTTTTGTCTGGTTCTAATGAAGAGAATTCTTAGTCTAACATATTCAGGACAAATTTGGACAATTTTAGTTTGCTAGTATTTTTAACTTGTCCCTCTAGAAGATGATCTATCATATATAAATTTTCCTCATCATAGATGGTATAGCTGGAATGATAGCAGGCTTGCTTAATTGCTTTCTTTTCTATCTTGACATAGAATCATAGAGTATGCTGAGTTGGAAAGGACCCATAAGGATCATCAAGTCTAACTCCTGGCCCTGGACAGGATGATCCCAAGAATCACACCATGTGCCTGATTGTCTAAACACTTCTTGAACTCTGTCAGGCTTGGTGCTGTGACCAGTTCCCTGGGGAACCTGTTCCAGCACCCAGCCACCCTCTGGCTGAAGAACCTTTATCTAATATACAACCTACACCTCCCCTGAGACAGCTTTATGCTGTTCCCTGTCACTGGTCGTTGAACAGGAGAGTTAAGTGCCTGCTCTTCTGCTTCTCCCCATGAGGAAGCTGAAAGTTCTGGAACTGCATAAATCTTCTAAAGCAATAATGGTGTGGAAGATTTTTAAGGTAACCATTATTGATCCTATATGTCAGCTTCATTGTTCCTTTTCATTCTTTGTCCTTTTTTTCTTCACTGTACATTTTTTTTTTTGTTGTAAAAATTGTAAAATTGTCTCATTGCTTCTTGGAATAACTCCTTGATGAAAGTCTGACATCTAGGAATCTGCTGGTAAAAATGGAAAACTCACAGAAAGAATAGTCTTTAGAAATAAAAACTTACTTCATGTACAGCACCATATGTAAAGAATAAATAGAAGTCAAATGCTCTATGATTTCTTGTTCTCTTCTTTGGGGAAAACTACAACTATGTCTGAAAAACTAGAGAAATCTGTTGTATATAAGGCCATCCAACAGAGTAACAGATTTCTGAATTTGATAGGGTACTCTGATAGCAGTGAGAAGAGCAGGAACTTGAGAAGAATAAAACAAGAAAGGAAGGCAAGAATGAAGAGATATGGAAGCAGGAGAACAGTGTATTCAATGTAAATTTAAACGGAGAAGAAAATGAGACTGAAGAGGATCAGAGAAAGGTGAATGAGTTACTTTCAGAGGAATTTCATAGCATTGAGAGAGGAGACAGCAGGACATGATGTAGCTTAAAGAGACTATTTTAGACCAGAAAGGTCATGTTTCAGCTGCCAAGAACTTGTTCTCAGTTACTCTGAGCTGTATAATATACTGTCCCATTTCTTGGAGAGACACCAAAGAATCCCAGATTATCAGCAGCCACCTGATCTGCAGTGCTGGAGAAATGAGAAAGTCATTAACAATTTTGTAAGGCGAATGAGACAAAATGTTTTCCAAGTAGTGCTTGCATGATTTTCAGTGACATTTATGCGTATCATGGGCCTGCTTTCTTTTTCAACTGTACTGATTCCAGTAAAGGTGAAAAAAAGGGAATCAGTCCAGATAAGTGTAGTTCTTCTCTAGCTCTGTGTACCAAATAGAAAAATAAAATCCAGAATGACTTCAGCTGTATAGTGGCATGGATACTGTAAACCAAATGATTTGGTCATTTGGGTTGCCCATATTGAAAGAAGGCATGTCTAAAAAATATCTGGATGTTGCACACTTTGTGTCTGATGTATGTGTCTGTGAGTACTCTATCTTGTCTGCACAATAAACAATGATAGAATATTATCCTATCCTATCCTGGTAATACATTCATAGGCACAAAATGAGGATATGTGTCCTATCTGTTGTACTTGCACAGTTCAGGAAAAGCTTTTCTTCAAACCCCATTGTTACTTCAGCAATATTTTCAATTTTGATAACTCTGGGAAATATAATAAAATTAATTTCCTCACAAACCTCAATGACCAGTTAATCCAAAACTGATTTTCTCCACTCTGCTTGATAGACAACTGACTTCTAGCTGCCCAGATAGCAAAACTCTCTTGGATAACAAATTACAACAAACAGCATTTGAAATTTCTCAGATGAGTAAGTTGCAGCTTCATGGCTGGGACAGAGATCTCTAATGTCTTAATGAATGTGGTTTTGTTTAATGAGATGATTCGGTACCTACTGCTGTATTTCCAGTGCAATTGGCTCCTTCTAAAACAAACTTGTGTTCTTAACTCAAGAAGGTAATATGCAATGGGATGATTTGTCAGCTTAAACTCAGGTTGCAGCTCCTTGTCCAGTAGTTCATGTTGTGATGCTGTTACTGCTGGAATGTTGTTTTTTTGTTTTCTGTGAAGTCAGAACTGCTTTTGTTTTCCCCACTGTTTTCTGAGGCAGCTGTGTAGCAGCATAACAGAGTAAAAAACATGTTTTCAAAAATTTCTATATGTCAACAAGAGCCATGGGTAGCTTGGCATCTTAGATAAATAGTTGATCCCTATTGCTGTGCATGGTAAGTTTCAGGCAAAGGATTCCATGCTTCAAGCATATTTCCTTTCACATCCTAAGACAAGTTAGTGTCCCAAACCAGTCTACCAGTTGGATGATAAAGCAATGTCCTGTCTTTTGTGAAGCTATGCATTTCTGCCTAGTTGTGTCAGATACGGTCAGTTATCTGTTTTGCTTGACACTGATACAGAACAATGCTAACACATACGTAGGGTGTAACATCAAGCTGGTAATATCAATAAGGTTGCAGGATAAACCCTGAAGATCAATCCTTTGAGTTTTATGCCATGGAGAAAGAGGAACAAGAGACACAGAACTGAGTATTTTCGGTGTAAGGCTTTCATCAGCCTGCAAGCTTATTAATGGAATTCGTTCCTATGCACCAATATCACAGATGGGTAATGCTGGAGAAATGGCAGGCACAATGAGATGTGAAGTGCAGGAAATAGGAGTGAGCAGAATCATACCAATAGCTTACTTCCAGGCAAAGCAGAGGGCAAAACTAGCTGAAGAGACTAGATGTTTATGCAAATGACATGCATAGAGGAGCAGAAGACTAGTTAGTTTCCATTGCCTTAATTTACCACAATTGCACGTTTTCACTGTCCCTGCCTTGAAGAAAACGCCTTATGTAAATATCTACACTGGGGACTACCTTACATTTAAGGTGTTAGCCTCACCATGTGGCTTTCAAAGACACGAATGACTGCAGTGTGAATTGTGAAGAGGAATAAAATGGATGAGAATGGATTAAGCTTTCAAGGAAGACAAGACCTGTCTTATCTCAATAGCTATTCGCTTCACATCTTTACTACTTTTGTTACCAGCGTGCTTGTAGCAAGCATGGGTAGAGCCCTTGCAAATCTTCGTTTGCGAAGCCTGGCCATGATATATTACTTTTGTTACAGCAATACTATCAGAACAGAAAAATATTAATTTCCCTAATATTCTTTTTCAGGCTGAAAAATGAACATGAGGGGAAAAGACAAATAAGTTAGAGTAATTTTCTGAATGCCAGCAACCAGAGCAGGAGGCAGTAGATAAATGCTTGTTCACAATGACTCTCAGGTACCACTTCTGGCCTTAAACACACCAACTATTAAACAGTAAATGTGATCCCTTCTAAGTCAGCTCAATTCAGAGCCATGTGTCTGGTTTTGTAAGTGATGTGCCTAACCCAAAAAGACAAACAGAGTTTCTAGGCTGGGCACAGTTGATTCTGAGTATGACTTCTGCATTTGGCCCACATATTGATATTCTAAAGTGGTTCAATTTATCAGCCTGAGTCAGTGATGCTCTGTGGATCTTTGCACTGTGGAATGCCCTGGCTGCACAGAATCATAGAATGACCCCAGTGGGTATTCAGGCCCAACCTCCCTGCTCAAGCAGAGTTGTCCTAGAGCACATGGCACAAGATTGTGTCCAGACGGTTCTTGAATTTCTCCAGTCAGGGAGACTCCACAGCCTCTCTGGGGAACTTGTTTCAGTGTACAGAACTCTTGCAGGCTGTTCCAAGCTGTCCCAGTGTTCCAGGCTTCCAAGAGAACTTAGGTAAGCATTTTGAGCTAGGCAATATTAATACCAAACCAAACCCCAACATGTTAGATTTAACCTGGGAGAAACAATGCTACAATTCCAGTAGAAATCCTTATATTTTATGTCCAGATTGTAAAGTGGATCAGGAAGCCCAAATTTTCACTCATATGAGTCTTGATATCATCCCATGGTTACATGGACACTTTTGCTTCAGCATAGGCGGTTTCAAATGTGGCCGTGCTGCATTTGTCAGTAATAATGGTAGGTACAAAGCCCTAAGTTATTTGTACTCTTCTGAAAACCCAAGTAAGTTCATCAGGATACCCTGATACTATTAGTTTGATAAACCTTCTGGCTAGGCCTTCATCTATCTAAATTATGTAGTATTTAACTGAAGCAAATGACTCAAGCGTAGTCAAGACAATGGTTTCAATGCAATAACTCTCTATAATGAGAAATTCTTGAATCTCAAAAATGTGGTAGGGGAAATATACATGGAAAAACACTGTCATTTGGCAGAAAAAAAGTGTTTAATGAATAGTTTATTGTGAGAATGTACCTTCAGAAATGTATTTTATTCTAGTAAGAACTCCATTGACATAGCACTGGGGCTGTCTGACAATCTCATGTATACAACAGAAACAGAGAGCTACAGAATTAGATGATATAAGTTAGGCTGCACACCAAACCTGTCCTGCTACAGTCCAAATGAGGCTATTGACTCAGAGAAGGAGTCACTGATAAAGCAATTATTAGCAGCAGCCAGATGTGTGATAGCTCATTTTTGGAAATGGACAGATGCCTCAGCATTCAAACAAGAAATTCTTTGAATAGAACCAAAATTACAAGCAGCCTCATATTAGAATCTAGTGGATTTAATGGGTAACATTTCCCTGGAACTGCAGAAGAATAAACACATGACTAAGAGGCCAAATAAGCACAAATGAATCTTTTAAGTGTGACAAATTTGCTATGTATGAATCAGGCTGTCCAAAAAGTTAATGCATTCTAATAATGATTTATTTATTTTTTCAAGTTACCAGGACATAATGTACCCTAAAGTTAGGTGCATAATTTCAGGTACATTCCATTTATTTCCATTCATTGCACATGCTTATTAGAAAAGTCTGCCATCTGAATATTACATGGCTTTGCCAAATATGCAATTCTATAAATCAGCCAGGAAGAGTGGGTTCCAGCCCCTCTTGATGATAAATACAGTGGCAGGAATCTACTTTGTTTTGCAGCATGTAAGGCTGATTAATCCAAAGCTGTTTGCAAACTTCATTTCATACAGGATACCCCCATCCTTACAATCAGATTAACAAATCAAAGGTACATTCAGACTTGGAGACAGGTTGCCACTTAAGTATTTCAGATACTCAGGCATTTGGTTAGACTAAGCTTGGATTAACAAGGTCTGACTGTTTAAAGGGAGTTATGTTTAGGGTTTCTCTGTCTCCACTGATTTTGAATGCTGTGCTCATGGGGTAGTGCAGTCCAGTCTTAAGAGCTCAGTGAGCTTATAGAGCTTTACAGCCTCCCTGCAAGCTTCATGAGCTTAATTGAAGATAAGTATATACAAACTCACCTTCCTAGAAAGACTTCTATTTATGTAAGGGGGAAAAAACCCCAAACAAATCTCTTTATGCAGGGACTAAGCTGCATCTTTCCTATCATCATTTATACTTATTTTTATATAGTGGAATTTATTAGACTAAACCCCTTAATCATGTGGAATAGATGAACGAGGAATCATTCAACACTGCCACCTTTTGTTGTCACTTGAGACTCTCTAGGTGATAGAGTCTGATCAAATTATTTTGTTAGGAACAAGTCACGCCAACTGATTTTGCCTTGGTGGAAAGCAAATCTGTGAGGCGCTGGGCCAAAGTGCCTTTCTGCCCTTCTTTAGGAATTTATAAAAATATAAAGCCAGAACTTCCCTAGCTAATATGCCCAAAAGTGTTCCCTGACCACTTGGAAATGTCTGACCCTGTCACTTAGAGAGACCAAACTCACAATGATGAAGTGAAGAAATGAGCCGGATCTCTTCTAACATGGAGAACCTGAGTGCACTCATTGAGAAAAGAAGGCCACTGGAGGCCATATACTTTGGGGATTGGTGGCAGTGCCGTGTGTAAGGGTTATTGAACAATGGTTTAACAATGCTGCTGCACTGAGAGGTTTTTTTGTGTATTGTTTTGCTGGTTTTGGCTGGGGCAGAGTTAGTTTTCTTCACAGTGGCAAGTATAGGGCTGTGTTTTGGATTTGTGCTGAACACAGGGTTGATAATATGGAGGTGTTTTTGTTATTGCTGTGCAGTGTTTACACAGAACCAAGGGTTTTTCTTCTTTTCATACTGCCACACTGGGGAGAAAACGAGGTGCATGGGAAACTGGGAGGAGACACATCCAAGACAGCTGATCCAAACTGACCAAATGGATATTTCATACCACATGACATCATGCTCAGTATGTAAAGTGAGAAGTATAAGGAGACAGGTGGGGACATTTGGAGTGTTGGCATTTGTCTTCCCAAGTTGCATGTGATGTGGGACTGTGGAGATGGCTGAAAACCTGCCTGCCTGTGGGAAGGAACAAATTAATTCCTTGTTTTGCTTTGCTTCTGTGAGTGGCTTCCACTTTCCCTGTCAAACTGTTTGTAACTCAGACCTTGAGTTTTCTCACTTTTATCCTTTTGATTCTCTCCCTGATCCCACTGGTGGGGGAGTGAGCAGTTGACTGCATGGGGCGTGGTGGATGTGTGGAGTTAAACAACAACAGTTGTACAGGACCTAACAATGGTTAGAGGTGAAAAACAGAAACACGGACATGAGGCAGGAACTGTGAAGAAGGTGCAATCATATAGTATAATTTTACTAGTGTTGGCTTATGTTCAGAGCTTCAGTCATTCAGCAAGAAGTCCTTCACTCATATATGGCTGTATTGTCATAGGTAACTATTGTGTATATGCAATCATTTCTAAGGAATGGAGACATTTAGCACTATAATTTGTTCAACTGTTTCAGTTCATGATAAAATCTTGATGTCCATTACACAGCAACACAGCTGCTTTTTCATATATTTGTTTATTACTTCTTATATACACCTTTAAAACAAGATTGCCTTTCTGCATAAAGATCTGAGTTGTCCTACTGATGGCAGAAAAACTGTGGGAGAACCTCAACTGATGCAAGATAATGACGCTCCATTTGGAGATGAAGAATATGCTCATGTGTGTGTGGCAGGTGATTCTTTCTCTATGTCCTCTCTCTAAACTGTCTACCTCTGGACAGAGAGGGGCTATCCTGTGGCTCTACAGCTAACTGGAATTCAGTGCAATCTAGTGTTTTTGCAAGTAACTGCTCCCTACTCAGTCAATAACTTACATATTGACAGCTCAAGAGAATGTTTGTTACTTAAAATGAACAGTTTCCTTAAAAGTATGCTTATGAATTGTTTTATTTGCAACCTTTAGTTATGAAGAAGTAAAGGAATGGGGGGAAATGGGGGGAGAAAACTCTCAGGAGTATCAGGAAACAATTTATGCAGGAATAAAGAGAAGTGGGTTTGATCTGCTTTAATCTGGAAACTGTTTCTTCATTCTCCATCCCACTTTAGTTTAAATAAAAAAAAATACAATATGATATCATGTAAGAATGACTGAATATTTATTTGTTATTTTCTTTTACTAAAGTTATGATAGGTTCATTTGAAATCCCAGCTGCTTTCATTCGCTCCTCACAAATCTTTACTGTAAATACTTATATGTATGAACATACTTTACAATTATGAAATTAGAGAAGATTTAGGGATAGCTAAGCAAGAGGAAGTGTGAGTGCTAGGAACTCACACTTAAGCCAAACTGTTGCCTTAAGAAAAGGGGAAAAACACTTTCCAAGACAACTTTATGTGGGTAAAGTAGAGAAGAGTTCTTTTACTTATAGGGTTTGGGGATACAGAATATAAAGGAGTATAAAAGAGTATATAAAGTATAAAAAGTATAAAAGAGTACAACACATGTTGATAAGTAACAGATAGAAAAGACTGGTGCTAGGATGAACTCACGGCCTCAGGAATACCATGAGAGCTCTTTTCCAAGCACCACCGCTTCAAACATGCAGAGTAAATTAATCCGAAAGGCGTCCCTTTCATTTCATTCCCGGCTGTATCCAACCAACCCCTGAGCCACTCTGCCATGTCTTACCAAAACAAACAAGGGACAACAACCTGCCCCTCCCAGGTGAAAGAGAGTTTCACCCACAGGCTGGGAACACTGACTCTTGCAACATCTGGGCCCAAGTCATTTCACCTCCTAACCCACTATAAACCAGGGAGAAACTCCCTTTTACAGCTGCTTCCCTGCAGCCCAGCTACCCCAGCTGCTCATGCTGGAACCCAGTTACCACTACTGGTCTCATCTTCTTTCAAGCAGGACTTGAGGTTCGATCTGGTCTGGGACAACCTAATTGTAAACATACTTTACAATTATGAAATTAGAGAAGATTTAGGGATAGCTAAGCAAGAGGAAGTGTGAGTGCTAGGAAGGCTGAGTGGCTTATTACTGGTAGTTCATACGGGTCCCCTTCCAAAAAAGTTTTATCTCTTTTGCTTATGAAGAGATTGAGGAGGAAAGTCAGAAGGCCAAGTCTTTCTATATCTTCCTTTCTATGCTACTTCTGAATTCTTGCCACTTCTTTTTAGAGGAGAAGGAGCTACAGTGGGAGTAAAGGCTATGGTCTGCGTTTAGATAGTACATCCCACAGCATCATGCTTTCATTCATATCAAAACTATTTACTGTCATCTGAAATTTAGATTTTTAGATTTTTGCCTCCAGAAACAAATGTTTTCCTATGTAATTACCACTGAACTCCACAGAGTTAAGAAAAGAATAAATGATTTAATTTATTTCCTATGAAGGCTACTTTAGGTCTTTGACTACTACATGGATGCTTTCTGTAGCATCAGCAGTAGCACAGTTTCTACTCATCACTATTCATTTGCAAAAGCCCCACATACCAGGCTTACCTGCCCTTCCTTAGCATGATTTCAGTGAATAATTTTTGCAGGTCATGAAATTTGATCTATGACAAGGAGAGTTCCAAAGTCTGTGTCTCCTTACAGGATTTGTTTAAATCAGAAAGCTGTATTCCACTTAGGTTCATGGTTGGACCAGCCTCTTCCTATCCTCCTTCTCTGTTCTTGCACAATGCATTTTCTGTCTTTCCCTCTTGCTTATATTTATATAAACAATCTTAGTGAAGGAGTCTACAAATGAAAGCACTGTCAGTTTAGTCTGTGCTAAATTCAGGGGTTAATAAAGTTCAAAATAGTATGCTGCTCTAGGTGCTTGACAGGAATGCACAAGTGTAACACAGATCTTCCTGCCTCTCTTGGACTCTGCGTTAACACTTAAATGACAATTAAAGCAAAACAGATGCAAACCAGAGCCAGTTGCAGTTGTTCTGATTAACATTAACAGTTGTTATACAAACATTTAGTAGGAAAGGACTACAACATCAGTTCTGTTGGCAGGAGGAGGCACAGCCGTGGCCAATCCAATCCAATTAAACCATGTCTCCAGTATACAGATGAACAGCAAAAGTGAAAATCAGAATATATCAATACACTGCCTTCCTCAAGACACTGAATGTCTGCACTGAGAGTCTGATCCTGGGAGATGTGGAGGACACTATGAGGAAGAAAGAAGGTGTGGGGAGACAAAAAACCCCCACAGAATGAGAGGGGTGCTTGAAACTAAGATAGCTTGAAGAATTAACATGGCTCTCCTTTCATTTATGTAGTAATATCTGAAATGTCTGTCCCAGAAGAAATTTTGAAATTTCACAATTGTTTTTCAGCCAGAATAAGAACAAAAAATTGAAATTTATGAGACATTTAAGAAATCAGTTTTTCAGCACACACACACACACACACATTCCAAAAAATATGCATATAAGTTTACAGAAGCACTTCATTACTAGCTTTACTATTTTTCTGCATAATGTGTCCAATATTGAAATGAAGCTACATGACCTTAATGAAATTCAATTGTTTCAATAATTTTGTGTGGAAGATTTCAACAAAATTCAAAGTATTTTACTGTTCACTTGAGTAATTTTCAAGTGGAATTTTTTTTTAAGTCAAAACAGTTCTATAATCTAATGTTTCCTTACTTTTTAATTGCCCAAATTCATGAAGTCTGTGACATTCATTGAGTTTTTGGTTTGACCCAAATAAATAAAGCTGCAAGACACAAAGAAACAAATTTCTAATGAACTGTGGTGCTGCTAGACAATTGGCTGGATCCTAAATCATATTTGTTTCTTGTTATCAAAACACAATATCTCTTGATAATCTATAGTATCATTTATAGAGTGATTAAGTGGTAGTACTTGTTTCTGAAAAACCTGTCTTGTTCTAATTAAGTAATAAATTTGTAGGGCTCTCTCACACACTTTATTGACTCAAGTTTTTAAGTCATTGCATTCTGACATGCAGAGTAGTATACATATATATTAAAAACAAGCAGCACATTAAAAAGCTCAGAGGTAATGCAGGAACTCTCTTCCCCTTTGTCTTTTAATTAAAAGCATCTGGCAACAGAGTTTAATCCAAAAATGCTGGACTGATACGTATTTTGCATTTTTTACAGAGAAACCTCCTGAAATAAATTAGCAAACACAAAAGGCAGAAATACATTTTACAGAATCAAAGTAAAAAAAGAAAACCAACAAAAACCAGGACAGACCAAGAGCATGCACATTAGGTATATTCTTCAGCTTAGGAAGAGTAACTTTAAGTTCATGTACTAAGTGAAAGTTCTCAAAGCTCAGACTATTATTTTCTCACAGGGCACTGTTTACTGACAGATTCAACATGCAGACTGCATTTCTGCTGGATTTGATAAAAATACAATTAAAATGTTGTACAGGGGGGTTCGCCAAATTGGCCTGCATCCTAGAACCCACTCCAAGCAAAACCTTGAGGAATATATTGTACAAGAAATGGTCTGTCCCCTGAGATTACCTCCCACTTCCTTTAACCTGATATTTTGCTCATCCTATTATGAGATCCCTCAGAGGGGTGAAACACTAGATTGCCTCATTAAGACTCATCATTTACAAGATGTTGACAAACGCTGGCATTTATCCTGTTGTCATAACAAATGTGAGAAAATGACCACTTGGCAATAAGTGATTCTATGCAATTGCAGGTTGTAGAATATAAGAATATAAGGGGGGGGTCTGTGGATAATGTATCAGTATCACTATGTAGCATCTCTGAACATTTTCTGCAGGAATTATAACAAATCCAGGCTGAATTAAATAATAATGGACAGCTTCTTTTTATGGAGTTTTCCACATGTGCGACCCAAACATTAATTAAGAAAAAAATAGAGAATAGTTCTAGACACAATGTAATAATAAAGCAGTTTTTATTAATCTTACTGGATATCTAAGCATGAGTACCCAGCATCTGTATTGTTCTTGTTGTCAGCCTGAAAATTGTTTGAAGTCAGTTTGTCTGCAGCTCTCATCTACCCTGAGGCTGATGACAACATGGCCTTTCTTAACAAGGGTCATCTTGCTCCCTCAGTGTTAATGGTATGTGAGGTCACTACAAGAGGAGATCCACAACAGAGATTGCTGATACAGGTTTGGCTATGAGAGAAGGGCTCTCCCAAGTCCGTGGAATACAGGTGTTTTGAGAAGTGAAACTTTTCTTCTTTGGGGAACACTGGCAATGTGGTCACAAGGTAGTCCTGTAGGTAAAAGCATATTGTGGAGACAGAGCCTTCATCCATAAAAACAGACCAAGATAAACACAAAGACATAAATGGCTGAAAATGGATACAGTCCTTATTCTTAAAGTTGAATTTTTGAGCTCCCTGCTCAGTTGAAGTACCTTGAACCCTGCAAGGACTTCAGTCTTGTCAGATGTTTCAGGTTCTGCTTCTGCATATGCATCTCAATTTTGACTGTTTTAAGAAAGTTGATCTCTCTATCAATTGTAAGTTTTGTTTTCCTGCAGCTAAATCAAAACAGAAGTAAGAACTGATTGGTTTAATTATAATGGCTTTATTAACAGACCCCAACTGTCTTCCTTGTGAGATGAAACCAGTGATATTGCTAACAGTCAGAATAAAAAGTGATGGCTGCCAAGGGTAGTGCGTTGAAGGTGGTTGGTAGTTCAGTCCTACTTGACTAATACAGTGCCTGAAACACTGCTCTTGTGGTGGTTGTTGGGCTCTAAAAGAGCCAACCAAGTTGCTTTGTCACCAGAATTTGCAACCACTGAATTTGTAGTATCGAAATTCTAACTGGGTAATTCAAAGAGGAGGATGTAATTCGTTGATTCCTGTTTCTGTCATTAATCATTATTGCTCACTTCATGTTTCTGGTTATTTCACTGAAATTGTGTGCATGTGTGTGTTATTTAAAGTACAGAGTTTAGGCATTGCCTGTTGGAGGATGATGCCTTTTGAATCAAATCTTCAGTAGGGTACTGATGCTCATATAATGCTATCTCCCCTCCCCTCCCCTGCCCTTCATCCCAACTATCCTGCAGAATCACGTAGACATTCACTTTGAACATTCATGGTTAATCCTTTAGATCTGGAGGCATCTTATGTATGGAATGATGTTTTCCCAATCATAATGCCCTAGAGCACAGGTTTATCATGCTCTCTCCTTGCCTTTGTACTCCTCTGTTTTGCTTATAGTATTTTTAATTGAGTCCTGGACTCACAATCTGCACTCATTAGACGCAGAGCATATAAACACTTGTAAAGTAACAATTAAGTCACAGCCAGGTACTGGTGTTTTCCTCCCTGCTGACTTTATCTCTGCTGAATACAGTTCATTAACATTTCCATAGTTTTGGCTACCCCATATTGGAATGTAAGTCTGTATTTGCTTACTTGATAGCTTATGGCCTGTTCTAAACAGCACTGCTCCTTTGTTTTTATCAGATATACAGTGCTAACTCCATGTGCCTCCAGCAATGAGGTCTGAATGTCCCAACCCAGCATTTCCTAATGGACTCAAATATTCACTAGTGCTTCAAAAGACTTTTCCTTGCCTTGAGCAAAAATAAATGTGCTCAAAAAATAACACGCAGTATTTACATGCAGTATTTACCAGTTTCTACACTGTAGAGCCCAAGTGGAAAATGATCAGCATTACTATTCCAATGAGTATAATTACCACAATCTCACAATAATAAGACCAGTTGGAAAGCTGGTTCTAATAGAGTGTTTTGTCCAATTATGTACTGATTGTGAACAGACATGGGTCATGGGTCTATTTGAGTCCACCTTGTTAAGGCTGCCTTCTCAATCAGTAGTAATAGGAATTGAATGTACATTTCTATCTCTGATGCACTAACTTAGTACTCCATTGGAAGTGACTTTTTAAGGGTGCAAGGCTGGACTGTTGAGAGATACCAAAAGTGGGTTCCACACCTGAAGTACTGTAATGCACAGGTATACATCGTGAACTATACAACTAGATTTCTGCAAAGATCTACATGAAGATGCAGAAGCTCATGGGGTGAGATTGTATTTCTACATGGCATAGCAACTCAGGACATAGGAATACCTAGAGAAGCTGGTCACTGTGAAACATACTGAAATGTTTCTCTCTTCTAAAAGAAACACAGTTTCACAGAGCAAAGACTACTGAGGTGTTGGTTGGTTGGTTCGTTTTTCTCCTTGGGAAACTTTAGAAACTTACAAATAATGTTTTAGTAATTTTCACCAAAATAGTGTCTGTCTCTAAAAGAGGGAGCTTTCTCTGTTCAGGGTGTTTTCTTCTATAGCTGTGTGAAGCTCCAAACTAGTTTCTAATTATGTCAGTAGAAGAGTCTGCATTGAGCATAGAGGGAGCAGGTAAGAGTCCTTTGTGACCTAGCAACTCTCCTGAAGCAGATGTCCATAACCATACAGTACTATATGCCCCGTTTGTGCCTCGTTGCTAATTCAGCACAGTGAATCAGCCTACATTGAGTAACAGTCACATACCTGTTTGATTTCCATTCTGAACTCGTATGCTTACCTAGCAAACAGCTATAAATAAAGGATAGTGAACAAAAATAAATTTTGCAGAAGTCGTCATTGACAATGCAAGAAAAGAAAACCAGTTTGCTGACATTAAAAAAAAAGTTACATCAAACTTCTTGAGGTGTGCAAGAACTTTTGTGAATGTGGTATAAAAATTGAGCAAGATCTTTTCCCTTGAGTTTACCAATTTATTAAATAATGCATTTGTCTTTCTTTTGCATCCTAAGTTTTTTCTATTCTTTCATTCGGAGTGGAAACCAGTTCTAATGGCCATGGCACAAACTGCTTCTGGACTTCTTCTTGACAAAGTACATTCATGATACAATATACTTGTATACTGTGTCTTGTGCAATTTTCCATATGAGCATAATCACAATAATAGCAATATATACTGCTACTGTAATAATAAATACAAATTAGAACAGTGGTTAAATCTGGTTGGGTATAATTATAGGTTGCCCCAGTGAACTAAATTTCAGTGGGGTTTGGCTCTATAGTTTAGGGTAGTCCCCACTAAATATGGGAAAATCTAGTTAATTAATTAGCCCTTAATGTTAAATGAGTTTCTTAAGCCTGAGAGACAGGGGGAATGTGGGATTTGTGGGGACTTGACAGTGAACATTTAATGATGTTAAACCCAAAGTGACTGTTAATATAGGCTACAGTACCTGAGAATCAGAAATACAGTCAGAGAGATAAATGCAAATAAAGCACTGAGGTTTAACAGGAAATGAAGAATATTAATTTGCTATGAATGTTCAAATTACCTTTCTATGATTTAAAATTTTTTATGGTTACAGTGCCAGAGTCCCTCATTCTCTAACAATACAGAGGATACTTAGTAAGAGTGAAAGGAAATGTTATGCAAAAATGTGAGTTGACTTTTTCTGAGCATTTATGTTGTTCTTTCCTGGGTAATTCCCCACCATGTGGAAAATCTGCTTATGAAGAGTTGTCCCTGAGCAAGGGACACTTTATACCATTGTGTTCATATAGCTTCATTCTGGGGCAATCTCAGTAAGGATCAGTCCTGCGCTGTGTCAGAAGCCATCTTAAGGTTTCTCTGTCAGGTGACACTGTATGCCTGGCTGCTCTTTTCTGCTAAGTGGACTTTTAACCTCTTAGGGGGCCTCAACTTGTTCTCCTTATGCAGACATCTCTCTATGCACTGAGACCTTTTCATTCTGAAACCTGTCCTTTCCTACCCTCCCAGCTGGCTTACCAAAAGGGTATAATGGTACTGGTGGTAGCTTTTCAGGGCTCTGACGGTACCACAAACCTTTTCTGGTCCTGCCTACCTCCCATGCCTAGGCTCCCCCAACCCTGCCCAGGGCCCAGGACCCAATGTTACACCACAGGGCAATCAGCGGTGCTGCAGAAGGCAGGTCTGCATCTCCCCACAGCCCTGCCCTGCCTGGCCATAGTTCTTGCTGAGCCAGGTCCTACCTGGTCCTGGTCCCACATCCTGGGCTGGCCTTGGTCTGGCCCCTCCCCACAGTCCTGCCTGCCCATCCTGTGCTGTGTGTGAGCCAGGGTCCCCACAATGAGTCTGATCCTGACCCTGGCTGGTGCTGATGTTTTGACCTCATTCTGGGATTAGCCTTGGCACGTGGTTTCCCAGCCCACAGGGAGCAGATGGCCCTCGCTTCCCCCAGAAATAGCTTTTTCTCATCCCAGTGAATATAACCATATTCCTTTAATTTTGTTTTATTCACATCTTCCCATTTGTATACACTGCACCACCCCATTACTATCAGGAGTAATTGATGACCAAATACTGGCATACATACAGAATGAAATTCATGCTCTTTAGCTTTCTGCATCTACAAAACAGCTGTCTCCATCTTGGTTAGTCATAGAGTGGCCTGGATTGGAAGGGATCTTGAAGATCATCTAGTTCCAACCCCCCAGTGTCACTCTAGATTGCCTTCATCTTCAATTGCAATAGGTGGCAATACTTTATTTATCTGGCCTGTATCATCAGTTTATATTGGTACACAAAATGCAGTTCTGTATAGCTGGTACAAGGGTGAGCGGGAAGCATGGAGAGGGTCTGAGCAGTTCTAAACTGCTTCCCCATTCCCTCAGTCCCTCAAGGCTCCATTACGTATGGGGCCTGGAAAGCAGCACACACATTACCAAAGTAGGGAGTTATGAGTAGCTCCCTGACAGCCAGTTCTCCCTGTACTGAGTTCAGTCCTTTGTGATGTTTTATTTCCATTCTTCACTTGAACCTTATGCTAATTCTATGCATCATGGGTAGTGGGGGTTTTTTGTTTTGTTTTATCAGTTTGGTGGAAGAACAGTGATCAGGGACCTCTTGAGTTGACAGTCTGTCAGACTGTAAATCAAGGAGGATCTCTCCCTTAGCAGCCATAAAGATTAAACAGACTAATGAATCAATGTTTTAGACCATCCACTCTGGGGAGCCTTCACTTAAGTCCCAGCACTGTTGGTCAGGTCAGAAAATGCTCTTTTCTGTCAAATGGTAGGTTTCCCTATGTGGTAGTGTGCCTCCATCCTCCTTTGTGTGAGCTGTAAAAACCTGACAGAGGCAGATGTCAATCCATACTGTTGTGACACTGCCTCGTTCAACTCTAAAACTTTGCAAGAGCATTTCCCCTTCCAGTAACTGGCAAGAGAGAAGAGGATGTGTTTTTTAATTTTGCAGAAATTGGTTTAAAAGTTCATATTTTTATTTTCCCTGTTATTAGGCAACATTTTCTGTTGAAGAATTAGCTGCTTATAACCATCCCCTCTCCTCAAAACACCCAATCCTTTGATTTTTATGATTGCTGTCTTATGGGCACTTTACCTCCATCTTTGTTCAGTCTCTTAACATAACATCACACCTGTAATTTTATTCTTAGATGCCATATTTTTTTAAAGCTAAAATCTCTATGGAAGTACTGAATTCTGTTAAATTTGGCAACAGTTCTGTTACTGAAATGGTCATAAATTACAGCATATGCACTTTGAAGCAGATGTTGTGTTAAAGTTCACATAATCTGTCTGTCTCCCTGACAACTGATGCACTGATTTTTAAAAATGACATCAATGAATGTAAAGAATAATGTATATATTCTTGTTAATTTATATTAGACTGAAGATGCATACCCTAATAGAATAATACAATTTGTAAAAAGTTTTTTTATGTAAATAATTTTTTGGAATTTTTTTAGTAGAAGAAATACTTTCTTGATTTTTTTTTTGAGAACCAAAATTCTGTGAGCAAGTAATACTCAAAATAGTAAATGCACTTTATTCAGCACCTCTTCAGTAATAATTTATGTTTCTTAAGCCAGTAAATGAGGAACCTTGTCGTCTTTGTTTTGATACTGTTTAAAAACTTCAACTCATGAGATCCAGTGATGAAACATAAAAATAAATGATTGTTTTAAAAATGTCACTGCCCAGATGGTCCCATATAGAAGTTCTGATCTGAGTACTCAATAATTAAAGAGAAGGTGACTAGAATCTAAATTTATTTTCTAATTTTTATATCTGACCCTTATCTACACATGAGGAACATGAACACATTACATTTTTGAACATAACCCAAAAAAGCACTTAAGCAGGTGCTTAACTGTAAACTGATGTTTGACTCCTACTACCACAAGTAGAGATGATTTCCTGAATGTGGACCATGGAGGAATTTCAAAGCTAGGTTCAAATTTTGCCAGATGATGGAAACTGATCATGATTTATATATTTGAACCTATTTTTTCTACAAAGATATTCAGTTTTCAGGCATTTTATGCCCGTGTAAACTGACAAATACTCCAAGATACACTCAAATCCATTTGTTAACAACATAAGAGTTTTCTGTAAGGTAAACCGGTTTACTGTGGTTCTTCTACCATGTTACAGAATTACTGTGTTTTTTGGTTCGAGAAAATTGCAGTCTGCAGAACACATTATTTTGTTCCATTTGCATGTATGTGTAAAACCACTTTCAGAGAAAGATAAAATGTTGCTAAACTGAACTTGAAGTAGTTAGGCTCAAATGCAGTTGGTTTCATAAGAAAAGCTAAGTATTTTGCTTAAACATCAGCTGAAAATATGTGAAAAATGAACATTAGCCAAGCAAACAGGCAAAAAAGTGTTAGAGCTGGTGCATATCTTTCATGAAAATCAGCATCAGAGTGCCTGTAGTGGGTAAACAATCTAGACTCAGGAAATTATTTATTATTTTATTTTATTTTATTTTATTTTATTTTATTTTATTTTATTTTATTTTATTTTATTTTATTTTATTTTAATCACTTTATGCAAACTTTTAATCAATGATTTGGTTTTTGAGAAAAGAACCCATCAACAAGTGAGCAAGCTCTTAAGTAAACACCAGCAAAAAAGTAAAGGGATTCCTCCATTCCCCCGGCTCATGTTAAGCCAAATCTTTTCTCCCTCCCTTTCTCCTCTCTGTCTCCTGGATTTTTGCTGTGAATTACACTTAGACCACCCATTTCTTCAGTGAGGAAATGTGGCCCAGAAGATTTTGGATTGCGTGCTTAATGGTTTCTATCTGCTTCTCTTCACTTCCTAATTGTTTTCCTCTGCTCCAGCGTGGGTCAGCCATGGCTGCAACCCCCTAAGGGTACCCTCACTCTGAAGGGTGCCCTCACTCTGATATGTCACCCACTTCCAAAGTGCCTCAAGCTGTCCCTGCCCACAGCTGCAGTCCCTCAGGAATGTCTCTTCCCTGCTGTGGGTTGCCCATGACCGCAGTCCATAGAAGCTACTCCCTTCATCATGGAGTGCCTCCTTCCAAGAGTGTATCTACCGCCAAGTCCTTAGCAGCCTCTGCCTTTGCATGTGTCCAGTCACATGTCCCCAAGACATGTCTCCATGTCTTTCATGCCCCTGATGGCTGCAGCGTTTTAACAAATATGTCAGAGCTGAGATGTGGGGTGCTCCCCTGAAGGGCTGCAGTTTTGACACCCAATGGGCTACTCACATCAGTTTCAGAGCTGATTGAACCTGTCTGTGACTATCACAGTTTGTGGCTTCTTTCCATACAGGGCACCCTGCAGCTCCCTGCTACCCAAACTCTGACAGTTATGCCCAAGGCAGTGGCCCTTTCATCAAAGTCCTTCTTCTCTATGAGAAAGCTTTTCCAAAGAGACACAAGAAGACTGCAAGAGCTCATGACCATGTTATCTCATGGGACCTACAGGGGAAGGGCTTATGCTAAGCAATTCTGATGTCATAAATTATCTTGAACTCAGGAGTGCCTTTCAGTCAGGGGAGTCTATCTGCAACAGAGGTTTATAAATGCTACTAACTTCCCCTTTCTTTTTTTTTTTTAAAGAGCTGTTTTAATAGTGGCATGCAATGGGGATAAAAAGCAGAGGTTTAAAAGAAACATACACAAAACAAGAACAATTGGAAGATATCCAGTGAAATCCCCAAAACATAACAAGTGTCATCCTGGAACAACATATCAAAATATTTTAAAAGACTCCAGAGATTTTTTTTCTATTTTACTAATACTCAATTGTGTTACACAGTTCCTTTGTATTCAATTGCCTGTGCAGTAGTCACCACTGCACTGGGGCTTTCATTGGCTATTCCCAAGCTTGCAGAGATAGCATATAGCAGCATGGCCTGAGAATGAAAAGGGAAGCACAGAAGAAACTCAAAACTTTCAAGACAATAGTTTTTGCATTTCCAGTGCATAAATACATACTATTCCCATCTTTGTACTGTCTACATAATAATAACTTTACTCTTCTTGGGTTTATTCCATATTTTCTAAACTTCCATAATTTTCCACTCCTGTCAACATGTACACACAATTCCATTATAAATTTTTATCTGATCCTTTTCCAGCTAAAAGCACATGAAAGCTGCCATTGTGTATGCTAATTAACTAAGCACTGATAGTCTGGAAAAGTAAGTACACCATGAAAGGGAAGGAAGGCAGTCATGCCACAGCAAACTGTTTGAAGTCAACTTGTCACCGATGACTGCTGACCTCCTGTCCTCTCCTGGATACTCTTGCTCACAGCATTGGTGGCGATTCTGTCTCTTTAACCAGTCTTGATGACAAGTTTAAAATTTTGATGCCTTGTAGTACATCTGAAAGTCCAAATATGGGGTTTCTGTGGTCTTGCAGTAGGCTAGCTTTGAAAGGTGCTTGCAAAAGAGCAAGGAAAAAGTCTTTTGGAGTCCCTATCATGATCCTTAATTCTTGCCATCTTCACGATAAGAGCAAAAGAAACTAGATTAGACTGTTATTTTCTTTATTAAACCAACAAGAACTTCAGCAACCACCTTTGGAAGGGCCTGTACTGTAGCTCTACTGCTTACACGTGGCTGGCTTTTCTTATAGTTACAGCTCACAACCGGTTGTGATCGTAACTGCTTTAGCTCTTTAAGCCATGAAAAGGCTGCTGACTTCTTCCAGCGTAGCTGGGGAAGAATGAGCAAACAGCGGCTGGGGAAAAGGAAAAAGAGAGAAGAAAAAGAAGTAAAATAGAAAATGGAACATTTATATTAGACTTTCAGACACTGTTAATATCAAAGGTAGGTGGGCGAGGCAGGGTTTCCTTAAACAAATAGTGGTAAAAGACCAAAACAAGGATCACAATTTTTTTTTTATGCCTCCTCTGTATCCTGTAAATAATTCTGCTACTTCCAGAAATCCTGCAGGAGATTTAAGAGTTAAACTTTTAAATTTAGCCTACAGGACAATCTCAAACTTCTGTAGGAAGGTAGAGTAGAATAACAAGCATACGCTTTTTAACAAAAAACTACATGTGCTCAGTACTCTTTTTGTCACCAGTGGGCATGGACAGCTTTCAAGGAGTGATGGGAGTGCATTTAACAGCCCTAATGGTGAGTATGACTGCTTCAATGTACACCATTGCAACAGCTGCTGCCTGGCTGGGCTGTTGGTCCTTAGTCCAGTTCTAGGCTGTGGAAAAGACCTCTTTTTTTTCCAACTCTTTATTAACAGGCAGATCAGCAGGGAGAATATTCCTCTCAAGTTTAACACACATTATAACAACAAAGCAGTTCCACTGGTGTCAAATGACCACAGAGCCAAATACTGGAAATTTGCTGCTCATCAGAAAGTAGATAATGAGATTCTGGTCCTTCTAAAACCTTATGGGAATGCTGTAATTTTACTGGAGCCATGATTTCACCCTATACTCTAAAATGAAATCCCAATCAAATTATTCTAGGAAAGTTAACTGTTGATTGCATTACTGTATTCATTAATGTCTCTATTAATCTTCCTTTCATAAGATAGGAATCAAATAATTAAATATTACACTTTTGTGTTTTAGTGAAATGCAAAGGAAAGGTAAAGGCATGAACTGAAAAGTAAAGATATTTTCAAGTTTAAAGAACCATGGATCTGTATATCACTGCATGAACAAAAAAGATAAGGGCTCATATCAAAGATCTGTAATTGGATTAGAAAATGATATAATCATACTGTGTCTTTATTCTTTCGATTAAACCATTGTCTATCAGAAAGAAAGAAAAAAAAAGAACAGGAATGAAAAGAGGGGTAAAAAGGGAGAGAAGTCTGTCTTTAATTTTTCTTAAAACAAGAAAAAGCAAGGAATATTCAGAGTGGAAGACAGGACAACCTGACACTGGCAAAGACCACTTACATCTCTCTCTCAAGCATGTTTTGCATTCACCCTTTATAATATTTTATTTAAGTAGTGACAAACTGATTACTAAACTCCACCCTCACTTGCAGTAGCACCATGCTAGCTTCATCAGCTGGGACTACTGCATATTACATTCTATGACTTTTTCTCCAAGCCCTGGAGAATAAGAGTTACCAAAGCTGAATTATCATTGTGTATGCAATTAGTAATAATCATGGGCTTCTGGGAGAGCATACTATAAATAAATCACACTAAAGAGCTGGAGTCTCCAGGTGTATTTATCTTTTGCTACTTCATATAGCTTAAAAAGCACTAGGTAACATAAAGGATGTGTTATGGGGGGAGAGTCCAGTTGTAGATCTGAAGCTCAGATTATGGCCTTGCTTTCAGCAGACCACCTAGAGCATGTTTATATCTATACTCTCCCCAGCAACAGCGTAGGTCTGCAATGCCTCTCTCCTGACAAACCTGATTGGGACTGATCAGAAAGAGCTGATGAGAGTTCACGTGGGATCAGAGAGTGGAAGAGAGGTTGTGGTGTTCATGAGGGTGGTCCTGGCTGTCATGTCAGACTGTAGAAGTCTGGGGACTGGGCATCTTGAAGCTGGGTGTAAGCCAAAGTTGTATGTGGAAGGGGAGCTGCTTATGGAGTTGGAGGAAAGTAGTTAGGAGCTGAGGTAGTAAAGAAGTAATGGATTTGTAATCTTGTTTTGGAGAAATGTATGGATTATGACTAGAGGATGTGGCACATGATTTTGGAAGGTGACTCCTAACAGCAAAACATTTGCCCTTTTTCTGAGATCTGTAAGTGTAACAGAGAAAAACAAATGCAAGCAGCAGTGTCCCTGCCAAAGCACGTTCTTTGGAGAACACATCCTCCTGCAGTGAAAGTGGACCCTCCTGGAAAGGCTGGAAATGTGGCAACCTTTCTACATTAACAAGGCACTGTTAACCAAATACATAAATAAGCTGAAAACCATAAGAACAAAGTCTTACTATTTCCATATGTCTCTTGGCTATATACTGTTTGTGGTTGTGTTGCTGAAACTTCTGAAGTCTGTTAACTATGAGTTAGATATGACTGTGACCACATTTCTTGTTGATTTTAACAGAATCCGCAAAACCACCCAGAACGAAAGCCCTGAAAGGATGCCTAAGAAAAGTGTTGCTAGTTTCACTCAGTAAGTTCCGCATTGCCCTTGTGGGAAAAGACAGAAACTCAGCAGTAAGGGAATGTAGTAAAAGAAGAAAAAGTATCCCCCACATGCAAAGAAAGAGAGGAAAACTCACTGGCAAGTTTTTGTCTTAGCAGAGGCATAACTGTAATCCTTCCATCAAAGTGATGTTAACTACCTGTATTGGGTTTGTGTAGACAGGTTTTGGTAGTGGCAGGGACTATAGGGATGGCTTCTGTAAGAATCTGACAGAAGCTTCCTCAGCGTCCTGCAGAGCTAATGCCAGCTGGCTCTAGGACAGACCCACTGCTGGCCAAGACTGAGGCACTCAGGAGTGATAGTAGCACCTCTGTGGTAATGTACTAAGAAGGAGACAAAAAGAGTACTTGGACAGATGAAAGCTGCAGGCAGAGAAGAGTAGACGTGGACAACAACACGGACACCAGGGTCAGTAGAGAAGGAGGGGCCGGAGGGGAAGGCGGTGCTCCAGGCACCAGAGCTGAGGTTCCCTTGCAGTCCATGGTGTAGACCATGGTGGAGCAGCTGTACCCCTGCAGCCCATGGAGGACCATGGGAGTGCAGAGATCCACCTGCAGCCTGTGGAGGAGGTCCCCACCACAGATCAGTGGATGCTCAAAGGAGGCTGTGACCTTGTGCGAGGCCCTGCTGGAGCAGGGTCCTGGAAGGGACCTGCTGACCCATGGAGAGAGGAGCCCATGCTGGAGGAGGTTTTCCTGGTAAGACTTGTGGCCCTGTAGGGGACCCATTCTGGAGCAGCCTGTGCCTGAAGGACTGCACCCCAAGGAAAAGTGACCCAGCAGTTTGTAAAGAACTGTTGCCTGTGGGATGGACTCACGTTGGAGGAGTTAATGAAGGACTGTTTTCTGTAGGAGGGATCCCATGAATAGCAGGGGAAGGATTCCCTGGGCAGTGGCAGTGGCAGAAACAATCTGTGATGAATTGACCATAACCCTCATTCCCTGTCCCCCTGTGCCACTGTGGGGGAGGAGTTAGAACTTGGGAACTTGAGAACTTGGGAAGGAAGGAGCAGTAGGGTGAAGATGTTTTTAAGATTTGTTTTACTTATCCTGTTCTTGTTCTGTTAGTAATAAGTTTCATTAATATCCCCATTTTGAGCCTGTTTTGCCCATTATGGTAATCAGTGAATGATCTCTCCTGATCCTTTTGAACCCTTCATTGTATTTAGTTTGTCCACCTCCTGAACCCTTCGTTACATTTTCTTTTCTCTGTCCAGTTGCAGAGGGAAGTGAGAGAAAGGCTTTGGTGAGTACCTGTTGTCCAGACAGGGTCAACCCACTACTTCACAAAGAGGTACAGGAGCTCTTCAGAAACTCAGAGTCTGTCATGGACTATGTACATAATAAGAGAAATAAGCCAACTTGTGCATTTACTTGGATATGACATCACTGACAGCCAATTAGAAAGTTCCACTTGTGTCATTTCATAATAAAGAAAAGACTATTCAGCACTCACTGCATCAAAGAACACATGTCATAGAGATTTGCACAGAAATGGGTTGATTAATTTTTAATGAATTATACCTGGAGAAGTTTCCTTGTATAAATTGCTGTGAGAATACTAGTGATAACCTATGCTTGGATAGAGGGTTTCTGTACATGTGGATTCAACAGCTACAGAGACACTGAGCAAAATTGAACTAAAAATGGTGCTACTCACTCTAATCTATCCAGTTCATAACAGCAGTAAAAACAGTGTGGGGTGCACAGTAGTGCATGTTTTAAAGACCATTTTATTCATTGGAACTGTGTCCTGTAACTAGCAGAATGCTTTCCCACTGTCTTTGTTTTCAGTTTGAGAGTGGATGTAACTCTTGAAAACAGGGCTTTGCTGAACGTTTCCTGGTCTCAGCACAGCTTTTAAGTTCTGTAACCCCCCCCCCTATATAAGCCTTCAGACTTTGTGACTGAATAGTCTTTTCTTTCATGGGGTCAATCAGCTAATGCACAGGCTAAACAGAGCATCTTTCTGGACCAAAAAGGTGCTGTAAAATGGCATTGTTTGTATTTCAAGGTGTGTAAAAAAGAAAAGCATTTTAATAATGACACTAAGGAAAACATCAGCTCTGCCTGACTGGTGGAAAAGACAGGTGACTGACCCAGTGCAGAATAAGGCATGGAGCTCAGGTGCTAATGTCCATGTATTTATGCACAAGTAGTCCTCAGACTTACAGCAGGTCTTTCACATTAGCCATGGGTGTTTTTGTCTTTGTGCAGGAAGTTGGGCTACTGGTAGCAGTGTCAAGAGCAGTACATACAAATAAGACTTTCTTAAAGTCTCAAATACACCTCTTTGAACAGTGCACAGGACCATCCCCAGGAGTCGCACCATGTGCTTGAGAGCATCATCTAAATGCTTCTTGAATTCTCTCAGGCTTGGTGCTATGACCACTTCTCTGGGGAACCTGCTCCAATGCCCAAACACCCTCGAGGTGAAGAACCTCTTTCTAATATCTAACTTAAACCTTTCCTGAGACAAAATCTTGCCTGCTTTTTATATTGAAATGATCTGGATTAAAAAAAAAAAAAAAGGTTGCTTATAGGTTCCTTATCTAGAATCCTATATTAAACAAAATGCATTTCTGAAATAGAGTGAACTGATTTTAAAAGAGTTTTATGCATTTAATATTTAAAGCAAGTGTCTGAAAAGCATTTTCTCTTTTAGCTCCTTGTCATATATGTTCAGGATTCATTATGTTACTTGGAGGCAATGAGGTGAATTTCCTCTGAATTTTGTTTGTGCTGATCAAGGAATGCCAACGAATAGTGAATTTTTATTTTAATTGATCTGACTGGAATGAGCTGCCACTCGTCTTTGGATATGAACATAACTCTGTATGGAGATTTTGGTTAAATTTTTTACTCAGAATAATTTAAGATTAAAGGAAGAATTGTGGGTTCGAACACAGGAAGAGTTTTCACATACTTTATTCCTGTATCTAGCACTGCCATAAATCAGAGACAGGATACCTTAGAGTGGCAACTGTAGAAAACAGAAGAAAAAAAGTCTCATTAAAATTAATGCATAGTAGGCTATAGAGTAAATTAAAAGCCAACAGGATCTCAGTGCCTTGCAATTGGCATTCCCGATTTAGCAGTTTCTGCTACCACAAGTGAAAAATATCTGCAGTGAGAAATTTGACTTTTTTATTTTACTACTATTCTTTACATACAGTTTGCTATAGTTTTAAAATAGACAAGCAAAGAAAGAAAGATTTATTTGACCTACCTGTAAGCCTTGAAATATGTATTTAGCACAGCTGTTCTTTTGTGTTTAAACTCATCACAAAAATGCAGCTTTATTGTAACCCACCATTGATCTGCAGTAAGTGGAAACAAAATCTCTCCTTAATTAGTATCATCCAATCACTTTTTTACATTTCTACAGAACACACACTGTGAACTGTTTAATGGACTATTATTTAGAAGAGTGGCAAAGAGCTTGCAGAAAAAAAAAAAAGGCATATAGTGAAAATAAAAACTAGCAGTGTCAATGAAAAATGTGTTGCAAAATAATGGAAAAAAAGATGTTTCATTAAGATGGGCTTCACTGGCATTTTACTGTATAGATGAACACTGCTCCAATTACTGCCAACAATGGGGAAAGAGATAGAGAGATATAGATTCATTACTTTCAACACCCTTAACTGTCTACCACTGAATTCGCTTATCTGTTCCTTTTTCTACAGGACCTGCATGGAGGGGGGAAGGAATAAACAAAGAACTGAGTAGAGTGAATGTGTCACAAATTACCACAAACACACTGTGACTCAATGCACTTTTCATTTCTCTCCTCATTAACTGTGTCTTGCTCAAAATGAGAGACTGGGTCTAAACATAATCAAGTCCCACAGATAACAATTGACTTGACTGCTGGGGCAGTCATCACCTTCTAGCTACTGGGAAATAAATTTAGAAATAAAATGAGTTAAAATAAAATTCACTCTGCTCTCTTTTCTGTGCTCAGATAATTTGAAGGCCATCAAGGCCTGCAGAAACAATCCATCTCTCTGTGAAAAGGAAAGCAGCCTGTGCCACTACCAATAAGGCATGTCTTTAGTGTTATCAAGAATAAGTATAATTACACAGTGGAAAGGCCATCAAAGTGTCTTGGGCACTGGTATTTTTTTCCTGAGGTCTTCATCAATAGTGCTGTCGGAATGAAAAGAATAAGTGAGGGGAAAAAGGAAAAAAAAATAATATCCTCCAGATTGGTGTGACTGACCTGCAATCTAGTAGAGCACATTATAATTTGAGAGCAGTAGGACGATTCAATAAAAATTTTGCTGTCTTCCACTTTAAATCAGGAAGGATTAATTTCAAGAATCTTTGTGGATGCTCTTGTGGTCTTGGTTTTGTCAGTGTTGAAATTTCTCTTCTAAGAGGCTAAAGGACTTCCTGTTGAAGGGTATTTATACTTGCCAAGGCTCTTTCCTTACCTCTAATAGCAATGCATTTCTGATAGACAGATTTCTTGCTGGCAAAGAGGAGGTAGGGCTGCTTGTTTCTGTTGAATAGTCTCCCACTCTTACACTTTTTATTTGCATAAAACACCAGTGAAGTAATTGGTTTGTTAAATTTCTATCAAGAGGAGTCACACCTTGATGTACATGTTTAATGGAATTCCATTCAGTAAAATACATGCACAGTATGTCTGACATTGTTTCATGGGACAGGAGTTCAGAGCTTTGTGCCTGAGCTCTGGCCTGTGGTGCCTTATTCTGATTAGTAAATGTTCTTGCGAGGAGTACCCCTGATCTCTGAGGAGGGCTATGCATGAACAAGTCACAGGAAGATACTGATATACACATGGAGCTAATGCAAGAGGCTTGCAAACTGAATGTCTGATCATGAAAATACTTTTAAGAACAGAGAATCACCCCAAACCCAGCTATTAACTTGCTTCTGGCAGTCTTCTGTTTAATCAAAACAACATGTGAGTAACTGTGGTATAAGTCTTGAGAATAATCACCAAGTCCAATAATTAAAGCCAATCACCTAAACATCAGTGTCCCCAGAAATCATGTTATTCTTGGAACTTTGCTTTTCTGTGGCTACTAGTTCTGGAAATCACAATGTCCAAAATGTGGTGACTGTTTGCTCTAGGGCAATTTAGATCATTAAAAAGCTTTAACTAGTCAGAGGACATTTAAGTCTGCCTCAGTGGTTTGTTTCTTCTGTTCACAACATGAATACATTTTCCAAACCTCAATTTTTATTAAATTTATTACAAGAAACAAGATTAATTGGGTTGTACTGCTTTGACAAACCTCTGGTTCTTAATAATTATAGATCTCCTGAAGTCCAAAGAACTGAAATAGAACAGATCCAGCAATTTGGCCAAAAATAACAAATTGAGAGGAGCAAGAGTATAGAAATATGACTGAGAAAATGAAAACATGAAATCTCCCTGATATATTTCCTTAAAGCTTCTAGTTTTTATTGGCTAACTGGCAAAGTAATTTCTTTTTCTTAGGTTTTAGTTGGACAACAGTGTTGCCTGGAATTTGGGGTGAAAAGGTGTGAGGTCTTTTTCCGAAAAGCTCTGTGACTGGAGTTCCGTTCATGACAGTGAGCCCTGAAGATCAAAGGCCTAGATCTAGATGAATTGAGAGTCAACAGGACAGACTGTACCCCAAGTTCTACTCCTGAGGAAATAGGGATGCATAATGCTTGGAAATGGTTGAACCTCTGCCTTTATTTAGCTGTTCCATTGTACCGGATGAAAGGGCACAGTAACTGGAACACACGGCATGTCAGCTGTATTCCTCCTAGAATATGTCTTTATTGCTCTCAGAGAAGTAGTAGAGATACAACATCAGGGTAGTGCATTAACACTAAGTTAGTGATAAAAGGTTACTTCAGACAGTAGATGAATGGGAGCTGCATCGGCACAGATCCCAGAAAGGCTGTGTTAGTCTGTGTAGTTCCTTTTGTGACTGAGGTGTGTATCCTAGTACAATCTAAACTTGACTGGTTTCCATCATATAAAACAAAGAAGAAGGATTAAAGATTTTTGATTTTTGTTGCATTGACCCTTCCAGAAAGTAGATTTATATTTTCTAATCCATTTTTTTCTAGTGTGTTGGAAGACCATTTGTGCTACAAAATTTTTGTTCTAGTAAGTAACAGAGACATAAATCCAGTTGATATTAGATTAAACTAGTTCAGTCACAAGAGAAAGAAACTAAAAAAAATGAGTCTTTTTAATGTGCAATTATAACCTCTTAACAATAAAATTCATCACCCAAGTGATGAATCTTGAATCAGAAGTCACTGATTCCCAGCTGGATTAGTAGACACTAAGAGAATCCTCCCATTTGGAGCTCCATTTGGGGTCCAATTAACCCAACAAGCCAGTGAAAAGCAGTTGGAAAAACTGCGTGGCTTCCTGTCACTGTTGCAGATAAACACTAGGCAGAGACATCTCTAATTTACCTGAGATGAAGCATAGCAGATATCCATGTTGCTGGAGCCTAATTCTTCCAGCTATTCTTCTGGGAAATCTCTGACAAATGCCTTTCTCTCTTTTTATTGATGGCTACCATGGCTGTAACCTGTCTTAAAACATGGTAGAGCTGTGTTCAAAAAGTGGATGACCATGGACTCCACTAGCTTTTCCACTTTCCAGTGAGTATGTCATGGTCATGAGTGAGAAAGTACACTAAATAGAGAAAAACAGTTTTAAATTCAGTAATTATTATTCTCCACATGTTTTAAATACCACCCAGAATGTATGTTAAAAGACATGTAGATGTAGCACTTAGGTATATGGTCATATTTGGTAGTGGTGGGCTTGGCACTCTTTGATCAATGATTGGACTCAATGATCTTAAAGGTCCTTTCCAACCTAAATGATTCTATAGTTTTCTATGTAACTGATACTCTCTCCAGTATTCATGTTTTCAAAGTTGTACTGAAGTTTGGAATATACTGATACTTTAGTTATATTTGAGATTGTTTATTTACTCAAAGGTCTGCTCTGGGCAGGCAAACAGCAGGAGGGACATTTATGGTCTATATACATGACTACGTTACCAAGAAGACAGAAATCATTGAATATGGCTTCAAAACAAAGTTAAGTAAAAACATGAGTATTTCTTCAAGCTCAGGATTCATAAATATAAATGATCTGTATAATTTCGAGCTTTTCCATGGGAGTATTATTTGGCATAGCTTCATGCTGTGCCAAATTTGTGGATTTTTAGATTATTGCTTTTCAGAAAAATCTGGTTTTGGCACACACGTCCAAACACACAAATTGAAAAGGGAAATATTTATATTGTGAAATTAAACTTGTTCACATCTTCAATGATGATTTATTAAAGAAAAATATATGGCAAGCCACCGAATGGTGACATGTACCCTGGCTTCTGCACTCCCTGCATGAAACAACCACAAAACTCATTTGAAAACAAATAGTACTATAAAGACTTAAAGAAAGAAAATGAAGCATTTGCATGTATAAAATACCTCATACAACACATCTTCATTCTGAGAGACTAAAGAGAACTAAATGTTTCTCCAAATAGCTTTTCAAGGGCATTATTTTTTATGGCCAGGATGTTTCTGTTTCTGTAGGCACCTAGAATGTGCTATTGGATTACTTCATTGAACGGCTGTTAGGTTAAGTACAATACTTTCACTGTTGCAGTGTTCAGTGGACAACGAAAGCTCAACACCAGAAAAAAGTAAATAACAGTTAAGTTATAGGTGTTTTCTGGCAGCGTGGAGAAAGCAAAGCAACATAAAGGAATAGACAATAAATTTGCTGCTTTTATTTGTATGGTTTTTTATGGTATTCACTTGCATGCAAAATTTATTATTAAAGATTGCACTATTTATGCTAGATAGTTTATGTTCATTTTATGGTTAGATTCCTGCATAGATATAGGCACCTGAAGTATTTTTCTGTTAGTTAATATAAACTTTTTTGTGGCACGTGGAGACTAATGTGTAGTTTTAGGGTGCAATTCATCTGACCTTCTTTGAGGACTTTGCAGAGCACAAGCTCAAATAGACATCTGTTTTTTCTAAGAAAAGCCTAGTGTGAATTGCTCACATGTAGATACCTAAATAAATAAGGATCCTGGTCCCTCTGTCTGCTACAATACACAAAGCAGGCATGCTGTGAACATAGATACAGAGGGAATAAGGCATAAAACAAAATACTGGACATTAGTAATAAAAACAGTATTGCAGAAGAACTTGAATGTTAGGAAATCTGCTGCTGCTGAAAATATATGTCATGTATAAGTCTCCAGGCATGGTGTCCTCTAAAGCAAATGTCCCTCAGCATCTCTGAACTGTGAAATAATTATCAGCCTGGCTACAACACTCTCAGTTTTCTAGCCAGAATCTGGAGGAGGAGAACAATTATGAGGGGTCAGCTCTGGTTGTTGCCAGAAGAGACACTAGGGCAGAAAACACTGACAAAAAGGATTAGTATCCAGGCTGACAGCAACTAATAGAACACAGTGTTACTAGGAGGGTGAAAAGGAAGACAAGTATGAAAGCCTTCTAAAACCTAACAATTTGTCTAGAATAAAGCTGTCTTAACAACGTGTGGAAGTTATTTTATTAGTTTAAAAGACTAAAACATTAACAATTGTCTTTTATAAATAGCCCTGATAGAAAATTATGGAAAAGGGAGTGTGAAAAGAAGAAATCTGAGTGCAGAGTATAGTGCAATAGTCTTTCAAGGTCAATGTAATTCCTCTTTCCAAACATGTTTGTTACACAAAGTGGAATAGGAATATCAGAGGTTTGTATTCCATCTGTTTGCTTAAAACCAGGTCTGTGCTCCAGCATGAACAAGCAAAGCTCTGATGAGCTAGAAGTACTTTGGTTCATGATGCACCCTATAACAATGCCATAGTATGCTGATTTCCTTGTGATAATTGTTAAGGGTTTTATAAGTTTTAATAGTCATCACATGGTCACAAGCTGATTTTATGAAACTTTGTTCATTAGTCTCAGCAAAGTACTGCAGCACAAGTAAGAATTTCTAATTGGGTTTAGTAATAGGCTGAAAAGGTAGTTATCACACAAAGCAAATACAAAAGCAATGTAAAGAATTTTATTTTGTTTAGAATTGAAATCTGGCAGCAATTTCATCCCGAGTCTTAAAGAAAAGTATAGTAACTACTTAAATCAGTGTTCTCATGAACTGCTGAGATCAAAAGTTAGCAGTGGCATTATTTGACCTTTGTAAATCTGTTTCTAGGCTCAGGTAGTCTAGAATTGATTGAGCTTACTCCAAGCATTTATGGACAGAGCTAAACAAGGGCAATAGGTGTCTTGGAATAGGACTTATCAGTGCCTAACTTGAAAACTGATTCTGACAAGAGTGTCTCAGCTGGTAACTAACCCCTGAGTTTCATAGATAGGGTTCATCTTCCGCCTCAGAAATCTAGGTTAATTATCTAAATGCAAGTGTCTAGGAGTATGCTAATGTCTATGCCTCTTTTACAGTATAAGACAAGGGTTCAGCTCAGATGTTCAAGCATGGATGTTTAGGTATGTTAGAGTACCTAAGACATCTGCATAAGTCTTGGCAGATGTAACGTAGGAGGTCTACTGGAGTAATAGCAATTGGCCAGGGAGGTATCAGGGTCTCTCAAATGCATATGTCTAGGCAAATAAACTGAGCTGTTAGTCAGCTAGTTTTCTCAGTGTAAAGGAAACATCCCATTTGCTAAACCAAAGAACTCTCTAGACTCACCTGACCATGTTGACTGGGTTTAAAATTAATAGAGAAAGAATTGGATCTTCCACCTCACGTGTAGACAGATACTTTTAGACACCTAAATGCAGGTCTCTGGATGTAGAAGTGAATAGTCCTTTAAGGTCTATAGGATCAGGCTTCTTAGTGTTCATATTTTCCAAATAATGTTTTAAAAGTCCTTAGAAGCAACTAAGTAGATTCACAGTGCAGAAAAGCCTAAAACCTCTGTGTGTCCCAAAACCTTATCAAGCATATCCTTTCAGCATCCTCTGAAGAGCTAACTCTCACAGGCCCACTCAGAATGCCTGTGGAATGGGGCCCTGACGAGACCCTTTGAGGGTTAGAAGGAAAGGCACACTCCAGGTAGGGGTATGATGGAATGGCTATGCTGGAACGGCACATTTATTAAAATGGCACCAGCTTATAAAATGGTGGCATGGAACTTTCTGGAAACGGGATGGAATTTGGGAAGAGCATGCAAATCCTCCTACACAGAAGAAAAAAACACGAGAGGATCACAACCATAAGGGGTAAACGAGGGTGGAGATAACCATAAATGGGTAAAGCTCCACTGTGGCAGAATCTGTCCAGTCAGGGAGCAGGGATAACATGAGGGAGAAAACCAAACTCCATTTTGTATAGCATGCAACTTTGCAACAACTTTATTTAGCTTTACAACAACTGCAAATTCATAAACTGGGAATCCTGTAACAGCCCGATATATGGCAATAAACTTTCTCTTGTGCAGGATAGCTTGTTCTTGTGGCTCTCCTTGATTCCTCGGTCTTGTCAAGCCGTCTCATTTTCCTTTTTCCATTTTGTGTAACTCTGTTCTCCTACAGGACCCAGTATGCAGTGACAGCTGCCTTTGTTCAAAGACAGTTGAAGAAAACTACTCTTTCCCTCTGTAAAATACACAAGAACGGTCACAACATTCATCCAGGGTATGGAAGGACTGGGACCAATTTTTTGTTTTACCCTGGGAGCCCAATATCTTTGCTGGGGGCTATGAATTTTCATGTGCATCTGGGACTGCTGTACAGCAGAGAAAAAACCTTCTATAAAGAATTACTTTAGCTTATCATATCACAAATATCAGGTTTGAGGCTTCACTTCTGATTTATAGTGTAGAATGCTCTGGGATTTTGGTACCCAAAGCCTTCAGGGTCCTAACCCCTGCAAGAGTGTGCACTCATATCTTCTTCACATGGAAAGAAGGGTTTACCAGGGCTTGCACAGGAATGTGTCCAGCTTTGATATGAAGATTGGACCTGGGAAAAGTTTTGACCTGGCCCGAGGAAATTACAAACTCCTGTGTCCTATAGCATAAATGCATCCAGTGAAGGTCCAAAACTCTCAAAGTTATGTGTGTTTTCACTAGTTTGTGAAGTCATCACTTTTTAATGGCCCACTATTTTGTCAAGGACATCTTCTGACTTGCTTTCTTTAGATATATGATTCAGTTACCTTCCAAAAGCAATCAGGATAATGTGGCTCCAATGACTAGTGCTAAATGTGATATTAACAATAACACTCATAACTATTACAAGAGCTTTATGTTCAGGCAATGAACTAACAAGAATATCTGGTGAACCCTTTGCAACATTTTTTGTGTTACTGCCCTTTTAATGATGCAACTCAGAAAATGAAAAACAATGCCAGATTTCCATAAGAAGTAGACATGTACACATTGATAATCTACAAAGGCCTAATTAATTCAGTATCTCTAGGGTATACCATATTTTATGGCACTAAAATTTTGAGGAATTACCTTGTTAAAGTCTTCTGAATCTGAATACAGGTGTTCTAGCAGTGCTCTGGTAAGAGAGTTATTCAAATTGCATTCCTATTTCTGGTAGAATTTTTATCATTTGTGTGGCTATGTTTTGCCAACAAAAAATGAGAAAAGAGAAGACTCTGTTCACATTCATCTGTGGGGATTCAGCAATTAAATCAATTTGATTAACCAAAGACCCATTCTGCTGTGTATTTACATACTGTAATTACGAATTGGCAAATAGCGGGAAAAGTGGGAGCGTGGGATAGTGTGTTTTTATATCAGTTGTTCCAATACAACGCCTGTAATACTTCTAAATATGCAGTCAGATTTATTCACTGTCTCAGAACTCCAAATGGGTCAGAAGAAGCAGTGTTTTAAATAGGATTTGGGCTGTCTGAGATTTCAAATTCTTCTATATGTCGCAAATATTTAAAAGCCAGTAGTACAACTCCTGAAAATTGTTCTGTCCCATCTTTTTAAATCTATATTTTTGTCTTCTCTACCACCAATGTAACAGCCTGTTTGCTTCAGACTTGCCAAACATCCAGGTTTGATCAAATTAGTTTGATTTCCAGAGTGTTCGGTTGAGTTCAGATTGCAGCTTGGTCTACTGAAAATTGAGCAGTGCCTACGTTGAAGGTGGCCATGAGGAGACAAACTGACAGGTTAAATCAACAAGGACTGCAGCCTGAAAGCTCAGCTGTCAGGCTCTGACTGGGTGCCCCTCACATGTGCTTCCAGTCCAAGCTGAGGAAGGAGCATTTAAGGGCACCAAGAGAACATAGCTACTCTGTGGACTGAAAAGTCCTGTGACATCTTGGGCACCTGCAAGTGTCAGGTACCAAGATCTTCACATTTGGATACAAATTTATTGAACATTTTAATTTCCACCCAGCTACTTGGTTGTTGATCTAGTGTAACTGCTGAGAGAGAAGGAAAATCTGGAACTGATGAAGTACTACCATGCACATCCATGTAAATGATCAATAGCACTAAATCATACAAACACAAAAAGAGTCTTGATTAACACATAGGACATGGTGATTGAAACAGCTCTGTCTGTACCATAGAAGCCAGTCTCTTTTTTCAGGTCTAAATTGCAATAAAAATGAACTGCAGTTTAAACTGATAGTACTAGTACTGATATTAATGTATACTTTTTGTATCACCCAAATAAAAAAGTGACACTTCTAAGTGATTTCTGCATATAGTCCATGTTAACTGTTTAAAAATATCCAGTATCTTTATCTAAATATATATATTATTTAATTATTCTAGTACTTCTTTACCTTATGAATTAGGATATGTATCTTGATTTAAGATAAAAATCACAGTATCTATTTTGATTTAAAAAGATTGCAGAGAAACTACCACATGTTTCAATAGGTAATTTTCATTTAGCCTTAAAAATCAGGGATTATTTTCAGTTTGTATTTATGTAGCGTCAGTTCCCCCTTATTATGCCTTTATCTACTAGATTAAAGACTCCATTACAAGAAATAATGCAGGTAATTTTAGACTGTTGTCATGTAATTTCTTAACCTTTTTATGTAAAGGAAACAGATTTACCCATTTACCATAAGGTAGATTTTCCAGGCCTGAGATAATTTCTTTTCTCAATCTTTGTCACTTTAACACCAATATTTTTTTGAAAAGGAGTTGAAAGGTCTGGGCAGAAACCCTTCTCATAATCTTCAGTCCCCACTGATGATTCATCTGGAAGTCCTCACTCCAAGTGTGGAGTAGGCACCTTGTTTCTGAAAGACTGGGCTTGTGTCAGATTTTGTTAGGTTACTGTTTATGTCATTCAAATGGACCTGCTGCCCAGCCTGTTAATGTAATTGACTGCTGACATTATCATACACTTATCATGTAACATCATTTTTGTGTCTTCTGTTCAGTTTACAAGCAATAATTCCAGAAATTAATAAAAATGACAGATTCTCTGAAATCCCTGGACTGTAAATTTCCTGTTTCCTATTACTTTATTTTCTGATAGCTTGTTTTGTGCTAAATATTTAATCTTTACCTTGGTTTCCAAAGCAATCCAATGTGCACCTATGAGAAATCTGGAAACATACTGCAGACTTACCTTCTTGCCTTGTTTTCCTCAATTTTTATTTCACTGACATTTTTTTCTGCCCTGTGAGTTCACAAGGGAATGCTTATGATGGTACACAGGTATTGCTTGCTATCTTTCTGCAGTGTACACATAAGTTTGCACACAGAACTACACAAAACTCTTCACAGAAAAGCTGTTGTATTCCAGTACGTAGAAGTGGAAAGGAGAAGTCTTACAGAAAGATGTGTTTCTGAAGTCTGATCTTTCTGTAGAGTCAATAAAGAAGACCAGCCTTCTATTTCGGAGATGTTGTAAGGTAGTTCATTTTAGGAACTGAAAGAAAAAGACACCTGCCAAAAATTCAGTGGGAACAGTATTCCTCTGGTTCAAAGGGGGCAAGATTGCTAGAGAGTATATCTATACCACTAGGCAGTCTTACCTAAAATAAATTATGATCCCAGAGTGTAGATGCCATGCTTCCTAACTCTTCAGATTTGTGTTCATATTTGGTATGTTAGGAAACACTAAATCTGTTTTCACTGTTGCAATCAGGTGTGTTCTGTTTGAGAGGTGGTCGAAGAATTTGCCACTTCTCTGCCTTGTATCATCCCACATGAACATTTCCTCCCCTGAGTTCATACTCCAGCAAGTGAAGTCCACCTGGTTGTCTTTGAGCAGTTGGGAAGCTCTCCCCTGCCATTTATAAAATGGAATGGAGCTAGGAAAGCTATTCTTTAAAATTTCAGCCATAATTACTATCTCACAATAAAGACCTGGTAATTAGCTCCATTCATTCTAGTTCTTCATCCCTTCTTTTTAGGCATAAAACTCTGACTATTGATGGGAGCCTATCAAATCTCCTTTACTACACTATGCCACACACTTCCACAGCAGAGGCTATTGATTATGGATGCAATATATTTCAGGGCTCTTGCAATCACAGAATCACATAATCACAAGATGGCTGAGATTGGAAGGCATTTCTGGAAATCATCTGGTCCAGTTCCTCTGCTAAAGCAAGGCCTTGCTGGTTGCCCAGGACCCTGTAGGACCCTGTCCAGATGGATTTTGGGTATGTCCAAGGAGGGAGAATTTACATTTCCTAAAAAGCTGTAAATACTTACTCCCAGGATGATAGACTCTCAATAATTTGCCCACTCTGTATTTCATTTGAAAGGGTGGCCTCATTTTCCTATGGTCATGCTCTTGTCTAGGTCAGTACTCATCCTTAAGACTAGGACAGTGGCAATAAGTCCATTGTAAGCATTTCTGATATTCTAATCTGTTTTTAGGATGTACTAGTACCTTTTCATTGGAACAAAAATATACTGTGTAGACTCTTGTATGACAAGTCAGTACCATAACTTTAAACTGTGCAGATACTCAGAACAAAAGGAATTCAAGTAGGAGAAAAAAGCCTTAATCTACTTATCCTCAGACAAAGGCACACAAGGACTGGTAAATTCAGAGAGTAAGACAAGCGACTATTTCTCTGATTTTTGTTTTGTAAACCTTTTCCCTATATATATATATTATATATAAGAATGAAAGCATTCAATTTGTAGAACTAGAAGCACTCTATTTATTTTTTTCCTGCATGTTGTAGCATCATATGAGCTTCCAGAATGACCTCAACTACCAGACTGAAGTGAGTGTAAATATGCAAAAATGCACCATGTGTAATAGAAGTAAAAATATACAGAAACTATTGGGAAAACCCCAAACAAACAGATTCATGCCTACGAGACTCTTTAATTTTTCTGTTATATGCAGTAATTTAAACAAAGCATATTGAACACTTGATTTTGAATAAATGAGTTATGTGACTAAAATGCCTTTTTATCAGAAGATTATCTAGGTCACTACAGTAAAAAAGTGCATCAGCAAGAAGGAGTATTTGCTGTGTTGATAGTCCTGTGAGCATCTTCAATGAGTGCCTGACTGGAGAATGAGAAACTGTTCTCTTGCCAGTTTTCAGTAACCATATGTTGTGTGTCTCCTGAATACTGACTGCAGAGAGGTGTTTTGGATCTTCTAGACACCAGTGAAAGAAAATATTTCTAGTTTCAAAAGAAAAAAGAAAGAGAGCAGACCTTTATGATCATGTTTAATTTCTCTTTTTAATTTCTCTGTTTAATTACCAGCAAAATGTGTTGGATGCTGAATCTAGTGTCTTCTTGTACCCTAGGTCAAAACCAGTCTTTTTTATTAATTATCGTCTCTTTCTTTTGTAGTCATCAGATAAGATTTTTTTTACTGTTGTGTCACTTCTTTGTATCTTGGATATCTTGAATTGTTATTTTGTCCTATATCCCAATCGTATTCACGTGTTCTTTATGTGAGTTAGTGTGTTTGCCTTGATGTATCTTCTCCAGCTGGTCTTGAGATTCAATGAGAAGTCCATAAAGACAACCCCCACATTTTTTTAATTCCTTTGGTCAGAGTGGTTGAAAACATATATTTTAACATCACACTTTAATATTGGTTTACATTGAACAAAACAAAAAATTTCAAGTGCATCCATTCTTGGGAAATAAAACAATTGATAAAGGGCTGTGAGTGACTGTTTTTATTCCAATTATTGACTCCTGAGAAGCTAGTCTGATACAATTTAATTAGCTATTATAACAAATCCCATATTAAAATGTGGGGGTTAGAATTTTCTGTGCCTGAAGTTCATTTTGTCATGGTGGTGGTATTCTCAAATGTCAATAGTCAAGTGACATTACTAAAACTTTAGCTGTGGTTTGTGAATCAGGAGATATGAAACTAACCTCAAATGGTTCAAAGTCAGAACAAGATAACATCTGTTGTAATCCTTTACTGAAAGCTGCTACCTCTCACTGGAGAAAAATGATATAGGTTTATGCTCAGGTCCCGTTAACTCTCACTTTTAAGTGAAACTATTACAGAAATAATTCTTTGAAGAGAATAAAGTATTTCAATACATTTGGAGATGGAATAGATGGATACCTACACTCACACACTGAAAACATATGTCTAAAAATATATATTTAGCTACTCTTCTTTTTAATTACCTTGTTTTTGAAACAAACCAGAATATAGTTTTTTTTCTCTCATCTTCTAGGAGAACTAGAAAAATGTTAAGGGATCTATAACATACCCCAGGAGGGAAACAATAGAGATGTCTCTGATCTTTCTATTAGGTTATCCGTATGTCTCCTCTGCGTACTTGGATCTCTGCTTTCGATTTTGAATATTAAAGTTCTCATACCCTCATTCTAATTACATAGTTCTAGAAAATACAGTTAAATATAAAAAGGTAAGAAACATACTAATGACTTGCATTTTTATATTAGAGAACTCTTAGCAGATGCTTTCTCAGAAAGTTTAGCACAGTGAGAGCTAACTTAAAGGCTTCTAAGGAGTATGGCAGTAAAAAAAAAAATGTAGAAAAGAGTGTTCTACTATTTGTCTCAGAGAAATACAGGTTAAAAGCTAATTTGTGAATATAAATTCTTTTATAAGACTACCAGGACAATCTATGTTCTGTTCACTGAAATGTGTTCAGTGTTCAGTGTTCATGAGCAAGGAGTACACAATAATCTAGGCACTACAGCTGGAATGGAAATCTTAGTTGTAATCATTAAAAGCAGATATTTGTCTCTATATCTTCAGGTGATGAATCTCCTAACCTCACTCCAAACAGTAGCATAGCAAAACTTACACGGAAAAGATAGAATAAGACTTCTAAAGATGAAACTCCAGCTCTGGAAATCCAACATCATTGTTGTTAAAGAATCAAGTGTTGACACTGGCAATCGCACTGCATCCACATGGCTGGTGAAACAACTAGCAAGGCTAAAAGTTACTTAAGATGGAATTTTCACACTGGGGATTAGAAGGCACATATTTGAATCAGTTGCAAAGTTTTTCATGTCACTTTCATAAAGCAGAGGGAATGGACAGTGGTACAACTCCCCATAACAGAATTCCTCCAATCTGAGACTTCCTATTTAGCCCAAAGTGAAGGGTTTTTTCTATTGATTTACTCTGTGTCCTCTATTTGGAGGAATACTGTGATTTTGGTAAGATAAAAGGGCAAAACCTAACTTTCTACTGCCCTTTTGTGCTCCCTTGCATGATGCCACAAACATAAGATGGTAGCCAGCTGGCAGTCTTAAACAGTCTTAAAATAACAGGCTAGACAAAACCAAAAATGCCTGCAACATAGCACGACAAATATATGCTCTGCTGCTGAGCTAGTTAAAAAAAAAAAAGAAAATCCAAGTCAAAATGGACCACAGAGGAATGAAAAGTCACAAAACCTGACTCCAGCCTTGTGAAGTTGAGCTTCCTAAAATCCCTCTGTAGCCAGAAGAGTCCCCTAAGGTGTGGTTCAGAGCAGGTATTTGAGTAGCTATAAATCTCTCTTTACAGGAGATTGGGTTCTCAAGGAGGAATTTAGGAAGGTGAAAGATTGTGTTAACTTGCTAAAGGTGAAGTGTTTGTGAGGACTTTCATTCAATGTGTCTCTTAAGTGTGGAATCCCAACCCTCTGTGCTGCATGACAATTAGTTTTAATTTGGGCTCCAATATGAAGCAGACTAAATGAATTCCAGGTAGGGACACACTGGACTGGGCTCCAGGCTACAGCATATCAACATTTTGCCTTTACACAGAAACCAGATTTGAGCTGTGACTAAACTGGCTTGCCCACCACACCACCCTCACTCACCCTGCAGCTCTGACCCTACAAGACATACTTTTCTGGTGTATCCCAACAGGCTTGGTAGCCACAGATATCCTTCATGACTTCATATTCTACTCTGTATAACCACTCTTGGCACCGGAGTATAAAAGGCATTGTCAAAAGGCTTGTAACAATCCACTCTGTAATACATATGCAGTTTATACAAGCTATGGCTCAGGTACAGAATACTATGGCCTTAGGCTTGGAAGAAGGTAGGGAGTCCAAGAAACATTTCTGTACCTGTGGCTTTGTCCTTGGCAAAAGCTCTCAGCCTCATGCCAAAATGACCAAGCATGTGCATTGGAAGAAAACTACTTAGCTGAATCCATGTTTGTGTGTAAGACAGCCAGCATCTCCAGCATGTATAAACTTTATTTGGAGCTGTGTGGGAACACCACCTGCTCACACTGCTCCAAGAAATTCCACTTAGAACATTCAGAAGCAGCTGGGATGTGAATATTTGATTCATCTCATCAGAAGCTGAAATTAGGATTGAAAACAGATCATGCATTCTACTAACATTCCAAGAAAATATTTATTTCTTAATATTTGTTGTTTAGTAAAATACCACAAACTGCTTATCATTTCTAGCTTGTTTATGCAATGGGTTGATGTTGTTTGTATGAAACTTTATAAATTACTTTAAGGTGGCAAATTTATCATGATTCAAGCCTGTTGACCTACAGCTAAAGTACAAAGCACATCTGGAATTAATTGTTTCCATTTTGACAAGCCATACAGCATATAGTGCTGTACAGTATGGTGACCGTGGGAGGCAGTTGCCTGGGCTGTATAGTTTTATTAGTCTTCTACTCCTGTAATTTTAGAAAGCACAACAGTTCAAAGAAAACTTCACCTGCTTCAGGAGGTAATAGATTGAGGACTCTGCAAATGATAGCAGTCAGTTCACTGAATACACTGTTCAGTCGCCCAAGTAGCAGCACATTTTTCTCTACACAGAGATAAGGGAAGCAAGATTCAGCACACAGCAACCTTTTTTTTCAGCTGCAAAGAGCTAGCATGATGTTTCTTTCAGTTCTCGAAAAATTGTGTTCTTGTGCTGTTCTAAATCCTTTTACCTTTTCTGGTTGCGCTATATACTACACACTATTACTTATGTTCTAGTCATAAATCAAAGGACGGACTGTAACAATGATCTTTGAAAACATTTTACTGAAATATCCAATCAGGTGGTGGGGAGGAGGGGGAGAAGGGGTTTCTTTTTCCTCCACTTTTGTAATGAATAGGTACTTAGTGAAATTTTCTTTATCCCTATTTGGATGTTCTCCAAAAAAATACCGCACCTCCTATAACTCCTATACTAGCTCCTATTTGGATGCACAGTCAGTTTAGGACCAAAAAGTCTCATTAGTTTTTCCTGATGTGGCAAGAGCAAGAAGAAAATCCAGATCACGAAAGCCCCTTCTTTAATAGTTCATCTGAGCAGACCAAGCTGCTGGTATGAAACCAGATTCTCTCCAGAAATACTGTTACTAATTCCTGTGTGGATAGGTATCATTGATTTGAGTACCTCAATAGAGTAAGGGCTTCAAAACTGTTATTTTCCCTCACTGGTTGAAAAATTGAGAACAGAGAGGTCAAATTCATTTAAGATTTCCACCTCTCTCCCTTTTTTTGTCTTGCAAATCTTTCCCAATGTGCCCATGTATAAGAATTTCCACTCAGATTCACCAGGCCAAAGCTAGTACAGCAGTGTTTGGAGAGGAAGACAGACTTAACTCTGAGGAAGCAGGTAACTTTTAGCCAAAATCAAATTTTTTGAGTAATGTATTATACAAAAAAGGCAATCTTGACATTTGCTTACCTTACTATTAGTTGAGACATTCAACTTCTTGCATAAATGTTTTCTATTTTATATACTCATATCAATTTTATTCTATGCAGTCAACATGCTTTAGGCACCTTATATAGCCCCCTTCAAGCAGTACTTAACTACCATTTACTCTACAATGTGCTTGTACTTCCTTGTTCCTTTGAGGCAGTGTCATTATTCACGTTTCATTTGTGCGACATTGAGACACAGGCAAAATATCAATTCCTGAAAAAAGTCAGTGATGTATCAGGGATTGGTTCTTGCTCCATGTGCCCTAATCTTCTTAGTGTTTATGAAAGGGTAAAGGTATGGGTAAAGGGGACCAAAAGTCTCTCCATGCTTTTGCACAGAGCAGAAAGACTCTTTGGTGATTTTACCCCTGCCTTTTGTAATTCCATCCCTTGTTATTTTTCCAGGGCATCCCCAGAGGGAAGATGGTGGTGATTCACTATGTCACCTAAATAATAAACTAGAGGCCTGAACACTTGGAGAAATTCATGCCTACCTTCTGAAATTTCCCTTGTGCCACTGTAGCTCCAGTTCCCCATTTGTGTGTAGCAGTAACTAACAGACAGGTTGACTTTCAGTAGTAAAATTAAAATCATCTTCACAGGCTCAGAGTTCTTGCAGTGTTTAAGAACTCTTTGGGATTGGATACTTCTGAAAACACTTGAATATCATAGAAACCCACCACCACCAACAACAAAAAGCACAGTAACTTCCCTCTTGATAATTAGCAGTAAATTGTGACTATTATTAGAACAGCAGAAAACCATCAAGAGCTGATCTCCTCCAGCCTGAATTTGAATAGGAGTTCCAAGCCTCCTGTATGGAAAGACTGCATGTGTAGTGTGTGAGCATGCACTTCTTGATCTCTTTTAATCAAGAGAAAAATGGATAATGTAATAGCAGAATTTTGAGAAAGAATGCAAATTGCTGTGCATTGCAATGAAATGTTTCCCCTTAGGATTAGAGTACCTAGTAAGACTCCTCAGCATGAACTGGAGCTGATACATGAAGCTTTAGCTTGCTTAAAGGCAGACAGGTTAGAGCTCAGCTGGGCCAACCAAAGGGCCTGATTCTTCAGCACTTAATCAGGCAAAGCACCTGCCGAAGTCAGAGACATTTGCCCCTTAATGAGAATTACGTGGCTAAATCTCCCTCTGCAGGGCTGGCAGTATAATCCTGCTACAGTAGAATGATGCATAGGGGTCCCCTAATAAAAGTCTTAATTTGATTTGACCACTGCTAGCATTTTACGTCCACAATGGCCTTGGAAGTTATCAGTGGTGCTTTGTTGGCCAGCACATTACCTTCAGAAATAATTCCTCTTCAGAGCTCTCTACTGAAATCCACCCATGTCCTCTCTGTGGCAATCAGCCTTTCTTTTACCTATGGGCGTAAAAGGCTCTGGAACTGCCTGCCTCTTCCTTTTTTTTCTTCCTATGGAAGTGTTAGTAAACAAAAATATATTTACTTACCAATACAGATTAAATCATGCTACAAATTAAAGATAAATATATATTACAAAAACACAATTAAGGGCTCAGACATTTGATCAAAGATACTACATGGCAGAAAGAGTTAATATGTGCCAGCTCAGCCACGGTAGCTTCATGAGCTCTCCCAGCCTTCAATAAAGGTGAGGGTATGTGTTCTAGGCTAGTACCAGGTGAAAAAGAATTACCTTAAGTTTCTTTATTTCCCACTCTCCTTATATTTCAAAAATGATGTTACCATGGTTCAGCTGATTGTTGGTAAAAACCAGTAACTGACACAAATCTGATGCATATAGATGGAAACAGCATGAGGAACACTGCTGAGAGCACCTCGTATGACTTGCAAGTGGGAATATATTAGCTCAGGTTGCCCACAGTTTTTTTTCTCCGCTTTAATTTTCTGTTTTGCTAACCCATCACTGAGATATCTTACTGGTTCAGTGAAAAAAAGAGCAGTAAGATAGACGATCTGTTAAAGTGAAGGCTGCATTTTTAATAGATAAAACAACAGAACCAGGAGAAGCAATAACTAAGTAGTTTATCCCTTCACTAATCTGTCAGGGAACACTCTCTACAGCTGCCAAAACAATGGCCATATTGCAGAGTGGGGCTTAATATTGTTAAGTCTGAAATACAGATGCAACAAATAATTACAAATATTAGTACATAATCCTACCTAGCTAGGCCTCCTGGAAAATCTGATTTTATCAGGTTTCCACTACTAACACAGACTGATAACATGGAGAAACTCTTTTCCAGCCCACTAAGAATGAACTAGCCAGAATGCAATGCAAATAGAGGACTCCAGCAGGAAGAAACAAACTCAATGCCAATGAGCAAACTGAGATGAAGAATGTGTGGAGTAAAGAAAACAGCACTGACTGATCTGTGAAAGCTGGTAAGACCTCCAGGAATTGCCTGAGCTCCACCCCAATGTGAGGCTGTTCATGTTAAAGAAGAAATATCTCTCCATTTCTTCCAGTGACTGCCTCGTGCCAGGTCATCCAACCTGCATACTCTTTGACACAGGATTCCTACTCATCTCAAGTAAGTGACAACAGTTTTTATAGTGACACTAGGACTTCTTTGGACAACTACTTTTACACAGGAGTACTTTAAACATGGCAGATAAAGCTAACCACAAATGTCAACTAAGTAGCCAATGCACTTGGCATCCTTTAATTCCTTTGCTATAAAGTGGGTGGCATAGCAATCTTTCTAGTGTTTTTCGCATAGATTTCAAAGCGGACGTAGACTTGGGTTTTTAATTAATGAGTGTAATAATTCAGAAAGAAATGCATTTTTCTGTTTTGACTTTAAAACAAGTATTTAGAAAAACAAGACTTCTCTTGTTTGTGGGGAAGGAAGACCTGTTGTCAAGGCTGCAAATTTGGGGATCATTCCTCACATCTATTGCTCTGCTGTCAAAGACTTGCATTTCTTTTGTGAGTGCAGACTGTAGAAGCAAATAAAGATGCTAAGCTTAACTCCAGTGAGTTTCTATCCCCCTTTTTTTCTATCTCCCTTTCCATCAAAATTCCTTCCCCAACTTGCTGAAGTTCTCCTGCAGGTTCCCAAACATGGAACTGCAGAGGAAGCTGAAAAATGGATTTAACAAAAAAAACCCAACAAGAAAAACAACCCCCCCAAAACCAAAACAAAGTAATTTTAGATACAAAAATTGTTTAATGTATGTAATTGTAATGCTAATTCCTGAATTCTTTCTAGAGAAAAGTGTATTGCCTGCAGGGGTCACTGTGACTTCCTCAGGCCTCTAATATAATGGAATTTAAAAAAAAAAAAAAAAGATGTAAAATTATCTAAATAGAAAAAACCAGCTTATTTATATATTTATTTATTTTTACCTACAAAATTGCTATCCTACCCTCAGATCTTGTTATCAGGACTTTGAAAAATGAAAGTAATATTTTTTTCTCTGATGTTTTTTTGTATGAGGCAACTACATGATTTGCCAGTAGACCTAAAGTTTGGCCCTCTCCACTCGCCCCCTGCTTTGCCTGTGGGTTTGGACAAAAAGATGTTCAGTATATTTCAGAGTAATCCTGGAGAGAAGTATCTGAGTAATTTAGATGATGCCCAAAATCCCTGCCTTCCCCCCGCTCTGGTTTTAGTGCAAACAGTGCCTGTCAGTCCCTTGCAGACTGATTGCATATGTTATCGTCCTGTGTGCTGGCCCTCCTTCCACTACTTTTGTGCATTAATAGTACAATAACTTTCCTGTACAGTGACTCTCTGTATCCATAAAAAGAAAGGGTTGGGTTTTTCTCTGAAGATCGCATCCCAAAGTCTTTGCTCAGTCTTTACCCTTGCAAAATCTCATTCAAATCAATGGATATTTGCATGAGAAAGCGATCACTTAAAATTAGACCTGAGTGAAATAGGGCCTGAAAGGGGGAGGTAGTAGTGGGGGGTAATAGGTGCTTTCATAGATTAGCAGCACAACAGTTGGTGTGGTTTGCTGTGATTTGTTCAACCATATTATTTAAGTTTTTAGATTATTTGGCTGTTGTAAAACGAACTCTTAAGAATTTTGTTATAGATATTTTCTAATGTCTCAAGACTGTTTGTGAAATCAATATTTTTATGAATAGAATATAAATAAAACCAAGAAAAGCATGATAAATCATTCAGCCAGAAAACAAACAGATACAATTCCATTGCCCACCCCAGGTCAACACGATTCTCTGTTATCAAAGGTGCTGGACATTTGGCTTGACAATGATCCAGCTGATGATAATGTACCAATGAGGACAGAATCAAAAATGAAGGGGGTGAGGGGGAGAAAGGCAAAAGGAGGTAACAAACAAACAAACAAAAAGCCTAAAAGTTTAGGTCAGACACTCCCTGTTACCACGCAAATGTCTATTTATTGTTCAAAGGTACAAGTACCCAATATTTACCACTGACATTTAACAAGAGGTAATAACTTGATGCTGCCCCCATCATGTTCTGCAAGTGACAAGGGATGACAGTGAAGGCAATGTATGTAGGGACCAAAGAAGTCTGTGCTGTAGCCCTTTTTCTGGTTGAAGATCATGAATTTTACTCCGTATTCACATAAACCTTCCTGTTTATGCTTTATGCTGATGGAGTGAATTTCATCCTACATAATTTTGCCTACCCTAGCTCAAGTCACTTAGGAAGCCGTTATGTAGATTTTACACTTAATTAACATAACCTCATCAGACTTGGTATTTTCTGGAATTTACACGAACTGGATGTCTTAAGAAACTGACTGCAAACAAAGATGTAAGGATTGCTTTGTTGAGAAAGAGGAAGAAAAATATTGTATACAGCAATAAAGCGAAGAAAAACATGGAATAGAAGATGGATTTAGTGGGCTAAGAAGTCACAGAACTTTGACAAAGCACAACTTTACTAATACAAATAAGAACCCTGAGCTGCATTTGAATTCACATCACACCACACCTGGTAAGAATTAGTCTAGCACAGCATCATCAATCATAGTGTGGTTGTCAGTTTTGACATCCTTTAAGTCTACGTTGTATGCTTAATGACTACATTACAGAAAATGTAAACAGACACCAAACATACAGGTATGCCCTATATTTTTAAAAAAGTTGCATATTTAAAAATAAAAATAAAAAAGCACCAAGAGTGCTTTATATAGAGAGTGAATATGTAAACCATAAAACAAGCTGGTTTAAAATAATCATAAAAGAATTTCTTAAAGAATAAGAAAAAAAAAAAGCTTTGCGTTTTCCAGGATCTTTGATTAACCTAATTTGGGAAAACAACAATTAATATTTAGAGGAATTAGAGACTCCCTTATATTTTGCTATTGTATATTTTTTCTCTCTCAAATGTCATCCTGTGAAGATTAAATATTATCTTTACTATACATCCTGTGAATTTTTCAGTTTGATATTGTGACCATGATTTACTAATAAAGACTCTGGAGTCACTTGTGAGCCCATTACAAGCCCTGTATAAATAATTCATAAGGGAAAAACATGCTGAAGAAGTGCTTGGGATCATGACCTAAGTGAAATGCCTGAGTTCAAACTAAAAATTTCCCAAATTCAGTTTTTATTATTAGCAGATTTCTAGAATTACAGCACTTAAAAGAAAGCTTTCAGTTCTGCAGCTCAGAAAGTTGTCCAGGTATTATGGATATAAGGCCCCTTGCCTCATTTGCTTGTGTGATTTCTGATTAGAACTTCTACAGACTTCAGTGAGTGCAGGATCAGGTGCCTCAACAATTCATTGAGGGGGAAGCTTAATTTGAGATTTTAGTGAGTGTTTATTTTCTGGCTCAACAGCAGTATATTTTGGAAGCGGGAAAAATGTATGCAAAGAAGGGTCAAAATCCAGATGTAAGAATGAATAGCAAGAATACATTCAAACGGTAAAGGAGGAGTGAGAACCATAAATAAATCTCTGATTTAGTCTGTGAAAGTTGATGGTATATATTTTTACTTTAAGTATATTGTGCGTTCTCATGGCATGCATGTAACTGTCTCTGTAGAGAAATGTAAAACATTTTAAAATAAAATGACCTCACTCTTTCTTTGTAAATTAGTTTTGCTAAGTTTCTAAAGTAAAAAGAAGAGCCAGAAAACAATGTTTTATTTTAATTCATTTGAATAATCTTCCTCATTTCTGTGATCTATCACTCCCAGATAAGAAGCACCTTGCAAATTTTATTATTTCTACAAAATAGATCTTATTCAATTAGCAACTGTCACTGAAAAAAAACCAGACAATAAACCTCCAGAGTTGATTAAAATGGAAACATTGAAATGCATGATATTGAAAGCTGTTACATTTCTTGAAAATGAGCATTCTTACAGAAATTACTTTCAAAGTTTTTTACTGAGTGTGAATCAAAGGCCCAAAGTTGGTTTAATTTCAGCCATCGAGAGCTAAATTTGAAATTGGAAACTGCCTCAGATATCTATAGTTTTAATTTAGCTATTTGTTTTAGGAATAATAATGTTTCAAAGCTTTGAGGGTATTCATATATCTTTTTGGAATTTTGATTTATTCATTTAGGTTCCCCCATTCATTTCTAGAACAATGGAAAATAAAAAAGAGAAGCACTCTTTACATGTATCCCAACTTTATTAAAACCTATCAGCCCAGAGAAACTTCACAATGCCCTTTATCCCAATTTTTAAAAGAGAATTTTATTATGACAACTAATATAAAAAAATAAAATTAAAATACTTTTACATTTTTGATTATCACAGGTCTGGATTATTATTTAAAAGTTGAGATGCTTTCACAAATATGTGTGGGTGACACACCAACAGAGTTTTAAATATTAATTACTATTTTTGAAAAGCAATTCTCATAAGTCTTTGCTCTAAGCCAACAGTCCTTACTCAAGCAAAACAACTTGAATGCTGTGGGAGTTTTACCTAGCTCAGTACTTCAGTCTCCTTAGAGATCAATAAATAATTAAAAATTTTATCGTGTGTTTTAAAATAGATTTCTTTAAATTAATCTTGGCTTTACTTCTTGGAGAAATGGTAGAAAGTTTCTCCCCTGTCTTTGTGCCTGCACCCCCTCAGAAAAACCTGTGCAGGCAGCATCCTGCAGTGTTACCTCCAGCCCTAGTTTGGTTCTGAAACAGTCCCGTTTTTGGATTGCTTTTCCTTTAACAACCTGATTACACTGCACGATTTACTTCCACAGTTCCAGCACTCCTCATTACTAATTCCAATAGCAAAAACTTGCCAGAACCCCTGAGAAGCAAACCTTCAAATCTAGAATTAAATAACAGAATATATTACACATTGGACATTTTCAGGGAAACTTTACTTGAGGGAAAATAAATACAGACATCTTGTTCTGTGATCTGTAAGTAAACTACTCTAACTGCTGTGTTGCTCCTAGAAAGGCTTCTGACTATTACGTCTTTTCAGCCGAACTTTTAACAGTGTGTTTCTGAGGCAGGCATATATACTTCATACAGTATTAATGAAGGGTTTCCTGAATTAATGAAAATGTACTGTGTTCACGTATAATGAATAAGCACCTAATTAAAAGCACAGTAAAGCCAGGAGCACAGATATTGGGTTTTTTTATATTAATATCCATTGTATTCCTTTAGCCTTTAATGTGAGCCTCTTCAGCTGACTGATGCCCAAAGGGGAGCTAACAAATCGCTCAGCTGGTGGCTGACACTGGTCCTGAAGAAAGCTAGTAAGGAACACTTTGCAGTCTTTCAGAGCCTCTACACCAGCTGTCACCCAGCTATGGGTGCTGAAAAGCTCCTGTCACTTCATCCAAAGGGATTTACTTGGTCAGAAGGAAAATTTAAATACAAAGCATGCAGCTAAGAAGCTAGTGAAAAGGATTATGAGTGCACAAGAGCACATGTGTATAAGACACTAATACATCTTTAGGAAATTTCAGATCCCGAAAGCCAGGATTACTGCCAGAGGCAGGGTGGCATACGTATGCTGGGACCTTTACCGTTAGAGTTATTATCTCCCAACTATTCAACTTTATAGGTCTTTCATCATGTGTGTGCGTGTGTGGTGGGGGGCGAGGGGGTGTCAGTGGTTGTGAGTAAGAGGAGGATGTTGTTTTAAAAAATGCTTCCCTTATCTTCAGTAGGAGAGCAAGAAAAGACAGCACCGACCTATTACTCTGTATTACTCACCTGCATTTAAAACACTCTATAGCTTTTAGTTATCATCTATGGCTAAATTTGTGTGTGTTTGCATGTGCACTGTTGTCCAAATGGACCCAGATGTCCAGCTTAATTGTTTAATCATGACTAAAGCAAACAAAGCATGGTGTCTTACCCTCACCGTCAGAGCTGCTGGGTGGAGAAGTTGAACATGCAGGAGAAGTGCATGACAGCAACAACCTGCCCAGACAGAGGAAGGTTTCTGACTGTGATCGGGCCATCTTTCCAAATTGGCACTCAGGAGGATGGCACACTAGACCTGCTAGCTGATCTCGAAGGGGCATTATAGTGGAAAGAATGCCATGCTACAGAGAGTTGGAAACGCTGTGCCAGAAAGAGTTGAGGGATTTGAATATCAACTCTAGCCTTCTCTTCTCGTTCCTTTTTCATTTTTTTTTTTTAGTTTTCTCTCATAAATGTAATTTTAAAATCACCGAAGGGAAAAGAAAAGGAAAAGAAAATGTGAAACAGAAGAGTAATGTCTGTAAAAACTTACATTTTTAGCCAGCTTAACGCTGCAGTCAAACTCGACTCGGAGCAGCACCCATGCTGGCTGGCCTGTGGCGAGATACTGTTATTCTATGTTAATAAAGCCCCTGGCCTGGCCTGCTGGATGCAGGAAAGTTGATGATAATGCCAAGTTGTTTAGAGGAGGAACGGAAAGCGAGACCGCAGCACGAGATGCCGGCTACCAGTGCCGAGCCCCAGGGGAGGACCATGCGAGTGGTGACTGCTGTTAGCTTGGGCGCGCAGCCCTGGCTTGGCCCCCGGCGCAGGCGGGCAGTGTGACAAAACCGGGGGGAGAGGAAGGCAGAAGGCTGAGGGGGAGGAGGGGACGCAGGCAGGAGGGCTGGAATGTGGGGTTTACCTGCAGCTCCTCTGGAAAATGGGGAGGAGTGGGAAGGTGGCAATGAAACGTGGAAGGTTTAATGGGAAAATTAGATTTAGGGGGAAATTCTCCACATAGAACCTTTAGGAACATTACCATTATGTGCCTTACAGAGCGTGAGGTTTAACAAAAAGTGCTACACAGCAAGAACCAGCTGCCTTTAGAGGTCACTAGAACATCGCTGCAGTATTTACAAATTTTCCATGAAGGATTAGAAGTTAGTCTAAAGCCCTATATACACTATATACAGTTCCAGTGGATGCTGTATACTATTATCTAAATTTCTTCACATAGACTATCATGTATCTGCCCCAGCAAAGCTGATTAGTGAAGCAGCTTGACTCTGACATATCCTTTATGCCAGCCACAAGCTGCCTTGCACAGCCACCTTATTCACTGTGGAGACAGGCCTGAAGCAAGATTGTAACACAACAAATGCAAATGAGATGAGCCTTACACCACTTAAACTGAGATGGCTATAATATGTAACAGCTTAATGTGCCCACAGAAGTGATTGATGCTCCCTCCATACCTCTAAAGAGCTTCAGTTTTGATGCACCCTGTTTTTAACTAATATTTCTTTTTACTCCTCTTCCTGGCAATGTCTTTCTCTTTATCCTCTGTGTAGGGAAAGGAGGAAGAAAACAAAATGCCAAACAGCTTATCAAAGCTGGTTGTCTCTCCCAAGATCCTGCCTTATGAAAACAAAAATTGGAGGATCCCTTAATCAGCTCTAAGCAGTTTATTTAGGTTATTCTGGGAGAAGTTGGGCCCTTTGTAAATCAGTTACTGCTGATATTAAGCAACATTACTTCCTATGAAAAGAAGCAATGTTTGTGACCTGACAAAGTGTCTTGGGGCAGCACAGTCTGAGGGTCTCAGTGAGCCATTGCCATTAATCCAAACAGACCACAGCCCCGCAGTCACTCTGCCTGAGTAGCAGATAGCCAGGAATTTAAGGAAAATTTCAGACAAATCTAACATCCTGTACTAACCTAACCAAATGCTACACTAACCTAACTGGCTATACATTTCTAATCAGTATTCCTTCTCTGTCTTTAAAATAAACAGAAAACAGATTTTTCCTTTTCCCCTAAAATCAATCTTTCCCTGTATCTGTCAGTTGCTTTCTCCCAATTAGTATTCTAAATTCATTTATTTTTGTCATAATTTTTTTTTTTTGCGTACCTTGGCATGAGTTTTTCATTCAATACTTGTGAGTAATGTGACAGACTTAACGTTGTGTTGCTTAGCAGTAATAATAATAATAAAAAGTAACTTTGTTAATGAACTGAAATGAATCAGAAATGCCTTATTAATTATTGCTTGCCTAGTAGGCTAAGCTTTGGCTCTTCACCTCACTGGCCCAGAGAACATTTCTTGCCTTTGGCCATGTCGGAGGGGCTCATTAAAACACCTCTGGGGAACAGGCAGAAATTGTTAGTGAAAAGCAATGGTCAGTGCCTCAGCTAGAACCCAGCAGGGAAGGGAATCCCTCATCACTGAGAGCTAACAAGGCTGTATGTATTACACCTGTAATCAAACTGCTCTGAAAATGCCAGGAGACCACTGGGCTCTCTTTGTGATTGGTGAAGTTATCTGAAAATGCTGAATCCAATCCATAATTGATGTGCACACATACAATTACAAGCCTCCAGATATCAGTTAAAATGTTGCAGTTGCAAGCCTTAAGGAGTGGTAAACCTTAACATGCATGGCATAAAATAAGGTGTTTGACATAATAGAAGTGAACCTGTTTTGCTTCCATGCACTGCCAGTTAAAATTTAATTGAATTTGCTACATTTGTTAACAGATGTAATTATAGAAAACCTTACTGAAAAACAATGATATATGGATATATGGATGGGCTTGGATATCTTGTAGACATTTTGTGAATTAATTTGTATGTTTAAATAAAGATCTACATCACTGTTTTGCCTAAGGTAAGTAAAATTTATTGTGACATGTAGTGTGACCTTGGGATATTGAAGTCTCAGAATTTTACATGTCCTAAGTGTCAGGTTAGGGTAAGGTGAAAAACTGATGCCTCTTGAAGATTTGTATTTGTATCTGACTTCCCTACAATCTCCTAGAAAAGTCAGAATTGCAAACTGTTTTCAAGGCTTGCTTCCAAGTAAGTCACCCTCTAGTACATGAGAAGCTGAAATATGAGATGAAAGATGGCTTAAATGAGCTCAGCAGATAAATTTGCAAGTCTGTGTCATAATATTCTCCAAAATGCTACATATACTTACTACAGCTCATCCAGTCAGCCTCAGGATTAGTGTTTTCTTTTAATTTTTATATTTGCTTGCTTCTTTGTTGTTTTTTTTTTTTTTTTATGAGAAAGAAATCCTCTTCTCATGTGATGTATAAGCAGATAAACTTCCAGAGAAGCTGAAGATTGGAATCACTCTTTTCTTGTTCTGCAGATGGGATGGCAGAACAGCAGGGAGGCTGTGTAATGGTAGAAGAGGAAAAAGCAAGTGGAGAAGAGAGGATGCATAATCATCCAACTACCCACCATAATTTTTTTTTGGAGTGTCCCCATGAGTTTAAGATGGGACAATTTTTGTTGCTGCTCAGGAGGGCTTCCCTATCTTGTAAAGTACCTTGAGGTAAAAAAAAAAGATAGGTGGATCAGATAGATAGATAGACAGACAGACAGACAGACAGATAGATGTGATCTCTGGATCAATAGCATTGAAAACAGACTACAGTATGAAGAATGTGGCTTACTGCACTCTACCTGGTGATGTTGTTTATGCTATATCTGACTGTAGGGTGTTCTTCTAAACAATTATGAGAATAAACTGAAATATATCAAACATTAATGACCAGGAATCACAGAATGCCTCTTTCCAGTGCATGTTAGTGTTTGGACTACTCTCTCTTAGCCATGCAGGGAGAGGCTTTCTACTCCGCAGCCTTAGCTGCTTCAAGACATGCTGGCCTAAGTTAGGTGGTCAGGCGATCTCTACAGACACTGGAAAGAGATAGATATGCAAATTATCCCACCTGTCATAGAGTGCTAGATTTGTGTTTCAGAAGCTGAGGGAGGCCAATAGAGGCTGAAGAAAGCAAAGGCTTAGGAAAGATGTATCCTGCCTAAAGTGGCTTGCCATTTTTGTCTTTTTTTGGGGGGGGGTTAGTTTTGTTGTTTTGCTTTTTGTGTAGGTTTTTTTTTTTTTGGTGGTTGTTTTTTGTTTTGTTTTGCTCAAGTTTTCTTTTGTAATCTTACTAAAGCTTTCACCATTAAAATGTTTTTCTGTGTGGATTTTTGTTTCATTAAGTCTTCATTTCATATTATCTTTAATTGTACCATTTTAAGTACTGCAATGAACTGGGAGGTGAGAGAAGAAAAATGGCTGATCAAATACAATCTTGAAGACTTGAATTGAAGTTGTAGACAAAGTTCAAACACCTATTGACATTTATTTGAAGGTACATTTAGTTTTCTATTTTATTTTTATACATGAGATTGAAAAAGGGAAAAATATACAAAACCAGAGACCCTGGCAATTTCTGAAATAGGAAGAACTGCCTTTTTATTTTTTTTATTATTATTCCTAAACTGTAAGGCAGGCAGCTGAGATCTGAATGATTTTCAAACTGATGTCACTCTGAAATTTCATCCTGCCACCCAAATTAACAGCATAAAGACCTGTTTGTTCAGAGGATTGCGTGTTTGACTAGAAGCACCATTTCAGTGGTACAAGTCCTTTCTACTGGGTGCTGCAGAAAGAGGTAACCAAACAGGCAGTCGACATCCTCTAAGTGCAAATAGTTTATAAAGTACTTCACCAAGTTTGTGTCAAGAAATCTTTGGTTTAATTTGTAGAGCTGTCTTGGTACTAAAAGAATATAGATACTGGGTCAAATTCATTCAGAAATCACGGGCTATGTTCAGATCACATGAGATGTAAATTTGACCTGTTGACTGCGGTGGTGTAAATGGCAGATGCTGAGGAAGTGCACAAAAGTGGATTTCCTTCACCTTTGCCCTGTCTGCATTTCAGTGCTGACAGTGGCTCATCTGTATAATTCAGAACACCTCAAGGCTGCTCTAAGCTCCACTGGCTTGTAATATCCTCATAGGTGGTTTTGTGCCACTGAGTGATTTCCAGCACATATGCTGTGGCCATGAGCCCTGCAGGGGGGTCTGGAGCAGAATGAGATCCTTGGCTCTGCTGCACTTGGGGATCCCATCCCTGGCTCCAAGGCAATCCCCCAGCCTTCATTAAGGCAGTTTTCCAGGATCTTTGCACTGCTGCACTCACAACTGTGCTCTGCTTGTAAAGTTGCATCCTTGCCATTGCATGTTAAAAAGATGAAGGGATGTTAATTTGTCACACAGTTCGTATTGCCAGCTCATGCGAAGGATTCTGCCATGTCTGTTTTTGGCCTTGGCATTTGCAAGTGACTTCTTTCCATTTTCTCTTGGTCAAATTTTGCCTGAAGATGACTTTAGCTTTTGAGATATTGCCAAATATGTATGCAATACTTGGAACCGTTTACGTTAAACTACTAGTATATCAATGCACAAGTAAACAAAGTAGCAGTCAGTGATATGTGGTAGAAAGAAAAATGACAGTTGTCTATTATATTGAACTCAGTTGACTGTGTATACCTGTACGTGTAATGTGTATGCATGTGCATGTGGTGGGGTATATGTAGCTGTCATATGTTCAGATGTAACAATCCTTATATACATAATGACGTGTATACATGGTACAGTTTCCGATCAAAACAAATAGAGCCTCAAAATGACCATTTAAACTGCTAGCAAATGGTGCTTCCAGCCTGTGGTCCCTGCTCTGAATACAAGCAGGTGAGGAATGGTGCTAAATGCTTTTGATGTTGCCAGCTCCCATTTGCCACCCAACTTTTTTCTCCTCCAAAACCTCTTAACAAACTTCAAAGGCCTCATTGCTTCTTGCCTTAATCCAGTGCACTGAGACCTCTAGTTCAAAGAACTTTCTTTAAACCCTCTTCTTAAACTGCAACCAAAACTTTTTCTTTCCTTTCCACAAAGTAGCAATTACAGCTCTGTTGCGTGGCAATTGGGCTTGGGCCGATCAGCTCCTGCTATTAATTAATCTCACAAAGGGGGCTCATTTCCTGGCATTCAAATTGACAAGAGAGCAGAGAACAGAAAGCCCTTTCAAAGCAGTTCCAGTTAACTGAGGGAAGAGGTATCAGAAGAAAGAGCCCCACAGTATCTGAGGTAGAGGGCACATTTGATACTACCTATGCTTGCTACTGATTGAGTGATTTTGTTAAGGAGAGCTCTTTACTAATCTTTTACCTGCAAAAAGTTCAAGAGCAAGTAAATGCAGCACAATTATTGCTAAATTGTGACAGAGAGGCTTCACAGCTAGGCTTTCGGTTTCACTCTCCCCGTGCATCTTCTCCAATATTATACTTATTTAAAACAGAAAGTGTTCACTTTACTAACACAGAAAAGCTCTTGGAAGAAAGCGGAGGGGGATTGGGGAGGGGAAGATGAAGAGGCAAGAAAGAAGAATAGCAGACAAGAGATTAAAGCTTTTTATTCAGTATCTCTTTCGTATTCAAATTGTGCTAAGGGCTCTGTGAAAGTTAGAAGCAAGCTTGTTCAGGAGGGCTTCTAAAGTGTGTACATGGATTTCATGGGAATAGAAAAGAAGCCACGGACTGGGTAATGAAAGAAAGATAAGATGTCCTATATAAAACAACTCAAGAGTGGTTCAATTACTTCAGCAAACCATCAAGCAAGCTTTGAAGATTTGAGGAAACACTGTTAAAATGTAACAAAAAACTCATGTTGCAGGTTTTGTACCACTACATGTTTGTATACTGTGTGAATTACTTAAACTATATTCCCTCTGTGAACATTGTTTACCTCTTTCGGGTTTTATTATTATTTTCTGGAAGAGCTATGTTTGTCTGGAATAGTTATGGAAAATGAAACATTCATGTTTGATCTTTATATCTCTGTGAAAAGGAGTGTGCCATAAAAAAATGGCATCATTGTTTAGAAAGATAAGCCTGGGAATTAAAGGTCTTTGGCTGACAGTTTCACATATTTCTCTTTGCAGTTAAAATAGCCCTCTTGACATAGGCTAAATGGTATAAGAAATAATCAACTCCTTTCACTCTGGGAAAGGTCTGAACTAAGGAATGCATCATCTACTAAAAAAAAAAAAAAAAAAGTCTGCAGTTTAGAAAATACCTATTTTTAATTGCAGCTTTCTCTTTCTGTCACCTTCCCCTCCCCAGATCTCTATGTCTGAGACTTGACAAGTAACATCAAACATGGCCCAAGAACAAAGCTAACCAACCATGGCCTGCAGCATCCTTCAACCAAAAGTCACCTTTAGTCAAGCTTTGCCATTTAATTTGCAATGTGTCCGTTTGTACTCTTCTAGCAGAAGTCCTAAAACTCTTGTGGTATAAAGGTTTCCTGGTTTCTGCCTGGTACGATTGCAATGACAGTGTTGGACTGATTTAACTCCTCTAGTAACCATCAAACACCACCGCCCTGGTGCTCTGACTGCAGAAGCACAGAGCTTCCTACCTTGAGTTTTTTTCATGGGTTTTTCATGCCAAGTGTCCTGAAACATGGCTAAATTACCTTCACAGATTAATGTCTTTGGGTTTTTTAATTTAGTTGGGTCAAATAGATGGCAATGCTATATAACATCAAGTGAAAGAAAACAATAACTTGTTTTCTTGAATCAAAGTAAACAAAGACAGTTTACAGGTCCTTTTTTTCACAAGATTAAAAAGGAATGTCACCAGCAAAACTCATCAACTCATAGAGACAATGAGAACAAGGGAAAAATGAAACCTATAAAACAAAGCATACCTGCATTTTCCTGCCCCATAATCAAGAAAAGCCTTATAAACTCATTCACAAGTAAGATTTTTTTCTCAGTGGACTGTCAAAGATCTCATGGTTCTCTAAAAACTCAGAGCATTCACTGGAGACTTCAAATGGTCATTAAAATATAGCACTGCTAACTTTACTCAGTATTTAATGGTCTCGTTGCCCTCATAGGCACTCAGAGAAAAGTTATAAATTATGTTTTGCTCTCTTGTGATCTAAACTCATAAAGCCACATGACCAAACCACCTACAGTAAGAAATGTCTTTCTGCCACTGAGTTGCTGAATGCTTGCTGTGATTGGGTGCAGTTTTGTCAGTGCCCTCCTTGTTGGATTATGGGCTTTTCCTCTGAAGACTGGCTGCTGAAAGGGATTGTGAAGAGAACTGACATACTGGATAATCCAATAAACCCACATGGAAAACACTTTGATACCCAAAGGCAAGCACTAGTCATACCTGGAACATCATTTAAAAGCAGGTGTGGGGTTTTTTTGTTTGTTGTTTTTTTTTGTTTGCTTGTTTGTTTTTGTTGGTTTGGTTTTTTTAAAAGAGTTAACATGGAAATCAAAATTATATTCAAGCCTTTTTCAAAATTTTTAAATGATTTAAACAAAAGAAGGTCTTTAATTGAAAAAAAATCCAAACACCAAAAAAACCTAAAATCCTATATGAAAGAAACATCTCACTTCAGCCATGCCAGAAAGAAAAACATATTTTAAATAACTGATAGCTCATGAGTTAGGACTCATGAATTTAACAACTTCTGCTCTTCTCCAGCCCTAAAGGAAATCCTGTCAGCCACAGAAAGAGGACAGTGAAGAAATTAAAGGAAAGGACAATTCCTATGTTGTAAATGAACTTTCTTTGTTCCTTAATTTTTGTGATGATCATTAAAATGATCAGTTAATTGATCATTAATGATCATTAATGATGATCAGTTCTGGTGAAATACTGATGAAAGTAGGACTATTCTGCTACTTTGTTCATTCAATTGCCCTTATTCCCAGTGAAGTTTTCTTTCTTTCCTTCTCTCATTTATCACTATGTTTGCCTCTATGCTTTATTCTCCACTAAGTTAGGTCCTAGTGTAATTACATCAGTTCATCCTTAATATCCTAAATATCTTTTAAATAGTGACAATATCAAATTCTTAATTTTCATATACATACGTTTTATTTACATTGGCAGACATGAATCTATTAATTGTGTTTAGAGTTCTGCTCCATATATTAGCTTCTTCAACTGAGCAACATCTTGAATGTACTTTCAACCTTGCAGCAACCACAGCTACAGCAAGTAACTACAACAAAACTTTAGGCAAACCAAGATTTCACATACAGTTACATGCCACTTTTTTTGAATATTTTAGTAATATCTGTCAGTACCTCTATCACCTTCTCTGAAGCAATGAGAGATAATCTTTAATTACATTTACAAAAGAATTGAGAGTTTCCCTGGCTTCTGTTATCTTTGTGCTCTCTTCTCCACATACTACTCCTTGCTTCTCTGTTCTTTTTCTTTACTTGACTAATTTTGATTGCACACTTGTTGAAGCATCACTCATTTTATGGGTTTTGCTTTGCACACATAGATAAACTCCAATCAGCTTGGATTTCTGTGTCTTTACATGCAGGTGGCATGTAACTCCACAATTTACCTGTCTGCCTCCAAAGAGTCTAAGTGTGCAAGTGTTCAAAATCAAAGTTCTTTGGAAACCCTTATCAGGAGCGTGGCTTCCTTTGAGTTCTAGTAAACTTAATAAGAAGTTTTACATTGCCATTGATGTGAATTAGATTAGTTATCAAATATAAAAGATTTTTTAAAGTAAAATACAAAAGCCTATGTGGAAAGAACTCATTGGGTTCTCTTGTTTTAGACATGTCAGAAAGCAAGACAGCTCTTCAACTATCTGAAATTCTTTCTGATTTCTGGGGAAAAAAACCCCAGTTTCATAGGAAATAAATTAAAAGACTCTGAGTTACTGACCAACAAAGCAAAGGTCCTTCTCTCTTCCTAAAATGAGCAGTTCTCTATCAGCTTAATAAAATTGTCTGGGGCAATTTTACTGGTTCTGAACTTGATATAAAGACAAATACGATTCTTGAGAGACTATAAAGCATACCTTTAGATCAATAGAGCATAGGAAATCCTCCAGAGATACAGTCTTGTTTATGGTCAGAGAAGCCTTTTTGGGGGTGGAAAAGGAGAGTTTCACAGTATTCAGGCTCATTAGAGTAAGTATCAGCCTAGACGAGCCCTAATTTCTTTGAGACTGCAAAAGAGATTCAATTGAAACCTAAGCCCTTTTTCAATTGTGGTACTGAAATAATAGATTCTATGGCAAGTATCTTGGAGACGGTGGAAACGGCTGCTCGTTTTTTTATGCATAGTTCACTGATTAACATCTGCCTGATTGAACCCTTATAAACTTGGAATGGACTGAAATTTTATTGAGTAGGCTTGCTGAAAGGTCTCTGAAATACATGTATATGATGCCTGTGGGCATATAGATGGGCAAATAAGTGGGACTTTATCAGGCATCCTGCTACCTGAGGAGTATACACAAGATTGACAATAAAACCTAGTCAGAGTCATAGTATCAGGTAGGTGTCCCTCAGTTCATTTGCCATCCCTTAGACTTGGATAGCAAAATGGAGAAATTACAGTAACAATAAATATGTCATAGTTATCATTGAAGCTTTTCTGAGCTTTTACATAGGATAAATATAATTTTAAACTTGGAAGGTGTGTATAAATCCTTTTTCTGACAGATAGGAGAAGAAAAATGGATATATGAGTCAAAGTTTTTAGAACAGTGCATTAAAAAGAAGTTCTAGTAAATCAACCATAGGTAAAGCTGGGTTACTCCTTTTAGTGGTGTAACTATTTGCCCTGTTCTACTTTACAGCCCCTTGAAAATAAACTCACTAGTAGCACAGTATTGGATTCCACTGTCTTTATTCAAACTGAGTGGTGTCTTACTGATTTCCAGGGGAAGATCTTAAATGAAAGGAGCATCCACTTAAAGTGGATAAAGGGTTAGATTCTGTTCCACTTCCCTGCAGAGACCCTTATGGATCATCATGAGAACTGCTCAGGAAAGCCAAGAGCAGGCAGTATCAGGACTCAGCAGGACACTGAAGGCTCACCAGGATGCTAAACAGGGTAAGTGGGTGTGTTTTAATACTTGACTGATCCAAATTCCTCAGTTTTGACTGAATAAAATTCTTCAGGTTTGGATCAAATTAACCACACATTACATATTTAATGAAGATAAAATATGCTCACAGAGGTCATCTGGCTCAGGAGAGGTATCTGGAGAGCCAGAGAGGGAACAGAGAGGATGCATAGAGAGAACAAGACAATGTAGCCAGCAGAATGGCAATGGCGGGAGTGGGGGTGAATGTGAGATAACTAAGAGGATCTGAGAAATGAGGTTCTGACCTGGCTTGATTTCCTGTTGTCACCCATTATATAAATACCGCATCATCATCATCATCATCATCATCACAACGGGACTAGAAATATGTACTATAATGACTGAATATTGTGCATGGTGCCAGTGTGTGACAACTAGAGAAGCAGCTATGAGGGCTATGAGGTGCTGGCATACAGTGACAATTTTTGATGTTCAATAGTCCTTAAAATTTCTCTATTTTCATGGTGATGGAGAGATCTAGGTTATTGGCATACAGTGAAGTATACAGCACAAAGATATAATCACTGTGCTTCTGTTTACTCATGTAGCAAGATTTAACACTTTAACACCACACAATGACTTTTGCCTCTTTACTATTATTTGAATAGCTTGTATATCTCATTTATTAAAATGATAGCAGCACATGAATAGATGTTGAGCATAGCAAAAATAGTGATAGTGACTTTCTTTGAAGGTATAGCCAATATATCCCTCTGAGAAATATTTGTACTGTGACTCCAGAATTAGACCTATAGTACTTTTTGGATAATATATCGAACTGATCTTTAAAAAAAGGAAGTTCATGGCTTAAATCTGAAACAATATTCCCATGTGGTAGCTGAGGGGGTAAGGGTTGGGATGGAGATCCTTGATGGAGCTGGACTATAAATACTGATTTTCTAATGAAAAAAAACCCGAAAACCAAACAGCTAGAGAAGAGGTACCTGTGTTACATTTATTTTCAAAGCCACAGAGAAAAATGCACTGAAAGCTATGCAACTTTGAAGTTTTCTAGGGAAAAATATTTTATTGCACTTAGTGTAGGCAACTGCTGCTGACAGCTAAGACTGCAGACAGTAGAAATGTTCAGTGATTATAAGGGCACATTTAATGACCAGCTACTGGAAAGGTAGTACATAAATCAAAGGAACAACTTAAAAGACCTTTAAAATAGGGAAAGGAAATGCTCTGACCCAGAGATTAAATAATTTACACTATACCTAATTGGTGTTGTGATGTTTCACTGTGCCTATATATGCTTAGGATTTCCTGCTAGGATTTTGTGTGGCTGTAAGGTGTCAGCCACACACTGTGTTGTTGGGTCTTTCCCTTGCATACCTTGGCTTTACTCATTGCCCTGAGCTGAAACAAGGCAACAAGCTGAGCAGAAGTGATGACACCATTTAACCTAACTCCATCAAAGAAGAAGCATAAGGAATATGGGAGAAGCTGGTGACATCTGTGACATTTAATAAACAGTGCTGTTTAAACATATGCAGTATTTAGAGTTCACTCTAGAAGAGCAAATTGCCTACGCAGCTATTTAGCTCTAGGTTACTCTAGTCTGGAGAATCTTTATGAGTTTAGTGATACAGCACTAGAGCAGGTTTACTTGCTTTAGACAAGTGAGGATAGTAAAGTTGTAGCATACAACAAATACTCAGGTTGTACTTGAATGTAGTTATCTTAGTTTGGAAAAATCTCCTCTGGAAATATCTGTATAAGCTTCATGATTTGATTTTCCAGTCTCACAGGTATTGTTTGTATGCATTGTTCAAGAGATTGAAGAGGAAAACATGCAGTTTATACTCAACTGAGTGTTTTTCTACTACTGCTGAGGAACCTTCAATAATGCTGAAGGTTTTGTATTTGAAGAATTAAGTCAGCAAAATAAGTTATCACTAAAGGTAATGATATGCAACAGTGCAAAAAAACAACAACAAAAACAGCCTAGAAGGAAACAAGCCTTTCCAATGGTTTGCAATAGAAGACTGCACAACAGACAACATCATAAAATGTAAAATCATAAAAGCAGTGCACATAATTTAAAACTAACTAGATATAATACTTGAAATAATAAAAAAATATATTTCAGGAATCTATATGTGGTCTCTGAGATCTCATGCTTTGTATACACTACTCACAAATAATTAGTGTGCACTACAGTAAACAGACACTGAGATGAAATTGTCCTAGAGAGAAATGGTTTCAGGTGTATTTTTCTTTGTATCTGTGTTATGCACTAGAAAATTCTGATAGCGTGTCAACAATCTGAAAATATTTGAAATAAGTAATGGTTAAGAAATTAAAAGCAAACAACTAATCTGTTAAAAAGGTAAATACATCTAGCACTTGGTATGCCACTCTATTTCAGTGCTAGTTTTTCTAAGAGTTCTACATAACCATTCAACTGTTTATTATGTTTAGAATGGCGAAAAGAAATATAGTAGTCTGCAATATACACGCTTCTAAGGTACAGCAAGACATCCTCCTGAGCAAGGTGTTACAACATAACATAAATCAACTTCAAACTCATAAAAGCAATAATGTACTTGTATTTTATTACCATAGGCACATTTATTAACATTAAAATTGTACAGTATCATAATACCTCTACTGACTCACCTTAAAGTATTAGTGTGGTAGGAACACTATTAATAAACGCAGATCATACAGTAGGCATTTTCTAAAATAGTGTGCCTTTGAACCCCAGGTACTGTACATGAAGAATTTTTAGCTGCTGTTCAATATTCATTCCCAGTTCATAGACAACACTATAAGCAAACAGGTAATGATTACACACATAACTTCAGTGTGCCCCATGATGACCAAATGCTTGTACCATTTTTCTCCTAGAAACACATCCTTCAGCAAACCAGAAAATCTCAATGAGATTGGTGCTATCCTTGCAAATGGTTATTCCAAAACATACTCTTGCGTGTTCTGAAAAAATATTTTTGGTCATGTATTTTTTTTCAATAAGTGCATATTTGAATTAGAAATTTTATCAGTATTTCAGGTACTGAGTCTTCAATATTGCAGATCATAAAGTCTATTTTCACAGAAATATCAGATACTATTGCAAATTTAACAAAAATTATCCAAGTTTTCAGGGTTTCTCAACTACAGAATAAACAGTTTGTAATTTGGCAGTTTTCTTTTACCTTTTTTTTTTTTTTTTCTCTTTTATTTGGCTGTTAGCAGTTCTAGCTGGTTGAATTGCATTCAATTTTATCAAACCTCTATTAAATCCTCTGTAGTGTGCTCCAGATGTGCTTCACCTTTGTGTAACATATACTTTTCCAGCTGTTTATTATTGGTCTTCATGACTTCATTTTGACAAGAACACATAAAGTAAAGGGCACTTCAGGGGGATGTTTGATATAAAGCTGTAGCAGTCATCAACTTAATCTGTTTTGGGATATTTGGATACCATTTTTTTATCTAATGCATCACTGGGAATGAGATTCATCTCACCTAATTTTGGACATCTATAAACTCATCTAGTCACACTATGGTCTTCTGGAGACTGATAGGCACATTTAGATCATCAATCATTTGACAAAATTCCACTTTGGGAGGAGATGAACCATGCCCAAAAAATTCCTATCCTACCACTCACTGATTATAAAGGCTAAGGTGATTAACTCAGATATGGACGTTGGATTTGAAAACATCTACATTTCATCTTTGTGTCTTGTGGAGATACAAGAAATTCCTAAGGTTCTGTGTAGATATTTTGGGATTAGCATGTCTGGAGTGTGAAGTGGTGCTGACATAAGGAAGAAAAACAGCAAAAAAACCTGAACAGTCACACTGTTCAAAATTTTGGGGGGCATGTATTTGGGTAAAGTAATTTCAAGTCTTTTCTGAAATGCTGGCATTTGTTCTTATGAAGACTGCTATGTTTGCATGTGGCAGTGCAAGCGCACTGCTGCTTGACTGGGATATGCTATTTTGAGTGCAAGGGAGGAGTAAGCAAGCAGAAATACAGGAACCTATTCGCAAGGCTGAGCTCCTGAAGGGAACAGGCCACTTTGGTGAACATGGCCGCAGAGGTGCAAAGAGTCTATTCTTCACTGGTCTCCTGAACAACCAGCCTTAAATTGTAGGATATCAGCCTTCAGGGTCTTCTTGCAAGCCTGTCTGTTCTGCAAACATGTCTTTCCAGACGATCTGCTAGAACGACATAATTCTGCACCTCTGGTCACATCTTAAAACTGCTGAAGTCCTCTTGCCACCACCTCCCTCTGCTGCAGAAGAGACTTGGAGTGAAAGTGATGGCGAGGCAACTTCTGGGTGAAAATAAAATGCAAATATATGATACTGTGAGCATTATCTAGTGAGTACACAAATAAGCATGGCCATCTGTGATAGTTTTTTCAAATGTGGTTTTCAGGATCTGTTTAATTTTTTGTTTTCAGTGAAGCACAAAAACTGAAAGTTGTAGGGAAATATGGCCTAAAGGATTTGCCATCGTTATATACATTTTTTCTTTATAAACAACATTCACTTCTATTTCATTTGAGCACTTTCCTCTTCCCATTGCCTTTGTCAAAGGAAATCAGTTGATTGGAGGGAAAGGATGCTTACTGTGAGAACAAATTGGCATGGTATTTTGCAGATCAATATTTATTTTTCCTATTCAATGCATATTTTATTGTTAATTGGATGTTGGGCTATTCCTGTTTGGATATATGCAAATATTTCTGAACTTTTTACAGGGAAATAATAATGAAACCTAATTTTAAAAAATGCATTTCAATATATGTAGAAAAACAAATCTAGTTTAGACTTTGGACAGATGGTCTGATTTGGTGCAGCTGAAAAATAGCACAATTAAAACCTAAATATTGTATGTTTCCACACTGCATGAGTCAGAGGTCAAACATAGGCATTTATTTTTAATTTTGCCAGAAGATCTTGTCTAGTGCACCATATAGAGCAAAACTAAGCAAGATTAATGCATATTCCTGACTAAGTATGATTGGAACTTTCTGCTGGCATTTATACATAGGTTTAAATTCATTAAAATATAACTATCTAATATTTGTTTTATATGACTGAATTAATTACATTTGTAAATGTTAACACTCAATGACAGGTCTACACAAAGCACCTCATTAAAATACAAGTACACTGTGTGCCTGAACTCTTAATTTTAACTTGTTTTTAGCTAACATGAACATAACTGCTGGTGTTAAAAATATTAACCTATTCAGGAGTTTGCTTACCATTTCCTGCATATTCCCTGTTACCAATAAAGGAATTATTAAAGAAACAGAAACTGAGAGAACAAACTGGATGGACTTTGAATGCCAGTTTTCACCAGTAGAAGAATGTGAAGATATATTTTGGTAAATGATTTCCCTTGTCCTAATCAAGAAAAGAATGAATACAGCATGCAGACACATAAATGCTTTCAAGCTTGCAAAAGTTATCAGAGAACAAAAATGAACATCTTTCTGGTCACTCTTTTATGCTCTTTAAACCAAAGAAAGATAAATTCAAGTGAGATTTGGTTACTATAACATTTTGGTGGGAGTACTTTTTATGAGATGCCCACTTTTTGTGTTTGCATGTGATTCCCAGTTTTCCACTTTACTGCCTTCCTAAGCTGTGTTTCTACTGCACAGTCTGGCATATATAAACTACTCCCAGTTTGTTTGTTTGTTTTTTTTCCTCCTCCTTTTTCCATCAAAGTCATTAAAAAATCCCACCTCTCCTTAAATCTCACTGATGCTTCTATCTTTATCACTTTCTGATTATCCTAGAAGATTTTCAGGTTAGAAACTGTGCTTTCTCCAAGTGTGTTAGTCTTTTGTCTAGAAAAAAAAATATCCAGTTGATTCTAACTGTACCTTCTGTGTCTCCTGAGGCAGGTTTGGTGAAAGCATCAATAAGCTGTCTTCTGTGCATGAGTGATATTTACCAGTTAGGCAGATGATCACATCTAAACAAACTCTGACTAAACATATACACCAAAGAAAAGCTGGGTGTTTAGGTTAGCAAAGGGAGAATGGTAAACCTCAGATTTAAAATTATTAGCCAATCCCTCCTTCTTAAAGAAAATGCCTAGAGAATGGTAATGCCCAAGAGGTACCTGCAAAGAGATTTTCAATTGCTAATGCCTGCTCCAAAGACAACCACTTTTTGATTGCTTGACACTCAAAACACCTAGCTTGAAACTTTGAAAATGCTGAGTTGCTTTGGGGCTTCAGACTTTACAGTACTGTTATTTCTAACCTTACACTTGGATTTTACAAGCCAGATACTTTGCATCGTGTCCTCTGCCAATACTAAACAAATACATTGTAAAAGACATGTGAGAAGTGTGATGTAGAGAAAGCAGTTATAGTTCATTATTACTCTCTTACAGCTCTGCTTTAAAGCTAAATAGGTCAGTGTAGACTACCCTAGACAATGTACTAATTTAGATTCTACCTACACATCTACCAAACTACTTAAAATTTGCAGTATGCTTGCTTGTTTTATTTATAAAATTTTCCTGTCAAAGGAAATCTCTTTGATCAGCTGAAAAATGGAATAAAAGATTCAAAAAAATGATTTGTGGACACAAAATTTTCAAAGAATCACTGTGTCATTAATTTACATAAAATTTCAGATTCATTTTTAAAAAAATGACAAATCAATGCTGAAAACATGTTTGGTTAAACTATTCAAAAACCTACTGAGATAGATGCAGAGATCAAAACTGGTGTGCTGCAATTTAAAAAAATTCCAGATATATTCTTAATAGGGAAAAGGTGCAAAGTTTTGTTTATGTACCATTTATTTGAAACTGTAATACTTGGCATTTTTATTTATATAATTCTTACACACTCAAATAAATCTTTGTTTAGATATACTTTTTTTTTTTTTTCCTGAAGCCAAATAGTAAACTGGTATTTTGCAATGGTCCATTGAAAACTGACAAAATCTTTGATCCATATGATTCTGCAAAGCTTCAAACTGTATGGCAGACATGGTTTACATGAAAGGTTTAGTGATCAGTTTTGAAATATATTGTTCCACACCAGTATTGAAAACTCCAGAAATATTCAGTAGGTCCCTATTGTTTACAATCTTCTATGAATATTTTCAAATATTATATAGAATCCTGAATGCTAAGTCTATTCAGAAATGTTTGAGGAGTAAATTAAAAAAAATCCAAACAAACAAAAAACCAAAACCAAAACCAAACACATAACAAGCCCAAATACAAACTTGTCAAATGTACATCTACGGGGAGGAAAAGCCCCATACCCTTTGCCTATTGTAATGCAGGCAGCATATCCCTACTTCCTACACAACTTGTTAACCTCAAAAGAAAAAGAATTCGTTTAGCTTTTCTGTACTGGCATGTGTTAGTTAATGTACAGTGTTGCTTTCAGAACAGACTATATTATCTTATTTGTTTTCCCAGATTACAGCCAAAGAGATATATATGAGAAAAATAACCTTTCATGCAGTATTGTGGCATTTTCAGTTAATATTAAGTTAAGAAGTTAAAAAGACATACACAAATTTAAAGATATTTTTCTATTTATGTAGAATTATTTTGATCCATTTTGAAGCTGAAATACTTTCTAGTTTATCTCAGTCAGTTAATTCATGCCTATTATGCTAATTTCCCCTTCTGAGTACTTATTTACATTTGGACCACTAGGGCACATAAACCAGATTTGTGATTGTTTTCCTTTAAGAAATAGTTTCTTACAGCTTTACTGCACGTTTTCATATGGAATTGACTGTAAGAAATCAAAGGAATCTGAAGAGTTTGGTATGCTCATAAAAAGAGAAGAGTTGTTGACTGATATACTAAAAAAAAATCTGCATTTTTGGGGCATGTTTTATAATCAACTCTGTGGAGTACAGCAATGGCTTCAAGTGATGACATGTAAGACAGGTCTCATTAAGTTCATGAGATTACCAAACATCCAGAATAACTCTTTTTCTTTCTAAAGCATGTAGACATGTTGAAGAATTAATTTCCTCAGTTCATTCCCCATTTTCCTGAAAAAAAAAGCTGAATCGCCAGTGTTGAAAAGATTGTTTTTCAGTGTGACAGAGCTACCAGAGACTCAGCCATTTCTTAAAAAAATTGTGAAAACCTCACACCATTTTCTGGTAACAGTAAAAGAAGGTGATCACTGTGTGAAATGATCATGTAGACAGCTCATTTCAAGACAAGTTTTTTAACTGTGCTACCTGCATGCTGGTAGTATCGTAGATGGCCTTCTGGGCATACTTTCTGACTGACAGCAGACCTAACATGTCTCATGATTGTCAATATGGATCTAGTGGGTGAAATACAAGATCAGAGAAAGCAGATATTGTGTCTTTCTTTCCAACTCAAGGACTCCCAGAGCCACAAGTGGGTCTCTTCAATTGCTAATACTGTTTTATCATGCCAGATTAAAAATCCTGTAGAGATTGCCTACTTTTTTCAAGACAATGTTTAGGTGGAATATAGATCTGAATGTCAATAAAGTATTTTCCAGAATTGTGCAGTATTTCAGGCATTTACACAACAACGGTACATTTTGGACTTCAACACTCCCTGAATACTTAAACTTGAATGCCAGATTATGTGCAGGTGTGTCCCTGTTTGAAAGCAAGGTAAATCTCATTGTGTCTGCTCAAATATATTTCAAAGCTAAAATGAAATATTTCCTGCATTTCCTCAGCTGAACATGCTGACAACAGAGAAGACCCCAGAAATGTTTTCAGCATCATTCTGAAAGTTTCACTGCTCATATCTGGAAATCTACCAGTGATGCAGAAGACTTCATCTGGAAGGATTTTTAGCTTTTAGTCATGCCTACATGCTTATATGGATTTTGAGCTCAAGCTAGAGGATCTGTGATGAGCTTTTGCAGCAAGGTCTTGGTAAGAGGGGGGCTGCAGTGGTGACTTCTGTGAGAAAGCACCAGGACTTCCCTCATGTCAGACAAAGTCAGTTTCATACAGCTCCAAGACAGACCTGCCATGGGCCAAAACTGGGCCCATCAGTGACACTGGTAGCATCTCTATGGTAGCATATTTCAGAAAGGGTAAAAATTGCTGCACAGCAGCTGTGAGAGATGACTGAGATAGGATGAAAGAAACAACACTACATACCAAAGTCAGTGAAGAAATGGGAGCAGTCCTCCGTGCACTGTAGCAGAGATTCCCTTGCAGCCAGTGGAGCAGATATCCCACAGACAATGGAGAACCCCACACCAGAGCAGATGGATGTGACCTGAAGGAAATTGCAGACTGTGGAGAGGAGCCCATGCAGGACCAGTTTTTCTGACAGGACCTGTGACCTCAAGAGCAACCCCCACTGCAGCAGTCTGTTCCTTTAGGACTGCACTCTGTAGAAAGGGCTCATGCTGTAGCAGTTCTTGAAGACCTGCAGCCACCAGGAAGAAGCCCTTTTGTAGAAGTCTGTGAAGGACTGTCTCCAGTGGGAGGGATCCCATGCTGGAGCAAGAGAAGAGCATGAGAAGGAAAAAGCAGCAGACACAAAATATTATGAATTGATCACAACCCTCTTTTTTGTCCTTCTGCACTGCTCAGTGGCAGAAGGAGGTAAAATAGTTGGGAGTGAAGTTGAGCCTGGGAAGAAGGGAGGGGTGTAGGACTTTAGGTTTGTTCTTATTTCCAATTATTCTCCTCTGTTATTAATTAGCCATAAATTGAAGTAATTTCACCGAGTTGAGTCCATTTTGCCCATGACAGTAACTGACAAGCACCCTGTCCTTATCTTTGACCTATGTGCTTTTCATAGCATTTTCTCATCTTGTTCTGTTGAGGAGGGGAGTGATAGAGTGGCTTGATGAACACCTGGATTCCAGTCAAGGTCAACCCCCCCATGACCCCTGTTTCATTATCTCCATGTTAAATCAGAGACATTTTCTAGATGGTGCTATAGAAGCAGGGGTAAAACAGAATGTCAGAACAAGGTTCTGTTTTTTGTCTTAGAAGTGTTAATATACTACATAGACTAACAGAGACAGCAATTAAATGAAAGTAGAAGCAGTCCAGTAACCATAATCATCCCTCCGAGCTGAAGAGAGGCTCCTTTTCACTTGTGCTCCAGCTGAGGCTAGCAGTCTGTGCTTCAGGGTTTGCCACATTTGCACTGGGTATCCCTGTATGTTTCTTGTATCCAGCTCTGATTTCTAGATTGTCATAAATAAAAGCTCATTAACTGAGCGAATCCAGTTAAGTCCTATAAGTAGTCCTAACATCACAGGAGGCTTTATGCAGCAGGGGCATGAATAAGATAAGCCCTATACAAACTATTTAAAGATGGTCTACAGAACATTTTCATACTGCAGAAGTGATCCAGCACTGACAGTAGAGATCATTACATGTCCTAAATGTTCTACTCCTTTGTTGCCAATTCTTTTGAGGAGGAATTAGGAAGATGTTCTTACCTAGAATAGGTACAGCCTGAAATCTTATTGTAACCATAAATTAATTTTCTATACGGCTGCAATCTTTACTGAGGAAAGTAACTTAAATCAGTGTCTTTTCTTGTGAGCCATGATCAAGCCATACCCCTACTCTGTGGAGAGGCAATCTGTCAGAAAAAAAATATGAGTAAAATATATGAACTTGATTTTTCCAACATTCCTCATATTCTTTAAATGTTCATACCTTAAATAAACACCATGGCACCACTTCTCAGTTTGCTACTTCAAAGAACAGCTCTAATTGCAATGACAAAACACCAGAGCAGAAAGCATAAGATTTGTTAAGGAAAAAACATAAATTCCCATTTTATTGCGTCTTTTGATAGCAAATCTAACAGAAGTCCTGGAGAAATTCTTAGAGCACCTAAATTTTATGTGTGCTCCAATAGCTTTTCTCTTCCCCCAGGGAGAAAAAAAACCCCTCAGTTAGAGATAGTTGTGGGTCTTGAGACTTATTGTTACTTCAAATATAAATCACCTTTCTTTTTATATGAGACCAGAAATCAAGTTCTAGTCATTTTTATATGTGAAGTTTTGAATTTGATAAGTGAACAAACCAGAGCTCAAGAGAATTTTATAAACTCTTAATAAATTAAATATATTGCTTTATGCATTTAAACCAGTGTAGAATGGCAATGTATCAAATATATACTGTATTCTTCTTTCTCACCTCATCATTGCTTTCTCTCCTGAGTATTATGGTTGCTGTTGTCTTCAGAACCACAAATGTTATTCGTTGGTGACTCAAAATTAATTGTATATTGAAAAGTGTATATTTATCAATAGGTAAGCTTAATCACTTCACATGTTTATTTTTACCTGCAGCTCAGAAAATGCCTGTAAACTGGTTTTCCATACATAGTAGTTTTGCTGGAAAGTTGAATCTGAGTCAGCAGTGCCCTGGTAGCCAGAAGGACTAATCATGTCCTGGGATGCATCAGGCAAAGCATTGTCAGCTGGTCGAGGGAGGCGACTGTCCTGGTTGCTCTGCACTGGGGCAGCCTCACCTCAAGCACTGTGAGCAGTCTTGAGTACCAAAATATAAGAAAGATATAAAAATATTGGAGAGTGTCCAAAGAAAGGACACAAAGATGTTGAAGGGTCTACAAGGGAAGCCATGGGAGGAGTGGCTGGTCACTTGGCTTGCTCAGCCTGGAGAAGAGGAAACTGAGCGGAGACCTCATGGCCATCTACAGTTTCCTTGTGAGGGGAAGGCACTAATCTCTTCTTTATGGTGACCAGTGACAGAACCCAAGAGAATGAAGTTGTGTCAGTGAAGGTTTAGGTTGGGCATTAGAAAAAGGTTCTTCACCCAGAGAGCGTTCGGACACTGGAACAGGCTCCCAGGGAAGTGGTCACAGCACCAAGTCTGACAGAGGTCAAGAAGTGTTTGGCCACCATGGTTATGGAATGATCCTACAGCCATTGCTAGACAGTAGCAGAATCAGGCTGCTGTTGTTAGGGAGGGAAGTCTGAATCTGACCAAAGGCAGTAGAGGCAGCCCCAAATAAGCCCCAAAAGGCTCAGTAGTCCTTCCCTTCACCTCACTGTGCATTTCACTCTTTCCTCCTCTTTCCTTTGTCTCCTAGCAGAGGCAATTTCATTCTGGCTCCAGACCATTTCCTTATCCATATGTTATCACCATTTACCAACACTACCAAGAAGCTCAGAAGTAACTGACAAACATAGCAATATGTACTATTTATCCTGAAATGATCAAGGAGTACCGATGTAGAGGTTACCTTCTCAATGCTGTAGACACAGTGCTGTACCCTAAAAGTAATGTATCCAAACAGCACAACTCTGTGCTCAATTTGGGTACTGTCCTACAAGGTCTGACTACAGTAGGACTATATTTACATCTCCCAACCTAAAGAACCTTTCCTGTCAGTACTATTTTGATTCAACAATGCAGGGCTGAGTAACAAACATTTGTGGCTGACAATCCTCTTCTGCCATCACCTGGTGCAAGGGCAGAGTGCTTGACAAGTACCATTGCATGGTGCATGGTTTTTTTGCTGATGCTACCTTGTCACATGAGCCCCTCAAGGGAAGCTGGTGAAGGAAAGGTACCCAGCAGACAGCAGGGTGGCCAAAGAGAAAAAACTATTGGAAATTCTCCTTCTCAGGGTCCTGTGTGTTTTATTTGTGGAAGAGGCTTGATTGACTCTACAGTCATCCACAGCCATGGTTGATAGTGGCATACAGTCCTCTGTTTTTGTGTGTACTTCCAAGGTGTAAACTGAAATTTCTGTGTAGAGATATACAAGTGGAGGTGGGATAGACATTCAGAAAATGTGCAGCTCTTCTACTAATCCTTCTCTATTTCTCTTGAAAACTGAAAAACAAAAAAGTAAAAAAAAAAAAAAAAATTATAGTCCCAGATGACTAAACTTCCTGACATTGCCAAATCAAGATACGGTGGGTACCTGAAATAGTGATTTACTTAAGTAAGTAAAGTGCAATTTGTTTCCACCACACAGCCAATGACCTTAGACCTGATTTGAAAAGACCACCTTCCACAACAGCAAAATTATAATTATACTTCCATCTGTTTTGGTTATGGACTCTTTCTGAGGCTGTTATCTGCATAGACAAGTGTTTATACTGACAGGATAATTTTGTGATCTTGTCTGCTGTGTAGCTGGAAAAAAAGGGGAAAAAAGGAAAAAAGTTTCAGTTTAGTTTACTCAACCACCACAAAAAAGTGTAATGAAGGCTTGGAGAGCATATAATGACTCTAAGGTTCCCTACAAATTGGAAACCCTGTTGTCAGGGTTGTTCATGTGTTGTCAGTAACCTTGCTTCTATACATTGAGCTATGAAATAATATACACGAATTTTGTACTTAAGGTGTCGTAAACAAGCAATAAACACTTTAAATAAATGTAGTAAAGATGGTACACAAATTCTGCTCTTTTCAAATGTGGAAAATATTGCTGCCCAAGCTACACCTACCAGTCAGTGGCTCTAAGTCACTTGGTAAATCTTTAGCCTAACTATGCCTGCAGCTGAGCCACCTTCGCTGTGACCCTGTCAAATCTTATTATTTATTAATGTGAATGTTTAAAATGTAGCTACAAGTGCACATCTTGGGTTTTGGGTCTCTCTTTTGCAATTAAACACATAAATAAGTAAAGGACTTACGAAAGTTCTTTCGAAGTTACTACATTTTAATGTATTTTTCATTTTCAGGTCATTGCAAGATGTAATGAACACCAATTGGCTTTATCAGTTACAGAGCAACAGGAGGAAGGGCAGTGTGACATCAGCTGCAGAAACACACAACTGGAGATAAATGTTAACAATCTCTCTCCAAATAATAAAACCAACTACCAAGACAAATTTTAGATTTTACTGACTTAGTAATTTTCTTTAGAAAGCAGACTCTTACAGGAAAAGTTTTCTCAAACTTCTTTTCAACCCTTGCTACCAAAGATTTCATACAGTTCTTCATTCAAAGCCAGATACTCACCTAATCACAAACTAAAGATACTGGATAGATTCATTTGTAGGCAGAGCTTGCTTTTTGCCACTTTGATAGAAAATCTCTTTTGTGGAAGCAAATCTCTTCCACCAGTATTTTTATTAAGATCTTCTAGAATGGGAGAGCACAGCTCACTCTAAAAAAGGAGGTATGATCTGTAAACACTATCTACTTCAACCTAAGCAGAAGATGTGTGTGTGGTAGGAGTCTGTGGTGGGTGGGAATTGTTTCCTAGGTGAGGAAACAGCTGCCAAGCAGATGACTATAACCTAACAGACATAACATTTTTAGAAGATGACTGGATTTAGAGACTTTAATCTGCACACAAACAACTCAGATAAAACACAGGTGAGTTGGTTGGCTGAAAGCCATTGATATTGCTTGGCCATACTACAGCTATTATGTAAAACAATCTTGGCAGCTCCAGATTAGTTACTAATGGAAAATGTTACGTTACAGGAACTACTAGAAATGTTGCTCTGTTGACACCATGCTACTTCTTGGCAGTCACTTCAGAGAGGTGAAAGATGGAAGAGGGAAGGCAAATTCAATATGTTGGCTTAATTTTTTTATTTATTTTAAATCAAAAGGTGCTTTATCCTCCGGGTCGGTGCTGAGGAAAGCATTTCATTTAGGAAATTCTGATGACCTAACCTAAATCGTAAGCTGACCTCTGAACTGATCATTGACTGCAGTTTTTATATTGTCCTTATAGCCATCTTTTGATACATATTCTAAGCCTACCAAGTTAATGAGTAATCTTTTTCTTCCCATGTAATCTGTGCTGCAATCCTTTCTTGTTAACATGCAAGATGATTAGTTTTCACTGATACCTCAGTATACAAAGATTGTAATGACATGTATTTTAACTCATAACTCTATGCTGTGATTTCAAAATCATTGCTTTGCTTTCTATTCTTTCATAGCTCTTGTATTATTTGTACTATTATTGTGAAAGACTGACAAGTTTCTTCTGAACATAATTATTAGTTAATGTTCATACACTATATAAGTGAAAACATTTAGTTCTAGAGATTCTTATACAAATAAAATGCTTTCATCACTACAGTAAGTACCAATTTTTTAAGTTTGAAAATGGGACCTTTATCACATATGTGTGATTCAGTTAGAGACTTGTTCTGACAAGGAGGAGACTGCTGATGGTAAAGGGTAATTGGCTGAAGCAGCCCTGGAAATCAAAGAAAGAAAATTCCAAACTCTTCAACTTTGAAGCAAATTGGAAAACATAGCACACAGTACCTCACAATGCTCAAGCGGAATAGATGCATCTGAGAGTTATACTAAGAAAAATGTTTCTCTATTGACTAATGCTCTGCACCATCCATATTCAGAGCTGTACCTTGAAAACCTATTGGAAAAGTATTGCTCTTAACCCTGAGACATCAAAATCATCTGATAGAAATAGATTAATTTCATTTTTATATTAGCTACCTTTTTTGAAAAAAGGTTCAGAGTTACAAACATCTTGTTTTATATGTTATTTGTATTGATGTTAAAGTTGGGGTAAAATCTGGTGTTTGTGACTACAATTAAGTTATTGTCAACATATAGTTGTTTAGTACATTGTTATTACTTTTAGTAAAAGTCAACTTCACATAAGTTGGTGTAAAGAAGTCTGTTCTACTCAGCAGACTCCCATTAGAATCAATGGACAGAATCAGGTACTTTTAGGAAATGACAGGTACAGTTCAGTTGTCTGAACACAGCTGCCTGATGCCAGACTGATAGAAATACTGAGACCTGCATCCTTCTATAGACACAATATAGAGCATTAAAAACTATGCTTCGACATCTTAACTAGCCTAATTAAGTTAATCTGACAGTAAATATTTAAAATAAGGCACATTGTGCTCCCAGGATCCCACAGAAGATGTCTGCATATGAGCTAGTTGCCTAGGATACTTTTGCAGTCCATTGAAATCTAAGTCAATCCACTCACAACACTGTAAGGAGCTAGCCAGCTCACCTTCAAGTAGGCATGTATGCTTGGTCAGGAAAATCACTCCAGAAACTCTTCTGGATGAATTAACTAGACTGTGGCTAACTATAATCCAACTTGAATCTGCTGTATTTAGGCATTTGAAATTGCTCATCTGCAATACAGAGGATTTGTCCAGCATTATACTTAATTGAATCCCACTCTTGACTTTAGGTGATTTCAGCAAGGTGAGATAAATCACACCCAGCTTCATCATGACCAGCAATGGACTTCAGAGAGATGCATAAAAGGTAGAGATATTCACATCTTTCAGAACAATTGATTCTGTCTTCTCCAGACCAGGAGTACAACATTGCATCAATAACTTTTGGTTCAATAAAAGACTTTGTTTTTGCAGCCACCAGGGTTCAAAATCATAGAATCATAGAAAGGCTTGGGTTCAAAGGGATCTTAGAAATCATCTAGTTCCAATCTTATTCATTGAAATTACAACAGATTTGACAGTATTCTCAATCAGCCTGTGTACTATACAGATGGACTTTGAAGATTTGGGTGTGACTATTAAGAGGGAGACTTGTCTACAACTAGCAGAGTGCTCCCATTTTATGATTGTCTAGGTAAGCCTGAAGAAGGTGTTGAATCAGTGAAATGTAGAGATGGATAGAAGTCCAAGAGGTCATCTGGTTCATCTTAAAGCAGATCAAGTGTTCCTTGGACATTCCTGATTTGCGTTTGTCTACCTTGACTTAAAAATCACTAAAGGGTGGGATTAGTAAAACTTCATGGGCAGCCTTCTCTGGGATTTTGTCACAACAATAGGCTTTTTCCTACTATCTTAGCAGATTTTTTTTTCTTAAATTAA
>JAWWMP010000001.1:89186051-89227695 GCA_035047865.1 Dendrocincla tyrannina
TTTTTTTTTTTTTACTACAGCTGTTCTTATCAACCCTTTGTAAGTGTGGTAATAACCCAAAGCTCCTATCTAAGCTAAGCACCACTATGCTAGGTGGTTTCAAAATGAACATAAATCCCTTTTGGAAGGTCTTGGAAAATTCTGTAAAGCAGATAGCATTTCTTTGAGGTTAAAGAGTATGTGTGTGATTCATATAGAAGCCAAAGTCTTTCCTTTTTTACCAAATGCTTTTCCTAAGAAAACTGTTATTTGAAAACTCATATATAAAATCTGTGCTAGATTGTAGTGATCTTTTCAGGCAAATGTAATCTGCAGTGGCATAGAAAATTGGCACAGTAATGTGTCCTGAAAATGAGGAAATGAAAGAAACTTCCTAAGCTAATACAGGGTGAGAAACATTTAAGCCTAGAGAACAACATGGACAGAAAGTCAGCTGACATAAATCATGGTAGCTGCAGACAGTTGTAATAATCCTTTGCATAAGGTCCTTCGGTTTGATCTCAGGAGCTTAGCAAAATCTCCTGATCAAACTAGTGCAGTGCAGCTACTACTAGATATACATATTTCACTATGGTTCTGAGCCATACAGATTTATAAAGAGACGTTCTTTTATAAAGGATAGAGAAATATTGTCTTGTTACAGAGGATTTTGTATGTTTGCAGAAAGCTGGTATGAATGTATGGACATTGCTTCTGGAGTTGATTAAATTCTTGTTCCTGGCACCTTATATTTATTTTTATTTTATGTAATTTTTAAGAATTTTTGAGAAAGTGGGAGTTCTTTTCACAGGGTAAGGTGGAAGCTGTATACATTTCCTCTGTAAGAGTATTGTTATCCTTGACTGGTAATAGTCATAAGGAGCAGCTGAAATTGTAGAGAGCAGTTTTGCTTACTATAAACCCATCTGAAGTCATTTGAAATATACACAGGCCTCCCAGTAAAGAATTGACTGGATGGCCACACTCAAAGCATTGCAGTAAATGGCTTGATGTCCAAGTGGAGACCAATGATTAATGACGTTCCTCAGGAGACCGGCACTGTTTAACATTTCTGTCAGGAACATGGAGAGTGGGACTGAGTGCACTCTCGGCAAATTTGCAGATGATATCATGCTATTTAGTGCAGTTTACATTGAAGGGAAGGGATGCCATCTAGAGGGACTTTTGACAGGTTTGAGGGGTGGGCCTCTACGAGTCTCCCCTGAAGTTCACCAGGGTCAAATACAAGGTCCTGCACCTGAGTTGGGGTAATCTCAAAAACAAATACAGGCTGGGTGGAGAAAGGATTGAGAGCAGCCCTGAGCAGAAAGCTGGAGTGGTGGTTGATGAGAAGCTTGACATGACCTGGCAATGTGTGGTCAATGAACCAGAAAACCGACTGTGTCCTGGGCTGCATCAAAAGCAGCGTGGCCAGCAGGTTGAAGAAGGTTATTCCATTCCTCTACTCTGCTCCCATGAGAACACATCTGGAGTACAGCTCTGGGGCCTCCAATATAAGAAGGATGTGGACCTGCTGGGGCAAATCAGGAGGAGGGTCACTAAAATGAACATGGAGTTGGAACATCTCTACTTTGAAGACACAGAGAGAGAGCTATTCAGTTTAGAGAAGAGAATGCTCTGGAGTGTCCTTACAGTAGCCTTTCAGTTCCTAAAGGGCGCCTACAGGAAAGATGGAGAGGAATATTTTACAAGGGAATGTAGCGATAGGACATGGGATAATGGCATTAAGCTGAAAGATTCTAGGTTTAGATTAGTTGTAAGGAAGAAATTCTTCACTATAAGGGTGGTGGGACACTGGAACAGCCTGCCCAGAGATATTGTGGGTGTGTGTGTCTGGAAGTGTTCAAGGCCAGGTTGAATGGGGCTTTGAGCAGCCTGGTCTAGTGAAAGGTGTCCCTCGCCCATGGCAGGGTGATTGGAATGACTTTCGAGGAAGCTGAACAGTTTATTGTATCTGTCCCCATGTTTATTTTAAATGTGTTCCTCCACAGCTCTCCTTATGCAGCCAGGGTGCACATTATGTTACGGATTCTAGAGGACTGTTTATCCTTCATTATGATGCATTTAGGTTTTCACTGTTGTAGCCTGATCTAACCTTTTGCTTTTGAGCCTTAATGAAAAAATCTTTCATCTCTTTAACCTAATAGTAGTATGGTGTTGTCATTATTTAGTACACAGGAAATAACAAGGGACCTGTACAGAACTGAACAGGCAATAATCATTAAATATAACTTACAAATACACTTGCAAATGTATGAAATGGTTCTGCTTTATGTACTGTTACATACTAAATATTTCACATTAGTATCCAGGCAACAGAAAGTTAATTCAAGAAAAACTTTACAAATCTGAAGATTCCTCCACCATGCTCACAAGCAGATGGACTAGAAGTGCGTCATTTGTTGTTTTCCACAGGCTGTTCAATGCTTATCATTCACCTTTCTCTGTTTCCAAAAGGTCTCTCCCCCAGTCAGAGATCAGAAACAAAAATTGGAAGCCTAGTGTGTTCCCAGTTACACAACTGAGCGAAGAGGGTGGCTTGTGAACCTCTCCTAGATGTTGGTGGAGAGATGGTGGTAGCTACCAAAAGGCTAGCATTACACTGTAAAATACTGGTACTGCAAAATGAAATTATACGTTTAATTAAACATTTTTTCAGGCTTCCTCAATTTACTTGTATTATTTACTAGTTTTTTCTTTGTGCCCAGAGTATGAACAAAGAATCACCCTATCTATGCCTATAATTATATTGGTCTCTATCTGTGTTGCACTTCAGATGACTTTGTCCCATGCACAGATCCAATTACAATATGTGGCTGAGGTCACTAGGGAGAAAAGAAACTTAACAGTCTTGTGGTGGCATGTGCAGATATAATTTCATTTTTGCCATGAGACCATAACATGAGTTACATTATGAGACAAATGCTTGTCTGCTTCCACTGTGTCCCTTTGCCATGTGGAAATTATCAGACTCTTGGCTAAGGCTATTTGAGTGGTGTTGTCTCCAGAGATATGCATATATGATACAAAATCTTTAGACCATGTGTTTTAATTCCATCTTCATATGTAGTCTTGTTTTCCTGGGTATTCTTTTTTTTTTTTCTTTTCCTACTGAATCTCTTTTTAATCACTTCTATAGTATTTTTATATCATGTGATGTTTCTGTGTTTGCTGACCTTTTACTGCATCAATCACTTTATATAGACAATTGTGAATTACATATGGCATCATACAATGCATATTTAATTATCCTATAAGCAGCATAAGTGAAATTTACATTTCATAGCTGAAATTGTCATTCCCTTCATACAACCAATCTGATAAAATATCAGAAGAACAACAATATACTCTGTCCAGAAAGAAATTCTGTACATTTTCTAAAACTTTGAATAACAATGAATAACAAGGGATGCACAAGCAGTAAAACTCAGCAATTTTTCATAATGTTTCCCTCTGTAACTCCAGCAAATTAAGGGTCATAACAAAAATGGGCAAACTTTTGAATTCCTTTGAGTATGAATACAGTATAACTAAACCTGCTGTCCCTTATGTTGCTCAACTCAGCCCAGACCTCATTGATTTCTGCATTTGGAATATTTCAGATAATGTTATCTGGCATCCATGCTACTTTGGCATGCCAAAGAATATCTATCTTATTGTCATATGAAAAGGGGAGATTTCCTCCATCCTTAGTGTGGGGGAGTTTCTCTTGACCCTCAGTGTTTTATTTGTCTGTTAGTGCCCCAGAAAATCTGAGACCCTTGTGCCCAACCAGTCTGTCAGTGTCTCATTATGGGGACCCTCCATAGAACAATCCTGCTGGATCTGAGGGTGGTCTGACTGAGTTATTCAAGGATATAGTCAAGCAGCATAAGGAAGTCCCCTCAGCTGGTCTTACCACTTTATTAGAGTATGTTACCTGCTTCCAGTGGCTGCTAGCACCCGAGAAGGACTCACACTAACAGGTTACGGAATAACACTCTTTATTAATATAAAAATGTGACATGTTAAAGTTTGAGGGTTGGCAGTGATAGTATCTGATTGCAAAAACATATTCAAAACAACACACAGATGAACTCTATCCCCAATAAAAGTATTCAGCATACATAGAGTATGGTCCTTGTCCAATAGGTGTCCCTATGGGGTAGACGACAGGTGCAGCCCATTTACTGATCCCAGCATTTACAATGCAGTCTTCACTAATTTTCCCCCCATTTTTTACTTACTTTTATACTATTTCTTTATGTTTGGGTGGAGCTTGAGTTACTTTAGTCATAAATACCTTTGTTACTGATTGATGTAAAATTCTCTTTCTTTGCTTTTAAAGATACAGTCAAAAACATTATAGAGCCCATGCCCAGTGGGGAGTGGTCATACATTGGAGGCTGGTAACTTTGGGATGAAGGTGTGCGTTAATATTACAGTTATGTTATGATGAACCAAGTTCATCTGAGGACAGGAATTTTGCCATTGTTGTTAGCTCAACAGCAGGATATCTTTCCCTTGGTTGACAGGTGCTATATGATTTATCAGCTGCAAAGCACCCTCAAGTTCTCTCTCTTTCAAAGATTTCTCCAGAGCCTGGCCATGGAGTCTCCACTCTGCTCCACCCTCCTTTCTAATCCCTTTAGCAGGTGCTTACTGTTGTATGGGGAATCATCATGGAGCTGCCAACCATGTTCCATCCAAAGACTAGCAGCTTCAGTCTATAACTCATTGCAGTCTGTAACTTCCTCATCCGGGAAGAGGAGAGGCAGGTACTGATCTCTCCTCTCTGGTAACCAGTGACAGGACCTGAGGGAACGGCCTGAAGCTGTGTCAGGGGAGGTTTAGGTTAGATATTAGAAAAAGGTTCTTCCCCCAGAGGGTGGTTGGGCACTGGAACAGGCTCCTCAGGGAGGTGGTCACAGCACCAAGCCTGACAGAGTTCAAGAAGCATTTGGGTGATACTCTTAGGCACACAGTGTGGTTCTTGGGGATGGCTGTGTATAGGGCTAAGAGCTGGACTTGATGATCCTTGCGGATCCCTTCTAACTTGGCATATTCTGTGATTTTATGATGCCTATACAAAATGATTTGCCTAATATCAGTGAGGAATACAAGATACGCAAAATCAAACCAAAATCAAACTGTTCAAATCAAACCAAACTCTGTGAAGATAATGCTTGAGCTCTGATTCTGGCAAAGTGGGAAGACAGAAAGATTTAGAGGGAATATTTATATGGTTAAAATCATGGTCTTTCTTCTCCAACTTGAAAAATCCAAAAGGCTATATTTTATCTTCTACTAAAGCTACAAATGCCCACTTAGGACTCTGTTTTTTTTCTCATAGAAAAAAAAAAAATCTTTACAACTGGTGGAAATCTTTAGAGAGAAAAAAATATTCAAAACAGTTATTATAAATTTACTTTAAAATATAACAGTAAATATTACTTTGGATTTTTCTGCTTTTCTGAAAAACAAAATGATGTTCCATTCCCCCTCCTTCTTTTCTTATTTCTTATGTATTTTTGTCTTCTTCAATTTCATGTTCTTACCTTTCTTTCACAGACACACAGTCCAAAAATTAAAATATGAATAAAAAAGAATAGAAAGATCCCAAGAAAGAAAAAGTCCTAAAAGCAAGAAAAGTCATTTCAAAAGTGACTTTGTAATTAAAATTCATATAATGTTCTTCACTGTTTTGTTTTCTCCCCTTACTTTAACTCTCTTATTCATGCTTTACTTTCCTTGGAGATATTTACCCTACCTAGATCTTACCTTGAAAATTGATTCCAAATTTTCCATTCATTGGTAACTTGTTACGATGTCTCTGGAAGGAAGCCCACAGCCCTTTTGGCCTCCCTTTTCTACATGCTAACATGGAACTGAAAGAAAGGTTCATTCAACCTCCTCTCATTTCTGACAGTGATTCTGATCAGATTCTGATCATCCTCTGAATCCAGCTTCTAGGGTCATCCAATGAGGAAAATGCCCCCTTTTCTGTGAAAATCTGTGAAGGCTTATAATTAATAGTTAAATTTCATGATGATTCAGGGCTCTTCTGTTGTTTTTGCCCAAGCATTTTCCAGACCTACCAGAGCAAGCAAGGCAGGACTGCCTTCAGAGCTTCCAAGGAATCTTTAGTATAAAAAAAGGATTAAAATTAAGATAGATGCCAGGTGTGATACAGGAGAGTCTGATACACCATGTGGGGAAGGGCAGAGAAACTTTAAGAGTTTTTGATTAAGAATTTTTATGGACATCAGCTCTTGCCTGAAGAAAGTGACAATGTTCAGTTTAGGGAATAGGTGTGTTGTAGCTTTTAATCATAACAGAATAAATTTATTTTATTTAATATAATATAAATAAATAAATACAAAATTTATTATTTTAAAATAATCAAAAAAATTAGGGTACCTCACTGTGCATTCTGAAATCCTCAGCAGCTGTTCAATGGGAAGGGAGAACACAGGCAAGTCACCTCCTGCCCCCAGTCCCCAGTTTGCATTTATTTATGTCACTGGCAGAGAGTCCAATACTAGGGATGGTCTGGACATGGCAGAACACTGCCTTATTTCAGACATGCTTTCTTTTCAGTCTAACCAAAATTGCTTCCAGCCATCTCCTTACAGATTCCAGGATGCAACCGGCATTGATACGATATATAAAGCTCTTCAAGCCTTTAACAGCTAAGGCTGATCTGGGCAGCAAGGGCCCTCTCAATCGCTGTGTTCTTTGAGTTAACAATTTCCCCAAGTAACATTTTCTAAGTGCTCTTGGAGAACTTTTCCAAAATACCTTGATACCAAAGAAGTAAAATTATCCCAAGGAAAAACAGGCTTTTTAAACAAATATGAACTCATAGAAATATGTGTCTTTCCTGTGTTTAAAAACAATTCAATGATACTATTTAGATTTTTTAAAAATGGAAAGCCTATGTCTGTCTTTCTCAAGTAAAGAAGATGCAGGAGAAGAAATGGCTGAATGTGCATTGTAACTGCATATAATATAATATCACACACTACAGTTATTACAATTAAAGGGAAATGCTTTTTATTATTGTTTTAAATAGTTTTAATTCATGAAATGCAATATATGAAACAAAAAATTATGACTAACACATTGTCTAATAAAGATAAAAAGTATGAAAATCTCTATGAATTTTTAATCTGAAAATAAAGAACATCAACAATCACTAATTATATCATCAAATATTTAAAATTCCCTTCCATACTAAATTCTATTTGTATTTAATATATTTATTTTTTAGATATTTGTAACATTTTATGAGTACGTACAAAAATTATCAGCTATTACAACAAAAGACATCTTAATGTATTCAACATCTTGATCAGAAGTTCCATTTTGTTTATTTTTAAGATAAATCAACAACCTTTGTACAGGATACAAAAATTTATATTTTTCTCAATGTAGTTGGATACATAATTAATACTATCGCTACTACAAAAAATAAATTGTGCTTGTCAGGAAAAACCTTATATAATCCCAGATTTTCAGATCCCTTTTATGCAAAATGCTTGCATAGTTTTCATGTTCCTAATTAATGGAATATGCTTCTGATTTTAATGTTTATTTTCAGTACACTGGTCCTCCTGTCATCTACCACTGCTGAGTCTTCTGCTAAAAAGGCAGAAACAACAATAATTCCATATGCTTTCAAACCTATTCCATCATCTCAGTCCAAGATCAACTACACATTTAGTTTCTGGTCTGTTATAGACTATGATATCTTAGAGGCGAAGCATTCAAAAAGGTCTAAACATTTGAGTGCTTTGGTTAGGCTAATCTTAATAGATATTAGAAATTCCAAAATGGATCTTCAATCTTTTCTGAAAATGAGGTTTGCTTTCGGGGTCAAAAAAAAAAAATTAAGTGTGCAATTGGTACAAATTTTGGTCACTTTGTAACTTAGAGATGGTTTTAATAGATTTCTAGCATTGGACAGAGGGCAATGACTTGACTTTCCAACTACTGTATCTGTAAACATCTCACAATCTTCTACAGTGGCCTCTCTTATTTGTTGAAGATGTCAGAATAGACATCACATGAGACAGCCAAGGATGAAATCTCCTTTTACTACCACTGAATAATACAATGTTGTGGTTATATTGTTCTCATCTCCCAACAGGCAAATGTTACTATCTATTTAATGTTATTTTTTCATTAAAATGAAAATGTAACTTTGCAAGTACGGTAAAGCTATTCTGGGTGCAGCGCCTTCTTTGCTCTATTTATATATTTCAAATGTATTTAATTTAAAATAACTTCATCTTTCTAACTATATTTAAGCTAAAAATAGAGAAGATGTAAATTTTCTGAAATTGGGCTGGCACCAGGGTTTAGTGTGATAACAGCTTATCTCTGAGAACTGGGTCGGAACATAGCTTAAATTATACAAGTTTGATTGCTTTTTAGGCAGCTGCTTTGTTGATCTTGCTCTTGTGTCACATAGGAGTCTCAGGCATAAATCGGGATTCGAAGGAACAGGGACTAAACTGACAAAGAAAAGACGGTTTCTGCCCCACACCAGCTCTTTAAAAAACACTGCAGGGTTGCATAATCTGTTGCAGTTCAGCTTAGCCGTGTATATGCCCCAGCACAACTTCCAAGTGGGTTAATGGGGGCAGGCTCCCTTCTGTATCAGGTACCTTGTCTGACAGACTTGCATGAGAAATAGGAGCTCTGCCTAATCAACACTGTGTCTAGTTTTAGGCAATGTTATTACTCTCTGACTTTCATGAGCATTCCTGATAATTTATTAATTAAAAAATGGAAAACATACAATTTGTGAAATTCAGAAAAAGGAAGTATATTAAAACATTGCTCTAGGCATGTTTTGCTGCATGTAAATCTGATTTGTTGACACCCTGTATAACATACCAAACCAATGTACTTCAGCCCAATATTTTGCTATCTTCCAGTATAATTAATTTCGAGTGATGTGTGTGCATCCAAACAAGAAACAGAAAAGGATCAGAAGGAATGAACTTGTCTGAGAGTATTCAGAGAGTATACATGAAAAACCATAAGCAGTAACCTTATGCTTCTCTACTAGCCAAAGTTCATCAAGATTAGTAACTTTTGCACAGCTTAATTAAGAGCTAGGGAAAATGTAACCTGGGGTGAGGGGAAGGTAAACTAAATAACAGAAACTTTTTGTTTCTTAATTATACTTTGAATTATTCTCTTTTAGATCCTTCTCACCTACTGATGGGCAAATGGCAAGTAGTTAAGCATTCACTTATGTTAAATAAAATAAGTCTCAGGCATTCAGAAGCTTATTAAAAAACTTCCCTAACATTCATACTCAGGCAATACTGCACTTGGTAAAAAATATTTCATTTCCTGTCATTTTTTGCCTGGATGGACATTCTGAGTACAGCTTTTTGCACCTCTTTTCATAAGTCCTCTTCTATATGGGTTAGATGCCAAGAGGAAAGATTAAAAAAATTATAAAAGCAAACAAACAGCCATTTGAAAAATACAAATGAGGGTGGTGGGATTGAAATTGGGATAAACTTTCACTAAAGATTTGAGGTGACTTAGCTTATTTAAACTATTTGAGGCTGTTATTCTGACCTTCTGGCTTCCTTCACCCCTGGGTGGGTGGCTGCACACAGTGAAATGCAGCCACATGCTTGGAGGTGGCAGACGTGTAGTTTTGCATTTACTAACCACAGTTGAAAGAAGAAGCCAGGCAGGATGACTCATCTGTGGTCAATAAATGAAGAGGGTGATAATGTTCTCCCACAAGAGGGCTGAGATCTTAGGTCACTGCAGCTTTGTTTTGGGAAACATTAATTTGCCGGAACATCCCCAAGTGTCATTGGACAATGCAGTGACACCACGAGCAAGTGTGACAGCTACTGCTCCTCTCTCTGGTATCACAGGTCTAATGAGATACTTCGAGAAGGACCTGTAAGGAAGGTGCACTCTTCTCTTTCTGCCTTAAGTTGTGTCAGGAGGAATTAAGATTGGATATTAGGAATAATTTCATCATTGAAAGGGTTGTCAAGCACTGGAATTGGCTTCCCAGGGAAGTGGTAGAGTCACCATCCCTGGAGCCATTTATAAGACCTGTAGATGTGGTGCTCGGGGATATGGTTTAGTGGTGGACTTGGCAGTTTCTGGGCTAAGAGCTGGACTTCATGATCTTAGAAATCGTTTTCAACCTAAGTGATTTTGTGAATCTATGATTTTATGATTCCATTCTGTTTAGCTGTGTAACTTGTAGCTTTGCAATGCATCCTGGTTATGCTTATGTGCACTTCAACAAATAAGTATCTCCAATTATTTAAGAAAAAAGGGATATATTTGCGACTTTTCCTCTCTCCCTCTCACCTGTATGTCTCTTAAAACATGATATCTAGCAAAAAACTATTAATAGATTCCTGTCCCACGTCTTCCATCTATGATGCACTGTGACCTTGCTCCTGCAAAATACAAACATTGCTGTGGAGGAGTGGAATGACACATGTTTTACCATCTTTCATAAAGTCAGTCCCAGCTGTCTTCTCTAAGTAGACCCAAATAACAATAGAGAACAAAAAGAACTCAAGGCTGAAACTGATTCACAGTCAGTGAGTTTGAATAATTAATAGTTACATGAAAAAAACAAAACAAAACAAAAAGAAAAAAAAAACCAAAACCAAAACCCAAACCACAACAAAACAGAAAAAAAATAAAAGGCAGGCTCTTCGTAGTCTGGCAGTGGAAAGAAGAAACCCCAAATTCACTGTATGGGTGGGATTGGCACTTGCTCATTTCAACAATGAAAAGAGGTGTAGTGGTGATTCTGTGACAGCAATACCTCTCGTTACATCTGGTTAATGCAGGCTGCCTGCATGTGCTTACCTCTTACACCCTGCAGTTTGACAATCATTTACTCATTAGAAAATAGTCTGATACTATGGCCATGCTTTTGTTTACATTAGGTGATTATTTTGAACGGGAAATAACACAGATTTTCTAAAAAGTTTTTTTGCTGTTTGATTGTTTTAAAATAAGGATTATATTTTGTTAGAGAAAAAAAAATCTTTAAATTTATTCAATAGCTTATCTAACTAAGGTAGCCAAATAGCTTTTCCATCCAGGTAACCAAACTACCGTCTGGGAGCTTTAGCTTCCTAGGAGAGCAATGGAAGCTGTCTTTGCTGTATCAACTTAATTAAATGTCGTCAATGCATTCACAAGAGCAGGACCAGGATGGCAGCAGAGGCAGGCAGAGAATTCTGGATTAAAACCAGTCTCCACAGCTAATTAATGGGATCTGCCAAAAGCACTGAGCCCTTAGCCTCTTGTTGCAATGGAACAGTAGCTCCTGTGAACGAGGGACTAAGCAAAATAAGGGACTAGCTAAACCAATATTTAAGATGTGTGAAAAGTGTATTAATTATATTTAAGGAAAACCCCATCACAGTTCAGAACACTGCCTGATGCCGTTGTAGGTCTCTGAGAATAGAATGATCAGGGTCTCAGTTATTAACTTGCCTCTGCTGGAGCGCTTGTAACCCAGGAAGACACATTTTGAGGATGACTTGTAAATTCCCTGGTGAGCCTGCAGGTGGGGATAGAAGGGAGATACTCCCTATTAGAATTGCTAGAACTTTCCTTTTTATGCATATATCTCTCAGCCTGGGGGAATAAGGAGCAGTTCAAACAAACTCTTCTCTGACTACTTTATTGCAACACATTTGTGACCTAGATAAGATCATTATCTAACAGCTTGGAGTGAAGTTGAAGTTATATAGTTGTTTTTAATAAGAAAAAATAGTTATAATTTAATGTAATCTATGTTTGTGGAATAGGTGTGATATATTTCTCAGACTCTGAGCCGTAAGGCAGAAAGGACACTTTCAAGCAAATTATGCAACAGGTCAGATAAAATGGGTATTTTAAATTGCATTGCTTGGGGAGTGGCACAGTTATAGAAGGAACCTTATAGTCCTGCAAAGTACTTACTTTGAGAGTAGAGTAATTAAACAGCTTGTTTAGGATAGTCATGCATTCTCTGTCCCATTAAATTTTTAAATCAAGATTGGACTTTTTTTCATGAAGAGAGGTTCTAGGTCAAACAAAAGTTACGCCCTTGGTGCCAGGAGTCTCTGGTAAGAATAGTGAAAAAATTATGTAGTCTCTTTGATTTTTTTGCCTTAAAATTCACACATAGATCATGAGACAATGACAACTAAAGCTGAAAACTTTAGCTAAATATCCCACAGGTACGATTCAGGCCCTTTTGTAGTCTAAAACCAGAAGATATCATCCTATCTGCATACTGAAAGTAACCTTGAATATGCAGATTTCACCATTTTGTCAATAAAGCAATGTTGGTTTTCACTCTAGAAAACACCCACCTCTTGTCAAGAAGAGGGGAAAAACACACAAAAAAATGTAAGACAGCAGACCAGGCTTGAGTCCAGAAAGTTCATGATAGGCTGGACTGTGTCCATGTCTGCATTAACTTTCTCACAGCTCTCCATATGATCTTGTGAGTCTCTCTGCATGAGAGGTTTTGTGGCAGCCTTGACTGTGCTTCATGAAAACTATAGAAATATGACCTAATATGAGATCTTTAGGATACAGAACAAAGTGGGGAGGGGAGGGTGGTGAAGAGAGCGAGAATTTGGACAGAAATATGATATTCCATGTTCATGTCCTCCAAGTATTTGGACTTTCCTAGTCTGACACCACGGTGTTATTTGTGATTGTGTGTGTCTTGGAAGTGATGGGAGATCACCCTAAACTCAGGATGATGACTTAAAGGTAGTTGCTTTCCTTCTCTTTTTTAATTTCTTTGCAGGTTTTTTGCCCCCCCGAAGAGAAAAACATGACCCTTGAACAAGAAAACTAACGTATTCTTAGTTTTAGTGGACATTTTTTTTGTTTTGGGTTCGTACCTTGCTCCGTATGTACCACAATTGCAAGCTCTCCTGCTCAGACCTTGTGCTGAAGCACCAAGGCTCTATATTTTTGAATCTTTATTAGGGATTTCCCTTCCAGGACTGAAGGGCTGCAAGTACTTAGTGCCCCCTGCTGTCTTTTGGTCTCATATATTGATTTTCTTTGTGACCTTAGGGCCTGCTTTGACCTTTTGCCCTTTCATATGGGAACTTCTCTGCAGAAAGGGTTGTGCCAGAGATGTGACGAGGAGGCAAGGCCATTCACCTATTTTCTGGGTAAAGCTTCTTTTTTGATGGGTGGCAGCTGTATCTTGACTACTTTGCCTTGCATATATGCACATCAGAAGTTATGGTGAATGTCCATGGGCAGAAGCCTAGATTGCTGCCAGTTGTTAATTGCTCCTCTGAAACGATTGTGAATCAGAGGATATGCTTTTGAGTTTTATGGCCATGAAAGAGAATATTATTTGGCATCCCTTATTTCAGTTGCAGTTAATGAAGTAGCAGTGGTCTAAAACACTGGATGTGAGGTCCAAATGATGCCTGGTATAGCTTTTTTACTTGCTTGTACTGATTAGAGAGCAGCTCTTTGGAACATCTATTTAAAAGAGAAGCTTGCATGAATATATAAGAAAAGCTGTGCTGTGCCAAGCCACACCCCCCTCTCAGACATTGTCAAATAGTTTGGAGGGGACTGGGGTCTTTTTTTTTTTTGGTGAAACAATGCACTTGTCTTTCCGTATAATTCACCTGCAGAGAAATTAAGGAAAAGGAAGAAAATAGAAAAAGTGCCTCTAAAACAATAGGGCAGTGTAAGCCCTATATTAGGCATCAGACTGACTAATTGCTGCTGAAGTATTTCCCAGTGATATATATATTTTGAGCAACCACCAGAAATATGAGGACTTAATAAGTAGCAAGAACAGAATTTATACAAAAAACAGACATAACAAGGCAAAGTTAATTCATCACAACTTCCACATAAGCCTTTGTTGGGCAGTTGGCCAGGCCCATCACATTATCTGTTTGACTCAGTGAGTCACTCCAGCTAATAGAATTTTGCCCCGTGTTTGTTGTTACCATGGCAATGCAATATTATCAGGCATGTCATGTTCACAGATCAGTAGCAGCGGCGCTGCTGCAGACACACAACAGCTTTCAGCCTTTGACCATAAACAGGAATTCACTCCACAGTCAGTCTGTCAAAAAGGAAGTCGGCTGTGGTGAAGAAGCACTAGTGCCAGTACTACTAGCCTTTTCCTTTTTCCTTTGTGAGCGCGTTGCCATTATCATTAAAATAACCTTGAGTCGTCATGAATTCATTCATTCACAAACATTGTCAAAGAAGGTGCAATAGTTCAAGAGAATCCAGAGGGTCAAAGAGAGGACTAGTTTTAAATCTGTGCCTATTGAACCTGGAAATGACATAGTCTGTTAGATATAATCTTATTCTTACCATAGCAAATCAAGCTGTGTTGACTGGCACCAATGTCCAAGTCAATTCAGCACCATGAAAGGTTACTAGGAGTAAAGAGGTCATATCCTTTGTGGTATTGCTTTGAGAAATAAACTTAGGCATGTGTGGGAATATTTTACAAAGAATAGCTTTTTCACCAAAAGTGAAAAACAAATCCTGTCAGGAATCTATAGAGATTGCAGGTATTTTCTGACACAGCCATATTTACTGTTTAAACCAAAGATATAATTACTAAGCTTTTTCAATATTTTAAATGTTTAATTGAGGCATAAATATTCCGCTGGATATTTTAATTGCTTTCAAAACCAAAAAAAGTTAAATATCTTTTTGAAACTGCATTTCAAAGCTGGGAATGCACTCCATCTTAGGGGTTTATAAGGATTTTCATTTTCTTTCCAACAGAGACATATCAAATAATAATACAAAATACATGAGAAAGTGTACATAGATGCTCTGAATTTGATTTGTTCGATAGACTATGCAAGATTTACCCCAATGTAACCTCTTTGATATCAGCTGAGTTGTTCTAATTTACCCTGCTTTGAAAGGATGATTAAGATTCTTGGATTTAAAGTACAGGAGAGAATTTTTGAAAGGACATACTGTTTTTAATGCCTCTGTTGAATGGAAAGACCTGTTTAAACATTTGTTGTCACATATGTCCCAAAATGTTGTTGACAAGCTATACTGGCATTGAGAGACCCTACACAAAGTTTAGAAATGCATTTGTAAATTATTCTGAACAGTAAGGGGATGATTATGCTTTTCCTTCTGTAGTCTTTAGACTGGTATAAATCCACATGTGATTTTAGAGCAGTTGCTGCTGAAATGCTGAGAGAAGTTGCTCAATTCTAGTAAATGCAGCACTGATTCTTATGTTACACAGCTGAGACCACCGAATTCCTCCCATTAACACTGGTGTAAATAAAAACAGTGTTTGGTGCCTAATATTTAAAATTGAACTTTGGGACCGGTCTTAGGCTATGCTTAACAAAAGTCCTGGGCTGTAAAACTTTTGCCCACAAGCCCTTTTCTGCTGAATAGAATGTTTACTCTCGGCTTGTATTACCACTGAAGATACATTTCATCCAGCGTAGTAGAATGGATTTGTGCTTGCTATGGATCAGCATGAATCTTCCCGTGCTACCGTCATGGCACAGGTTTGGCAGCCCGGATTTTCTTACAATCATAAAATAGGCTGTCTATTCCATGTTGCCCAGATAAACACTAAAATCGAATTTGACTGTGTAGTGTATGACCAAGAGAAATACCTGTACTACAGTTCATTAACAGCCATGCAATTGAAGTAGCCTTCCTCTTGTGCTTGAGACTTGAAACAGGTTCTCATAATCAGGAAGGAGTTATGGTAAAATTGAACCTTTCTTCTCAACTCCTGAAATGAAGGGACAGGCACAGCTAGATGAAGTCCTAGACATTTGAAGTAATATGAGCTTTTAACTGAAATCAATTTGCTTTAATTGCATTACTCTTGTTTTACTCCAGTGAAGTAAAGATCAGAATGAAGTGAAAGAAGGAGACAGTCTCCACTTGTTTTGGGGAGGAATGAAAAGGAAGACTTTTGAAATCATGAAATGGGACATGACCAGTGAACTGACCTCTGCACATTTGCATGGGTGTTTTTCAGTCAACCTGAAGCATACCTATATAGGACAGAAAGAAAGGAAGGGAGAAGTAACACACCTATATCTATACTTTGCCTGCTCATAAAAGTGAAACTGTTAGACTTATGTTGGTTAAAAGCTATTTCAGTGAAACTGGTGCAGCTCCTCTGTCTGGCCTTCCTTTGATCAGGACCAGAGCAACAATTATCAGTCTGGCTTGAAAGGGGTCTGAACATCTCATGCAGACTCCATACAGAGTGGAATAGAGTTTTAAACAGGCAAACATCATCCAATTCAATAACATAATTAAACAGGTGCAATTTTAGTATGTTGAGAGGGAATGAAATACACAGAGTCTGCTCTAGTAGAAATCATGGAATAAACCAGTTATTGTTTGGATCATTACATCTTGGACTAATGGCTGTTCTGTTTATCCCAAGGGTCAGCAGATTTCTGCCATTCAGTAGCAATCTGCAAATGCATTATAGCTAATCATGTCAAACTGGCAAAGGAAAATAAGTAATTGACATTTTAAAAATGGCATAACTTTTTTAAAGACTGTGTGATCTACAGTTGAATAAAAAATTCCATTCTGCTATCACAGTGAAATGCTCCTTTTCCTGGAACTTGATTCTACTACAAACACCTTCAGTTTTATTTCTTACATTTGCCTGTTGCTTTGTATTATTAGTCCCTTATTTTTTAAATTAACCAAAGGGAAATAAATTTCTTTTCATTTGACTCCAACAGAAGAGAGTCCTTCTGAAAAAGTAAGTGGAGAAGTTTAGTTCCACATTATGCAGGTGCATCCATTTCATGAAGTAAATTCTTGTTACAACTTGTGAATAAGGATTTAGTAAAAAGTATATGTGATATTCTGTGGGCACCAGAATTCACAATTGTATTATCTGGCTTGTGTGAGGTATTATAAATATAATCATAACTATGTGTTTCATTGCCAGGCAGATCTGGTAGAAACTTTTAGGTATATACAGGCACTGAAAAATAAAATTTCTAAGTCATCTACTTTTTATGTAGATCTACTTATACATCATGCTCCCTATCCAACACTTCTCCTCTTTGGTTTTATCTTGAAAGAGAAATTTCTTGGAATTCACCTCCAAAAAAGCATTTCATTTTGGCTGCAGCAAATGTACTTTTTCAAATAACTTGTGTTAACAAAAGAGAAATTAACTGAAAAAGTGTATATATAGAAAATGATCATTTTGAGTCTGCAGTTGATCTCAGTATTAATATTTTTTTATAATTTATTGGAAATATTTCAATACAAAGAGATTTCTAGAACTGAAAAGGAAACAAAATATTGAAAACAAAATATCAGCTTCTCCATGGGACCTAATGGAGAATGCATTTGGGTACTGACAGTTAGGTCATCTCTTAATTAGGAACTTAAATTTATAAAGGTAAAATCTTCTTAAGATGCTTTTAAGCAAATCCAGGAAAATTCAGATCCTGTTATATTAAAAGAGAAAACAATGTGTAATGAATATCAAAGTACAAAATTCACCTTTTACTTAAGTTAAATGATGAAACACTTACCAGTTACTTGGAATCATTTTCCCTGCGTGTCTTGTGTCAGAGGTCATTAAGAAAATGTCCAGAAGAGGTGTAAGTGGTGGAACCTTAGGATGAACTCCTACTTCATAAGTCTGATTGTGCTGAGGTATTCCGATGTTTGGCTCTGGTACGATAGAAAATGGTTAATTGTGATATAGACTGCAAGGGTCTTGACTGAAATTTAACTGATTATCATACCAAATGTAACCATAGTCTTATTGAAAACAATGGCAAAGTTCCCATTGACTCCAGTGATCCCAAAGGTTTTACCCATGCATTTTAACCTTGAGAACTATGGTAATACCACTCCCACCTCTAATCATGTAGGCAGAGTTTCTTTCTTAACTAGGTTTGGTGTTCTTATGTTGAGAATAAACACAGCAAACCACCAAAGAATGACTGAGGGCCAAATAATAAGGAAAAGAAAACATGCAAAAGGGTTAGAGGCAGAGGATTTGAGAGAGACAACAAAAGATACAAAATCTTTGGAGAAAAGGCGCAGTATAAGACAATGAAGAAATTTAAAAGGATGGCTGGCATGAAAGCAGTAGATAGAAGATTGCACTCTGGAAGAAAGAAGGGACTGTAAATGAGCCTTCAAAGCAGGCAGAAATGGAGGTAGTTGAGCATTCAGTTCTCATGCTGTGTATAGGCTGAGCATTTAAAAATTCTACCACTCTAGCAGGTAAAGTCTTTGTACAAGGATAGTAAACTTTATGTTCAATTGTTCTGAGCTGCTTTTTAACATTCACAGTGGCACATCTAAACAAATCATTTTACTTTTAATGAAAATCACTGTGATGTGGATCTGTGCTTTGTTTCAAATGTTCTTGTTAGTTCCTCAATCAATGTACAAGGCAACATTTTCAAGTGCATTAAAATGATGCTATTTACCACTGTTATGGTAATGATGGCTCTGTAATGGCTAACAAATATCTATCCAGTTTGTCTAAATTGGTCATCACAGTGACATTTCTAAAAATATTTGTAGCAATTTTAATAATAGGGCCCCATATTTTATGCCAGCTCTTTCAGATTTTTCTCTAAGCCTAAACTCGGGTCAAACTACAGCTCAATTGAGCTGAGGTATGCTTTTTTTATGGTTACTAACATCTGTTATCATTGAACAGGTTAGCCTTATATCAGAATTTTACAAGAAGCACAGCTGATTCTATAGAAGTAATGAATTACAAGGTTCACAGGACATGTAGTACTCAATTTTGCCAGCAACACAGGAGAGTTCACACTGACCACCCAAAGAATTAATCTTCTCTCTTTATTGACACTGAATTGAAAATATATTGATACTGAATTGAAATATTGATATTGATACTGAATTGAAATTCAGTATCAGCCATAAGGCACCAGAAGTGGAAGGAAATAGACATATGGACAACCTCTTCATAAATCAAAGCATCTTCATCTCTACAAAAAGCTGTTGTCTGACCCCACACATTTTGTTCTCCATTTATCTTTACTTGAGGAGTATGTTGGGGAAATGCATGAGGTCTAAAAGAATGATCAATTTTTAACAGAATTTCTGTTTTCCTCAAATGTTCTGTTTTTGTAGTATCCTTCCTTCCAATGTCTGGAAAAACCAGTCTATTAGAAAAAGAAACAAAACTGTATTTACAATTCCATCAAGTATTATATCAGTTAAGTCAACACAATTATGGTTATGACATGGTGAACTGCCAGAGAGAAGCAGTCTACTTATTTACTACTAAATTTGTTGATTCAGTGAATGATAAAGTAACTCATTAATTGTTTAGCATAATATTTGTTATGTACTCTGGAATATGTCTGAAGAGGGGAAAGACAGGAAAGAAATAACAAGGCTGAACATAACTGCTTCTCTAAAACATTTTAATCCTAAAGAGTGTTTTCACTGGAAACTAGGTATGTGTGAAAATTGTGTTCTTTACATGGTTTGCCTACACAAAATGATTCTTCATAACTTTATCTGAAGTCAAGTGTTTTTCTATATATTTTAGTATTTCTCCTATGCCTCACCTTTCAAAACCTCTATGGTTCATATAGCAATGATAATTCTAAATTTTCCAACACCTCTTCCATAATCTTCTCACTTGAAAAGATCCACTGTTAGAATTGGTAGATGCAGGTTAACTGAGATGGCCGCAACTCACAAATGAAGTGTGAAGAACAGATTTACTACCTTATTTGCAGGGACCCACATACATTGTTAAGTCTAAACATACTAGGCAAAAAGTGCCAGTCCAGTTTGGGCTTTGCCTTATGTATTGAAAGCCTGACACATGCACAAAAGGATCCCTAGGCTGTTTTTACAGTTCTAAACTTTCTCTCTTCTCTCCCTTCCCTCCAAGCCTGTGGAAAAGAATGCTTTTAAGTGTCTGGCAGGATTCTGTTAAGTTCCTTGAGCAAATTCCATTTCTCTCAACAGATGGAAAACAACCCAAAGGAAATACAGGGTATGAAGATTCCCACACTGAAGCAATATTCTTAGCATTTTCCAGCTGCAAGGTTGGTCTTTGAGTGATAATTATTCTAAAACCAACTTATTCTCCTCACCAGTCTTTTTTATTCAGTCCCTACCTCCCCATATTCACTGGTCTTTTCCAAAGGTAACCAGTTCTTCTCTCCATTCTCCGAGACAAAAGGATTCAAGTTTGGATTAAAGAGAGATGTGGGCAGTAGATGTTCTGTCCTTGATTGTGATTTCGTGTGTGTTGTTCTAGGACAGTGACATGAGCTGAGCCAACAGTCTCCTATAACATGCAATTTACCCTTTACAAGACCGTCTTCGTAGCCCAAGAGTGACAGCAGGGCTGCAGTATGGGGTAGGTAGACATACTGCTGCACTCTTTCACCATTACCTCTGGTATTCAGAAGTAGCAGTTTACCATGCTCTATAGGATCTGAGTCACAATTTTCTGGCAAAAGTATTACCCTCCAGTAGAGCCTGAATCCCCAGCAGCTTAGTCTAGGCTGCTACTCTGGCCAAGAAATCAGAGACCGTACGTTCCTTTCCTAATCCTACAAGGTGGATGGTCCCCTTACAAAAGAGACGTTTAGAACAATACTTACGCACCAAGGTGATTCTGTCTTTTTTTAAACCTTCATAAATTGTCTGACCTTTATTTTGTAAATTATCCCCGAATGTAGTTTACTGTACATTGATTTTAATAAGTATTCTCTACAGACCGATATGTATAATGTTGGAAATGGTATAATACAATTTTCCTCCACTGAAATGCTACAGAAAATTGCACATTTTATACTGATATGTACCACATCAATAATACAGTTTTTATATCTTATTTGTAGCTATTGATCTCAACAACATAATGAAAAATTGATTGCAATGAAGTGCACTACTTCTTAAGTGTAAATTTCAATGTCAAATTATTTTTATCTATGCTTCCCAATTATAGATGAAGCTTATACATTTATATACGTTTGCTTTTACAAAACTCTGGATCAGTAAATTAGATATGACAAGAACCTACTGGGTCAATAGAAACCTTGTTGCTCTCACTAAAATATGATTCCAAAATTAAATACACTAGTTCTCTTTCTTCGTTATAGAAAGACTTAAAGTTTCTATATATGATATCACCTTCCTGAGCAATTTAGCATTTTGAAATTGGGTCCTAAATCTTAAGGGGATATGTACACACAAAGTATTTTATTGTATGGGAAACCACTGAAATTCATGCACTCACTCTGGAACCTACATGGCAAACTGAAAAAAGGAGCAGTATATTCTTTTGTTATCTCTTGAGACCTTATTATTTTTTGAGAAAAATATTTGTGTTTGGGAAAACCTTATGTTATTAGAACTGACAAAAAAATGTGAATGGCTTCCATACTAGGCAAAGAGGAGACGTTGGTTTCTACTTTATGCATTGGAAAGACAGTTACTACTTCTGCACCTCCTTCATACCCTTAAGGGAATATCAGACTACTCTTCTTCTGGGTCACAAGTAGAGGTTATTTCCGGAGAAAGATCATACTGCTTTCTGGGGACTGGGGCACTTAATGCAAAATTGTTTCTGCTTGTAGAACTGCTTGGAAAAATAGCAAAAATATTGTAAATTTAATTAGACACACCACATATTTCATAATCAACAGCTAGGTGTTCAACTAAGCCAGTCTTCCTGGTTTCTTCCACTCAGTGAATAGACATGGAAACTTCTGAAAATTTCTGAAAATTTCCTAAGATGATGAGAATGAATCACCCTTCAAAAGTGACTCTTACTTTACATTGGTGATACAGGCAGCAGAGATGATTAGTTCAGACTAAAGCCTGTATTTTAGGGCCTATAGTTGGAGACAATGAATTTCACCATAAGGGTCTGTATAACTGTTACCAAGTGTTGGCTTGCAATGATGGCATAGCATTGTTCAACCACTCTCACATACTTAAAAATATCAGTTATCTTACTGTCATGAAGGTAGACTTCAGAAATATTTGTAGGACTACAGGTGCAAAAAGGAGATGAGTGGTTTTGAGTTGTTTTTCTTTCAGATACATTGAATAGTGTGCCAGTTCTTCAGTTTCTCAGTACATAAACAGAAGTGTCTACCCAAGATGGTTGCAGATGCATTATTGACTGGGGAATAAAGAGAGAAATGATGCCTAGGGCAAATAATTTATAGCAATCTGCCTTTTTTTAGCACTGTCAATAAAAGGAACTTGCCCAATACCGGGAGATCATCTCAGTCATAATCTAGGATTCAGGATATTTTGTTCCTGTCCCTACAAAATGAAATCCTCTCTCTGCTTCCGTATCTGTTTCCCTTAAAGAGGGTATTATTGTTTGCCTTCTTCAGAACAGGGGAGTTGCTTACATTTGTTGTGACCAGTTGCTGAAAAGGGAGGAGTAAAGCACTGTTTCACATGCTATGGTAAAAAGAAAAAAATATTTTTTTCACATATTTGCCTTGTACTTCTCTAGACAAAATATTTGACAGTTAGGACATCAACAATACTGCTGTTCTATAAAGAATGTTTCATTTTCATAAAGGTTGAGTTCATGCTGAAGTCTATCCTATAGCGGTAGTTTTTATAAAGTCTCTTCCTCATATTCAGCTGCCTGCATTCCTATCTATCTTTCAAATCTGGTTGATATCTGTCATGGATTTAAAATTGATTGGCAATCATGTTGAAAACATTAGTTAAGCATGGTGGCTAGTGTTTGCACGAGGGGCGTGTGTAAATATCTGGTCTGAGACTATGAGAGCTATTTTCCCTTTTCGCTGCACAAGCCAGATTTTGTTACAAGGTGACACTGATGAGTGCCTGCGCTCTGCCATGCCAGACAGGTATTCACTTTGACCCTGTCAGGTGGGCAGTTGATCCACAATGTGAGGATATTCTGACAAAGAAAATGTCAAGCATTATTTCAGTGAAGGCTGGCTTTTGTTGTTTCTATGCATTTGTTTGAGGATGGAGTTTTACAACTTTGCAAATTCACTTCAAGACATCCTGAAGCAAATGGCCTGTGAATTTGCATATTTCATGACAGATTTTTAAATACAGCCCACATAGAAACTTAAAAGCTATGCAAATCTATAAAGAGAAGATGATACTCTTACCCATTAGATAATTATTGTTATTATAGTTACTGACTAACAATCTGTGAGAGGTTCAGTGTGATCTGGACTACAGGAAGGATGCAAAAACATACCTATGTAGGAAGGACTTTTTCCTGACACCCAAAGTCCTGTTCTTTTTCATTTAATTCCAGCACATGAATAGCCTCTGTGCATCTAAAAATCTTCCTGAAAAGTTAATCTGAGCTCTATTGCCACCCACATATACATCAGCCAATGGGGAAAACTTGAAATAAATCACAATAATCATATAGTGAAAGCTAAGATAATTTCCACATGACTCTTTGAAACCTAAGTGTGTCATACTGAGACCAGGCTGAACAGTGCTTCCATTACCCTAATTAACTTACTGGTGTTTCAAAGCAAAGAGCATGTCAACACAGCTGTACGAGAGATGAGCATGCATGAGTAGTTGGAGGAACTACAAAATATTAAAACCAAATAAACTGAGGTGGAAACTGGAAAGCTCCAGAGAGAAGCCAAGGAAAAGCAACTCGACTTAACTGGGGAGGTGTCATTTGCAATACTACTCTACTGACAGATGGAGGCCCAGAAATTATCTAAAATAAAATAAAAGCAAACCATCAAACACTGAAATAACTGTGGAGATAACAGATGTGATAAAATCATGTCTGTAAAAAGGTAATTATTTAAATGGGTGTTCTTCAATTAAGGAAGGTTGAAAAACACCAATTGTAGTTAATGCTTTATTATTTACTATTGAATACAGTTTATTTGCAGGCTGAGCCCCTTGAGAGAGCTGGCATTGATGTCCTGCATCGCTTGGCCAATTGAGAACATCAACAAAAGCTCAGCTGCAAGGGTGACAACTGCAGAATCAAGGTCCTTCTGAGAAGGCTGTTGCCCAAGTGAGGGACAAAGAAATGAGGAAAGAAATATCCAAATCCTAGTAAATTCATGGTGAACACTGTCAAACACCTATCAGTAGAAAGAACTGCTAATTTCTGCTTCTGAGTAAAGGTCTCATTTTCACTCCCTTAGCCTTTTTCTAAGACAACACCCATTGGATAATATGATACAAGCAATCATTGTGTCTCCTCAAACTTTCTATTGGATGTCAAAAGTTAGTGACAGATAATAAGCTGCTAGAAGGAGTATAAACATGTTGACTTACACATCATCAGATTACTTGGAGTTTGAGTTCAGTTCTCAATGAACAGAGGAAAAGTATACAGACAGTTATTCTGACTATCTCACCCACAGAAAAATACATTGGCCATACCTTATCAGGTGCTGAAGAATTCAGTTCCCTCTTCTGTGACCCTTGATGACAAAAGATATGTAACCAAGTTCCTACTAGAAAAACCACAGCTTTGTTTGCATTGTTATTCCATGGGAAACTGGGAATAGGACTGAAAATTCTATAGAAGTTTGGGTTTCTTTAGTCTTCAGGAAATAACTGGAACAGAGAGGTTGTAGAAACTCCTTCCCTGGAGATACTCAAAAACTGTCTAGACACAATCCTGTGTAATGTCCTCTAGGGGACCCTTCTAGAGCAGGGAGGTTGGATTAGATGATCTTCAGTGGTTCCTTCCAAACTTACCCATCCTGTGATTCCGTGTGATTCTGTGTGATTCTGTGTAATCAGAATACTCTCTGTGTCCAATGGAGCAAGAAAGAGAAGGAATAACTTTTTTGGCAACTGTGATTTGACTTCAGCTTTTGAATTAGACATTTCAATTACTTGTTCTTTTCTCCTTTCCATGAATCCTTTTTCAGTCCCTAAGAGGCATATTTGTAGCAATAAATTAAAAAATCAGTTAGAGGAACTGCACCAGGTAGCAACCAAGTGACAACTAGACTATCATTTTGCATGTTTAGGTAGACTTTCCATTACTTATATATTGCACCGTTTAACACAGACAGCCACAGGCCCTGGCTGAAATGCTTTGAGAGAAGTCATGCTTCCTTCTGCTTTAATGATAGAAGCAGTTAATCTGTCCATGAAGTGATACATCTCAAGCCAAGTCTGTGTCATAGGAAGACCAAGAAAATGATATTGTGCTGACTGAATTCCCAACTAAAGTATCCAGTAGTTGCAGCACAGTTTGTCTACACCAAGTGTCAGCAGCCTGTATGGCCAAGTGATGGGAAGTTTTAAAATTTACTTGGTTCACTGTAATTCTGCTGAAGGATATATAGCAGTTACACCACCAACACCACACAGCTTCAACTCTGTAAAATGCAAATGTCTGCTCTGGCTACTTATACTAGACATCTCCAGTGAGTGGAGAGAGGCAAGAATCTTGAAGAGTCATCTTTAATATAGTATGGACTGCCCTCAGGCTGCATCATCCTATGGGTCACAAAGGGCTTCTTGATAGCTATTTGAGACCAGATGCCTTACTATTGCCTATGCTTTAAGAAGTTTCACTCAGGCTTTAATAAAGGCTGTTCATAGACTCAATCTGAGATATGCATGGCATTTCTAGGTTGCCTAATGGAAATAAAATGTTATTTTTCACTGACCTTACCTTTAACATTTACTGATGTGATCTATACACCATGAACAGAATTCTACTATGTTCTCTGATGTTTTTGACTGTACCAAGAAAACCCTTTTGTCTGCTGCAATTAGTTTGGCATTGTTGTTTCCCACTGAGTTAGTAAACCATTCAGCAATTCTTTTGCTGGGTGTCTTCCCACATCAACATAAGTAGCAGTATAGAGAAAATATAGTGAATTTTCAGTTTTAGGTTGTACATATAGGACTTGGTGGAAATTATTTCTGTCCTCTCTAGCTCTGATGCATCCTTTAGGAGAGAGTTTTAGACTGTGTCGCTTTGCGGCACTATGTGCATCTGCAAAAGAAAGCATTCAATGATTTTCTAGTTGCATATCTGATCTAATTTAACTCAAGAAAATAGGAAATCACATGATGACCTTCTATCCTTATCCTTAATTTGTTGGACGGGGTGAAAAAAGGTCCTCTTGCTTCGCAGCATGTTACAAAAACTAATTCATATTTTACAGTTTATCTGAACTTCCTAATTTTACTTCTAGAATTTCAGATCTCTCTTCATTTGTCCATTAACTCTCTTGCTGTCATATTTTGACGTAGTAAATGTTGTGTAAGTAAAAGAAAACAAGCATTTTATTAAGGTGACTGGAAAATGTGACCTAGTACTTACTGGGACAACACCTGGGAATCTTTGAAACCTCTTGCAGCTCAAAACTACTTTTTCCCCCATTTGGCAGTTCACTTTAGAACTGTAAGTTCAAGTGTCACCGAAGTAGTATTTATTTGTATAAAACTGTATACCAGATGTCTACAACCTAATGAAGCCTATAAAGTATTTTGTTGCCAATGTGACCCTGTTGGTTTCAACAATTATAAACTGAAGCAGGTCTGTTTACATAAGACTTTAGTGCTAAACTATATGCAAACATAACTATGTGGACTCAGAGTCTCTAAGACAGACACATCCAGTTTCACAAATATTCTGGCAAATGAAATCTTAGAACTTGTAATCTACTAAGTATAGCACAAAGAACATGAAAATCACGATGCAGTAGTACTTAGCACTTATATATAGCACTTTACATCTTCAAAGTACTGTGCTAACAATATCTAATTAATCCTCCTCAACTAATTAATCCTTTCCAGATCAGGAAGCTGAGACACATTAATTACAATTATTATTTATGTACTTATATAGCACCATAGGTGTGCATGCCACTTTACAGACTTATAGACCAGTCCCTCACTATTATAAGCAGCTAAAATTTGACTTTAATACTAATAGGAGAAACTTCAAGGCGTGCAATATTTGGAGGGAAGACTTTCCCTGGAAAAGTTTGCAACTGTGCACCAGATCCTGCCATCAGATTTGTCCAAAAGAAAATATAGTAAAAAGACAGTTGGAAATAAGGAGTTATGTAGTAATTTTGATTGTGCTTTTTAAATAGTTTTTTAAATGAAAAAAGGTACTGTTGGGTATGAATTGGTTTTAAAGAAGGTTCAGAACATGTCCAAACCTCTCAATGCATGAATTATTAAGAGCATTGACTATTATCAATAGTATCTATAATGTTGGTAGATTCTTATGTTGGTGTCTTACCTATTATGAAGAATGGAGAAGATCCTGAAATAAGGAATGGCTCCGTTTCCTGGACAAAATATCTAAATGCTTATGTTGTCAATTCCTTTGTAAAAGATAGTCTCAATTTTCACAGATTTTGGGTTATTGTTCTGGAGACCTAGTTCTATTCATGGTGCGTAATTTCTCAGTGCAGCATAAAACACAGTTTATAAAGCAGATTATTGATCATTGTGTTAAAAATTACCTAATCTGTAGCATGAGTGCTTAAGTAGAAGTAAGTTTAAAATTAATGATTCCCTGGTTCCCAGCCCATTGCACATTCCCTTAGATGAAGGAATATCATGGAGGAAACAGAGAATATTTTAATGATGATCAGAGTATGACCTATATCCTGATTCAGTTTCTATTCTATCCAGACATTCCTTGTTACTAGCAGGACACCATGCAAAGAGGGTCAAGGGCTTGGTCAGGAATAAGGTCTACTAATCAAACCTTATTCGGGAAAAATAATTACTAGCAACTTGCAAGCTGGTTCAAATATGAGCAGATTGCTCCTTGTAGAGCAATAGGTTGCTATAAGAAACGTTGGACAAACTCCTTTCAATGTATTATGGATGGTCTAAAAATGTCTTCAGAAACAGTCAGAAAAATACATGTAAAGGAAAGTATTTTTCAATCTGAATATGTGTGCTTATATCACATCCTATGATTTTTGCTGCATTTTAATCTCAGACTTCAAGTCTTCATTTGATGTAGTTCTATGAAATTCTTCATATCAAGTGGATGGAATAAATCTTGTCTTTTAGAATTTCCTAAGCTGAGTGGGTTAGAAAGTATATGGCTTAGTCTTCAGCGAATAAGTTGTAGCAAAAAATAAAATTGGAAAAACTTTGGATTTTTATGTTTGTGTATTACATATTCACTATTCTAAATTATTCACTGCAGTTCTTCTGACAATTCAGAAGCCACTCATTTTAAATACAGGAAAATGGGATTCAACTTTTGAGCCAGTTTACTTAGCTGTGACTAGTTATACTGCTTCTATGTTATAGCTCTTGACCAAAAGTGAAGAACACATTTTGTTGTTAATTTTTCCCCCAGCTGAAACTGTAAGGGTTATTTAGGCAAGGTAATTTCCTGAACTGGCATTTGTCCAATATATGTTTGACCACCTTCTAATGGAGATTTGTTTATTTAAAGTAGCAGGGCACAATCAAAGAGCAAGTGTATTTTCAGAGAAAGAGGTGAGGAAGTGAAAACAGGGAGCACCAATAAAGAATTCTAATCAGGAGCAAAACACCTAAAAGTGTATTGAAACAGTGTTCTGCAGTGCTTCCATTAATCCCAGGCTGTTTTAACTCATGCAACTCGTACTCACAAGACAAATAATATGAGCTGTCGCCAACCAGTCTCATGTTTTCGTTAGGAGAAGCCATTATTACGGAGTGCTTCAGATGTATTGAGTGACAGTGAACTTTCTGCTCTCAGGGTGTGGTGGTGCAGTGCTTACTCTTCCCATGGGCTCAGACACCTAGGCTTAAGCCTTGCTTTAGGTTTGTGCGGTACGTCCGCCAACCACGTGAGGTTGAAATGAGTTGCAGTTTATTAAGGTTGGGAGTGAGATGCTGTCTACCTCTTTTTTGTGTGTGTCACTGGCTAGTTAAATGGGAATGCCTGAAGTATTAGGGTTTGATTGGTGACTTAGAGCTGGACTGAAGTTGACCTCTTCTCTAGGCTTCTAAGGCAACCAGTTTGGGGAAAAAAAGCAGCACATGTGTTTTTCCACCCACTACTTTAACCATAATGTTTCAGCAGCCTCAGATGAAATCTACTTTCCTCTGGCTTTTCATGGACCTAATTCAAAGTTCAGCAATACTTTTACTTTCATGAACTTTCTGAATGACTGACAAAGCCAGTGCTAAGGAATGCACAAATACTCCATCCCCACTCCCCTGTCCCCAGGAGCTGAATATACAAGTGGATTTCACCATCATCAGGAATGAAAAAGTCCCTATTATTTCCTTCAGTTAACAATGTACATGTATTTCTGCTACTGCACACCATTAGTAATAGTATACAAATGTAAGAATTCTCACCAGTCCTAGTCATAGATCAAATGACACTAATGTGCACTAATTATTTATTTGCTATTTAAGTTTTCTGAAAGCAACCAGCTACAGCGGGATGAATTTTACTGTAAATATATGAATAAACTGAAAGACAGATACAAAAGGAAATGCTGAATATGGATCAGTGGAGGAACTAAGAGACACCTTTACTTTAGTCAGTGACTGTCCATGTTTCTCTCATGAGTTTGGAGCAGTTTATCTAATGAAATGTGGAACTGGAAGAATTATATGGAGCATGACTGGAATTTGTAGGAGGTCTGGAAAACAAAAGAGTGTGCAAAACTGGATATTGCACTGAGATTAAGGCTGGTCGCTGAAGGACAGGTTCAGAACACTGGGAGATGGAGAGAATAGGTGACCAATTTAGAATTGTAAGGAAGAGAAACGCTGTTACTGATTTCTGTAATTAAAGATGACATGGGGAACCATCAGAAGGAAGAAGTCCCCAGCCATATGTTTAGGGTGATGTAATACTGCTAGAACAAAAATAAAAGACCACATAAAGACAGGTCAGCTTTAACTTGAGGTTCTTGAGACCAGTACAGTGTTATATTTAAAGGTGGACCTCTCTTGCCACAAGTCAAACGTTTGAATGAAGGCAACACATTCATTCCAGAGGAGGAATTATATCAATAAAAAAAGGAGAAATGATGAAAGAAAAGGAGTTTCTGAGGGTTGAACCTTTTTTTCTGGGACTCTGCTCCTTTTTAAGCTATCAGTTATGAGCTGCATATGAGAATTTTAATAATATATGTGCAAGATGACCCTCTGAAGATGCCAAGTGGAAGCAGGACTTTAAGCTGTTGCTTTTTGCCTCCTTTCCTCCCCTCTCTTCCTCTCCATTCCTCCTTTTCTTCCCCTTCCTCCCTCTTCCCTTCCTCTCTTTCTTGTTTCCTTTCTTTTCCTTTCACTGTGAGCTTGCACTGTGGAGTTTTTGAACAGCATGGCAACATATCATCAAAAGCAGCAAGCTTGGAGAGAGTGCTCAGGTCATTCTCCCAACCTGCTCAATGAAACCACGTAGCTCCTGCGCACTGCTTGCTGACAGTGGCTGATTCTTTGTAGATAAAGAAGGGTCAACATATATAATCAGATTTGTGCTATTCCTTTCCATGATCAAAAGGAGGAGGTTCCCTCTTCCCTCATTTGAAATCTTTGCTGAAGTACACAGTCAGCAAACCTCCCTACTAAGTGCCTCTTCAATTGTTATAGGTTTGCAGATTTTTTCTTTCCTCACTCACCTCTGCCACTCTTGATAAAAACTGAAGCTGTGGGTTCCTATCAAAGCTCATGCAGGAATGAAGCTAAAAGGAAGAATCTCTCTCTGCGTAGTTCCAGTATTGATGAATTAAGGCCTAAAATGCCTTTTTGTATTTCAAAAAGCATTCAGAGTCCATGCTTAAAATCGAGATTAGCTCCATCAAGAAGCAGTAAGTTCAGCAATAAGATTTAATCTCTGTGACACTCAAAAGAAGAGATTCAATTATATTCTGTGATCTTAATTGAATTACAAAACCCCCCACAAAAGTAATGACATTATTTTATATTTTCCCCAAGCCCAGCTTACTTGGATTGAAAAGAATTAAATAAGCTATGGTTTGAGAAAAATATGTTTGTTTTTGCTGCCTAATAATGCACAGATTTGAGGAGAAGCTAATATCCTTTAAGTAAAAGACTAATATCTATCTCTGCAAGTGCTTTTTTTGACCCATCTGGTTTGTCAGAAAAGTCTCCTACCTCTGATATTTATACAATATCATGCAAATGTCAAAATCTGAATGTCATCTTCAAAGACCCTTTTATGTCAGGCAACCCCTTTATAGGGAAAAAATAAACAATTTTATGTATGCATGCTTGATGCCAGTCCAATTAATAAAAGCCTTTTTTGCTATGCTTGGCTACAAGCAAGTTTCTCTTTTGAAAATGAACAGAGGGAGAATGAGATAAAAGGTCTGTATTGTTTCCTTGCAAATTTTACAGTTTCATTTTTAATTTGTGTTTGGATGTGAGGATCTTGGTGCAGATGGTGTGATAGTCCACAGTATGTTCTGAGAACCTGAAATGATAACAAAGATATGCAAATTGAGAGGGTGCTTTGGATGAAAGCCAGGATATCCAATTTCACAATAGCTGAAAACAAATTGATGTGCCCAGCAAACTACACAGAGTAGCACTAGGAAATGTAGCAGTGCCAAAACAAATTATATTAATGACCTGAGCAGTTTGTTGAATTCTATTGGCTCGCTTAATGTTGGTTACATTTGTCTGCGTTGGCACTTCATTTACTGCACAAAACAACTTTTGTAAATGAAAAAAAAAGAACCCAACAACAACAACAAAAAAAAGAAGCACTTAATGAAAAATCAATCTTGGTAATTGCAAAATAAAGTTATACAGGAATTATTTTTGCATCTGAGAAATGTCCACCATATTTCATGTGAAACAAATTGAAAAAGTAGATACTCTTGAAATTCAGAAATAAGATTTGAAATTATTTCTATGGGGAAACACAAATCTCTTCCTCTTTAATGTTTCAATCTAGATCAGCATTGCATTTAGCATTAACAAAAATATTATAACATTTTTATTATTGGATAAAGAAGCATAAAGGAGTTGCTTTCAAAGAAAATATATCGATGTAAAGCCTTGTCTGAAGTGATTCTGAAACAGTAATATTATTCACATTTTTGCCAGGGTTAAAACGAGAACCTGAGCCCTTGGCTGTCATTTCTGTCTTCCCCTCCTCCTTCCTATAAATGAAAGATTCCTGTCTCCAAGTGAATCACATTAAACAGACTTTAAGAAATTTTTCCTCTCCTAAACTATGCTTAAATAGATGAGAAAAAAAAAGTCTGCCAAGAATATTTGTAGATTGACTGTCCCTTAACAGTTCATATATTTTTACGTAAATCTTCCTTCTATTTGGAATAGAAAGTCAAACACTTTCAGTTTTCATAAAATCATACATTCACAATGCAGTGAATTAAATGCACCTTTCACGTATTCAGTACTCTATACTGAATAACATATTTGAACTACCCATATCTATAATCTGAATACTTTTAAAGCCTGATTTTGAATTTGATTCTAAACAGATGAAGAATTTTTATTTACAAATACTGTAACTAAATTAGGCCTAATAGTGGAAAAAATAAACTGCAGTCAATAGGCTGCTTCCCCAGTTGGCACAAGAATATTAGTTTCAGTGGAGAGATACCAATCTAAGATGTATTTTGCTTTGATTTCCAGAAACACCACTAATCCTTGGTTCATCTCAAAACCTCAAAAGGCATTTTATAAAATAGTAAATCAAAATAAAAATAGCAGCAGATTCACACCCCATCTCCCCCACTTTGTGTACAACTGTAACTTAAAGGTGTTATGAATTGGTATCAGATATTAAAATGAGAAGCTGTTACTTATTGCTTACAACTTTATTTTAATCTCTTGCAAGAATGAAAACAAATACTGGCAAGGAATTCATTGAACGTATGAAGACAATGTGCCTCAATTCTTTGATGTCACCTATTGTAGATACACTTAAGTTTGTCCTAGTGCCACAAAACTGTTCTTGGGTAAAGGACTTCCAGCCATATTTTGCACTTTTGTTGACTTTAGCCTTCCCTGTACAGAATCTGTAACTCAAAAGTAGGTAGTTCAACACAATGTCAATATCCTAATTACATTTATTGCAATTTCATAGGTAAGCATAAAGCAGATCTGCATAAAACCAGTCCATAAAAACACTAAAAAAAGCCAACTCTCCACCTCTCTCTCTCTTTCAAAAAAAAAAAAAAGGCAAGAAAAAAACCTACAAACAAACAAACAAAAAAAATCCCAACACACAATAATCCCTTTGGTACAAGCTTTATTTTTCTCATGTTCTAGTTTCTTCTTCAAAGATCTCAGAACTTGAATCCAGAAGGGTCTTTCACAGATGAATCTGCCCTGTGTGAAAGAGAGCAATGTTTCAATAAGTTGTGCAACACCACACTTGCACTTGACCTAAGCCATGGGAGACTTGTCATGGGAAAAAAATGAATGTGGAGTTATGGTAATTCAAAGCAGAATGAGTTGGATTGGATAAAGAGAACTGAGGAAAAGGGAGAAGGCCAAGTAATCTCCTCCTTGGTCCTAAGGGACTAACTTAGAAATAGCCCAGGTGTATAGCTCCTAGATCAACACTTTTGAGGAGCCTGCAGTTGAAGCTGATAGTCAGAGGTTAGCTGCCTCTTTTTACATGAATAAATCACATGTTTAAAAGGCCTCATGGCCTTCCTCTCAGAAAACAAACTCCATCCCTGTGACAGGATAGCAATCACATACATCTTCAAGAAAATATGTGGGAACAACCCAAAACTGTTCCTTGAGCCTTCTTTGCTTGTGATAGCAGGAAGTGACCTGGTTCTGTGGGTTTTACCTCATCCAGCATTCAGGTGGATGAATGCATGAAAATATCAAAGTTTCCTCTCAGAACCCTAACATAAGTCCTCCTGGGAAGTTCCTATATGCTCACATGACTGATCAGGAGAGGTGGAAGACAAATGATGGGTTTTTTTGAAAAACACCTCAAGAAAAATGCACACACACTGTTTAATAATACTAATTAAATTTTTAAGGTCCGTGTCTCCATTTATTTTGCTTTTTCCTTTATCAGACCAAGAGTTTTTGTTCTGCTGGGTATCTGTGCAAGAGACGAAGTGTAATAAAGGGATAGAGTTTATAAGCTTTAATGTTGTTCACCACTTCTTATGCAAATTGTGGGGTTTTAGTTAAGAAGACCCCGAAGTGTAAATCTAGTTTGCTTACAAAAGTGCTGGGTTTACCTGGCAGTGGCACCAGTGCAGTGAGTCCCACATCCTGCTACAGGGTCTGTTTGTCAAAGTAGGGCTGCACTGGAGCTGTAGGCACTGCTTAGAGGGCAGGTCTGCAAAACCTCCCCATGGAACAGATTACACCTTAAGTGCTACTGGGACCTGCCCCTGTTGCAGAAGATGCACATCAAAAGACAGGACCCACCACAGCGGGTGGAGAAATGCCTGCTTCCCACCACAGGCATGAAATCAGGTCAGAGAGTGACAACCCCAGCTAAGACAGCCCCTGCTCTGCAGTGGTGGGTTGCAAAACCAAGACTCTCTGTGGAAAACCGGGAGAAACTTCTTCTTGCATGAAATGTGTAATATCTCTTTTTAGCCGCACGCTCTCAAGCCTGAGGTGCTTGTTCCAAACACTCCCATCTCCCACTGACTTCATTCCTCTGCGTTACTCCCACACTCTCCTCAGTAGGTGTACAGTGCTGTGCCATTTATATGTTGCACACAATGTGTCTGAGGGAAGAAGTTTAGCTTTTCTAATTAGGCATCGTGCTATTTTAAAAACCTTTTTTTCATAGCAAGTTGAAGGTGTAAGCGCGAACTTGACACACATTTGTCAAAGGAAATAATAATAATAATAAAATCTTCACAAAGCAATTAATAGCTTTTATTAACTGATGTATCTATGTAACAGCAAAGTATAGGTTTTAGATGAGCCTGGAAAATGACCCTTGGTAAAAACCTTGCTAAAAGGAATACCTTGGAGCTGTCCATCAGTTGCACAGACGCACACAAATCCTGAGCAGCGAGGCAATGTACTCTCCATCTTCATGCATAATACATACAAAATAGGTGAAGTGGTATGTAAAGTGAATTTTAATTGGTTATAATTGTCATTTCATTTAGTAAAGTATTGTCTGGAGACCAGGATATCAATTAGCACTCTATGGACTCTGTTACTTATGAAAATATGCATATATAGAGATGATGTGCTCTAGCAGCAGATATACTTTAATTAAGAAAGTGGTACAGTAAATTAAAGACCTTTAAAGTATTAATTAATTGGTGTATAGATCAGTTCTGAGCTTCAACTTGGTAAAGTTAGAATCACTGTACCTGATTTAAATGAGACAAGAAATAAATGTGCATTCTGTGTTGTTACTAGCCTTTTAAAGGTGTTCATTTCGAGAACCATTTCATCTTAAAGATGAAATAAATGTACCTCTTCTCTATACAGCACTTAAGTTTTATCTTAAGCTGGAGCTATTTAAGCTTATTGTTTTTCCCTACTGAAATATCAACCAGAAGTGTTTTGTCAGGAATATTTATCCTGCTCTTTGTATATATGTCCTTCATATCCCTTGTTATTAATAAACATCCTGGCATTAATAAGCTATAGAGAACTGACTGATGTATTCCATATTATTATTAAGTTGTTCATAACCCATGCAGGTATGCTGGTTTGGTTTTTTTACCTTTTTCTCCTTTTCCATGGGGGATGAAGAGGAATCTGTCCCTTTTTAACCACTTGCACTGAATGACTTTTATACCCAATATAAGTGAGAAAAGAGGATGAATGTCACCTCTCTTCTCTTTCTCCTCCTGTCGATGCATACTCCTTCTTTTGATTGACAGCTACTAATAACCTTCCTGCCCTAAGTGCCATGGAGACACTTTATTAGGACAAACAGCCAAGGAAATCTAGGAATGAAGCCAAGCCTGCAGTGAGTTATTATCGGGCTTGTATTTATCTCAGCTTTGTAATTTTTTTCATGTGATATGCAAATCCTGAAATAGATCTTCTTCTGTTGAAGGACAGGTCCCTCTGTTAATTGATCCACTGAGATTCAGTCTAACCTCTTTTAGCTATCAGCCAGGGAAACAGGCTACATAAAAGAGGCTCAGTGCTGTACACAGTTCACATAAATTCTCCGTGCATTCTACAAGGAAAACTTTCGCACAGAAAATGCATTTTCAGTTCCTGAACGTATTTTCCATATCAGTGTTATCTGCATAACAGATCAAACTTATTTGTTTATTTGTTTATTAGATATGTATGAGGGTACACTCCTACAATCAAATGTGATTTTAGATGGCGCATACTTTCTTTCTGGAATGATACACCAAAAGCATGTATTGCAGAAACACATTAAATGAAATTCAGGCATAATGAAAATGCATTTGTTCAAAACCACGATTAAAAAAAAAAAAGCTGCATTACAGAAACACTTTATTACTGAGCAATTTGACTGTTTGGGAATTAGCAATGCAGGTGCATCTCCCACATGCCTTGATATTCTGCAAACATTTTTTGTTTCTTTGTGGAGATTTGCAGCAAACAGGTAACATTGATTCAAGTAGGTTTTAATAGCATATTGCTAACAGCAGCAGGATGGATTTACTTTTGCTTTGTCATTCTATAGATAATGGTCCATTTAGTAAGCAATTTTTTTTGACAGAGAACAGAATTGGGAACAAAGGAAAATGTTCATGGAAATGCTAATAACAATAATATTAACAATCATAGTAATATCAAAGAGTGCAGAAGGAAAAGAAATCAAGATTAAAAATGGCATTGTTTTAGATTTACATAGCATCTCTCAGCTGTATAAATCCCAAAGATCTTCATCAACCCCTAGTATCATGACACCAGTACAAGTATAGCTATTTTTGAGACAGAGAAGCTAGTCCCAAGAAGGGGCAAATTTGGAGCTGGGTTCAGACTGCTGGAGTGAACTGGCATCAACAATCTTCACAGAGTGTGGACCGGCTTTCATTCTGACACCTCATCTGAACCACCTCAACATGAAATAGGAGAAACATAGGAGAAACCTATTACTGAACCCTTCCTAGTTTCTCAACCCGAGAGACAGAGCGATGTGCAGTAATGAGGTGTGAGGCATGAAAGCCTGTGCTCTAATCCCAGTTCTGCCCGCCAAATTATGTCATGGCCTTGAGCAAGTCATTTCACCTCTACTACTTTAAAATGAGGATGATAAGCCTTACAAGGCTCAGTCTATGATTCTAACTCAGTACATGTTTGTAAAATGCTTTCAATATGTGAAATACTTATGCAAGTATGAATAATTTTTGTAAGTACAGCCATAGTACCTGGAGTGGGGAGCTCCTGAAGGGTTAGGGTTATTAGCGTTGGCAAGGATGCAAGGGAATCTGCACTTCAACTTAGTTAAAACCAAGATGTTTCCTAACACTGAAAATTACAATTCCCACAGCCAAATTTCATGCCTTGTTCCTTTGTCTCTAGTGAGGTAATAAGAGAACTTAGACAGGAATACTTTTGCATGTTAGGGAGCCAAGATCTAGAATTAATGTGCAACAACAGCACTTTTGGACATGTTTGATTCCTGCTAATTTTAGTCACCCATACTTATCGTTGATGTGTTTAGGGCTGACAGTGGTGGAGAACACAAAAATTGACCTAAATTACTGGGCTATTTTTATAGTTTCAGATGTATCTTTGAACTTTAATGTGTTGTTGAAAGTCTAGCTTTTCTGAATGAGGTGATTTAGAGACAAATTTTACAAGTTGAGCTAACTTCTGCTCAATTCCTTTATTCTTTCCATCTGTCCTCAAACATTTTTCCATCAATTATTGTGTAGAAGGCAATTCACCAGGCAAAGCTCAGCTGAATGCAACTCATATATCTGTGGTGCCTTGGCAGTTCTAGATAAAATGTCTGTGTTAAATATTAAACATTAAATATGGCACTACAGCTTAAGAGATGTTAAAAAGTAATTGATTATGCAGATGATTGCCAAACTGATATTGCAGGAGTTTACTCCTTTTACTCCTTTGGCTGAGGTCATTCCTGAGTAATGAAGATATGAAATGAAATTATCTCTCAGTCCTCTTCAAATTTCTTCCTCTTCTCTGCAACTTCACTCTTCCATTTCCTCTTTGGCCACTTGTACAGTGTTGTGCTAATAGTTTGAAGGAAATGTCTAGCAAATGACATCACTTCAGGCACTAGGACTCTGCAGAAGAGTAAATGCATCAAAATGAGATTTTACAAGATTTTAAAGAAAGGGTGGAGGGGAATATTTCAGTGAGCATGTTCATGTGGCATTAACCACTAGCTAGTAGAATTTAGAAGATTTTCTTTTCAAGAAATAAAGAGTTTTGAAAGTAAATTTTCAATCTATTCTTTTTGACAGAAAAATTAACTCTAGAGAAGAGAGAACACAGCACTTCTATGAAGAAATGTGTTTTGAAAACAATATTTTCTTTCTGTTATTTCTGTTTTGTTTGAGTGAAATTTATCCAGCTGAAATTAGCTATGTTTTTGTGCCTAAACCCAGAAATTTCACAGAAATTTTTGGAAGCAATTCTTTTTCAAGCATGAAATGACAGTAAAAGACAAGCATGTTGCATTCTGAGGAATTTTTAATTTAACTGAGATTTCTTGTACAGATATATCAGGACAAGCAAACAAGATTTCAACTAAAAAAAGATATACAAGTAGAAAGGCAGCAGCTTAGTAGACAGAGATATCATATACTACAACAACACTAAAAGGCTACCATAGGACTGAACACTTTATTATGCTATATGCTACAGAAACAAGAAATTAATTAATAGAGTTTCCCAGCTTGATTCTCTGGGAAAGGTGATTTATATATGGAATCCTCGTGAGAGAGAGTAGGGCTTATTCCTGTAGTTCTCTTTTTAGTATTTGATTTATTGCAAACTAACTCATATAATCTGTGATAGTTTTAAAAGACAGGGAGTGTTTTTCTCTCTCTCCCTCCCTCCCTTCCTCTCGGTTATGTATATAAAATGACTGTCTGTATATGCACATATACATATATGTGTATGTATTTATATATAAATCGACTTATATTTGTGCAGACCATATTTGTTTGCTCATTGCCAATATTAAATAGGAAACTTATATTCAGTCTTTAATAATATGGTGGGTTTTTTTTGAAAACAGTTGGCAAGGCTCTCCTTACATCTCTGGGATCACAATAAAGACAGTGTTAAATGCTTTGGGAACAGCTTCTTAAGTAATGAATAGGTGAAAGAATATTATGACAAAACAGTGCTGTCTTCAGAAACCTACTAATAAATAAGACATGCTAATTTTGATTAATCAGGTTAGTTAAAGGCTAGCAGTACTTAACAACTTCTAGGAGAGAGTAACATCTGAAAAATCACTTTTTCTGGAAATGATAAACCTCACTAATTTTTCATTTGTTTTAGTTGATAGGTAGAGAGTCAGGCAGGGATGCAATCATAACACCATCTGAGCTGGTCTGTGAGGGTAGTTTTATTGGCATTGGCTTCAAACTTAAGGACCTTCCAAGTTAAAAAGTAGCACAGCTTAATCTGACCAAAGCAAAACGTACTGTATTTTTTTATTGATGCTACCTTTTATTTTATATTTACTCGCAATAATCTGAAAACAAAGAAACTGTGGGAAGGAGAAAAAAAAATATTTCTTCTAAATGCCAGGACATCACAATAAGGCTGGTCAGCTTTCCTTAGTGCACAAAGTGAAAGCAAAATGTTCTAATCCTTAAAGTGTGAGGAAGTAAAGGTTTCTCAAAGTCAGGGCAATACAGCAGGTGACAGAGAGCACATAGCCTACAGGCACGTCTATAGGCCATTCCTGGTTTCCTCACACATCTGTTAAAAGGATGTTTTATCCCGAGGCAAAGTTACACTGAAAGAGTTAAAAACCAGTTTAGAACATCAGATGTCATGTCACAATGCTTCAGAAACACTGCTGAAGTGTTACAATGCACATAAAGCTTTTTCTTCACTTCGTTTATTTTACCTAAGAAATCATGCTTAAGCCTGATCCAAAACGTGACTCAATCCTCAGCACTTCTCAGGTTTTTTTTAAATATTATTTTCTTTTAGCACTTACATCAACAAGCTGTAGACTAAGCCAAATAAATTTAGTATCCTAAATTGAAAAACATTAAAAATATGAAAAGTGCCTCCCAGATTAGGAAGAACTTTGGCTATTTGTTTAACAGTTGAAGATTGGCGTAATTCCATGAAACCAATACTACTACAGTGATTTACATCATCAAAGGTGTTGTCAAAAGATACTTGGGGGATAAAAGAAAAAAACTAAACCTAAAAAATAAACACATAAACTAAAATGAAAATGGCCAGTATTCTCACAAAATCTACAATATATAAAAGGACACACAGATTCTCTGTATTTGAAACAACAAGGAAATTGCAAACATTAATCTGTTTGAACTGCTATAATTGATGACACTACTAAAATAAGAAAATGAACAAAAAATGTTGTTTATGTCAAGACAGCATGACCCAAGGCCTTTCTCTGCCCTTTGAGACCATCTCTGTATAAGCAGCTGGTCAGGAGTCTAGATCAAAGAGCTGTGAGGAAACAGTCTGGTGTTTTAGACTCTCTCTCACAAATAGGTAGGAACAAGTTTTAGATCTAAAATACTATAGAATCTGTCAGAGGAGAAACTAAAAAAAAAAATCTGTTTCTGTTTGCACATGCATTTTACAATCTCACGCAAGCTGGCAAGGAAAAAAAGCAATGTTCTAGCTGTCTGAGCCTGGGAGCAGGCTATGGGGGAGTTGCTCTTGCAAGAACAAGGCAAAGCTGGCTGTTGTCACTATTCACCTTCCAAGAAGAGAAGAAAACAGGACGCTAGTTCAGGAGGAAAGGCTATGAAGGAAAGGCTATCTGAAGCAACCGTTGTTGCTTAGACCTGACCCCTGAACAAAGGGGAGACCTCGTCACAGTCTATGATTTTCTTGTGAGGGGAAGAGGAGGAGCAGGCACTGATCTCTTTTCTGTAGTGACCAGTGACAGGACCAGATGTGTCAGTGGAGGTTTAGATTAGAGATTAGAAAAAGATTCTTCACCTCAAGGGTGGATGGGTATTGGAACAGGCTCCCCAGGTAAACGGCCACAGAACTAAGCCTGACAGAGTTCAGGAAACATCTGGATGATACTCTCAGGCACATGGTGTAACTCTTGGGGATGGTCCTGTGAAGGGCCAGGAGTTGGGCTTGATGATCCTTGTGGGTCCCTTCCAATGTCATTCTTTCCCTACCCTAGTGACTTGTACTGATGTAGTCCTGACCTCATATTTAAGTAGTGTAGCGAAGGCACTGTCACACGCAGTTAGCCAAACCACAGTAGTCATGCCAGGCTTTTTGCCCAGAAGAATTTATCTGTTTGTTACTTTATGGCTTTTGCCAGACAGAGCTTTCAGCCTGGAGAGGAGCAGGGAGGAACATCCATCCAGAGTTACGTGGCATTTGGTATCACAGCATCATTTAGGGTAGAAAGGCCTTGATGACCATTGAGCCAAACTGCAAACCTACCAAGGAATGGAACTTACATTCACCAGAGGTCGGTGATGTGCTGGTTTAAAGGTAAACCGGCAGGAGAAATGGACCCACCACAAGAGAGATTATAAGTCAGAGTTACAATTTA
>JAWWMP010000001.1:89227795-89258789 GCA_035047865.1 Dendrocincla tyrannina
TTCCCCCGAGTCCAAAGCAAAAGGAAGTGAAGAACCTGTTGGTGCAGATGATGGCTGTGGTCTGGTCGAGAGTGATGCTCGTGGTCTGGTCCAGAGTGATGGTTTCCTCCTGTCGAGGTCCTGCTCAGTTAACAACAACCCTATAAAGCCCTATTTAATGTGAACATCTGGCCCATTATGCAGATGTTAACTGGAGTGAAACCATCATGCGCATTCTGTATAAACAGCCTACTGTGTTGCAGACTAACAGCATTTGATTTTTAAGTTTGGGTGCTTTCAAGTGAACCTTTTCCTCAGAACTTTTTTCCCAAATACTAACAATGCCTTCAGCTTGTACAGTTCCCAAGAGTATCTCTTCTGTATAATATATAACTTGTTTATTTTAAGTTTTTTCACTCTACACAGAAACCTTAAATTTCTTTCTCATCTGCTGCTGCATCCATCTTGTTCACCTCAGTAGCCAGAAACAGCATAACCTGAAATACAAGCATGTTTCTACAGAAAGGCAAGAATCCCTCTGGCTAATCTGACATGTTCCATGTTGGCTCATCCTAGCTATCATATACTGAAACTGTCAGAAATCACAGTAAGGCCCAGATATGTACAGCTTCTCCTTTGCTGGACGCCCTATCAAGCCATGATTACTGTCATGAATTTGATGAGTTATACAAGAGAGGAAGGATTGTTGGGTTTTGTTACAAATAATATACCTGTCAGTGAAGTGAAAGGCATGCCACATCCAAAAAGGTAATGTATGATGTGCTTTTCACTCCACCAGGAGGGACAGAGGAACAAATAAACTACATTTCAGATGTCTCATCTTCCACTCACTATTGTCTAAGCAATTTCCTTGCTATTTTTTCCATGAGGTGTTCCAATCAACAAGGAAATTGTATTTTAGTGTATTTACAAAATGCAATGTATTGTCTCATGTGCAGTTCTCACCTTTGAAAAATACCAGTGAGTGAAAGCTGATATAAACAAATGCACCTCTTGTTGTTAATGGAGTCTACAATGGAGTCCAACCCTAAAAGTGAGCACTGCAGGACTGCATAAGGAATCTAGAGTTTTTGGAAGACTGAAGCATAGTTGCACATTTTAGACACTTGGCATCAGAAAAAATCTCTCAGTCTCGTGGTAAGAAACCTGTGTCATCTCAAGGGCTGTTACACCTGTGGACAGTGTCTTTGCAAACTCACTCACAATCTTCTCTTATCTTCCCCCTCCATTTCTATTCCCACCCTCAGCATACTTTTTTTGCATACTTTTTTTTTAACTGCTGCTATTATTCTATGAAAAGCAATTTATTTATCTTCAGTACCTTAGGTGTATTACTAACTTCCCTCAAAATATTCTATACCGTATTCATAATTGGATAATCTAGGTTTCACTTGAGAGGACAAGGAACAGATAGTGTATTTTTAAACACTTCCTGAAATACAAATGCTACTGTGGATAGAGAGCTATGATTCAGAAGCTGCAGGAACCCAGTTCTGATCCCTGGTTTGTGTGCTCTGTTTGGTAACTGTCTTGCTGATTGTAGCAGCATATTAATTCTGAACGTGATACACTGCTTTTGGGTCAAAGGAAGTTATAAAAGGAGCTGGAAATGTAGCGGCTCAATAGTACCTCCATAATAAATGTTTCACACTGGATTCCATTGTAAGTGTCATATTCAGTCTTATGGCTTTGCACAGGAACAAATTTCATATTACTGCTAGAGTACAAGGAGAAAAGTTTCTGGCAAATATGCAGGCCATATATCACAGCACACTCAAGCTGTGGAGAATTACAAAGCTATTGCAGAACATTGGGCTGCTAATGACTAGAAAGGCTTTTGAAAACAAGCAAAGAAACAAACTGATTTATTTTTTTTTTAAAGTATCATTCTACAGGTAGCTTTCCTAGATAATTACTTTGATCATCTATCAACACAGGCAATTTTTTTTTTTTTTTTTTTTGTGGGGGAATTCATTTAACTGAACACTATAGGAGTTCAACCTGGGCTCTCTTTAAGGACATTAAAAAGAACTAGAAACACAAAATGTGCAATTCATCTAATCCCAAGGCAGACATCTACAACAACTCAGATGACTCACTACTCCCATGTGTGATGGTCAGATCAATTCAATGGGGATTTGTGTCCTAAATGAGTAATAGGAGAGATTACCTTCTGTACTGGAGCCGAGTTTGGTGTACATGGGCATGGAGAAGTGTCATGCCCATGGGGGCTTTCCTCACTACAGTGCAATTCAGCCTACAACATAGGTCATAACCTCTACATTTTTCTCTCTTCATCACCCTACAATTTTTGTGCACCTGCATGTCAAATATCTAATGACCATACATGGTCAAACATCCCCAGCGCAACAGGTATCAGGAGAACCTTCTACATGGCCGGGAACTTCCAAAAGGCAGCTAAAAAGAGAAAGGACCACATATGAAGTTCAAGGAGTCTGTTACCTTGAGAGCAATCAGTACTAGAAGGTTTGAAGTTACCAGAGTTGTCTTTCACTGCCTTTCTCACACCCACAGGCTAGGAAATAACTAGTAGTGCTGGCAACACTCCTGAGAACTGCTGGCTGACTAGTGATGATTTCAGTGTCTTAAACATCAGTTTCTGTGTAATGAGCATCCAGTTTCTGTATTTACACCTGGTAAGTATTTAACAATGCCTGTATTCAACCAAAGCAAATTAATTCTCCCTGCTTTAGACAAACATATCTAAAGCATTTCAGGTAGAATTCATATGCCCATCTGTAGCCATCTAGAGTGTACACAGCCTCAGTGGGTAGCAACTCTGTAGCAACACTATACTCTTACAAGTGGAGGGAGAAAGAGATTTTTAGTGCCTGATTTGTTATCCTAGAAAACCACCTTCATATGGGATAAATTGTCTTCATGTCATTGACGGTAAAAGGGACTTGGATACTCACTTCAGCTGATGCCTGCAGCTGGCCACAAATCAGAGGCTGGTGTCAGAGAGGATGAATCCCACCCCAGAAATGTTGATGACCTCTCAGAAACCTTAGGAAGACAAAGGATTCCCATAGAAAATTATATTGTTCCCTGGAGCTATTTTCTCATTGAAAATGAAGCACCACGTGCTGAGAAATTTATTTTTTTACCTTTTTCTGCCCAAACATGTTCATTTTCATGAAAATATAACTCTGATCAAGATTATTATTAACCTGTGTAACCCATGCTAGTAGTGATCCAAAAAGTTAGTCTAATCTGTCAGCTCAAGTTTCAGAAAGATCCACTGATCATTCCATTTTTTCATAATTCTCAGTATTTTTGCTTTCCTCATTTCTTCCATTTTCACATTTTATTTTGTCATTTACAGTCCTTTACTCATTTGTGTTTTCTCCCCTCCTTGCAACAGAGAACTTTCTCATTTACAAGCTGACATCTGTGGTTTTGAATAGCACCTTTTGATATAAGTTATATAAGTGGGATGTGCTGCATGATTTTTCAGTATACCTTACACAGTAATTGACCTCAAATAGATCATCAGCTATTCATGGCCCCTTGCCTTAAAAAGGGTCCTAAACAGCCAGTCACAATTTAAATGCATATTATTTTGCCTTAAACACATCTATTCACAGTACCTTTCACAAGTTATTGGCCATTTTCTTTCCCAGAATTAAGGACTATTGAAGTTTGCACAATGAGGACTTTGTTCTTCATAACTCATCCTCTTACTTGCTTATACAATGAAACATTATAATGTGCAAATAGTTGTTTCAGTGGACTTGTGACTTCACTAGCTGTACAAAGAGGAGGACAAAGACAAGTCAAGAGGAAAGAAAACATTTACAACATAATGAGAAGGTAAATCAACTTACATTTGCTGCAAATAAGTTGATGTAAAATACCACTAATGTTCCCTTTTAGCTGTGAAGATGAGGTGCTTCTACCAGTCCTTTTTTAAATATAATGCATTACTTTATGTGGTCTTTTCTTTTGGGTTGGAAAAAAAACCTTTGTATACCTATTTTCTGATCTTTAGACAAATGTTAGAAGTTGAATGAAAAAAAAACCAGGGTAGAAAATGGACGTCATAAGAATTGTGCCTAGAACTTCAGTGGGGTCCACCACTAGAAGCTTGGTTTGGAGATTGAAAATCCCTGCAGACTGTCTACTAACATAGCTGGAGTTATGCACATCACTGTTTTGCATCCTACTTTCCTAATGTAAGAGAGAGGAAGCAGTACCAACATTTTGTGGGCATATCCAGCGTGTCAAATGAGGTGTGAAGCAAGAGATTACACTCTGGAAATAATCCTTATCTGATCAAAAATAGTGTTACTTTTGCCATCAGAACATTTCTGAGATCTCCCAGCTAACAAAAGTATAAGAAATTGTAGTTCACATTGATATGTTCTGCAGTTAAGACCCAGTGTACTTATTAATTTCATTCCACTTACTCCCTTGTGCTTGTGGGTTTTTCCATCCTGGTCTTTAGTAGAGTGCTTTGAGATCTGCCAAAGGAAAGGAGCAAGAACTTCTAATTATTATTGTTACTGATGGAAGATTACAATAAGCTTTAGCAGTTTTTGGATCAAAGCTTGAATTACAGAGTACACTTTAAAGTTTTTTTTTCACTCTCAGTTTAGAAGTATATACATGCATACATAAACAACACCACAAAGGTATGAAGTGAAGCCTGAGCAAAAATAGCAACTTCTCCTGTTATGTATGTCTTATATTTTTGACTTTTTTTTTTTTGTTTAAATGAACCTTGTGTGGTAGGATAAGAAAGAATAATATATGATTAATTTCTATTCTGAAGCCTTGTTTGAAAGGTGCTTTATTTGCATTAGCATTCATAATTACTTAATGACAAATCAGATATGGTTCATTGCTAGTAAGTGTAGAAACATGTTGTCTGAAGGATGTAGTTTAATTAGTATACTCCTAAAAACACGTCCCTCATGACCATTGGATGTAATCATTATTTTATGTATTTAACTGTGAAATTTATGTTTACTCAGCAGGCTAGAAACCATTTTTTTTTTCCAAAGCTATTTAATGCAATACATTTAGACTTTAAAGAAACCCGCAAAATTTCCCCAACAGCAGGTACTAAATAAACACAAAAAATTTAAAACAACTATTATTGCAATGAGGCTGATATATATATTTTTTTTTAAATATAACCACCATAATATTGCATCCATAAAACATAGCAGGAGGAATAAATATGCAGGGAAGCTCATTTTAATTCCTCAGTTAATAACTTAGATGGAGGAGATGCACACTCTGCTAGATCAATGAGACAATTTGGGCATTCTTTTATTGTTGATTAGTGAATGTGAAAATGACCTCATTTCAAGGGCATCTAGTGATTTCTTTTTCTCCGCACTGGTACAACACAAGTGAATACCATGAACACTTTTTCTACTCGGGCTGCTGTAGAAGCTGAGGATGCCCTTTCCTTGGTGATGCAGAGGACAGTGACAGCAATCAAAATTCATTAGGACTTTGCAAAGAGGTCTCTAAAAGTGACATAGGCTCTTTAACAGTAATCTCATTTTTTCATAAATCTCACCCTGGGAAAGGGTTACTTTATTCACTGAGCACTTCCAGTGGGCTGCAGGAAACCAGCTATGGACTCAGATGTTACTTGGATTGAAATCAGCCTCACTGTCACCCGCAAAAAGGCTACAGTTAAAAGAGAGAATAATTTTCCTCCAGTCTCCTGAAATGCATATTTCTAGGATATTCATATTTTTAGGATACATACTATAATTTAAGGATTTGAGCATACAAGTATTTGTATTTTAAGAAATCTACTACCTAATATACTTGTTATTTCTACTCCTGATTCTTCATTGACTTCAGGCTAGGACTGGTAACTTACAGCTAGGTGTTTTTTGCCCCTGTAAGTACCAAACCATTTTGAAGTGTTTTACATTTATCAGGGTTTGCTGTATTACTAGGCACAGACATCCTAAAGGGATTATGGGTGTCTCTGTGCTTTTGTTATCCCTTCTTCCCAACTAGAGCACTTAGAGTATTTGGCTGTGCTGTGCAGTGCAGTGCCTCCCGTGATCTACACCTTGTCTGAGGAAAACCTGTGCTCTAGGCAGAGGGTGAGAAGCATGTGCTTTCTGACTGAACATCTCCCACAGTTGGTATAACTGTATGCCCCTTGAGAAGTTATGTGATATGGAAAGAGGAGAAACATGGCTGCTCTCTTTTGCAGATTGTCACTGGGTCAGTAGTTGCACTTGGTGTTACGAAAAAACAGCTCATGACATTACGTTAAAAAAAAAAGTAATAAATGTGCCCACTGGGTGCTAATGAAGAACACAGTCAACTTTTGAAGCAATAGTGCTGTAAACATGACAGGATGCTTTAGCACTACTTGTCCATTATGATCTGGGTTTGTAGGGTTGGCTGAAGGATGCTGAATGCTATTCTTCCTCACTCTCGGTGTAGGCCCTGCACCCATCTGTGTCCTCCTGGAGAACATGGATGTTCTCCCATTCTAAATCAGTAGTTTGGACCAAAGCAAAAATATGTGTTTTCTAATGCTGACAAACTACAAATATGATAAACAAAATGTAAATGAAAACTAATGTAAGTTTGCCTTCAAAATTACTAACTGAAAAATGTAAAGTACAGTCAAAATCCAAAATTAAAGGTGGTTTATTGTTCTTTTTTTCTTTGTGATGTTCAAGAAATATGTCCCTTTCCTTTGCCTTTTATGACATATAATGAAGTATCATGTAGCAAAATAGGGCATCTTATGCAAGTGTTAGAGAAGAAAATTCTGTAGGGCATTGTCTGAAGGACACTTCTTCTTCTGATGAAAACAGATTTTAAGATGCAAGAAAGTGCATTTCCCTAACTGAAAAACAGATTGAATAGTTGAAGCAGGGGTGTGTGGATGAAGACTGTAGCTAGGAATGTACAGAGAGCCTGTTGAAGGGGTGGAGGGCAGGTGGTACAGATTGGCAGCATTGTTGGATGTGGGCTGTCAGAAGTCTGTATGGGGAGTAGTCATGAGGAAGACAAGAAGTGTTGCTCACACCAGAAAAAAAACTTTCTGAGGTACAGGATGAATATCATGAAGATTCAGAGAAATATTTTGCCATAAAACTTTGTGCTTTTATCTCAGTACCCAGGACATTTTCATATGCATTCATTCCCCTTTTATTTTTTTAACCTACTAAAATAAAACCAAAAAAGCAAACTTTAACTAGTGCTTTTTTTTCTTTTTTAAGATAAGAATTAGAAGAAGAAATAGAATTGTGCTGAAATGTACTTAACCTTGTGTCTTTCTTTGTGTTCCTACATGCTTGTTTTTGGTTTGTTTTTTTAGTTCTGAAGTGGAGGAGTAGAGATCATCCCACACAACAGGAAATGTACATTGAAACTTTAATGAGTCTGCATGTCATATGAGTTCAAGAAGTCCAAATCCTTAATGACAAAGCATCAGCTGCCTTGCCATGGAAAATTTCCTGTTGTTAGAACTGCAGGTTGATGGTGTTATTTAAAGAAAAAAACATTTTGTTTTTGAACTTCTCATATGTACAACAATAAGGGAAATATTTTAGAGACAACAACCAAAATCAAATTAACACAATAACACAGCTTTGTGCTACTCATGCCTTCATAGCAAAGAACAGCAAAACATAACAAATAAAAATTCAGGACTTGATATTAGTACTGTCTTACCTGTTCAGAATGATGTAACTGTATTGAAGAAAACAACCTGTTAAAGGTAAGAACTTACTATTATGCTTACTATTATGTTGAATAAGAAATGGAAAAGTTGTAAGATAAATTACCACACAATGAAGGCATTGCATGCATTACAAAGATTTTATCAATATTGATGGATATTGAGTACCCTGTCAAATTAACCCAAAGCTGTCATATGACTTATAACATCTGCAAAAGAAACTGATGTACTTATAGTCAGTACATCTTTTATTTAGTGAAAACATGAAACCCTCCATAATTTGTCAATAGGATATTTTGCTTTGCTTCATACAGGTGCCTGTTTTAAAGATGGTCTTCCTGAAACTGAAAATCACCCACACACTTCACAGATTTTTTCCTCTGTCAACATTGAAAGATAACTGATAGCAAGGAAATCTGTTGCACAATGCAGGTGTGGCTTTTGGTTGCCAGCAATGGTCCTGCCTCTGGCATGTAATGACATAAGCTTCAAGAGCATAAATAATTTTTTTCTATTATTGCTGAAGACAATCAGCTTACACCAATGCAAAATCAATGCAAAAGCAGAGAGTTAGGGTTGTCAGTTACATGGAAAGTCTGTCTAGTCTTGGCTTGGACAGTAGCAAATAGCAGATCCAACAGGGAAAATTCGTTTCTGCTCTTAAATCTCCCTGCATGCAGCAACTTGTGTTATGGGCATTTCCTGGCTAAGAGATTGGATTTGCAACTTGGCTCTTCATGGACTTTTCCACCATAAATTAAATTCCATTTCTTTCCCTATGATGTTAATACCTCTTATTCGAGTAATACAACACACTACATGTTCTTTATTTTGGCCACCTCAGACAACTCAGTGCTCTGGTCTGGTTGACAAGGTAGAGATAGGTCAAAGGTTGGACTTGATGATCTTGAAGGTCTTTTCCAACATTAATGGGTCTGTGACCACTGTAAAATTCTCCACTTATTCATGTTGTTTTTTGTCCACCAATAAATCCAACAACATAAAGACTTACAGAGTTTTGTGAGATCCAGTATCTTTTAGGGTTGCTCTTTCAGATCAGGGCTTCAGACGGAACGATATGATTGGAAGGCCTTGTATAGTGGTGCAGTTCCTAGCACAATGATAGCAAGTATCATGAACAACCTCTAGTAGTGATTACACTGTGCTTTGGTTTGCAAGAACTCATATCCCTTACCAACTTGTTCTACCTAGTTCCACTACAGATAGTATTTTTATTAACATAATTGCTATATCTTTCTTGAAACTTTCCAAGAAGCCCTCAATCACTCTTTAATAACAATCTGCAGTGGTCAGTTCAACAGGCTAATTATATGATGCAATGCCATAAAAAGTATTTCATTTTGTGACTTCTACATTTGTTGCCTTTTCCTTTCACTGAATGCCCTCTGTGTCTTACTGCAGAACAGAATAGTAAGGACTACCCACTGCTTTTCTCTCTACCACTCATTATTATATATGTCACATCCTATTCTTTTTGCTTCACACTAAATAATCTTTTCAATTTCTTTTCATATGAACACTCTCTATCCAACTAATATGTATTTCCTGCCCTTTATGAGGCCTTTCTTCTTCTACGGTATCATTCTGAAATGTGACTGAAACCCAGTAGAGTATTCAACATGAGGATGTAACCTCCGTTTATAGAACGACATTATAATAATTCCTGTGTTAGTCTCCGTCCCCTTCCTAATATAGCCTAACATCTGAGAACCTTATCAAAAAGTGAAATGTGAAGCAATTAAATCTACAATATGTAAATCTGAACCTGACAGGCCTATAAGAAAGATATCCTTTATGTACAAAAAATAAAACTCACTCTGAATTAAGGGAACAAACAAAGGATGATGCATGGGGAGTGATAAAGAGGATTAATAACAAGAAATGGCTATAAGACCTTCATCGCAAAATCCATGAGCTAAATTCTACTCCCCATTACAACCTCAATGGATACTATGAACATTAGTAACCTGCAATTATGTTGTATAAAGACTGCTGAGTTGCATTGTAATTAACATCCTTTAGGGTGACCACAGTAATTTTAAATGTTATCGCTGAATATACAAATGAAAGTGGAAGGTGTTGAATATTCTATAGTAAAATGGAAGTGGATGTCGGTTTTAAATTTATTTTTTTCCACATCACATTGTGATAAGCAGGCCCCTACAGAAGGATTTCTCGCTTGCAGAAGTGCAGTGAACTGTAACTTGAAAATTGTCCAAATTTTTTTCCAGTCTTGTCCAGATTTACTAATATTACCAGCTATAGATTTTGCAATTAAAATGGCAATGGTAAATACTGTTATAGTCACAGAAATAACACCTGCTTACACTACTGAAGTGAGATGCTACTTTACCTCTAGTGAAACTAAGAAGCCTCAAGGCTGATGTAAAACTGCATCTTGTAGTGCTGTCTGCTGGCAGGAGTTACCAGGATACTCATCACAATGGATCTAGAGAAGAGAGACTGTACCACCTTCCCTCTCTACGTGGATTCATGATTCTGTTCAAAATTCCTGTTGGTGGTTTGGACACAACAAGTTCCCTTTGCAGTCATCAAATATTTTAGGCAAAACCCATGAAAGTACACTGTGAAAGTAATAAGTGCACTGCTGGTGCGTTAGATGGTTGTAGTTCCAAATTCTGGCTAATGGTTTCAGCAGCTGAAGATACGAAAGGCAAGTGGCAAAATCGAAAAGTGGCAGTAAATGAGGAATTCTGATACCTATATGAGGTTTAGCTAATCCTTTGTACTTCACCCAGTAAAATTTACAGTCCTCAGAAGGGTCCAGTTATCCATGAATATCTGAATTTTGGTACTGTCATGAAGAGTGTTTAAAGAGCCAGTGATGATTGTTTGAACTTATATAAGGCTTTTCTGGTCACTTTTGAGCTCTGCAGTGTTCTTACAAGCATAACAGTCACAGAAATGTAACAAAATATCATAAAAGGAAAAGATAACACATATCTATTAGACTAATGTTGTTTAAAAGACAAAAAACTTCACAGTTTTCCCCATGGTAATGTGAGGATCTGTGGATTTATTTTCACTTATCTTTTTACATTGTTAGTTGGTGTTTTTATTTCTTTTCTGTTTATTTGTACTTTTCTTGTTTCTCTCAGGAGAACTTATGTGGATCTGTGTTTGATCTTTTTTGGAGGCAATTGCGGTGCTGTGGTGAATAACCCACTGATCAGCTGAGTGCTCTGTAGTACTGCGGGATTCTGCAGCTCCACAAATGGCTTGAAACTCAGCCCTTACACCTCAATTAAGTTTGTAAAGGCAATTTGAATTGTGCTGTAAACATTCCTTGACTTCTTTTTAGCTCTTGATTTCAACCTTTTATGCATACATAGAACAGGAAAAAAGTCCTTTAATATGAAAAGTTAGTTAGCTGCTTGACAGAGCAAAACAGTGCTGCCCAACAAATGAAGAAGTGAATATTTTGTGTAGTTTAAACACAACAGGGAATCCTTCTGGTAGACAAAGTATAGTTTTCCAACAGGGATTTTGGCATTACTACTGTCTAAAATTTCCAAACTTTTGAGAAGTTCAATAGGACATATAAAGTCTTCAAGATGTGATAAAGGTCTCTTTCTGACAGTTTTTCCAAATATGAAAGCTACTTGTACAGAGTAAAGATTAATTTTTTTCCAAGATGGAGATGACGAAAACCTTTTATCCAAGCAAAGCCCTAAACAGGCACTCAGCTTAAACACGTGAGTAGGTAATTTGAAGTAGGATGTTTCACAGGTAACTGTAGTGAAAAATTGGAGTTCTGGACACTAGATAACTCTGCTTCTTCCTTTTCAGGTAAATAGAAATAAATAAATTAATGTTACATACTGTATCATTTGATGCCATTTAAAAAAAACACAAACATACAGAATTCCTAACTACAAATACAGAATTACTTGTATTTTTTTTTTTTTTGCTTGAAAATGGTTTCCTCAGCTTCAAATGAAGGCATATGCCTTACATATAGCCTTTGAGTAAAACTGCTGACATTTTGGATTGATAACTCTTTAAATTAATGATACATTTAAATAAATACCTAAATTGAAATGGAATTTCATGTTACATCTACATTAATAATACCAAATGAATTAGTCATGATTAATGTTAGAAAGAATATCAAATGAATTAATAATGATTGGCCCCTTATTGCAAAATGGGCAACACTTTATAATAAGTGGCAAATCATTCTTACTTCCTTTGGTATTTCTTGCAATAATTTTAATCATGATGAATTCTTTTGGTATTCAGGCGCATATAATACAAGATTCCATAGAAAGTCCACTGTAATTTAGCATAATCCTACTGAAATTGTTCATTTTTAAGCCTGCCAGGATATCTGGGGCCAGATCCAGGCTGAATTTAGGCACCTGGGGGCTTGTCAATCTGGCACAATGTAGCTGTTATGTGATGTCCCTCAGAGTCATGGATGCTGGTGCAAAAGTGGGTAGGTGAGTAAATCTCAATGGGTGCAGGAGTGGCTGAGCTGGCCTGTTCATGATAAATACATTTTATGAAATCAAGCTTCTGATTAAAAATCACCTTGTTACAGTACATTTAAGGGCATTTGGATTTAAAATATATTTATAAATTAATAATTAATACTATTAATTTATTCCAGTGTTAAGGCCATATCTAATATATGTTGACAATCTTGTACTATCAATTCTGTTATTAGGGAACTCTATCTTCTGGGATCCCCCATCTTCCTGTAGAAAACACTATCACTGCTTTGAGTTGATTTTTGCAAGTGTCTGGTCTGTGGTCCTGATCCTGTGGTGAGAAGGCAAAGCAAAAAGCCATGCTTGAGTCAAGCTTAAAGAATGTTTTGTGTTTGGTAACAGAAGGGAGAACAAGAAAGTATGAGTAAAACCAGAGGGGATGTATATGCCGGACATGCCTTAAGCCTGCATTTATGCACAAATACACCCACAAAATTTACGGAGAAAATTTCTCTAGTAGATATGTTTGTGAGTTATTTTAAAAATAGAAATAAAACAAACAAACAATCAGATCAAAATCTACATGGAGTTCTCATGTAAGAGAAGTCAATGGTTAGATTTTTTTTTTCTTGGTGGACAGTTTTCTTTTGAGGCTGTAGGCAGCCAACGCAGGCAATATCTAGAGCCGGAAGTCTTTCACTGACCTGCAAACCCTAGTATCACAGAATCACAGAGTATGCCAAGTTGGAAAGGACCCACAAGGATCATCAAGTCCAGCTCCTGGCCCTGCACAGGACCATCCCCAAGAGTCACACCATGAGACCTAGAGTGTCACCCAAACACTTCTTGAACTCCATCAGCTTTGGTGCTGTGACCACATCCCTGGGGAGACTGTTGCAGTGCCCAAACACCCTCTGGGTGAAAAACCTGTTTCTAATATCCAACTTAAACCTCCCCTTACACAACTTCAGGTCATTCCTTTGGGTACTATCATTGGTCACCACAGAGAAGAGATCAGTGCCTGCCCCTCCTCTTCCCCTCACAAGGAAGACATAACTGCAATGAGCTCTTCCCTCAATCTCCTCTTCTCCAGGATGAAGATTCCAAGTGACCTCAGCTGCTCCTCATATGGCTTCCTCTCAAGGTCCTTCACTATTCTCGTTACCCTCTTTTGGACACTCTCTAAGAGCTTATTATCTTACTCATTTCGCTGTAACCAAAAGTGCACACAATATTCAAAGTGAGACCATACATGTAGTGGCACATGAAGCAGTTTTTCCAGAAGGCAAACATTGTAAATATTGAATACTTCTCGCTTCTCTTCCTTTCCTTAGCTTTTATATCTGATCTGATGTGATATGATTTGGAATATCCCTCTGGCTAATTTGTGTCAGTTGGTCTACCTGTCTCCCCTCCCAGGATCTTGCGCACTCCCAGCCCCTTGATGGCAGGAGGAATGTTGGAGAGACAGTGCTGATGCTTTGCCAGCATTGCTCAGCAGTTATCCAAATGCTAGTGTGTTATCAACATGTTCTTTAGCTACCAGTACAAAGCACAACACTGTGAAGGCTGCTGTAGGGAAATGAACTCTGTCTCAGCCAGACTCAATACACCATCACAGTTTCTATATTTCTGAATCGCATCTTAAAATGTATTTCTTGAGCAGTTCTACAACTTCATGCTGCTGGACGGCTCTTCTACCATTTTGGCTTTGCACAAGACAGTGAAAATTGCTTAAGATCAGAATTCTTAGTGGATTGGTTTAAAGCATTCTAAATATCTCAGAAGGCCACATTGCCAGCTTTGTTTTTCTTCCATTTGCTTTGGTCAGTTGAGTGAAACCACAAATAACTTCAATCCTTATTTTGCTCCTCAAGGGCTTCATCCAAACATCTGCATTTTTTCTGCATGTAGCAATGGAATTCATCAGAGACTAAAGTGAGTGTAAAGTGGATCCCTCAAATTTAACATCAGATGAGATGGAGCCTTTAGAGATTTTCTTAACCAGCAAACCTATAATTTTCTTAGAGGAATTTTGATCTCTGATTTTCCCAAGGGGCAAATTGCCTACAAACTCTGTCATAACATCTTTGAGTTGAAGGTATAATAGATTTTGCAGGTAAGTCAGTAGTTTGTTCTTAAAATACTTAAGAATCAAAAGGGAAGGAGGAAGGGAAGAATCAAAAGGGAGGGGAGGGAAGTTGAGGCAAAGCAAGGCAAAATAAAGCAAAGGACCCTCAATACAAACAATATTTTTTTTTTACATTGATACTATAATTGGGTTTGCATTTGCTGTGAGAGATTTTTTTACTAAGATTCAATAACTGATCCTTCAGAAAATTCTATTTTCCTTCCCAAAAATTTGTGATCAACTATGAAAGACTTGCCTGAAATCATGATACTACCAAATTGAGTCATTACATGTAGATTTCCTAGCATATATATCAAAAACGGATAAAAGTGCTACCAAAATCTGTGTTGTTTCTATGAAGGTAATAAAATACAAGTACTGCTTTATTGTTTAGGCTTTTGCATTTTCATCCATAAGGCTAAAAATCACAGGTAAGTACAGATCAACAGCAAGGTATATGAGTTGTTCTCCACATTTTATGCATACCGAAATTATCACTTAACATAAATAGAAATTATGTTAGTTCTTAAATAACTGACATTTCCTAAGAATAGACTATTTTAAAATAGATACTGAAATAAAAATGTGTGCACTAGCCAGCTTAAAAGGCCACTAGAAGCTATCAGCACTTAAACCACCACCTACAAACAGACTGTTTAAAACAAGACTCAGCACTCAGATAAATTCCAAATGATAAGCATACATAAGGATACACCTGTAATGTATTTAATTTTGTATTTTAGGTGTTTCACTTGTTTTTTGTCAGTAGCATTTTGCTTTTTTCTTTAATTGACTATTTTCATGCTATTTATATAGACCACCACTAAATACTCATTGTACATATTTGCTTTGGTTGGTCCAGTCTAGCAGGAAAGAAATCAGTCAAACCAATTATTTGATGTCTATTTGAATAAGAAATCTATGAGATACAGACAGCCACAAAAGTTTGACTGGCATTTCTAAATCAGTTTAAACTCTCTTATTCTTATAACTAAAGTATTTTTACCTTTTCTTGACGCTGATGAAGTTGAGCCATCAGCCATAATGGTATCCTGCTTGACCAGTTCATGTTGGAATTTTCTTAATAGCCAATGACAAGATAGAGGTATTTGTGTAAAATGCCTTTAACACATTTCACACTTTTGCTTTAAGATTAAAGAAATTACTCAGGCCACTACTTAATCATTTTAAGGAACTCTTCTTTGTTTTCTTAGTCAAAGCACAATAGCAAGATAATATATAAAACTGACTAATTGCATGTTCATGTTCCACTTTAATCATGATTCTTTTCAGGATTTTTGAGAGGTTAATTTTTTAAACACTTTAGAAGAGAACTCAACATTTCTAGGATTGCATCTGTTTCTTTAAAATATGGACTAAGAAGTTTAAAACTTTCTTAAGAAGACCATAATCTTTCAAGAGGTTTTAGCACAAATGTTTTTTCTGCAGTTGTACAGTGCTTATTTTTGTGTATTATTTTCTGCTTTGATTGTTATATTCAATATGAAAAGTTTTTGTTTTGGTTTGGGTTTTGTTAAGTTGAACATTACAGAAAATTTCTTTTTTCCACCTCTAATATTTTAGAATCCATCTGAAGGCTAAAAGCTGATTTGTTCCTCTGCATAATTTAAGCAAAAACGTGTCCTGTTTCTGTGGAACATGGGTGATCTGTGGGGGCAGCAGAATATTTTAGCATGCAGATTTTAGAAGGGAAATTCTTAAAGGGAATATACTCAGAAACTCTAAAAATGTTAATAAAAAGTTCTTCACTTTAAACCACTGGTGACATTTGAGGGCAAAACCTTTTGCATTTTGATCTGCCAAGGTCAAGAAATACAGATTCACTCCCACATATTTCTCCCATTTCTGGAAGGAGAGTATAAGAAATTATAATGTTCTTATGGATATATCCTTTTTTCATTCTTATTGCAGTTCTTATGTGAAAAAGAATCTTTACTAATAATTCACTTTGTCTGGGTCTGTGAAACCAACTAGTATTATCTCATTATTGTTCTACAGTCTGAAAAACCTTCTGTATGCTTTTATATTTATTGTCCCAGTGTGATTGGGGCCATTCATTAAGAGAAGTATCTCTATTACTTTGACAAAAAGGTGATAACCTTGCCTTATTCTGGCCCAGCTATTTATTAATGACTCCTATACACCATTTTCCAGTTCTGTGCACCGCAGTATTTTAATTTGATGGTACAAATTGGATAATACAAATGTCCTCAATCCATGCTTACAACTCCCAGTGATAGCGATGACCATGCCCACAATGCTTTGTTAGATTGCTCTTGATAACTGCTCCAGCCAGCATGCTTCATGTTGTGACACTTTTGCAGGCCTTGCAGAGCCTCTGGACTGGTTCAGTCGAGCTGCATTTCTTCCTGGAGGGGATGCATTGTCACACAACCTCCAAAACCTTTCTGATACCTCCCCTGCACATGAGTTGTCTGCAGGAGATTGATCCCTGGCTCCAACATAGAGCCTTAGTGACCCTGGTTGGGGCAGCTTGGTGGCATCCTAGGATACCTTTTCCAAATATAGGCAACATTGTCTGCAGCAGCCTGAATTCAAAGAAAGTAAGATGATAAATTAGGAGCTCCGGGATGTTTCAGTTCAACAAATAAAAAGCTGTCACCCAGCTGTCAGTGCAATGGTCCTTTCCACAGTGCTGGTTATCTAGATCACCTCAAGTGCCATGATTGCTCTCCATTTCTATTGGTGCCAGCACCAGCTCATTTTTTTTTCCATTGCATTATGTATAAAGAGCAAGGCTGTGGTTATCTGTGTCAGCATGGGATCGGCATTTATTTTTGCCCTCTGTTTAAATTATTGAAATTTTCTTGTCAACTATCACTAGCCCTTAGACGCTCCACGTCACTGATCAGTTATTCAAAGGTACCGTTCTTATAGCTTGTTTGAATGGTTCACAGAAGTAAAGTAAAACCAAAATCTGAATTATATATATATATAATAATTTTTTGTCATTAATAAAGAGCCATTGAACTAGTAGAAAGTGATAGGAAAATAGTATGAGAAAAAATGCAAGGTCCAGGGAGGCCAGTAAGTCTAGTTTCAAAGGGCGTAAGCATACCTGCTAAGGCATTACACACATTCTTGCAAAGATGCCGTTCAGTCACAGAGCTTAAGATGGTAACTCATACATATCTGGCCTAAATTCGTGATAGAATTATTTTCTGCTTCAGTTTTTTTTCTTGACTCTGAAAGATGAAATTTCATGAATGCTTGTTGTGATAGGAATCTTGAATCTGTTAAAAATGTTGATGCTGCTTTTGACCTTAATATTTTTTTTCTTTTAAAATATTTGGTGCTGTTTTATGAATACAGATATGAAGACAGCTTTCCCTACCTAGAATGAACCTGTATCTGGATTTAGTTACGATTTTCTCTTCACTCATACTTTATATATATTTTTTTGAAGACAGACTGGCATTTTGGGTCAGAGAACTCTATCACTAAAATCAGTCTGTTTGCTTTAGAAAGCACCTTCATGATATTAAAACTTAACAATAATGAGTATAAATTTTAAAAACAAAAGACACAAATTTTGCTAATTTTGTTTCTTTCTCTGTATCTATGTGAAGGTTTCTTTGGGCAAGAATCATTTGCTCATGCTACTGTCATACCCTTAGTGGTGGTATTTAAAATTACTGAATTATTTTTGAAAATTAAAAAAATTTAAAACACTCCCTCAATAATATTGTGGTTTAAATTCTTGTTTACTGTGATAGCGGAAAAAAAATACATGCTTTCATTTCAATATGAGCCAATTCTGCTTTTTCTTTCCCCCCCACCCCTTTCATTGTTTTAATCAAAGAAAGATTTAAAAATGTTAGAGAATATGTTGATGAGAATCTTACTGCCCACAATGCATCAAGATGTTATTGGCTTCTTACAAGAAAGGAACATAATAGGCCAATTAGGCTTGATAATAAAAGCTGACACCTTTTGTAAAGCTTCCTTATATACTGTACCTACATCTCTGTTCAAGATGTTACTCAGATTCATATAAATTGTTTACTCTAGAAAGCTAGCAATGAGTTTGAGAGTTCTTGCTCCTTTTGGCAACTACTATAAATATTTTATGTCCCTGTGGGATGATATCAAGATAAAGTACAATAATATAATTATTACTTTATGAATATGTTATCTGAAGTTTTCTATAAGGGGTTTCCATTTCAGTTTCAGACACCAAAATGTGTTGTCTAAATGTAGTTTTCACATTAGGCCTAGATGTGTAAACTCCAATTACAGCAACTGGAAATATGTAGTTTGACTTCGTTATCCACACATAGACATCCAGCAACACTGTATTTATCTTGCACACCCTGTCTGCTTTTCACGTGGATACTTTTCTAGGTTTGCTCCTATATTAACAGAAAAGATATTTATTTGTTGAATATTTTGTTTACCTCAAAGTAAATTAAAAAATTTAAATTACATTGTTCATACTGTGGAAGTTAAAAAAAGGCACGTGTAAAAGCATAAATAGAGTTCTTTATTGAAAGATGTAGTCAATGAATCTCTCTTGGTTAAATTTTGAGAGTTAAACTACTTAGACACCTTTAAACACCTATGAACCAGGCAGAAGTAACGATGTCACATCTCTCCCTATTCTATGACAAAAATACTCTTTTGACATCCTGTTGGTGTCAGTGGAGATATCAGAATCATAGGAGCTCCACTGCAAAAAAACCCTAAACCAACAACCAACCAAAAACCTCGAGACGTTTATTTTCTGTCCCACTGATATACTTTCATATGAACTCTCTCTCCCTTATATTTATTTATCTCTTTGGGCCACTGAAATTGAATATTGAATACCCAAGTCAGGTCTCTTTGTGCAACAGGAAGGTCAGACAACTTGATTACACCAGCTATAATCAAAGAGTATTTATTTTTTTCATATCTGTTCACTATTTCTGCAAGAACTGAACTTTGCCAGAAAGAGCTGGCTGGATGAACAAATCTTTGGAAAAGAGAAATGCATCACTGTGTATATGTATCATTTGAGGAAAAAATAATCTCTAGTACTCAAAAAAAACAACAAAAAAAAGATTAATGTGTGTGTGGATATGTTTATTAACTATAAAATAAATGAATTTTTACCCTATGCAGAAACAAAGTGAGAAAGCTAGTGCAGAGGCAGGTCATCATGTGTGAAAAAAAGTTAAAGCTCATACCAAGCAAAGCTGAGCTTTCTTGTCGGTTTTCATTCAGCTGAACTCATCTATAAAAGAGCTATTAAAAACATCCATTAGCTGTTAATTTAGAATACTTCAGACAGTGATCCCTAAACCTTCATTGATATCTTTCCAACAACCTCCTAATCTCTGAAAATTGTTGGCAAGAGCTACACTGAATCAGCCAATCATCAATCCTGGCTTTCATTATTTGAGTTAACACAGATGCACGACCTGCAAACACTTAGAAGAAACACAGATCATCCTTTTTCTTGAAAGCCATACTTACAAACAGAATTTGATTTCATGAATGGAACTGCTTCTCTTACCTACATCATCTCAAATTAATGTCACAAAACCAACACATAACAACAGTAAAGCCAGAAATAATGTCTGTGTACTTTGGAAAAGTAAAGTCAGGAACTGTTTCTAAGATATTGCTAAAATCCTTATTTTTCCTCTACTGTGGATATTTCTACCCACAAAAGCAAGAAAACAAAAAACAAAAATCAAAACAAAACCAGCTCTCTGACAAACTACGTAGAATTTTCGTGTATCATGGCATCAATTACCATTTTTTCCAGTTCAGAAAAATGCTGTACCCTACATGGACATAGTTTAATGGAAACTTTAAACTGGTCCTGTTTCCCCTTTTTCCCCTCTGGGTTATATGTATTTGTAACAAAAACCTATGCTATGATATGATTGAAAAAACTAACAAAGTCAAGACATGATATTTTACTTTCTCTAAGGTAATAGGTGTAAAATACACTGCAATGACAAATCAACATCTACTGGATGACTAATGGTGTAAATAAGCTTGGGATGGAACTGGACATTTGACTTTCTTTTGAATTTTGAAATCTTGTAAATGGGTCATTCAATTAATTGAAAGATAGAGAAATCAACTAGTAGCATACTTTGTCTTTTTTTCTCTACTTTCTCAATTTTATGTGATTTTTGTAATATGCATTGATCACTATTGATAAAAGAGGGGATTGGAAAATATTTTACCACCAGCTAGAGGGACATTAGTGAGGAAGATGTTGTAAGGAGTATTAATATTCTTGGAGTGTCATTTAATTGCCTTCAGTTTCAAATTTAAAATTGCTCCTATTTTTAAAAGGATAAGTCCACTCTTATATACCCTGGAAACTCCTAACTTTTGCTTCCGGGGGCCAGACACAGTGGCACTATTTATAAATTTCTCTTATTATAAACTACAGTGTGTTCTGAAGGATGTCATTTGACTTACTGTCATGTCTGTTAATCTTAGGCTATTTTTCCATAGATAGGGTTACTAATATGCTAATGAGTTATCTGTGCTTCCTCCACTTGATCCACTTTTCAGACAATGTAGACGTAATTTTCTAAACTGGACTAGTTTAGAAGAATTTGTTCCCAGTAATTCCCTAGATAGACCAAAATCTTTTCTTTGATTGAACAGGGAATACAGACACTAACTTTAAAATATGTTGCCTATTGACAGGGGCATAAGGCTTTAGATATTTGTGGTGGTCTATTTAAATTAGGCCCAAAAATTGACTTTGCTTAATCTGCACCATAACTTTTATGTTAATAGCTGGTAATACATTAGGATTGCAACTTATGCATCAATCTGAACATTTATTAGTTTAAAATGTTTCCTTAGACCTTAATACCTATTATTTAGGAGGATGTTTTCCTTCATAAGTTCCACCTAGATGCAATTGTAATTCTAACACAAAATCTTAGATGATGGCAGATAATTTGCTAGTTGCCTCAAGAGCCCATCTTCCTTCATATGAGATAATTTTTTTTTGATACAACATTCCTATGGGTATTGCTGATTCTACGGTGGTTGTCTTTGTGCCCAGTGTGCTTCTGCAGATGGTACCCTATGTAAAATAATATACTGTCAACTTGATTAGTTTGGAAAGATCTTAGAACTTCTAAATACAAAAGGTGAAAAAAAGTAGGCTCCTCTTGCTAATTCAAAACATTAAACTTGAAAGTGAGCAAAGTATTTAGAATAATATTTAAAAATACATGAACAACTGTGAATGCAAAGACAGTTCTAATGAACAGGTGAGGAATCATTCTAAGACACTTAACCATGACTTAGAGTTTAAGACGAAAGTTCAAATAGGGGGTTTTTTTGCTTTGAAAAAGTTACATATGAGCTTGCTGAATTTCATCTTTCACATTCTAATATAGATACACCATATCTTGAAGATGAGAGGCTTTTAAAAAAAAAAAAATAGAATGCTTTATTTAGCTCAGTGGCTATGGTAAGTCATAAACACAAATACACATTTATATTTGGAAATAATTTTGGACTTCAATCAGCATGGACTTTTTCATTGCACCACAAACCTTAGCACAGTTGTTGGTGTCCTCCAAGCTATATTTGTAGAGAAATTCATGTAGAGCTGTAAATATTAATCCGAATTACACACCAAGGCTGTCTGCTAAAACAGATTCAACAAATTAATGTGAATTTATTAGTTGCTTTTTCTTAGTAAGAAAATATGTAGGAATTTAAAATAATCCACATACTATCACACTACTTTTGACTAACCTCTTGGTTAAAGAGAAATGCAATTCCATTGCTCTCTCACAATTTATTTATTTTTTAATTTTTTTTCCTCTCTTTCAAATAGCAGTTTCAAACATAAAGAACAGACATGTACCATTAAGATTTAAGCACATGTGAATACATAGGAACTATGTTCAGGGCATTCTTTTTATAGCATTCACCACACTCCATAGCTCAATCATAACCTTAAAATTAAAACGTGTGTCAAAACAGAGATAGCTGCAGATTATTCTACTAAGCAGCCATCAAAGTGCAACAGGATTCCCTTTTTCTGTTTACAAATACTCTTGGTCTAGTAGAGAATCTGTACCTTTCTTATATGCTATGGATACACTGTACCAAATTAGTTGATTTTTCCCTTGAAATCTACACATGAAAAATGTTGCATGGAAGCTCATTCTTAGGCTCAGGTCTAGAGGAGAAACCCTATGGGAAGTGGCTTAGGTCACTTGGTTTGTTCAGCCTGGAGAATAGGGGATGGCTCATAGAGGTCTACAACTTCCTCATGAAGGCGAGCAAAGGGGCGGGCACTGGTTTCTTCTCTGCGGTAACCAGTGACAGGAGCCAAGGGAATGGCATGAAGCTGTGTCAGGGGAGATTCAGGTTGGGTATTTGGAAAAGTTTCTTCACCCAGGGGATGGTTTTGCACTGGACCAGGCCCCCCAGTAAAGTGGTCACAGCACCTAGCCTGAGAGAGTCCAATAAGAATTTAGATAACACTCTCAGGCGATCAGGGTGATTCTTGGGATGGTCCTGTGTCAGGCCAAGAGTTGGACTCAGTGATCCTTGTGAATCCCTTTCTACGGTTGTATGACTCCTATTACATGTTTTCAGTATAAATTGTAAGCCCTAAATTCATAAAGTTCAATAAACAGTAGTAGTAGTACAATGAAATAAAAGCCTCACCAAAGGCATAAGTGAACATTGCAACAACAATGAATAGTGGGCAGCACCTGAATACTGCCTGAGAAAAAAAGGAGGATTTAAAAAAAAAACAAACAAACAGAAAAACCTCAACAAGAAATAGAAAGTCTTTGGAAAACAATTGGTGAAATCCAAGAGAATCTGATATTTCTTGTATACACATAACTATGTATTACTTTGGATTTTCTACTTACCCTTTTTTTCATAACCTGCTGTATGTTTCATATATCCAAATATAGCTGCATCAGGAATTTAGCAATGATATTGAACATCTTCAAAGTATCTTCAAAAGAGCTGTGGCCTTTAATATCAGATAAAAATAAAGTGGAAATTACAAAATAGGTGCAGGACCTAATTGTTTGGAATCCAAATTTATTCTTAGCATATATTGTACGCTCAGTTGTGTGCCTGATTTGTGGGTACAGTTAGTGTGACACTGGTGATAACATTTCTTTCATGAGCTCATTTTTTATTTCTATTGCATAGTAAGATTTGGAAACAGCTCATGATCTCCCACTAGATATGAAATCATGGCAAACGTATATAAATTTGACAAATTGCTGCACTTATTTTTTGTTAAGCTCTAATGTGTGCATAATTGAAAAATCAGATCCAATGTGTGTCTTTTTTTTATACCTCATATGTATAATAATGCATAAAACACATCCATGTATATTCATCAAGACTTTTATTTAAAATTGACTCAATAATAGAAAAATGCTCTATATAATGTTTTCTAACTTACATACCCAATTGAAATGGATAAAGTTTTAACTTAGGAAAGCAGTTTGTTTTTTTGTCTCCCATTTTTCCTTTACAGTGTGTTATACCAGGTGAAAACCATCCTCTACATGAATCTGTTTCTGTAGGATATATGGTACTCAGAAGATATAAAATCTCTTGGGACTCAGCTTTAGTTGGCAGAATCCCAGTGACGTCAAAAGAACTCTAGCAAATTATGTCTGTAAAGGAACTGGCTCAAGTGTACCTGAAGATAAAAAGCAAAAAGTATTTTAAAATATTACACAGCCATGCACAGGTACATACAGAAATTGTAAAACTGTAGCTCCAGATCTTATTAAAATGGCATTAAATACTTAATGCTACAAACAGCTTTCTGACAGGTCACCTTTTCAGGCCCTGACAGTCCCCCCCATGCCCAGTGAAAATCCTTGACAAAATAGAGGGTATAGACACACTCTGGCTCATATGCTGCAGTCGTCAGTGTGGCATAACAGCATGGACTCACAGGTGCTATGGAGTTTTTCTAATGATTACTTTATCAGTATTAGTATATATCAGAATATTTGATTTCTAAGTGATACAATATTATCACCTGCTATCTTTTTCTGCTTCTTTGTTTCTTTCATTTTCTCATCCAAAATGTCAGTTACTCCAGAACCGCCACAACCTATTAATTGGCATTAACCTTGGATGATCCCTGATGTTTGTCATACTATAAAAGTTCAGATCGTAATGACCCAAAGTTTAATAAGGGATATCAAGAGAGAGAGAGGCTTCATTAATTTACTTGGACTGATAGATGTAAAAACCACTTAATCTTCAATTTAAGGTAGGACCTGAATCTCTACATAGCATGACCTATTCTGAAAGCAAATACCAGGTGAGTTCAGCATCCACTTGTATTGACTTCTAACATGTAGTAAAGTGATAAGAAAAATGAATAATAAAAACCCCAGTGTGAACAATACTTGAGATGAAAGCAAACAATAAAGCAGATCAAATAGAGACACAGACAGATGGACAGGTTAGAGAAAAAAATAAATGAGAATTTTGTTCTTTTTGCCCAGCTGAGGGAAACACTTAAACATATACAAAAATTCATTTATATTAAAGAGCATAGTTGAGCTTGTGACTTCAGTGGAGCCTAAACTTTGGTTTCACTACAGCACCCCTCCTGAACTGATAGAAAGCCTTCCTTTGTGAAGGTCAGCTCCTTCACAAAGCACAGCTGTCAATAAGCCAAATGCCTTCTGGGCTGACCTCTGCCTCCAGAACAAAGTTACACAGATCTCCGTATATGTGAGTCTCACTTTGGCAGTCACAGAGCCAGACCTGGGCCATGCTTCAGTCATGGAATCATGAGGTCTCAGAGGACGAAGGAAGGACTGAAGTACCTGTCTTACTAGAGGTCGTGTGAAACCAGAGAGAAAGAACATCTTTGCGGTAGAAACCTGCTGACTGTATGAAGGGGACTGTTGTGTCCTTCTACACAGCAATATAGGCTGTAATTTGCTAAAAGTGGTCATTATTGGAAGGGAAAACTATTCATAAAAGAATATCATTAAATGCCTATTTTAAGAAAGGCAAGGTTCAACTGGTGTGATTAAGCTTGTCTAACAAAGAGTGCAATAAACTGCAGAACATACAGGTGATGTGGTGAAGGAGAGAAAAAGAAAGTTAGAGATCAATGGAAAAAGAAAAAAGTGACAGAAAGGATAGTATTTAGTTCAAGGGCTGGAGGAAGAGGAGAGAACAGCAATTAGAAAAATCTTTTTCAGCATTATCCCATTCATTGTTTACAAGATTTAACTTGCAAAGAGGGCTTGGATCTTCAAACTTGAAAAGATGCTAGGAAACAAGACAGGTTAAATGTCTGCACTGCACTGGTTTGCATCAGCAAAGAGTTCAGCCTGTCTTCTGTTGGGTTGCGGGAGAAGTGGGTGCTGTTCTTATCCTTCAGAGCTAGAAGAGGACCAGGTGGGAAGAAATGGACAGTGAAGAAAAATAATGCTTTGTAAATCCACAAGTGAAAAATTAGTTAGGATTTGCTCTTTCTGATGCATATCACAAAGGAAAATATCAGTTTTCTCTGAAGATGATGTGAGCATGTGCAGAATTATTACATTGTTGCATGCTCCCAAAGTGTAACTCTTGAGGGGTACCCACACCACTGGCACTGGCCCTAGCTGCGAATCAGAGAGCACAGGACTACTCAAGTGTGCAGGTGCTGAGGAGCAGTGCGTCAGTGCTCTCACGCACAAAGAGCACCTCAATAAAAACTGAAGCACCAGCTTAATACTGTGGCAATGACTGGGTGGCACAGGGAACTAATCACTGCAGGCAATTAAAATATTGAGGGAAAAAGATATGAGCAAGAGGTGAAACCAAGTTGCAGGCACCAATGGACCCCAAACGCTGCAACTGCAAATAAATAAGGTACACGACAAAGTGAAGTTCCAAATGTATATCATGGTACAATTGATTTGTTGGTAAAAAGAGCTTACAAAAAGAATCCCAACTAAACTCAGTTCACAAGAATTTTTCCTTTGTATCCCTGAAGTGATTGTAGACATGGATAGGTTAGAAATGTAAAGCTCCTCAGAAGGTTTTATTATCAGAAGTATACTAAGCTTTAAATGCTTCTGAAAATGTTGAAAGAAGATGACAAAAATGAAGAAAAAAAATATCTGGTTTTCATTCTACTGTTCTGCATGTGTTTTTAATTCATGAGTATAAAAGATATGTTGTTTTGTGAGCTTCTTGTTGGTCCTCCAATGACCATTAACTTTATTTCATGAAAAGAAGTTGCACAGATTGCCTTCCAGACTGTTAGAGCAGGATTTTTTGGTCTGTAATAGTTACACGAATTCTCTGATATTCTTCCCAATGGAGAGATATATTATTTTAAAAGTACCTATTTCGAGTTTCAAAATTATTTTTGGGGACTCTATGAAGGTACCGAAGTTAATTTAGTCAGTCCGTTTACATTTGTTAATCAAGTATGAAAAAAACAGTGTTGTTATAAACCAGGCAGCAGCAGTTAACTATCCTAGCAGTCTTTGCTGTCTGTTGTTGCACAAAATGAAGATGCAATTAATACTGAGCCTGACTCCAGGAGAATAGGTATTCACCTCAACTGGGACGATAGGATCACAGCTTCAGAGATTTAAATATATGTATTGTAATGTCATAAGTACGCATATAGGAAGATTGCTTCTGTTGGGATTACAGCTGTTTTACTTGGAAGAGTGTTTTTAAATAGTGGCCCACCATAAGAGGCATTTTACAGACATTTCTAGCCCCTGCACCAAGGCATACAAGACAAGGATATGTAGGATTCATCAGCTGTTGGTACTTCAGGTGTTCTGAAAGGGACATGTTTCTTTTCAGACAAATGGGAAAAATTGCCCCCCATTTTGTTTACTCACAGGTTCTTCCTCTAGCCTCCGGCTGTTTTTCCCCAAGATTTCAATCCTGAGTACCTCCTTCTTTGAAAATTTGGAACTGCAATTCAGAAACTGGACCCTGAAGGGGAATAAAATTGACCTTTTCTCCGTCCTGCACCCTCCACAGGTAGTGCATCACCTGGCTCATAAGATTTGACTCATTTAAAAAATCATTACAGGTGAAAGATTACCAGGTAAATAAATTTCCTTTCCTCCTTATAGAACAGAATAAAATATGGCTTTACGCAGATTTTAGAACTTTTGGAAAAACTTCATTTAGGACTCACGCTAGAAATACTCACAGTCTTGGAAAAGAGTAAAGGAATGGACATGCAAAGAGAGAAAAAGCAACTCCACAATCTGCTCCTGCAGCAGTTGGTCTGTCAGACTGATTTCATGGGGCAACAGGACACTGGGAAGGATGGAGCCTCCGTTTCAGCCCTGGTAATGCAGCATTAGATGAGATATGCAAGGACTGCACACAAGTGATATGGCAGTCTTTCCATACCTAGCAGTCTGACACGTACCTAGGGCTGGTCATTTGCAGAGAGACGGGATGGTATAATATCCAATGATCCTTTTGGAGAGCTCAAGCAAATACACAGTTTATCAAGATGTATTTTGGCCTAGCACAATCACCAGTGTGCAGAGCTGGTAACTCTCCTACCCCATACAACACATGCAACACTACATCATAGAAGCAGACTCAAAACTAGTTCTTTCTCATACTGACAAATGAGCAAAGTACTGAGTAAATTGCAACTACACGAAGTACGGATATTTTTGTATCATTCTGGAACATTTCATTGACAAATATAAAGGGAAACATATATGGCTCTTGTAACCATGTGTTAATGATGAAGTATAACATCAAGAATTTTAATTTTACTGAAATTACAGTTGTCAAAATAACCACATTAGTTAATTTAAAATTCTTCGTTGGAGAATGGCCCAGGCTATATCTCTGTTGCTCAAAATGTTTTATTGTGTAATCACTGTGCTTTTTTGATGAGCAATTTCTTTAATGTTATGCTATATATATATATATATTGCAAAACTGTGAGTGATCTTTGTTTTTATACTGTACTGGGTTTTGCATATAAAATACATTATGCATATTCTCTCTCCCTGTCTCCACCTCCTACCTTCACAAAGCAGAGAATGGAGATCCAGTGTTCCCTAGTGTCTGTGACATTTTTTTGGTTTGTTCAAGACTCCAAACTCCTTTGTTTCCCAAACTATCCACCTGTAAAATAACTGTAACAATCTCAACCAGGCAGCTAGTTCTCAGATTCCTGGAATGAGGACTGATAACAGTGCATTAGATAAAATGGTCTCAACCTCCTCCCTTTGCTTCTTCTCTGTTACACTGGCAGCTTGGAGAATAAGCAGGAATTATTTCTTGCATGGGAATAATCTGTCCTGGACTGCTTAAATTAACTTTATGCAGAAAATGACCAGCTACATCATAGCTAGGCCCATAATGTCTTGACAGAAGAGGATGATGAAGTGGTTCTTTTTCTCTCATGGTATCTTTCCTTTTCTCTGGATGTTGACCTGCTATGTCCACCTGCCTGCTTTATTCACACCAAACTGTTCAATCCCTTTCACTGAGCTTCCTCAGAAAATACATTGACTTATTCTTTTCAAAATACACAATTTATTGGTTTGTGTGTCCAAGGATTATCTGGATTATGTTAGCAATGATTTTGTATTCCAGTAAGGATGCTGAAAAAGAGATACAGCAGGGGTGATGACTAATCAGGTAATGGGATTTTGCTGTTCCTCTGTAGAGGAATGGAGCTGCAATCTTCAATACCAGAAGACATTTGAGGATGAGGCCATGGAGCTGACATAGCAAGATTCAGAAGAAATTCAGAATTTATAATAGTGTTTCTCCAGTAGTTGCTTCATTTGATTAATATAGCTAGCAGACCATTAGTACTCTGTTTGGATCTATGCTGCTGAATACTCAGTTGGAGCAGATGGTGTAACCTGCAATGGGAGGTGTAGGGATTCACAGAGAGACAGATACAGACACAAAGAAGAATAAAGCCCTGTCTGGCTAATCACACATAACCTGAAATTATGTACAAGTAATGGACTTGATGGTGTTGTGATGCAAACTGTGATATCATGCGGATTTCAGTAGGAAATTCTCTGAGAATTTAATTCTTAATTCTCTGAGAATTTAATTCCCAGACTATCAAACTATTTACCCTGGAATGCCAGTATTAAACTAACCTTGGAGAGCTACAAAACATACATTAACAAAACAATCCACAGAAAACTGGAAGGCAAAGTAGTACAGCAATTCTCAGCAGCACACCATGATGAACACAGTCTGAGTGTGATGGAAACAGTTAACTGATAAACGAAGATACTAAATATTATCTGCACATTTAGACAGTGCATTGAAGGGTTTCTTATTGTGCAGGAGAAACAGGCACACTTTCAACCACCCTGATTCACCCTTGGACATTCCATGACTATGTCTTATCACTCAGTTGAGCATAAATTCATAGATTTTACGGTTAAGGGAGCTTGAGATGGGCTGCTATATTTTCAGCACTTAGTTCTGCCACTTCTTATTGGACCATCTACTGTCACCTTAAGGAGACAAGTGTATATTACCAAGGTAAACACACAAATCATTCTTGCATTTGATATTAAAAAAAAAAAAAAGAGAAACCTTTAAAAGTATTGATCCAAATGTGTCAATAATGTTACAGAGATAACTCCTTGAGAAAGAAAATAACATAAATATTGTCTGTGCAGATTCAAACAGGATGTTTTCACCATAAAAATGTTTGTTGCTTACAGAGCTTTACAATTTATTTCTTTCAATGAGAATGTAACAATCACTCTAGTTCCAGTAGAATAATTTTAAAAGGAAGGAAAAGAGGAAAAATGATAAATTGATCACAATTATTTTAGAATTGAGTGGTATTATCTAACCCTATGATTAAAAGTCAGTGTTTCAGGGACTGAGGGTATCTGAAAACAGATGAAGTCGCTGCAACATTCATATTTGTGCACACAAGAAAGATTTATATACACAAATATATTTGCACACTTGCAGGCAGGTTTAATACATGCCATAGTTTCAAATTCTAGAAAGATGCACATGGCACATATCTTTAGGGGAAGGATCATTGAACTTGAAAGAAAAGCTAAATCTTATCACTGTTTATACACGTGTTACATAAAATTGTGATAATATTATGAGACTGGACAATAATTATTGTATGTAAGACCTTTGTCATTAATAAATCTGCTGACACACTTCCTTCTGTAGTTTCCATTATTAACAACTTGATCTTATACATATATATATATTTATATGCGCACACATATATGTATATCTGCAATTGTTGGGGTTTTTTTCTTCCCTTACTGGAAAATATTCTTAACTGTAGGGTGGACATACTGAGTCTGCTTCCTTCAGAGATGCCCATGTAATGGACAGCTAACATCAGATATGTGGCTGGCAGATGACACAACTAGTGGAAAAATAAATGTAAAGAATGTAGATTTGAACATAGCAAGCTGTACTTTAGTGAGCATATTTAAAATTAATTCCTTTTTATTGTCTAGATCAATACCATTGTGATTTGAAAGGTCAATACTGATTGAAATAGAAACATAAACAAAATACACTAAAGTTTCTCAAATTAATTTCCCCACCTTCTAAACATTAAAAAAAAATCCACAAAAGAGTTTGAGCATCTTGTTTCTTTTGAGACACTTTAATCATACACATTTTCATTCATATCTGATACTACAAAAG
>JAWWMP010000001.1:89258889-89270151 GCA_035047865.1 Dendrocincla tyrannina
CACATTTTCATTCATATCTGATACTACAAAAGCTACAGAAAGATTCTATTGTTAATATGTGCCATATTATTGGTATTAAAACACTCTAAATATGTGGAAATCTCATTCCAGTGGGGTTTTCTGTTTAATTTGTTCCCTCGTGATAATTACAGTTTTTGTCTGAGATGAGAGTCTTTTTTGTTAAGCTCCAGTGCTTCTATGCAGTCCAACTGTTATGCTGAGAAGTAAATGAAAAAGCCTCTGCTCAAAAGCAACGGAAATAGGCCTGAGTACGTTCATTTTCAGGTCTCAGCTCTGTGCAGAACAAAAAGGCACAGTGTGATTTTGAAAGATGATGTCCTATCGATGTGTCAGAAATTATAGGAATTTTCCATTGAAACATAGGAGTCCCTCCAAAGCATTAATTTTATTTTATTAGTTTATTTGGCTCTCTTACTTATTATTTCTTTGTATTATGAACACTCTGGGCAACAAATACACATATATGTATACAGACACATGCATGCACACATAGGGATATGTATATATAAGAATGTGTATATATATATATATGTATTGCTTTTTACCCTAGTTTCATTTTATGAAGATAACCTAAAGTAGAGTGGTAGCTTTTAAGATTACCAACATTAAACAACAGTCTATATGGTGGTTTCCCAAAGTACGATCCATTTTAAGGAGTGAAAAAAATAGTGCAGAGCCACATTGTCACATCTGTCATCTCATCCTGCATCTAACATATAAACCAGCATCAGAGACACAAAATATATGAGCCTACCATTTTCTTCTTCCATGCAGGTGCAATGCACACACATGCACAAAGAGTGATGGAATAGAGAAATCCTTACCTACCTTGCAAGTGGCCGGAAGCTGGGAAGAACCACAGCACATTGCAAGAAAGGCTTAGAATTCAAAATGACCTTGACAGATTTACAAAATGGTCTGGAAAAGAAGAGAGTGAGGGAAGATGAAATCCAAGAAGGACAAATGCAAGGCACTACTTAAAAGAGAAATGATCAATAAATACAGGATAAAAGTGTAGCTGGTCATGCAAAAATTTTTCTAAGAAATTGGTAGCTACATGAGTCATGCTTACTGCAGGCTTGACACATATTAAGAGCATCAAGTTTTTGAGGAAAAAAAATTATTCTGCGGTGTAAATTCATGAGACAATATACATAATATTTAAAACAAAGCAATCCTTTTTGTTCACTTGCCATTGTGAAGGCATTAATAAAAATACATGAATAACACACCTCAGAAATTACATGTATCTTTTTGACAAGAATCATCAGAGGCCTATGAAGACCTTAAAAAAAGATTGGATACATTTAGTTCATCTAAAGATGATAAAGAAGGGAATTGTAGTCCATTTTTCTGAGAAGAAGGGAAAAACCTGTTACTTATATCCCGCTCAATTTGAAAAGAAGGCCTGGATTCAAAATCCAATAAGAAAGATTCTGCTTAAGCATCAGAAGAAATTTTATAGGCAAGTTGGTTTGGTTCATGGAGACAGTTTGGTGGATACAGGGACACTATTTCAGCAAGAGTTAATAAAAGGACAAGCAGATTTTGACTCACGGAAGAAGATGGTCAACAAGAAGACTTAAACACCCTCTGACCCCACTTTTCTGACATTTACATAGAACAGAGACTCTGCTCCAGTGTCCTGTTTCACTGCATTGACTTCAAATGTCCCACTATGTTACTCCCCTCATTCCTTTTTTTTTCAGCTTCTCCCGCCCTCCCCCCCCCCCTTCCTTTTTTTCATGATACTGCTTCCATTCTGGTCTCTTGTGGATTCTGGTCTCTCTGTGGATTCATTTGCCCCACTCTGAGACATCCAATCATTCTGTGTCTCTTCAGTCAGAGTGCATCTCTTTTCTTTATCTCTTAGCTTCTTTCTGTCTCCTCTCGCTTTAATACTCTCCTTTCTTGTTCACTCCTGTCTTTCAAGAGGGAGCAAAAGCCTGGAGCTGGATACTCCTATGGGCAATATTCCTCTTCTGGGATTTCAGAGATGGAAGGCAAGGCTCAGAGCTGCTGCCTCTTCCCAGCTCTTGGGTTGCAGGGTGGGCAAGTGGAAGCAGCCTCAGGGCAGCAGGATTTGCTGCTGAGGAAACGTCAAAGAGGAGCTCATTGAGCCCCAGCTGTTGCTGTTGAGAGCCTCTTTCTGCCCCACTATGGGGGTGGCAGCTTAACCACAGATAATTTATTTACTGGAGAACCTAGAACCATGCTTATATTCAATCCTCCTGGAGCTTCATCCCCTTTACTACCACAGGACAAAGAACTGGGTTTCTACCTTCAGCCTCTCAGGGGTGCTGCAAGGGAGCAACATTTGCTTTTTGAGGCATTGTTGGGAGAAACGTTTTTGGGGGAGGTAGATTTTTGTTCTCCTCTCTAGTCTATCAATTCCTCCTTGTCTTCACTTAGTCTGGAGAGTGCTTTTGCACAGCTCCTGGAGTGGTCTCTTCCCTGGGATACAGCATGGGCCCTGCTGATCAGACTTCAGCAGAGCCCTATCTTATCATATTTGTTTCTTCTTTTCCTGTTTCATAATTGATATTTGTAGTGTATACAGAAACTCATGATGCCACAATCATACTCACACATGCACACATCCACTTAGGCCTGCACTTGACTCCAAACAACCAGCGTTTCCTCAGCAACTATATGGGATTGGATCTTGTAGCCCTTCCTCTGATCTCTCCTCTGGGACTCCGAGAATGTCCTGACTGCATCGCTACTCCCCTATCCCTTCTCACAAGGGCTTTCATTTGCCAGCTGGTGCCAGGAAGTGCTTTAGCTGGTCCTGAAAGATTAAGCCTCCCTGGGACTGTATTAGCAATATGATGTTCCTCTTACTGCAGCATGTCAGCTCCATGCAGTCACTTGGATGTTGTACATAGGGAATCCTACCACCAATAAAATCAGACACCCTGCCTGTCCTCTGTGTAGTCTCTTGGCTGCTCAGAGTACACATGGTATGATGTCCACCTCCCAATTAGCAAGGAGCATTTGTGAGGCAAAGCTGCCAAACAACAGAGGAATTCAGTTGGTGCCTTAATAGCTGCTCTAGCAAATGTCATCTTCTTTGTGGGAGCTGCTTCTCTGTATCTGCAGTGCTACATTAATGACAGGTCCCTACTCCCAAAATCTGCCAACCAAAGTGGCAGCACTTCCCACTACTGGCCCTGGCTCCAGCTGTGCTGTGGACAGGCTGAAGCAGCCTGGCAGGGTGGCAGGGCTAACCCCTCAGACCCATCAGCTGCAGCACAGCCGGACATGCAAATAAACAAACAGAAATCCCAAAGAAAATAAAAGAAATTGAACCAACTCACAGGAATAAAAGAGTCCTAAAGGGTTTCAGGAAGTATATTTGCCACCCAAAAGAGAAAAAATCAAAAAAGCACAGACAGCAACCAAAACTAGGCATAGCAGAATCACCACATAACAGCACCAGCCTATTTTAAACAGACTGTGGTTACCTTGGTTATGTAGTGGGTACCCTTTGTGGAAACCAAATAAACAAACAACACACACACTCCAGTAATGCAGGAGCTGCTCTCAGACTGCATATTGGCTCTGAGCCACATCTCCCGCAGTAAGGGGAGTGTGGAAATGCACAGCCTTGGCAGCAGCTTCTAGTGCCTCAGGCTCTCACAGTTTATTTTATTTATTTATAGGATTTTCTATGACACTCATCACCCTCATATCTAAGCATCTTAGAGGTATTAGCAGACTTACCCTCACAAGCCCTCTTTGAGATACAAATGTTGTTATGCCCATTTTATAGATAGAGAACTAATAGTTCACTAACTTGCTCAGATTCAGGAGAATCTGACAGAATTAGGGACTGGACAACAAATCCCTGAGTTCCACTCCTGAACTTTAACCACAGAAATGTCCCTCCAGGGACAGTAATTAGATTGACGAAACACAGAGAGCAGAACATTGACTATATTTGACTCCTGACTTTTTTTTTCCTACAGTGCTGGGTCTAGCATATGCTAAATACATAGAAAATAAGGTAAAACTCTGTAATTTCACTTTTCTTTAACTCTAAGTTCTGAATAGAGATATCGATATAGCACACCTTTTTCATTAGTGTTTCTAATGAAAGCAACTGAGATATTTCAGACTTGCATGTAGCCAAAGTCTAACAGGTTTTTGGCATAACACTAATCCTAAATCAGTTGCTTTATGTTTATTTTTATTTTTCACTTCTGTTTGTGGTTCATTTTTCTAATTTGAGGACAATCTGCTGCTGCTCTGAAGTAAGAGTCTTTTTTCATTCAAATTTTTTTCCCCAAGTCCTCTCAGTTGGTGACTTCAATAGTTGAGCTGACTGTCAGCTATTTTGGTGTTCAAATTGGCCACTGCTATAAAGAGTTGTGTCTCCTACTCTGCACCAGCAGTACAGAAAAGCACAATATGGAAAAACCACAGATAGTTCTGTGTGTCAAGAAACCAGGAGGATCCCATGTCACTGCAAATGAACCATGAATTTCCAGGGTTCAAAGGACAATGAGAAAGACAGGATGAGTCATGTGACTTTTGGGTTGCACCCTGATAAATGGCAGGTCAAGGAGGGTTGTGTTTAATAGTATATTCCTCAATGAAATGTCACTTTTTCCTCACTGTGTCCTCTGTGTGAGCTAATTAAAATCATGTTTTACTGCAATGTCAGCATGTGAAGTTGCTGACTTTCTTGTTGTCTTCTACATAGTACAAAATGAATGTTGTCATTTGATAAATTCAGGATCTTAGAGGTTCTGTCTGATGGGGTCTAATGTATGCTGCTCTATATATGTTTAATGCTTCCAAACTGCTTCTCTTCCTTTGTTCAAATTGCAGCATTCATGACCTGCACATAATGTTCTCTCTTGCCATCCTTAAGCCTTACTCTCCTCAAAAATAACAGAATTTTAAAAAAGATCTAAAGCAAATATTGGCGTTGTTTTCCTCCCAACCTGTTTTAACTTAATTTTAAATCCATGCGTTCAAATGCCACACTCATATGCATCCAATGAGAATTGACTGTGCAGGTGTAATTCTTTTACAGCTTACTTTTATATTGATAATGGGCTATGTTTTCTATGTTCTTTTGAAAATAAAGTCTACCACCTTACACCATATCTGATAATAAGCAGTAGTTAAAGAGTATGAGTATAGAAAGCATGAGATTAATTTCTCCAACCAATAGCCACTGCAGGATTGGCACCAGGATTTACTGTTTGTAAAGCGCTTGGAAATTGCTGTTTATAGTGCATCTCATCTCAGTAGTAAGAACATGAACAAGAAAAATAAACAACCTGCTACTGAATGTATCTTTGCTTTCACTATTTCTACCCTGTTATCCAGTAAAATTCCTTTTTTAATTTTTCATTTTTAAACTTTTTGTAACAAAAAGCAAAGTCAGTATCTCTATGTTTTACAGTAAATGACAAAGAGCAAAGTATCTAGGTTTGGCCTGAAGTTATATCACTTTGTGCTGCGATCCACACAAACCTTGTAAGTTAGTTTGGGATTGAGTCAGTTCTTTCATGAGAAATCTCCACATATTAATTTATTGATAGGTGATACAGCAGTGAGTGGTGGCAATTCAAGCAACTGCTTGGTCCATGGCGTACCTTCACCCTCCTCCCCACTCCCAGCCTCATCCAGCTGGCTAAGATGCAAAGCACAGATCTCAAAGAAATTTTCTCATCTCCTAGGGACCTTATCCAAAGCCCTTTAAAGCTGATGAGAGACTTCCCATTGACTTCAGAAGTCCTCAGATCCAGTCCCCTGGGAAAAAAGATGTTAACACTCACATGCACATCCTTAAACCAGTAAGGAGACAAGTTCTTGAAATCAATATCTGTCTATCAATATTGGTACCTAAAACCCTAAAACACAACAAAGACACTTTACTTTACTTGTGAGTCCTGCCAGGACAGGTTGGGGGGCGGGGGGGGAGAGGGAGGGGGAAGGGTGAGAGAGAAAGAAAAAAAAAAAATTTATAAAAATCCCTTGGGAGACACCTTGAGATGTCATTACCTAAAATAAGGAGCTGAGTCTAAGCAGTGACCACAACAGCTAGAAAACTATACCCTAACCTTTCTGTATTTGTGCGCACTGCTTGCTTTGCTTTACTGTAGTCCCAGCTCTGCACTGAATACACTAAATGACTCACATTACACACATTGCAACAAAGGCAGTTATACCCCAATCTTCATTAAGGTCTTAATGCAGCAAGGTACTTAAGCACATGCCTAACTTTAAGTACAAGGGAAGTCTAATTAACTTCAATGGGACTGCTCGCTTGCTTTACGCTAGGCATGTGCTTAAGTACCTTGCTGAAACTGAGCCGAAGACTCCAGGTGCTACCATTTATACAAGTGTCATTAAACACAGAGTTAGTGTACTTAAATGCACAAACTTCCTAACCCCTAAAACCAGATCATTAAATGATAGCACTTACTAGAAAACAGCAAAGGTGAGCATGTTGATGAAGCATCACATAGAGTAACGAAGACAGTAAGCATTAAAGCTATCAAAAATACAATATCTTGTGCACATTTTCAGCACTACACCTTGCAGTTTGTACATGTACACTGGTTCCTTCAGATTTCATGTTTCCATAGGCAGAGACTACAGACTTCTGAAAGGCCTATGGAAAAGATCTTGATCCAAAAATAAAACCACTTGTGACTTAGGTATGAAAGAACAAAGAAATGAAACTGAAAATGATTAGTGCCTCAGGGGCAAACCAAAGATTGTTTGGGTTCCATAACAGTCCTTTCAAGAATTTATGTTATTTTCCATCTGCCTGAATTTCTTGTATTTTTAGTGCCTGTTTAAACGTCATCAGATAGAAGTTAAGCTACTCACTTGCTCTGTGACCACAGGCAAGTTGCTTGACCTGCTTTTTAGTCCTCTTATCTGGCTGTATAATCCAGTACAAATCAGAGCTTGCTGAAAGCTAGAAGCTCGGTGTACTTATGGGAAGGATTGGGCTAGTCTACTGGTCAGTTCACCAACTGCTTTGTCAGGGTCAGAAAAGTATTTTCTTGGAAAGGACAACCTGTCTCAAGCCAGGCGAGTTTTAATTCTGTTCACTCCCTGTGATTTTTTTTGAGCTGTGTTTTTTTCATTAACAGTTGGACTCGATGAGCTTAAAGGCCTTTTCCAATCTAAATGATTATATAATTCATTAATTCTATAATTAAGAGTTGCAGCACAAAGCCATGAACTGCAGATTTGGAGCTGCGCAGGGGGCTCCTACTTAGAAACCTAGGATCTCAAAAAATTAGGTCTCCTTTCTCCATTCTCAATGTTTCTCACAGCTTGACTAAAGGAGTGGAATCATTTCCCTGTGTGTATGTGGTTAAGAACCTGAAACTATGCACAGATTGTGGATTATTTTTGGATATTTCTATTTGTTAAATACAAGTGTTAAATCAAGTTTGCCTCAGGCTCAGGACAACATATAATGACTCCTTCAGACTGAGCACTAAAGATTTAACCCACAAGGAATAATGCACCTGAATGAGATGAGGGAAATTTGGTCTTTAGGATGAGGGGAGAGATAATAATCAAAGCTAATTGATGTGAATCTCATTTTATATATGACAGTTAAATACTATGGTGATGAGTATAGAACTGTTTTTTTCACCTTTCAATTGATTATCTGATTATTTTGCTGAGGTCAGTAGCAAATGTCTCTGACCTCATCGCTTGCTGAAGCAACTGTATTGTCACTAGCACTGGAGTGGAACATTGCTAACTGAATGGATTAAGAAAAGTGCTCATAAAAGTAATGCTGAAAAACACTCAGTCTTTGGTAACCAAGACCATGACTGTATAAAATGAGATACTGAAAAGAGCATTATACTGGACAATTGTTTCTAATAATAATTTGTTAAATATCATTCTACTTACCTGTTATTCTACCTGCTTCTCAATGTTGACTAGTTGGATGCTCCGAAAAATAATCAGATAGTTGAAATTAAGATTTATTTAAGGAAAATTATATGGAAAGCATTTCCAGAGGATCTTTCATGGTGAAGAAAGCTATGTATTTATAATGTTACGCAATTACTCAAACAGTATTTGAGCAAACTTTGACAACTGGTAAAAGAGAAGAGGATAAAATCCTGCTGTCTTAGTTCTTTTCAAAGGGAAAAGTGTTTTGCTTGATTTTATAAGCAACATGCTGTTCTGTTGTCAGCCTTTCTGCATCTGTTATATCATGGGTCTTGACAACATCATAGGCCAATGTCCCTTGTGATTGAAGTAAAGTATTAAATTTTAGTATCCAGAACAAGGTGATATTTCAAAGGCCAGGCTATTATTGAGCTTGCAGGTGATAAGTCTCAAATTCTGAAATTCTGCATTTTATAGAGAGGTACAACTGCTGACTTCAAAAATAAGTTTATAAGAAACTGCCAAGCACAAATGAACAAAGATCTCAATGCTCTGGACCTGATTAGAGCCAGAGGGTTCCAGGGCAGGGTTCAGATTACTTTTCTTGAACTTCTCTGTGGCTTCTTCACTTTACAGAATAGGAAACACATGCTGGTAGTGGTGTTAGAGAAGATTATATTAAAATCAGGCCAAAGCCTTACTCAAGAGTCAGAGAAGTCCTGTGACTGAAATCTCTTTTGCACCAGTAATAGAACCACAACATCACAGTTAAAGTAATTGTATGAAGCCATTGCAATACAGGTTAGAGAAGTAATATGCAAGTGAGACCCTACCTGGAGTACTTTGTCCAGCTCTGGGGCACAGCATAAAAAGGAGCTGCTGCAGAGAGTCCAGAGGAGGCCATGAAGATGATCAGGGGGCTGGAACACCTCTCCTATGAAGCCAAGCTGAAAGAGTTGGGGTTGTTCAGCCTGGAGAAAAGCAGGTTCCATGGAGAGGTTACAGCCTTCCAATACCTAAAGAGGCCCAGAAGAGAAGTGGGGAGGGACCTTTTACAGGTCATGCAGTGATAGGACAAGGAGTAATGGCTTTAAACTGAAAGAGAGGAGGTTTAGTTTACATACAAGGAAGAGGGTAGTTAGGCACTGGAACAAGTTGTCTGGAGAAGCTGTGTGCCCCACCCCTGGAAGTGGTCAAGACCAGGTTGGATGGGACTTTGAACACCCTGATAACGTGGAAAGTGTCCCTGACAATGGCAGGGGTCTTGGACTAATTGATCTTTAAGGTCCCTTCCAACCCAAATCATTCTATGAATCTGTGATTCTATGAAGTTTGATGATTTCCTGAGGAATACTCTACTTGAGTAATAGATTGTATGAGTGCAAACACCTCCTAGTGTCACTAGTAGAGAATTGTCCAATTTTCATGCTGTAAACACTGCATGCAAAAGTATTTACCTTAGGGATCATCAGGTTTCATCTGTTCATATTTCCTGCACATACTCACCAAAGAAGTGTCATACCTGTCACTTGGAATTGATGTACTTCCTGTCTGAATGGTGAAATTTGCACTTTTTTCCCCAACAGTTTCAAAAGTATGGAACTGACTAGTGCTGTAACAAGAAATAATGTGAATTGCAAATGGTGTATATGAAAGCTAAGGTGTTTGGTTAAACAGCCAACACAAAACACTGTGGTGTTCAGATATGAAATAAAACAAAATCCTCTTTTCTGCAATAAGGATTTATGAATAGAAAGAGAACACCTAAAATCATCTTTCACAGTTGGTCCCCACAAAGACAAGTTGGTGGTGCAGTCCTTGACTGATACGATAGTAAAATCACAGGTAAACACCTGAGCAAGATTCATGACATTGTGGTCATTCTGTTCCTTGTCACTCCTATCAGAGGGACAGCAATTGACTTCTCATGAACCATTTCAATCATTCCATCTTCAGTTTCTATAAGGAAGATGGAGGTGATTAGAAAAGACAAGAGAAGGTAGAAGAACAGAACCAACTTTACCCTGAAAATTAAGGAGGTAAATAATTTAACAATGAATTTCTGCAGGGAACTTCTGCAGAACTGAGTTGAAGTTGGAAAACCACACAGCAAGCCCAACCTTTTTATCTGCTCTCACTACAACTAATGAGACATTAACAATAATACGTAACCATTGGTGATCATATTTCATTTGATAATCCATTAGGGCCTTGAATAGTTCCCTGCTTTTTCTTATAAAACATAATACTTTATGGGGAGGAAAGCAGGCAGGCAAAAGGGGAAGAGTATTTGTACTCACACTGTGTGCTGGCACACTAATGTTCTTCCTGCTGAACTAATGGCTCTTCATAGGGTTTAGGTCAAGGAGTTTAATGGAGCTTAGCCCCAGATGTCTCAGTAACTTAGATTCTAAAACTAAACTGCTTTAGTTTTAAAATACAAATGATGATGGTCCTAATAAGGAGACACATTTCCAACCAAACTTGAGAGTGAAATATATGATGAGAATGCTAAAACCAATGATATCTTTCTTCCAACTAATGTTGTGAAAGCTCTCTGTTCCTCGCCGCAGATGAATTCACTATTTCCTGCAGCTATACAAGGCAGAGGAGAAGGAGAGGATGTTTGTACTCAGAATGTTTGTTACATTTTATTTAGCTCTTGAGATTTAAATATATATATAGTTAAAGAAATCCTGAGCTCGCATATCTGCATATATTCTGCTTTTTTTATTATGTGCAATCTGTGTGAAGAATGCAAAGATCCCCTCATCACATTATATTTCAAGATGCAGTGTAAAATACCCTGTTTCTATGTCAGCCACAAATGTCACTTTGAAAAAGCAAGATATCTCTATTAAAGGTTTACTTTTTTCAGGCTTACCACTTACTTTTCTCTACCTCTCTAAAAGTTTCTTCTCATAACATAGGACTGACATTACAGACCAATCTATTTGACCGCCCAGATTTCTTTAGCAACATAAATCTGCTTCTTCTGCCTGATTTTACGGCACACTGGATGCAGTTATATGTGTCCCACAATTGCACTTGAATCCTCCAACTTCTATAAGTTCTCTATTAAAGTGTACTTTGTTGTTTCCAAACACTATAATGAATTAATATCATGAAATTTCTATCAACAAAAGGACAAAAGTTCTTTCATCTGAAGTCAGGAAGGAACAAAGAAAACTTTTTGTTTGTTTGTTTGAATGTCTTTTTCTTTCTCTCTTTCTCTCTCTCTTTCTCTCTCTCTTTCTTTTTCTCTTTCTTTTTCTCTTTCTTTCTTTTTCTCTTTCTTTCTTTCTTTCTTTCTTTCTTTCTTTCTTTCTTTCTTTCTTTCTTTCTTTCTTT
>JAWWMP010000001.1:89270251-89319166 GCA_035047865.1 Dendrocincla tyrannina
TTTCCGTCCTTCCTTCCTTCTTTCCGTACTTTCTTCCTTCTTTCCGTCCTTCCGTCCTTCCTTCCTTCCTTCCTTCCGTCCTTCCGTCCTTCCTTCCTTCCTTCCTTCCTTCCTTCCTTCCTTTTTCTTTCTATTTTTTTTGCTTGTTTGGAAATTTCTCTCCTGACAGATCTGTGTAGTTTCCTTGGTTAATACATAGAAAAATAGATATGAAGGATAAGGAGAACAACTGCCCTAGCTTCAGAGAAGAGAAGGAAGTCTGTAACATACCTTACCAATTGTGCACTGGAAGTTTCTGTTACAGCATTTGTGTGGGACAGAAAAGGCAAGAGAATTATTCTAGACTGCTGTTGAAAATTCAGGGTATAAAGGGGGAAAAGGGGGAGTCAGATTTACACACTAATGGACTTTCAATAAGCAGATGCATCTTGGTAAAGTAGCCTAATGTGAGGTTGAAGCCTTTTTGTATTCCACTAGCAGCTATCACTTTGTGCAAAGTAACTCCAGTTGCAATTACGCCATCTGCTTTGATGGAAAGAAGTCAGTACTCCAAAAGGCTGTGGTTGTAGCAACATCATGCAATGTGTAGAAAGGGTGTGGAGGTTTGGATTGGCTCCCTGCCAAACCCAGCTGCTAGCCACACAGACTCCCCCTTCCCGAGAGAGAAGAAAAGTGTACCCAAAAACAATTGTAGTAAAAGTATATATATATGTATATATTCACATATATTACAATTATATACAATCAAACACTCTGAATATACAGGACAAGAATCCCAAACAATTCCAAAAGGGAAAGGGGGTAAAGGGAAAAGGGACAAAAATGAGTAAAAACAAAACAGATACACACACACTCATGAACTCAGAGAAAAGCTCAATGAAGTAACTAACACAATAAATTCTCACCAAACTCCCCTCAAGAGAAGCAGTTCCATCTCTTCCTCACAGCTGGGACAACAGCTTCTCAGACAGGCCTCAGCTCATATAGATAAGAGCTAAGCTGACACAGAGACCTGGTGTCCTCCAAGCACATGAAAGGAAAAGAGAGAGAGGAAACTTTCCTCCTCTCCTTATATACCCCTGATTACATGAAGGAATGGTGCGGAATACTTCCTTAGTTATGACCCTGTTACCAGGGAAAGCCTAGACCAAAACCAAGAAAACTAAACCACCACCAAGGAAGAGAAAACAAAAGTTTGATTCAGTGCTTCAACTGTCGGATGCCTATAAAGAAGAATTGAAAAAGATTGAGGTAGGTAAAGGCAGTCCACAACTGCTCTGACCTAAGAAAAGGAGTGTCTACACACCCTCTTCCATGCAAGACTCCCGTTTGAATAGGATGTACTAGTTTTGTGATTCCTGTTGCTTCTCTGATGGTAGGTTTCTTCTACTTTCATCTTGCTATGCTGCCTCATGTGTAGAAGGACACTGCCTGACAGGTAAACAAGTAGAGGGTCATTCTGCTGTTTTACGATGCTGAGAAGGGACTGCACAGAATGTGCTGGCCACTGATTCATGTATAGAAGGCACTGAAGGCTTGTGCAGAAAGAGAAGACACTGACAGCAGGGGTAATTATTAACTGGAACCCTTAACATCTAGCTATTGTAGCCTAAAGTGTGAGCAATAGGCTTGTGCAGATTTGAGGTAATTTTGCAGGACCTATTGCATGGAAGCAAGAGATTTCCCACATTTTCTCTATCGATATATACTCAGCTTCAGGAGTGTTTTTTGCCAGCTTTCACATCCAGTTTCACATCCAGACCTTTTGTTTTTCTTGAAACTCCTCAATCAGCAACAGCAAGACGGAGAGGTCATAACAACCTTGTGAACTGCTGTGGGGAGATAAAGAGACTGACTCCCTTCTCCTTTACAGGGACATAAATTGGGAATGTTGTCACTCTGTTGCAACTTGAACTGCCTCACTGGCCTCATACATCCAAGGAGTGAATTGGGTTCAAAAGGAAGAACAGAAATAAGCAGAAGAGGGAAGTGGGGGAAGCCCATCCTTCCAGCTTCTGCCTTGGCTCCTCTTTGCAACTGGTAACAGTTGATGTAGAATCTGCATTTTCTAATAGGAAATTATCCACCAATTTGCATCTCAGGGGTCATTTACTATACATAAAACCTAAAATGAAGTTTATGCTTTGAGATTATGCCAGAGAAACAGTGATATGTTACACTTTCTTACTGTGTGCTAACAAGGTTGGAGGGACATGTAACATCTAGAGTTAAAAAAAATCTCGCTCTCATCTTTGAAAATACTGTTGCTTTGAAACACCTTAAAATGTGATAAATATATTACAGATATATTAAACTGCTCACATCTAAAGACATATTTATGGACTTTATGTTTTAATTTGTTTAATTTCAATTTTATCTACCAGTCCAGCATTATGTAAGTATACCTTGATCTTCTTGATTTAAATATTTTCTTTCTGTCGTCACTGTCAGCTGTCCATTACGGGGGGAATCTGATGCCCAATTTTGCATTGGCGTGATAAGATAGCTAAATAATTTTAACTACACAATATAGGTAGGTTCTTCTCCTCCTCTAATACTTTGTTTGTATTATCAATTATGTTAGCCTTTTGTAACACTGCTCAATTAATAGAAACTCTTCCTCAAAATTACTTATATCAGCCATATAGTGTTTTAGTTGGGAGTGTGGGGGGGTTTTTTCTCCAACAAAAGAAAAACAACTAAAAGAGGTAAAAAAACTTCTAACTGTACCGAATTTTGTATTGAGGCATCATGGTTGAGATTTCTGAAGAAAGCAACATTTTATTGTACTGGAAATTACAATAGCTCTTGTAGACAGGTGATAAAAATGCCTATCTCAGTGGTTATCAATTTGTTCATGTGCTTTAATTACTTCTTGCAATGCACTAACCCTCTATGACAAAATTTGTAATGATGTTGCATTTTATTTATATTTTTGAGAACATATTTGAGGATAGGTTTTATATATGTGCATGTGTATAAATCCCGCACATAGATGCCAGCAGTGAGATATGCTCACCTGAAAGCTAGAAAGAGATAGAAAAGAAAAGGTACCAGTGGAATATAGGAAAAAAACAAGAGGGAACAAGAACAGCAAAAAAAAAAAAAAGGTACTGTATAGAGGTTGGATGCTGGGAGAAAGTAGTGAGCTATGTATAACACCTCCACCACATACATGAAAAGATCGGGAAAGTCCAGGTTAACTGATTCTTGTTGCAGAAATCCATTAAAAAGTGAAAAGAATTAATTTAATTTACCACATTAAACAAACAAAAAAAAAGCCAGTGCCAGACCTAATACAGATGTTTTGCAGTATAGTGGAAAAATGAAGACATTTTCAAGCAGTAAAGCTTGCAAGTCCTAGTCTTGAAATGCTTAGATCAGGTGGCATTCTCTGTTAGAAAAGCAAGCTCTGTAATGATATTGATTGCTTCCAAGGCCATATTAGAGATGAAGACAAGTCCCAGGAGACAGGTTGTTGTCACCTTGACCTTGGGTCAGAGCTAGACCACTGACCCCTGACATCCAGGACTTCTGCACTGCATCATGATATCTTTCATGCCTACAGACAAAGTCAGCAGGGGACATGTGTTGATGTGGCCCTTGCCAAATCAGAATCGACTGGCCTGTAGGAAGCTGGAGAGCAGCGGGAAATGTGGGTTAAAGTATGTCAATAATGTTTCACAAGAACAATTTCTCCCAAGAATTGTAGCTGTTGGAATGTTTTGACATTTATTCGGTAGAGAAATGTAGCATGTTTTGTGAAGCACTTCAAGAGAGCTGCTGCTAACTGCCGTGGTGTATTGATCTTCCTGTTAAATTGCATGGGCACACTTGGGAGATCATTGAGATTCAGGCAACAGGACAGAAAGGATCGGCTGCACCCGATGGTCACTAATGGTAATTGGTTTCGATCCTTGCACTTGAAGAAGCTGTGATTTACTTGGTTCACAGATGAGTCGTAGACACTAAATATTTTGAAAAGAAAATATACTGTGATTTCTTTTTCTCGTGTCATTTACAAATTGTTGCGAACACTTCTGAATGTTTTGTATAAAGTATATAAATCCACATGACTCAATATAAGAACATGCTAAACAAAATTTCAGGGAATTGTCCCTCTTATCTGTGAAGGTTGTATTAGTGTAGAGCAAATGAACTTTCTGATCCTAACATAAATGAGTTAATTAAATAATTATAATAATATTTAGCAGGATCTTAAAAATCCGTCAACCCTCTTAAGCCTTCTTATCATCACAATGCATCTTTTTTTACACTATATTCTTCTCTCCATCCCATTTGGTGTTGTATCATCACAGTCTTAACATAATGAATGTTAAAAAGAAGTGTATTAAAGGCAACTACAAAAGTAAAATGAAGTAGGCATGATTGGCTAACAATGTAATATTGGAAGAAATTATACCAGAATTAAGAATCTTATATGAAAATTGGATGCTACAGTTAATATCAGAGTAAATTATCGCTACGATACAGGATCTGATATAAAAATTGGAGCATATACTTCCAAAAATGAATATGGGGATAATGCTACCAAAATTCATGCCACACATGATTTTCAAAGCAGATTTTATAGGGCTTCTGTAGCTTTCTGCTTTGTACAAGATACTTTGCTAAGTATATGTGCATAATTACATGAAAGCAAATATATTCAGTAAATGATGGCTGCTTTAATACAAAGAAATTCATACAGACTAAGATTCTGGGAAGGAACCAATTCTGTACTTCTTTTAATCTGTTTCAAGTACACGTGTCCTTTATGATATATATACTACATTCCTATGGTTTTTTTAAAAGGACAAAAGGGTTTTTAGTTTTTGTTCTGTGTTTTTTTCCCTTCAATTGAGAGGTCAGCAGTTTCTACAAACAGCTGAGTTTCATGCATAAACTTGCATAAAATATCCATAAAATCTATATAGCACTTTGACAAATAGAAAACAGCACAATATAAAGCAACAACATATATTGTTTCTTTGTTAACTGAGATCAAAATTATGCCTATCTGGATTCTTTTGGTTAAAATGACTGTAAGTAGATTGCAAATTAAATTACAGCTAAATCATGCATTGTAGAATTTGTATCATCCAAAACTAAAATAGAGGAAACAGAGAAAAATGAATGTCTGACTGCTACTGAAAGTTCAGTATAACAGCAATATGTCATTTGCAATTGCTATACAAGCCTCAAATTTCTGAAATATTTACAAACCTTAGATAATGACAACCTCAGGAGAAAATCAAGAAAACAGACGGTATACAGGAGATAGCCTGAGGCAACCAGTGATGAGGTCAGATCTATACAGTATGTGTGCTTTACATGAAAAACGTTCTACTAAAATGTCTCTGTGTACTGTGTAGAGCTTTGGGATATAGCAGGTATTCACTAGGGGAAGGTAAGGATTATTTACTAGGATCAGTAACATGGAATTCAATATTAAAACCGACAAAGGTTATCATCTATTACACATTAAATTCACCACAGTTGTTTGACAACTCTCATAGCAACAGATTCCACCCTTAACAATTCAAAGCAATCTTTCAGATTAAAGTTCATGTGATCACTTTAAAGAACTATTCAGTGTTAATCAAGCAATATTGCTTCAGGCATCGTGTTTGTCTTTCACTTCAGGCTATTTGGTTGATTGTGGAAAATGCTGAGTTTCTCTGTGTGCGTGTGCTGAGCTGTGTGTCTGTTAGGTGGAAGTGACAGGTACTGGTAGGGGGGGATATGAGAACTGATTGAATAGACTCTGCAACAGGGATAAATAAAGTCCCAGTAGCTGACTTTTCTGGTGGGGTAGGATAAGATGTATATTCTGCATTAATATTTGCCTATTTAATTTTGTAGGATGTTAACTAATTACGGTATCATTAAAATATAAAAATTTCTTTAAGGCACCTGATTATATATATATATAAAAATAATATATACATACATCAATACATATGCATACATATATATATGTTCATACATGCTTCTAATTTTAGATCATTGCCCAGATTATCTTGAACAGGTAGTACTTCGTACATTTTCTAATCAGAGTTGTTACTCAAAGGAAGGTACTTCTCAGAGGGATTAAGAAATCCAACTCCAACATTTCATGGCATAGAAACATTTTTTTCTCTCCAGTTGTGCAGCATCTGCTTCAGGCATGTCTTACTCTTGATCTAACTATTCTCCAGATGTGTAACAGGTGCAGTATCAATAACACTAACGTTACAGAGAGGACAGACGAAAGATGCTGAGACTGTCATGTGGTCTGACATCACTGTTGAAGACCCTAGAATGCTTGCTCAAGTGACTCAACATCTGTGACAGAGTTCAGCATCTTCAGAAAATCTGTCTTTTTGAAGAAAGCTCTCATTCTGCACTGCTGCCCTGACATCTAACCAGGTTCTGAGTCCAAGTTCAAGGTGAGAGCCTGCTGGCTATCAGTGCAACTAGCCTATCATAGGTTCATACAGGTCACCATTGCTATCAACACTGAAGGTAATACAATTGGTGGAATGAAACCTCTGTCGATGTTAATGAGGAGTCCCGCTTGCAGGTCAGCAGCACAACCCTTAGACAGGAATGACAGATAAGTAAATCTTACTGCAGTCCTGTAAACACTGGAGACGGATATCCCATCAAGATTTCTTCAGGAAGTAAAGTTGAAACAATTCTGCAATGTCTGAAGTAGTTTGTATCTCTTGACTAAAAGAAGGTCTGCATTCAAAACAAATTTTAATAATATGTTTTTATTACAAAAGGGCTATTGGTTTGAAATGAAGCTGTGTGTAGGAAATAAGCATTTTTGAATAACCTCCTGATTCAAAAGGCTTGTAAATGAAGGCTTTTTAGTGGTCAAATATCCCATTTAGACATTTTTAATAAAAAATTTCACGTTTGGATCCAGTTCAAAATAATATTCCATTACAGACTGTGCTGAATAAGAACTGTTTATAAACAACCAAACCCTAATCAATCGCTTTGAAATTACTGGAAATATACATGGTACTTTACCCAGTCACAATTTTTTCCTGCAGTTGACGGTTTGCATAAGTTCCTTCATCCTGAGAGAAACCAGTTGCAGTCATTGGAAATTTGTGTTGTTGGGAAAATACTGTCCTACTTAGTTGTCCTTACCATGATCGTTTCCAGCCCTCATATTTTGTATTTTTGGAGATTATCCACAGAGTCATCCTTTTCTTCTGTCCTTCTCACTATTTTTAGAAACAGTTTTCTGAATTCTGATAAAGGGTAATCTTTTTTCAGAATTAAGTCAAACATCATAAACGAACACTAAACAAAACTTTTGGAATCTTTGCAATCTGCTTGAAGTGTGAAAAATTTCTATCTGCCGCATAAGCTTCCAGAGCGTTTATTACTAGTTAAAGATATTCTTAGAGTGAGAATTCTTTAGGCATGAAAAAATTAAATAATAGCAATCCATTAGCATCTAAAACACAATGATATGGATATATTTTACTCTTTCCTCCTTTAGATTGCCCAAAAGAAACAAAGAAGCTGCTGACTTTACTCTCCAAAGGTGTTTTCTAATGGTCAAAATCATTGTAGAAGAATTAAGGTTATTTTTTTTTTTAAGATGGTGTTTTATTTTAATGATGCCTTGAAATTCTTTTTTAGCTAAAAAGAAATCCGGTTAACTGTGGAAGAAAATTCAAATCCTGATGATAATATCCTTGACAAGTCTATGCTTCTTTGGAGTAAATGAGATTTTACTGTGTTTTCTTTCATTTTCTCTTTTCATATTTCATATTTCATAAGAATGAAAAACAGTTTCTAATGAATCACTGATCCTTCTTTTTTTCCCCCTTGTTATATTATTACCCTTACTAAGAAATATTCCCAATAAAGTATGTCTTCTTTTTCATATCTTCCTGAGAAAGAAAAAAAACATTTTATAAAGATTTCTATAGTCATCTCCTTTTCAGTTTGAATTATTGCCTGCTTTCACTGTATGCAGACTAATTAATGACATTTGAATTTTATTTCTTAAACTCCTCTAAAGTGCACAAATTTACTCTGTATGTGTGTATATGTTCTAGCACAAACTATACCTAAAATAAATAAAGACACATCAGTAAAGTTAAAAGTAGAAAGATGATTTATATCAAAGAGCCCTGTATGGAGTAGTAGAAGTGCATAAATATTACAGGATATCAATAAAGGAGAAACTCATGGCTCTAGTTAACAAAAAACATGCAGTCATAGGCGTGCAAGTGCATAAGGCAAATATAATAAATACCTTCCATGCTCTTTTGGGAAATGAAGCTTAACACTGGATACAATCCTTACACCTTCAGGAGCCCCAGGTGAAGTCTTTCAAATAAGTGAACAGTATTCAGTCTGCTAGAGGAGTGAGGCTTTTCTGGTCAATGAATTTGGAGTTAGCTGAAGAAAATGTTGCCAGTCAAGAAGTAATGAGATGTATCTGTAATTAGAGATCTCAGAATCACAAACTGAGGCTGTTTAAAGCTTAGAGGAACAAAAATAAAGGCAGAGCAGGTAGCTCTATGTGCAAAGAATTTCTATATTTGTAATGTTTTGTTTTCGCCAGGAGTGAGAGGAAGTCTCATGGAGCCTTTATTAGAAATATCATCCTTACAGGTTGTGCCTCTATGGACAATTTTGTTTCTAACACCACAGAAATGTTTTGTCTATGATGCCACAGGAAATAAATTACAGTAGGAAGGATCTTGTAATACTTCCAATGTAGCTGCCATCACAGGGAGTACTTTCTGTTCTTTTAACTTACTAGCATGGATAAGACATTGGTGTTTCAGAGGCCATCATGAAGGATGTGTTCTCTTTTAACCATTGTCAGGTTTGTGGTAACAATAAAGATGCTGCTGTCATCATGCTGTCACACAAAGGTCCTAAAGATGCACATTAAAACTCCTAAGAGGAGTGTGCAGGATGTGTGAGCACCTGTTCCTGCATATCATTCTCTATCAGAGGAGACACAGTGACTATTGGATACAGTATATTGTATCCTAAGAAAAAAGGATATCATTTTCTCCAAGCTCTCAGAGTCAAAAGCAGTGATGACAGACTGCTCTGCATGCTCTGTATGTTTCCACTCATTAATCCCTGCAAGATCTGGACTGATAGATTACTCACAACCAAATATTGAACGAAATGTGACTTCCCAACAGAATGACTTACAAAGGTTATTCTAAATTAGCATGTCCAAAACACTCCCTATCAAGGGAAAAGATATTTGCAAAACAGAGAACAAGGGGAAACTGTCATGCAACTGTTTTTGCCTGACTTCCATCATTAATACCGCTATGCAGAGAACTTTATGGTGCCTGTTTTGTTGTTTTTTTGTTTTTTTTTTTTTTTTTTTTTTTAATTTAAGCTTCCTGCTAAGACTGTGGTATGTGAAGATGGCAGATGATTTTACACAGTGTCTTCAAAATTCATACACTTGATATTGTTAATGATGTTTTCAGTATTACTGATTTCATAGGTTGTATTCTTTCTATTCATTATGGGCAATTCTTGCTTTGATTTTTTCTTCTGTTAACAGTTTACATGTAATTACAGGAAAAAAAAAGTCATGAGGTTTTGACAGATTTCTTAAGATGAATAGTCACCTTTCGTAATACATTGCTAAATTTTGTGAAGAATTTAGCTCAAAGCTGATGCAATTTGCTTTCTTAGACATTTTGAAAGGGACCACTTTAACAATACCATTTCATTAATAATGGAGTTATGGACAAGGAATGCATATTTATCTTCCTTTTAAGGATGCTAATATTTGAAAGTCATAGAGTAATTTTCTTGCTAGACTGTGAGAATGTGGCCTTTAATCTATGACTATTCCCTAAAATGGTACCACTAACATGGGAAAAAAAAAAAAAACAACAAACAGCTGAAGAAACATTAATATTTATGAGCAATCTATTGGGCAAACACTACATAAATTGGTATCAATGAATATATTTGTACCATGTATGTGACCCAGCCTTTCGCCACCCACAGTTATTCACAGAACAAGAAAAACTTCTGAATTCTCTTTTTATAGTATCTATTTCTATAGATATTTCTACAGATATTTCTCTATTTTCTATTTCTATAGTATCTATATCTTTCTCAGTCCTAGAAAAATTTAGGGGAAAGCTTCTTCACTAATGGAAAATTTATGTGTGATTTTCTGAAGAAGCAGAATTTGTCTGAAACAATAGACTTCTGCTGGAAAGTTTTGAAAATTCTGCCCTCCTGCTTTTGGATAGGAACTGGCAAATAAATACCCTCTGCTTGCACTAATATCTCCAAAGAAAATTTCATTGATCTCTTGGTCTGACTTGGATTAACTCATGATACCAGTGGAAAGATGCCAGAGTGCTAATAGTATTGTACTTATATATATATAGAAGAAAAATGGATGATAAAAAAGAATGCAGTTCAAAGGAATAGACATGCTGACTTTGATCTTTCCCACAGGTGCAGATCCATTTACAACAATGGGCTTTTCTGATGCTTTTTTTTTATTATTTAGACTTCCAGCTTTAAGATCTTTTTTTCAGTTGAAACCATTCAGATTGGAATATTGAATATTGATTTTGCTTTAATATATGTTTAACAAAAACAGGATTCTCAGACAAATTGATATAGCTAGTGATCCTTTTATCCATGTCTATCTGTGTGAAGTTCAGTGATTTTAAGGTGTTTTTCATACAAGGATTAGAGGAGAAACTCAAGTTCATATAAACACACATATATAAATATACACATGTATGTCAGTATACATATATGTGTTCATATATCAGTAGATCAGAAGATGGGGACCTCAGGAAAACACTGGAAAGAAAGGGTTAAGAAAGCGCACATTTAAACTTCCATAATCTCTCAAACACATACATATCTGCATCCCTTATATCAAAGAAATCTTAGCCCTCTAAGTGTAAGAGTAATCCTTATGTCTCAGAGACTAACAGGCTGACTGCACTTTTAGGCTTTCCCTTATTGCTCACATAATTGAAAACAGCCTCTGGGCTGCAGCTAATCTGTTTCATTTGGGACAATAAGTGAAAACTTCTAGTTTGTTCGTGTGCTGTATGATACATGCACATGAAGTCTTGGAAGCTCATAATTGTGAAGGTCCCTGCCTGAAGTTTCTGTATGCAACAGTGTTTGTCCTGCTAGGCAGAGTGGCCTAGTCCACATATCACCGCTCATGTCCTTCATGTCCTCCATCCCTCATGTACACGAACCCTTTCTACAACCTGGAAGAGCTTTTCAACAATGGAGTTGAGACACTATTACAGGAGACATTTTTAAGGTTTTCAATACATGACAATGAACTGAAACTTGGCTCTGTGGATGGAAGAAGGACATTACTAGTATAAAAAAGAATTTTTTTCTCATGTTCTTGAGAATAGTGGTACAACACCTGATATAGTTGCAGAACTTTTTTGAGCGCTTTTTTGAGTAGTCTTTTTTGAGTACAGAGCATCAACTCTTCAGGGACTTCCATTACCCTCTTCTACTTCTTGGGCTTGGGAAGAATTGCACTTTGCCAGGGAGTTGTGCCCAGTGTGTAGAAAGCTATCTGACACCTAAGTCTTTTTATGTGGCAGAGCTCCTATTTGCACCACCAGTTGCTCAGAAATTGTGGGATGAACCTTTTTCTATGCAGAAAGGTTTACCACTGTGGCTATTTATTGAGACACTGTCCTATGTGAATATACAAAAGTGAAGCGAGCACCTTCAGAGCTGAACATTTACTTGTCTTTGTTGACACTTTCACCTCATTTGGGTCTTTTGTCTTGTGCACCCATTCATCAGTTGTGGCTCTATTAAGTCTCTACTGCTGCAGGAATGACTTATAGCTGCCCTACAATCACAAAGAACCAGCTTTCTATGTTCTTTTTGTTAATGAACTGGTGAGATGAGTTCTCCCACCTGTAGAAGACTTGTGCTCTTCCTTGTTCTTTTTCAGCCTCACATGAACTAGTAATCACAACATGCTTATCCACAGCTTGAAAATCTTTCCCACAGATGCAGTGTGGTAGGCTTAGGGGGTGTTTTTCTGATACAAATGAAATACACATACTGAAATATATTTGCTGAAGGTGATGCAAGGGTTTGGGAGACAGGTGATGTGTGAGGTGATGCATGAAGTGCAGTGTGATCATAGGCTGCTGTTCAGGCACCTTAAATGCCTAATTGTTTTCATTAGAGCAGTTTTTATGAAAATGCAAAAGACTTAACTTCTAATTTAATTTTTAACAGTAATTTTATATTCTGCTTTTAAAATTAAAAATCTCCTTGGAAAATTATGGTTTCGACTCAGCCAGTTCTGTCTATAGACCTTAGAGAAAGAACTATGGCGGAGTTGGTTCTGTTACACTCTCTAGGCTTGGCTCTTTACACCTTGCATGGCAATAAGGTAGTGACTAGTTAATATACAGCAAAATGTCAGACAATACATGTGCATATCTATAACCATGGTCAGAACTGTTAACAGGGAGAAAGAATAATGAGCAAAAAATGAAAGCCCAGACCACTAAATTCTGCACTTTTACTTACAGTAATTAATGTATTACCTCAAAGATTAACTTAGATTCCTCATATACTTCTGTGTCATTGTCATCTGTGTAAAAGAGGAAGTCTGTCCTGAAAGACTATTTCTCTGTCTAAACAAACTAGTAGAAAAGCGTATCCCTATCAGAGTGTTGCACATGGAATCAAACACATGTGCGTGTCTGTTACATTTCTTTTTACTTTATATGTACTTTGTTTGCTTTTTTCTTCTTTCATATAGTTTTTGAAGCAGAGACTCTATTTTTGCCTTTCATTTAACCAGCTCTTAGAGGAGATTTCAGAAGTAAATGGAAATTTAGTGTATTAAAACCAAAGTCTAGTTACAGGAAAGATAAAATGCAAGTGCTACATGCCAAAACTATTGAGGAGAATTAAGTGTGCAAATGTCTTCTTCTACTTGCATATATATGGCCACTAATATTTCTTACTATGTAAAAATTTATCCATTGATACTGGAGTGTCTACCACTGTATTGAATAAAAGAAAAATGTGGGGAGCCTCAACAAACCTTTAATAACTTCTTAGATACAACAATAGCAACAATAAATTATATTTCTATTTCTTCTCTCCCCAGCAGATAGACGGAACTAGCTTAAACTGAGCAAGGGATAGCCTTTCATTCAGGCTTATAATCCAGAATTCACTGTGAAGAACAGGGTAAATATCTAGTCCTATGTTACTGGTGCCACTATACTAATATCACTAAAATATTTTCAATGTGCTAAATATCTTATTTAATTAATATTGAACCACATATTAGTGCTATTCTGTGGTGTCAATCAGAATGAAATTCACAAAATCAGTGTAGTGAAATTTGAAACAGCAAGCCTAGTGAAAGTATGGATCAGATTTAACACATCTGGGAACAGGGGACATCAGAAAGTGAATAACCAAACTACTGCATGAAGTGAATCCGATTAGTGGGGACAACAGAAAACTTTGTGGAAGCACTGAATTCAGAACTTGTTTACGGAGCCTGTAGAAGCCATGGAGGCAAAACTTGAATTTGATATGACAGAAATCCTCAATCAATCAGGACACAAACATGGACTGACTTGTAAATATTTTTCATTAAATAGTTCAACTCTCTGTTTTCTTTTCTGCTTTGTACCTGCGGATCACTAAACTATGCCCTGAACTCTCTTAACAGATAGGAGTTTACAGACTGTCATTGCCTTCCCTTTCTCTCGTTTTTCTGATTACAAAGACAGCCTCCCAGTGATACCATCAGCCAGTGGGTGAGAGATTTTGGCAACAAACCAGGATCTGGGTGCCTTTACTTCTACTGAGAACTACACTATCCTGAACATCCAATCTACTGGATCAGTGGGAGAAAATGTTGCACAATGAGAATCCATTAGCATGGTCCATTTGCTGACATTGTACAGCTAACAAAAGCACTAGAAACTTCTAGCAAATATGATGAACTGTATTTCTCTTGCTCAGAAAGGGGAGAAAAAAGACTGGTTATATTTATGACTCTCTGAAGTCTTGAGCATTATACTTCATAAAAGGATATCCTTATGATGAAAGATGGTGAGAGACTATATTTGAATTGTTGAAATTTGGACAAAAAGCAATATATACATCCAGAACCAATGTATTAAGTAGCACATTTTCCCCTCTCCAAAATACATGAGATACTTAATTCATGGAATATCCACTATTTTAAGATATCCCAAGTTAGTGAATCAAGTAGTTATCAGTGGAGCATGACTAAGAAGACAAGAGTAGTTGACATCACAAGACAAAGTCCGTAAACTGTAGAGGATTTACTTAACTATATGTGTCATTAACTTTTCTCAGTCATCTGGTCTACTGACACATTTATTATAGAATTGCAATCTCATAAAACAAACATTCTGTGCCACTTCCAGTAATTATAGCCTCTTTATAAGGAATTTATGCTACCTTTTACTATAAAACTGCAATAGAAAATCCTGGCTCCAAACTTTACTCAATATAATCATTTTCTTTTTTTTTTTTTTTAATAACTTGCTTGTGTATTCCTGAAAAACCTGGCTTTGGGTGGTGATTGCACTGCATATAATTCAAGGCCTTAAGACTACTGATGGTACTGAGTTATCCAGGAAGAAAATAGGGAGAGATAACAGTGTTAGATTTCTTGTCTTATACAGCACCAGCATATTTATTACATTAATTAACTTTGCAGAGTTTAATAGAATTTTATTTGGGAAGTTACACTTTTTTTCCACTTTCAGAGCTATAACAGTATTTACATGTTTGCAGATTAGAAAACAAGAACAGTTCGTCTGGATTTGATTCAAGTCTTTATAATCCTGTTATACACATTTTTCTCCCTTGCGTTCATAAAAAGCTTCATGTTGATAAACATCACTTACTTGGCACAGATCAGCCATTTTCCAGGCCATATACCTGAGAAAAGTACAATCCACAAGCCAAGTGCAGCAGGTATTTTAGTTCATAAAATGGAATATGTGTCTCCAACCTCCTCTAATCAAAACCGAACAACATCCCTTGCTATGTGCATTGGGTTTATTACCATATGGTAGCTGATTGGGAAAGTGGCAAACTCATGGAAGTTCATCAGCATAGCCCCTAAATGGCAGTGACTCTGGTCAGTTCCATGGGTAGAAACAGGGGATTTCTCTTCTCGTACCCCCAGTCCTCCATCTACTCTACACCCTCAGACTTTGAATGTTTGCGCTGGGAACCCAGAAGGCATGAAAAGGAGATCTGTAAGATGTTGGTAGCTTATTTTTTTCATATAACAAGCTGTCTAGACATGTCTTTTTGTCCTTCTTTTGATGCAGACAGAGGTATCTCCATTTCCGGCACCCTCAGTACAAGCACAATGAAAAGATGTCTAAAAGGCATCTGACTAAGCCAGTTACTTTTAACAGCAGAACTACCAGTGGACATTTCTGTGCCTGTCATGTTATCTAGGGCTTTAACCTAACTTGAAATATCAATTTCCATGTACTACAGAGAAACAGAGTGTGCATCAGGCCAGCTTGCAGAAAACTTGGGGTTTTAAAATGAAAATGTATTGCAAAGACTATAATCTCTCTTCTCACTCCTCCCACAAATTATTTATGCAGACATATAATGAACTAGATAGACACTACTTGTGTACAACATTCTATAGGGAATGTTTTGTCCAATAGGATTTATCAGTTGATGGCATACTGTGTAATGTCATATTTTAGATAATGTTCAATAATGTTCCATTGGCTAAAATTTCTGTTGCTGAGCACTTACATATCTTATTGTGTCCTTCCCTGGTGTTCACTTGGAGAACTAGTGCAGTAAAATTTATCAGATATCTAGACTCTGTGCTCCGTAGGAAGTGCTTTTTCATTCCCTGCTCTGAGCCTCCAAACTAATCTGTGAGTATGAATCACTTCTGATCTACTGTTTCTCAGATTTCTGGACGGTGTAAAATATCAGTCTCAAAGAATCTGCATCTCTAAACTCTAAATACCAAACTTTTCTTAATTAACTTTGAGTACCTCACTGCTTAAATTGATACTGAAAGAGGGAACATAAAAGCTAGGGGATTGTTCATAACATAAATCAACATACTTTCTCTACTGAGCACCTTCTGTTAAAGCTCACATTTTGTACTTTAAGACTTGAACATTTTTCGTCTTCCTTTCAGGACAAATTTCAACCAAACAGACAGAGTGACATTTAGACTTCTAAAAATCATTAATCTACATTTTAACAAGCTGAAGTTTCTCTTCTATTTGTCTTTTCTTTTACTTTCAGATCTCAAGGTCATATTCATCTGTTTCCAAAGGCTTGGCTTTTTGTGCAGCAAGTTAGATGAAGAGCTAAATGATTATTTTGTAGTAAGAAGATGAAAGTTAGATGAACCTTGACATATCACTCAGGGTATAATTCAGCAGTGAATTCATATCATCAGGATTTATCTACTTTAGAAACTAAACAGTTAACCTAATCATCTCTCTTTATTACTAATTTAGAAAAGCTTTTTTTCCTAAGTACACTCTCACTTTTCTGAATTCACTGCATGTGACCTGCATCTTTTGTCCACTACACCATTACCAGCAGCTAATCCCTCTTATTTATTGATAATTGGACAAAACTGAACAACATGCCAACTCCTGAAAAGTGAACGCCACTAAGGCCTCTATTCAGGTTTTCCCCTAAACCCACATTAGTTTCCAAGTTCACTTCCTTTGTGGAATATCAATGGAAAAAGAGTTTGCAATTCTCTCATGGGTTAGGAATTCAACTAATTCTAACCTGCACATTGCATAACCGTGTGAGATGTAGGAATGCAATGTACTGGGGCTCAAAAATGCACACTTGTGAAACAGGAAAGGGAAAACTCATTTAATGTTTTGTTAACCAGTTTGGAACTGGCAATGTTTCCTTGAAAACAAATGTTCATTGTTAGAGTCATGTTGGTCAATGGGTAAGTGGTGATTAAGCAACCAGGATTTCTAAAATGTGGCCCAGTCCTTAAAGTTTTAATCACATTTTTCATCATTATTGCTTTGTCAAAGACAACCTGCATTACTAATGCTTTGTTAAATAATCACTACAACATATTTAAGATAATGTTGAACTTCTTAAAACCATGTGTCGCTGGCAATCATTTCTCTACGGGTTTAGATAGGTCAATTGCTTGGTGCACAGCACATGGGTACACACTGGGTAGAAGAAAACAAAAAAGAAAAAAGCTTTTGGAAAAATCATAGTTATAAACGCCTTGCAAGCCTCCTAAATAGGAGCTCCCCATGGAAAAGATAGTGATTTAGAAGCAGTAGCAACAGCAAGCCATGCTGAACTTCCCCCTTCAACAAAATTTTCTTTTATGCTTTTCTTGATTTACCCCATTTATTTACAGCTTTTGAAATACCGAGCTATACTGATCTAAAGCCTAAAGCTGAAGCCATAAGCTTCCTCTTGCAGAAACCAGGGAAGAGAATAAAATTCCTGTGTGGCATTTGACAAGACTGTCTGTGTGTGAAGTCCCACACTGCAGTACCCAAGCAATTTGGGAGTGGGTTATCTTTGGAGCAGGAGGTACTGCATATGGGCTTATTAGTCCTGTCTGTCAGGGCTATGCTACTTTAATGTGGTTTTATAGCTTCTGCGTCACATGCTTGTATCCTCACTATACAGACTTAGCAGCTTGCTTAGAGTGCACTAGAGTACGTCCAACACAGCCTTTCACTGTGAAGCATAGACATATTCCAAGAATCTTTGCTTGCCATTACTCAATTTGAAAAAGGGATATAAGTAATTTTTCTGTAGTGAGGCTGGCTTTTAGCTAGGGAATTTAGGAAGCAGCATCACACACTGATCATTCAGAAGCAGATGAAAAGAGTCTTCTCCATCATCTTTTTCTTTTTTTTGTCAGCTTCCCTGGCAAGAAATCACGTCTCATTTTTAACAAATAGATTTTTTTAAAGAAAAAGTGACTGTTCCCAAACATACAGTCTTGTAGGAAGGGGCAGAAAGAAAAATTATTTACACATGGTGTGAAACGGAGTAATTTATGGGTTTTAATCTTGTAAATAATTTCAATCATATATTCAGAGCATATCGCCATTGTCTGTCAACTTTAATTTCAGAAATTGGAAAGTATAATGGCTTTTCTTTTCACTTACAGGGGGGATGAATGGTATCGTTAGGGTTTATTAAGAAGAAGCTGAAATGTCTCTATAACACAGCATGCCTATCTGCAAAAGCCAAGAGTGGACCCTTGCCCTCTAGCTCTGAGAGGAGAGATGTTGCCAACAAAGATAAAAAAAACCCCAGTAATAATCTCACAGGGCCAAAAGACATAAATATGATCAAATCCTTTAGTTATTTTATGTTGACAGGCTTACTGATACCAATATGGAGTTTCATTAATTTCCCTAGGCAAAAATAGTAATTCACATTGCTCTCACTGAAGTCAATGGGAGAAGAGAAAACTTTCTATCATACACATAAAAGGAAAACAAAGTTCAAAAAACTATCTTCATAGTGAACTTAATAACTTTCTTTTTTTAGACGGTGATTTTCTGTGTGTTTAAGTGTACAGAAAAATCAGAAGCTTAGAAGCAAAAGCTATTGCTGGATTAAGAGTATACAAAGAATAATGATATCATACTCCCAAGTCAAATAAAATGCATACTAAGTTTCTCATAATCATTTCATAATTTAAAAATTATGACAGAAAGTTTTGTTCAAACCTTGCAGAACTTGGTCCTTACCTTGACTGAAATATAAAAATAAAGTAAGGAGTTCTTACCACAAGAAAAATTCCATTAAAAGATATTCTAAAATCGGCATGATGATCAGTAGCAATGCAATCCTACAGCCAAACAAAGAGTTAAATTTTTTGGGCCACATCTTCCTATTGCTTTAGCATCTTGAGCTGTCATTGTATCTTGTCAACAGGAAGAGAAGGAAAAACAAGATATCTCCGTATGGCTGTGGAGAGTGGCCTCCACCAACTACCTGTAATCTGGTACCTAAAAGCACTGGAAAGATTCAGTTTCTGTGAAAGGACTAAAAGAAAGTTTAGCAATGTTAAATTCAAGTTAATAATAAAAAAATATATGAGACATCATGGTCCTTTTAGTGCATATAGTGGTAATGTGTGTAGGCAACATGAGCATGGGGTGTTGCTTGAAACAGCAAAAATAAAGTAATTTTTGGCAGTTGTTATTTTTGTCCATAGGGGAGTACTTTCTCCAACAACTAGAAGGGAACAAGTAACCCATATTCAGTGGTTAATGTACAGTACATGAACAGTACATGTTACATGTACAGTATTTGCCAGCATCTTACTTTCAAGTAATGAAAATGGTCAGTGGTGTTAGAAATTTTTCTGATGGAATTCATTTCAGGCGGGATGGATTTACAGGCTTAGTTACATTCGGGAAAAATCCTGTGTTGTTCAACCTTTAAGGCTGGGTTAGGAGTCTGACAACCTCCAGTAGGTTATGGTTTAACAAGAACTTAAAATTTCAGTAAGCTACCTTTCAGTTCACCAGTGTGAAAATTTCCCTTGCACCTAGATAAGCTACCAGTTCTTCAGGAGAAAATGAATACTCAAAACCCTTGATTAAGAATAGGAGGGATAGAGCCTAACACAGGAGAAAGAAACAGAAGTGAGCACTAAATAGTTGACCACTCCCTAAACAAAGTATATGCCTTTGCTTTGATAATAATCTTAATTATATGAAGTTTCTTGCTGCAGTTTCTCGTATCCATGAGAAGAAACCACTGACAAGGTGGTTTACTTTAAATTTCTTTATTTTCTCATCTGTAATGCCTAGGTAATGGGAAAATACTATAGTACAACTGCCAAAAATGTTTTTCATCCTGACAATCAAAAGAATAAAGGTTCTCTAATCACATAACATTTATCAACAATTGAATCACTTCTTGACAGAGAATGAAGGTGGACTGTTTGATATTTAAAGGCATTGTATGTTCAGGGGATATTAAATTATCCAAAGATCATTTCTAAGGAAAAAAACAGAGAAAACCAGAAAGTAACATACCATTTATGGAGATGGAAAGTTTCTTGTATGTAGTCTAGATGTAACTTCCCTTTAACCTTGAGTGTCTTTTATTTCCTTTACCACTAGCCATGAAGCCAAGAAAAATGAGAAAAGAGGGTACACTGCAGCTAACAGAATGAAGACAAAAATTATTTCAGAGTTTAAAGAGTTAAAGAACTAATACTATTTAAACAGGGTTGCAGAACTCCTATTAAAAATGGCAGTACTATAAATGTTCTAGTATTGTCAGGAATGTTCTGTTGGATGACACTATACTGTGATTTGTACACACAGCGGACCAGAGCTGATGGGTGAATGAAATGATCCATAACCCTCACTGACACATTTAGAGCAGTTCAGCTGCACACAGAGAACAGTCCATCATTTGCACCCTTCTGTGAAAGCTGGCTTTACCAAGTGTTTCAATGAAATATGTGCAACTTCCCATTTAAATTAGTACCACATGAACCATGAAGAGCACCACAGGTATCTGTTGTAGTACCAGCCTAATGCAAAAGTGGCCTGTCTTGTAATGCTCTAACAGGAAAGACATACAACCATTCATCTGTAACATATTAAAACCAGAAGAAATAAATTACTCTATAGATGAAGAATTATTGCTTGTGGAGAGAATGTGCAAAGGTAGTTCTAAAAAGCAGCTTTTACTAAAAAATTATTGCAACAGCATTTGAATTCCTAATGCATATTAAACCTAGTTCGCATAATCATAAATCATCATTTTTAAATGAAGAAAATCTGCTTGAAACTTTTTAAAGGTTTATTTTACTAGTTCAGAACTATTTCAGCATTACCACTGAGGGAAGCACAGTAGGAGTGACTATAAGGGTGAAATATAAAACTTAAACCATTTGCCAAGAAAAATCTCTTTAGTCCTGAGTTTTTCAAATTTACTAGTAAAAGCTGCATAAGTGACTAGAACTGTCTCATGAATGTACAGGTGACTAAAAAGAGTTGAATTCCTCTGGGTGGATTTGCCCTCCTGTGCAATAGCTTTCCTTAAATTGTCTCATGTAGTCTAGCCAGTTAGGCAGAAGATTTGGAAAAAGGAATGAATTTACCCAAATGCTACAAAGTGTTTATATTAAATTAATTTTAATGGGAAAATTAATCTCCAAAAGCTTGTTCTAAGCAATGTTCCTAATGCTTAATAAATCCTAAGATGAACACAAACTAGTATTCAGGGTGGTGAATACTTAGTGCATTCAAGGTAGTGTGTAGGAGCTGATGCACACACTTTTTCTCTTGGATTAAGAAGCAGTACCAGTATCAATAAAGAAGTAGTCCTACACCTGCCCACGAGTCTAGAGATGTGTTACTCACTAACAGTTCCAAATATAAAAACAAGGCAAAATGGGGTTAGTATCTTCTACTCCAAATTTTCAAAAATGTGGCTTGAGTATCAACTATGGGATGCTAAGGAACCTCTGGGAAATCAGTGCTGCTCCAGCTGCATCTGGTTAGAAAAGTTCTGTCATTTCTGAAAATGAGACCTTTGTCTTCATTTCTAGCAGCGTCCAGAAAGCTGGCATCACGTCCAGCCTTTCAATAAGATACTTTACTCTGGTATCTGACCTATATACCATAGCAGTGTACTTTGCATGAATGAATATTCTTATATTCAAATATTCTTACTATGACTTTAAAACCTGAGTAGATACTCTATTTTACTCTGTCCATATAAATTTCAAACAGAGAAAATGCTGCAGCAGGACACCTGATCTGAAACACACTTTGCAAAGCCAGCTTTGTACTAAAGTGATGGACTAAACGCTTCTCACTTGCAATTCTCCATAATTGAAAAATGCATCTCAGTCCTTTGACTTCAGATACCAGGTGAAGACAAACACATGAGCAGATAGTTGAGCTGCACATCAATTTAGGGAATAGGTGATTTAAGGGGATGCAAGAAGTGAAGGCATGGGAGGATCAAAAGAAACAAAGCAGTCCTACATAACAAGTAGACTGCTCATGCTAAGTAATATGTAAGTTCCATGCCTACTTAGTGAATTTTTTTCCCCCATGAGTGTCAGGCTTTACCAGTGAAACTCAGATGATAAGAGAAATAAGAATGTCGCCTACAATTTTTCTCAAGCCATGTTGGCTACCCATTTGCTCATGACTCTGTGGTCTCTCAGATGCAAATGTAAAGTGAAATAAAAAAGCAATTTTGTAAAACTGTCACTTTTAGGCTGTGTGCAGTCAATTAAATAGAATACTATCCTAAGATATTCAAACAGCACAAGTCTGGAACTGCTGCAATTTTGTGAATGATATCTAAATAATCTTGGGTGATTGAGAGTAATTTATATCACTAATCTTGCTCTAGCAGATACAAAATACAGCTCCTCATCTCATGAAATCTCTATGGTATTTCTGTCTTTGCTTAATGTAACAGAATTTCAAATGTAAACGTGTTTGCTATAGTTCCTTTTAGCTTCAATTCTTGTTTTATTACTCTGTGAGCTCATATCTGTATTTGAACTAAATACTTTAAATTATTGTGGTGGTGGGTTGACCCAGCCAGCAGGTAAGCCCCTACCCAGTTGCTCTCTCACTTTCCCTCAGGAGGATGGGGGAGGGAATTGGAAGGCAATTGGAAGAAAAGCCTGTGGGTTGAGATAAAGACAGCTTAATTAATGAAACTAAAACACTGAACTGATTTCACCATTGTTTTATCACCAAAAAAACCCTGAAAAACAACAAAATGCACAAACAAACAAAAATGGAACAAAGACACAGCATGATACAGGTTACTGTGACAAAAAAAATTCTAGCCCAACTACACTCATTAGAAGTATTTTTGTTACAGGCATTATTTAAGAAATTTCCCAGACAAGATTCCCTTTAGTTTAGACTGAAAGCTTTCACATTAATATTTCAGATAAAGAAATATGATTTATATTGCTTTGTATATTTCTTTTTCTTTGTGGTTAGGAGAATAATAAATGAGCACTAAAAGATATATCAGTTTTATCATTAAAATTTACTGTTAGTATCACCACAGAACCAAAAAAATGACTGTGTTTGGAAGGCATCTCTGGAGATCGTCTAATCCAAGCCCCCTGCTCAAGCTACAGCCGATTGCTAAGGGCGATGCTCAGTTCAGTTCAGAATATCTTTGAGGATGAAGATTACAGCTTTGCTGGGAATCTCTTCTGATCTTTGACCATCCTCATAGTAAAAAAAGATTTTCCTTATGTTTAGGTGGAATTTCCTGAATTTCAGTTTGTGCCCATCACCCTTATCCTGTTACTGAGCACCACTGAGAAAATCCTGGCTCCATTGTTTCTACTTCTCCATCAGGTCCTTATAGGTATGTGTAAGATTCCTCTGAACCATTTCTTCTCCAGACTGAACAGTCCCATCTCTCAGGGGAAGATTCTCCAGTCCCTTAATCATCTTCATAGCTCTTTGCTGGACATGCATGTCCATATTTCTTTTGTAGTGTGAAGTGCAGACCCTGACCCAACCCCTCAGATGTGTTCCACCAGGGCTGAGAAAGACAAAAGATCCTTCAACCTTCAGATGATGTTTTTCCAGCCCAGGAGGCAAAGGGCCTTCTTTGCCAGAAGGGCACACTGCGGTTTGTTTTTTTTTTTTTTATTGGAAGAACTGCTTTTGAGCCAGTCAAATTCCAATATATATTCAAACAAACAAAAAAATTTGGGGATTTTTTTTTCCATATTTTTTTCTGTTGAATTCTCAACTGTACATCACAGAGAAGTAAAGAGCAATTATTGATACACATTTCTAATTGTATTGAGAATTCTCATTATTTAATGTATTCTTGTAATTTCTTTCTTTTGCACACATTTTTTATCATTTTCTATGTTTCCTATACTGTTAAAGCTACTCACTACATTAGCTGGGATTTGCCACAAGAGATGCGTGCCCATTTGTAGTCCGGTAAACAAATTGCAAGTCTGGTCTTTTATGAGTTGCTTGGATCACTTCAAAAATCACAATCAAAAGCCAATCAAGAATTGTTTTTCATTCTTATTAACTTGCAAGCTATTTTGGACTGACTGGCTACACTGCTGAATATTCATTGGTTTGGAGTTATGTCCATCTCAGTACTTTTAAAAAGGGTCCTAAAAGGATGCTCACTGGAAACATTGTTAGAAGACATTACATATTTTTCACTTGGCCAGATCAGAGCACATTTTTATACCAATGAAGTCTGTTCAAAAGGCACAATGCCATAATGATAATTCACTACAAACAAAATAAACAAGATGTAAGATTGGAGATCAAATATTGGCAGCTAAGTGGCAAGTTTGCAAAGGATGAGTGAGCTTTCCCTGGGCTCTTCTATTCTTCAGCATGCCAAAACAAACAGCAAAACACATGCAAACTACAGCCAAGGAGTCTTTTTTTTTTTCTTAAATTTTTTTAATTAAGTGTTTTATAACACACATGAGGTTAGTGAGTCAAACATTGTGGCTGTATGTATAAAGGTAAAATATGAGTGGATGTGTCACTAGATAATTGGTATTAAATTAGAAATAGATAATTCATCTGTAGTTTGAGCAGTAAATAATATTGATAAAACAGGGCAAATCCCTAGCTTTCCAGAGCTTGTTCAACTTGCACTCTCCTGTTGTTTTCAAAAAGAGTTTTTCTAAATAGAATTATTCAGTGGAATAAAATAGGCACTTGGAAGCATAATTATTGTCATCTTAGAGTTACTAGATAAAGTAAATCCATGAATATCTCTCTAAAAATTCCTGTCTTCCTACACTGACTATAGTAGGAGGCAAAGCTGGATTTCTAGAGTTGATATCTACAAACGATTATCTGCAAACAATTAATGTAGAGCAAATGGAACACAACTATAGCAATTACTGTGGAAAGGATATAAACAGCAGAAAACTAGGAAGAAAGGAAAACAGATGGACACATAAGAAATTCAGTGTTTAGGTTTATGATTAATGAACTTGAGAAAAATAGAACTAAAAGATTATCTGCCATGAGTGGAAAAGTTTAGGTAAAAAAAAAATCTGGAGAAAAAAGAAATAGCACAGGTGAGATTCACAGTGTAGCAGGGATTATATGCCCCAGAAATTTTTAGCATCCACTGTAGTCAGTGGAGTGCTGGTCAATATAGCCACCAGGACCAAACAAGATTTTCTTACTTCATACCAGATATCTAATTTCATGCAGTTGAACTGCTTTGTGACTCCAATGCTCAAGTCAAACAGGTTCCAATTTCAGTTGTCTAAATATGAGTGCTATTTGTAATGCTCTTGCATATCCTTCCTGGAACAGAGTCATAGAACTGTTAAGGTTGGAAAAGATCGTTGAGTTTTACAATTAACCTAGAACTGCCAAGCCCAACACCAAACCATATCCCCAAGTGCCACATTCACATATCTTTTAAACACCTCTAAGGATAGTGACTCAACCACTTCCCTGGGTAGCCTGTTCCAGTGTTTGACAACCCTTTCTGTGAAGAAATTTCTCCTAATGTTTAATCTGAACCTCCCCTGGTGCAGCTTATGGCTTCTTCTACTGTTGCTAGTTGCCTTGGAGAAAAGGCTAACACCTGGCTACATCCTCCTTTCAGGCAGTTGTGGAGAGTGATACAGTGTCCCCTGAGACTCCTTTTCTCAAGGCCAAATAACACCTCAGTTGCTCCTCATAAGACTTGTGCTGTAGACCCTTTACCAGGTCCATTGCCCTTTTTTGGACTAGCTTCAGCACCTCAATGTCTTTCCTGTAGTGAGGCGCCCAGAACTGAGCAGTAGAAGAGCATCAGTTTTCATATCACTGCATTATATACCTAAGTCATGAATCATATCTACCATGGAAAGACCTTGGTTACCACAGGGTATTTAAATACCTTTTGAAATATATGCATGATAAATCAAATTGAGATCCAGCTTTCCAGAAACTAAACTAGGAAAACAGACTATGCATAGATATGTGCGTTTAGATATTTGACTCTGGAACTAAATCCCTTTTCTTAAGTCACAGCAAGTAGAATTTAATCCCATGAATTGAGAAAGGTTAAGGAGTTGTAGGATTGAAAACAGTATGTCAGAAAGGACATTGGAATTACTGAGAAAGTTGTATTAAAGTTAAAACAAGCTCAGGCACTGAAGAAATATGATAGTAAAAGATGTGACTAAATGTGTTAAAAAAGAATAGCATTATTTTCACACAGTAGATGTTAGTTTCATGTTTAGATATAAAACACATACTTATCTGTAAGTTGTAGGGACTTAACATGTGCGAGGAAGATTTCAAGTTGTATGGCATTATAAAATGACAAACCAGAACTTCAGTGGCAGAATCCATTAACTGAAGAATAGGAGATTTTGACTAATCATATATGAAAGTGCTTCATAGCACGTAAATAATAATATCAGTATCCAACAAAAATAGAAGCACTGCTATTTATCTTGTTATTTTGTTCCATTTAAATTATACTCTTCCACTGTTTCATATATTTGAGATCATTATGTTTACATATTGCATTAAGAAGGCCATCAAGAAAGCTAGATGTTTCAGCAGATGTGACTGACAGTCTGGAATGAGGGACTAAAAGAATCAGATTCTTCTGATAAAATGATCATTGGAATGAATGTTAAGGATATTGACAAGTGAGGCTCTAGGTATAAAGGTTAATAGCCTTCTTTGATGAATGGATCTCACATGGTGTTATGTCTGGAAATAGGACACTGCTCCATTTAATACCCTTTTCACATCACAAATATTTTCTTTGCAACCATAACAGACAGAAAAAAATTCTACTAAATAAAACAGCAATTTCTAAAAGACAGCTCTGTACAAAGAGTAGATTGGTGACCTGTCAAAATGCTGAGAAACTGGCTTGCAATTATTGTCCTTTCACACACACGTGCATTAATTTTGTCAGCACTTTGGCAACATTTTGGAAAAAACACGTGTCTATATTTATTCTAACTCAAATTACATATATCTAATAGTCAAGAGAAGTTTTATGAAAATGTTGAATTATTGGTAATAGTAGCTGAGACCTTGTGCTCTTTTAGTCCATTCTATTCCTTCCCATTTGAAAGTGTTTGCAATATCATTCGGACAGTGGGTATGACATATCAGTATGTATAACCTCTTTCAGAACACTACAAGAATAGCTTTAATTTTATTGTTCCATTGTGTTGTTCAGGGTATTTTTCTTTTCCCCTATGATTTAATATGCTTACTTATTTGTATTTCTAATCTTAGTTGGAATATGTATGTCTGTTATTTATGAGACATATGTATCTCAGGATAGCTTGACTCATATTGTACAATAACATTATCACATGCTTAACTTTAATTCAAGGAAAAAAAAACAACTATTAAACACAAACATAACCATGAAATGTTCGTATAAGTAAAATAACTGGAATGGCTGCTGAGCTGTCTAAGACAGTAATAGTTTCAACACAAATACCATGTGTATGGTTCCATGAGTTAGGTTATTGCTGTAGAATAAAGGAAAAAGAGAAAACAAAGGAGAATTGCAAGATTTTGTGAAACACAAAAGAATCGAGGACTGTATATACTTACTTTAAAAGTACATATAATCACCAAAGAATCTTCTACTACGTATCTGTTCAATGCCCTGTACTGTGATGTTGCCTGCTTTAAACAGTTGTGCACATAAACTTATGACAGTACAGGAGGTTTTAAAATATAATTTAGATTTCTGTATGTCCTAATCATTATCTAATCATTTGTCAACGAATTATACATTTTCAACAAGGGAGAAGGCTTCTGGTAGAGTTAAACTGTAAAGCTGATGCTTCTAAGAAAGTTGGGTCCAGGTCTGCTTTGTTAGGAAGACTGGAACATCAGATTTTCTGTAGAAAACTCCTATGTAATTGTATTTACTATAAGAAACTGCCATCAATGCTGCAATGTAGCTTACAGAACCCACATACCAGTAAAGGCAGAAGAAAAGGTGACTCCTCCTTTTCTTTCTTTGCTGAAATTTGCATAATATGTAAATATCTAGGACAGTTTCGGAGACCATTTGGTCTCTTCATACAATTTGAGCTGTTTGAGGGCCAGAAAAATTCTTCAAAATGTTTTCCGGTATGTTTACAGAAATGCTAATAAGGGTAGTTGCTGCAGATCACTGGAAAAGTGTTATGGCTAGAGGTAAACTTATTCTCAGACATGTTCACTGCACATTTACCAGAACTGAAAGTATCTTGTTTTATGCCTTCCTGAGCTTCCATTAACTGCTTTGAAGAACAAATCATCTACATCTGGGTTTAAGTTCATTTTCTGAATGGACCTTAAATCCAAAATTTTTTATTCTGTTAACAGTGACATCTTTGTGATTTTAATTGGCCCTTCCATTTGCTTAATCTGCTGCTAATAAAAAATAACTAACATGAAATATTGAAAATATAAAATATTTATATAAAATTACATGGTAATAATTTAATCCCAGGACTGTGAAATAGTCTACAGTAATAAATCTATTTTGAATTTGCTAGGATTCACAAAAGTAAAAATGTATTCATTAGTAGACAGAAAGATTATTATTTATTATACATTTAAAATGTTTTTCTTATGTAAATCTTATGTAAATATTCATCCTCTTTCAAAATATTAACAGAAGAAATACAACTCATAGATTTTTGAAAGTTTAATAAATATAAAAAAAACCCAGATCAAACCATTATGTCTTCTTCAAAGCCATCTCTAATTCAATAATGAAAGTAACATTATAGCAATATTCATTAAACACTTACAGGTTATTGACCTCCATAGCTGAACAGAACAGAAGCAGTCAGCCTTAAAGGACAAATATATCTTAATTTTTGTCATGGGTGGATTAATGGCTTGCCTTTATTGATAACATTTTCTATTCAGCTGTATGGAGGACTTACAAAATGAAGCACAACAAAAGGATTAGAAAACAAAGAAATATAATATGCCTAGCTGGACACACCATTTATTCAATTTTTGATTGCTCTATTATCAAGTACAAGGCATCCTTTTTAGTATATTTACACAATGATATTTCAGACTCAAAGTAAAATATAGTTTAGAGATGCTGTGAAAACCAGTTATGATGCATTTCCATAAAAATGACTAAACTGGCAGAATGGATTAAATACTAGAGCATTTTGGAAGATGGCACTCTAGCAAGATTTTGCATTTACATGAACTGGATAGTGTTAGAAATTTGTTTGCATTTGGAGATTTTCTACTAAAAGGGAATAGTAAACAAACATGTTACCATTGAGATTACATGGTGCGCCAGCATACATTATTTGTGGTTTGAAGGAGCATCCTATAGAATCCTCAGTTTTATGAAGCAAGGTTCTTGAATTTTAAGGTAGACCAAGATTAATTTTATTTAGTACTACATTATTTCTTGCATTCACTTATTAATTTTTAAAAGTTATCTCTTACAATTAGTATATTCAAAGCTGTAAGTCTGTAGGCAATTTTTGGATGAGCATATTGTTGTTTGGTTGGTTTTTTTAATACATAGTTTAAGAAAAGTTTTAATATTTAATTACTTCTCATTCAGAGTTGGTTACTCTATAATGAAGGTGATATCTTCACAGCTTCACCTTTTTTGTGTCACTTCTGTATCAGAAAGAATTTTTTTTCAATACTTTTGTTTACTGAATTACCAACCTTAGAAACCTTTCTCTTCAGAATTCTGTTTCTTTTCATTTATAACCATGAGAAGAAAGACAAATAGCACATAGAAAGCTATGATTTTAGTACACAGGTACTGTGCTGGTGAAGGATAGATCACATCAGTATCCAGTGTTTGCTTCACTTTACATCAGTGAATACTCAGTATTTACCAGGGAATTTGATGATCCAAAACCCAGAAAATCCTGTCATGCCTACATTTGTAAAGAGATGGAGGGAATTGTGTTATGGCAGCATCTTTTTGATCTAATTCTTCCTCAAAATCACAGTGAAATGTTTTGACATAACTATTTGATGTTGAAAAGTAAGGAAGAGATGAACAACAAACTTAAACTGGAGTATCCTTGATTTGGTCTCAAAAGTCAGATACTTAAATTTACCTGAACAAGATTTTTTAGATACTGCATGCTTATATTTTAAAATAACTTGAATTTTTTATAAATTATTTTGATTTTTATGTACAATATACTACAAAGTCGCTCTTCAATCTATCAAACATAGTGTTTACTACCAATGACACATAAGATAATGCTAAATCATTCTGAAGTTCTTGGGATAAATCAAGTCTATTAGTACCTCACACACTGGCATTTCAAAAAAATCATGTTTAGATTATCTTTTCACTCCACTCACTTTCACTTGCAGTTAATAGAACTCTTTTATTTCAGTATAAATCCACATTAAAAAATATTTTGAATTGTCCTATTGTAAGTAGTGTAGGTCGTGAGGGAGCAGTCTCAGAATTATTTTGTCTTTGCCAGCCTCTCAGTAGCAGCTCACTTGACCATTAGCCTCATGTAAGTCAGTGAGGCAGTAGCAGGGCCAAATTCAACCTGAATAGTAGATAACAATATTAACAACATGCACACAGATTATGTATAGTCAGTAGTCACAGGAATGCAAAGATACCCATCTTTTAGTTTTTCTGTTTGGTTGTTTAGTGAAAAAGCAACTAAATTACTTTTTCCATTCAGAACAGACAAACTATGACCTCCAAGAAATTGCACTTGTAAGGAGGAATTCTTCCCAACTGTTTACCAGAACTGTGTTACCTAATATAGTCATAATCAATAAGTCTGGAAATTAATGGTTTAAAATGTTATTGCAAGACACTTCTGAAACAGAGGGCATTTAAAGCCAATGTCATTGCCTATGAAGTCGAAAGCTTGTGCACAAGAGCTTGTGTAAAAAAAGAAAAACCAACACTGAAAAAATTAATACTGTGAATGTAAGACTTCTTCTCTAATGATCAATAATCCTCCTTATAGTCTTCTAGAGTGAAATTTTCTTTTAAATGCAATTATAATTATGATTTTATATAATCATATTTAAATTAAAATCACACTGTTTTGGGACACATGTAGATTAATAGACATGAACAAACACTCTCATTGAATTTAATGAAATATAGTCACATGAGTCAGAAATCATTACAAATAAGGTGTGCACAGACAAAGCAGAGTACAATCATTACTTTTGTTTTATAAAATTCAACTAGTCTACCTATAAGTAATAAATGTGGCTAACCCTGATGTACCACCTTGCACTTAATATGCTTTTTTTTTTCTTTTTTCTTTTTTTTTTTTTTTAATAAATCAATACAGGTATTCTGATGTAATTTATTCAGACATGAGCTTGGTTTTAACACTGTGTGTGAATTTCATACAAAAACTTTTTTGTCTTCAAGTACGCTTATGCTTAAAACTACCCCTAAAGCATACTGGTTTTCAGTACACATACCTGTTATGGATGTTCATCCTATCTTTTTCCTTAAAAGCCAGACTGTGCTTACTGATCATAAAAAGTGATTTGCTCAGAGATATTCATATTTACAACTTTAGGCTGATTATACCAGTTCCAAGAACTACTGTCCACTAAGTGTAAAGAGAGTCTAAGATTAATAATTTAGATGTAGATAGTTTCTTGGTAAAAGAACTGTGCTTAATCAGATGAGCTCCACACTTATAGTCTATTTGAAATACTGCCATTCAATGCAGAATATACTAATTTTCTCTTACATATTCATCAAAGATACTATAACTGAATTAGTTAGATGAGATACAACATCTCTGTTGGCAAATATAGAAAATGCTAGTGTGAAGGGCCTGATAACAGCAGAGGCAGTACATCAAGATAAATGATCCTTTCATCTTGTTCGGCCAATCATTGTGTTGGTCATAGCCAAAAAAAAAAAATACAAGTATGGGAGATAATATATTTTAGAGTACCCAGGTAATATGAATGGTAGCACTGCAACTTTTTTATTGAAGAAGTAGTATGAAGAAATTAGTGATATAGGCACTGGAAAAATCACATCAGTGACATTTATTCTTTTTAGATATCATATTAAAAGGTATTTCTGAGGGAAAAAAATTCTTAATGAAAGGGGGTTTGAAAAAAAAGAAAAAAGCAAAGTAGAGAATTAATATTTTGCCATTAACTTACCCTGAATGTGGGCAAACTCACTGATTTTGTCAGACATGCTTCATAAAAGTTTGACATGTTCCCATGAAAGCAGAAAATGCCAATAGGTACAAAAAAGTTCTAGAATTTCTTTTAACAAGACACTGTAAATTCATACCAGTAGCTTCAGTCCAATATTGACTTCAAAAAGTAATTTAATATATTTTCAGTTACTCTGAAACTACAGTAGTTTATTATGAAGGCTATTAAAGAAGATGACAGAAAATTAAATATTTGTAAGTATTCAGTTTGGTTGGAAAAGTTAATGTAGAAGAGTAATATTTTTAAAACAATTCAGCAGTTTTTTGTGTTGTTTTTTTAAGCAACAGTTGTTACCTACCATAAATGTTCTTCAGTGATAAACTGAAACATAACCAAATACTCATAAACATAACATTTTTGCTAATTTTAGGAGGTTATATGTCCCAGTTTGTTCAGAATATAGTACCTTATCCTCAACTCTTGGATAGCAGTGGTATTTCCCTTTCACCAGTCCTGTAATTCTTTTTAATTTTACTCCATAACTAGTTAGTGTTAGATTTCAAAATTACACTGATTGCTGGCATATATGACACTATGTATACAGTATGTATTTGTGTTTCCCACAAATGACAAGCAGTACTCAGCTGGCACCCATCAGGATGAAAACCAAACAAAATGTGCCAAAAGGTAAAATAAATACCTAAATAAATCTAAGTGCACATTTAGTCAAATTGAACTGATTGACTGAATTTGAAGATGGTTTCTTGCTTTTAGAAATATTGTTAGGATTTTTTTCTCATATCAGGAAAACTAACTTGACCATTATCCTTGTTGTTACACGATAATTTTTTTTTTAAGTAGTTATTTCATTGTAATTATGACTGAGTATATGAGACAGAGAGAGGAAGACAGAGGGACAGGTTTTACTTGAAAATTTCAGCAGTAGAAGCACAATTTTTTACAGTGTAAGCTCAGAGAAAGCTATCTGAGCTATGCAGCTGTCTCTTGCTGTAGCTTGGACTTGGACTAATCAGCGAGATTCAAGGACAACAGCAGACAGCACAGTAAACAGGATTCAGTAACTTAGCTGAGTAAATGATCCAAATGAATTATTGTTCACCAAGAGTCATTGCAATAGTTCTGTAAGAATATCATTATTACATGATATGGTACACAAATATTAATACGTTAGGACTTTCTAGGAAAAAAGGATTAAGAATTAAACAGGAAGCTGGATTGCATAGTATCTAAATTCATTACACAAGCATATGTATAGTATTCATTACAACCTACCCATCAGAGAAGGCATCCTGTAGAGCTGAAAATACGTCACCAAAGTTCAACAAAAAGCATTGCTTCCATATGAGAAGATACTAAACTAATTTTTTTCTTTGAATACTTCCAGTTGAGAAGAGATTTAAGAGGAGATTTACAGATCTCTATAAAGGGTCTGTCCAGATTATGAACCCTTTCAATATACATTACTAATGTATATTGATATGTATAACAGAACAGAGAGCCAATAAAATAAAAGCGTTCAACAAAACCAGTGAAACAAACAAGCCAAAACAGATTATTAACTTAATAAATCTGCATGTGAAATGAAGATGAGAATGTCTGAAATAGATAGGAGAGAGACCTAGAATTTAATATCACAGAATCACAGAACAGTTTGAGTTGAAAGGGACCATAAAGAACATCTAGTTTCAACTCCCCTGCCATGGGCAGGGATACCTTCCAGTAGATCAGGTTGCTCAAAGCCCCATGCAACCCAGCCTTGAACACTTCCAGGGATGGGGCATTCACAGCTACTCTGGATAGAATTTCTTCCTAAAGTCTAATTTAAACCTACCCTTTTCAGTTTAAAGCTATTCTCCCTTGTCCTATCATTACATGGCCTGATGAAAAATTCCTCTCCAGCTTCTGTAGGCCCTCTTTAGGTACTGGAAAGTGCTGTACCATCTCCCTGGAGCCTTCTCTTCTCAGGCTGAACAGCCCCAACTGTCTTAGCTGTCTTTGTAGAAGAGGTGATCTGTCCTTGTTACCATCTTTGCAGCCCTCCTCTGCACCTCCTGCACTAGGTCCACATCCTTCTCCTGTTGGGAGCTCCAGAGCTGGATGATACCCCAGATGGGATATTACCAAAGTGGAGCAGAGGGCATGGTCATTGTAAATTAGAAAAATGGTGTTGAAAAACCGGTCTAAATCCAACAGAGACAAGTGTGAGATATTACAAACAAGTAAGAATAATAAACTTCACAAAAACCAGATGGGAAGCAGCTGGCTAGGTAGCAGTTTTTGGAAAGAGATCCAAGGGATTAAATAGACTACAGTCTGAATGTGATCAAAAATATCATGCTGTTCTGAAGATGGCAAAACATCATACTGAGATGTGTAAGTAAAATATAGCTTGCAAATAATATGAGCAAATCCTTCAGCTTTACACCACTTTGTAGAGCCTGAGCTGGAGTACTCTGTCCAGCTCTGGTGAACATCCTTGCTGAGCCACATCAGAGAAACAAAAGGGAAAAACAACAGCAAAGATGAGAGATCTACAGAGATTACCACTGAAATAAGAACAAAAGATTAAAACTATTTAAATTAAGAAAAACTGAAAAGGTGAAGACTGAGGTGTATAAAAATCTTCAGAAAGAGAAAAAAGATGAGAGTGTATGGCCTTAACAGTAAGTGTTTTTGTATAACTACATGACTGAGTGACCATCATGAAAGCTATGAATATAGCATGACTATCCACAAAAGAAAAATGGACCAAATAACAAACATGTCTTATTACTGTGGTGGAATTAAGCAGGAAAATCCTAAGCATAGTGAGCCAAAATGTAACTTGCCACATTCATGGCAAAAGAATACACAAAAACTTCTGCTAAGAAACTTCGATGCAATCTCCAGCATAGAAGTTTGAAAATCACTGGTTTACTAAGAGAAGAATCTCAATGAGGTCCCATTATTTCCTTATACTCTTAATGTTTTCATGGACACCATTGATACAACACTGAGCTAGGTGAACCGTACAACTGGCCCAGCGTGATGGCATTACTACAAATTACCTTTTGGGAAAATCTTTCACTTGCACAGGATTCGAGTGAACACTTCCAAGTAAGGAATACATTTGCTGAAGAAAAGGTCTGTTCACAAGCCATTCACAAACAAACAAACAAAAAGAAGTGTGTGGGGAGTACATCTGCTGGATAATTTATTCAAAATGAATTATTCAGCCAACTCTAGCAAAGGACCTACTTTTTTATTTCTAGTTATATAAAGATGTTTCTTTATGACAGCCCTAGACAAAAATGTTATCTTTGACTCATGCTTTCCTTGCTCTCATCTTCTCTGTCTGGCCCACAAAGTCAGTTCAGGAAGTACTTTGTCTTCTCACTGATCTTTTGATTCAGAGGTGAATGACAACTCCAACCACGCAGCTTAGACCAAGTGCCTCAGGATGGCAAGAGCAGAAGGAAAATCATATTTTTAAATTAGAAGGACAAAAATTGCCTACAGCCAAGTAACAGACAATCACATAAACACAAACTTTGTCACGTGAAATAGCAGCATTCCAATTTCAGGACAAAAGAAAGATAAAGTTAAGGACATTTGAAAACAAAGGTTTGAGTAAAGTGATTCATGCACTGATAAACCAGATAAAATAGATAAAATACTGTGCAAAAAAATTAGAATGCATTTAATACACACAATGACACATTTTATTGGCATTTATTCCTCCTTTTCAAAAAATCTTTTTCTCTTTCTTTCCTTTGTTCCACCTTCACTTTACCTTTTAGCTTGCAATTCTTTGTTCTCTCCTTTTTAATGACTAACAATGATTTAGTTATCTAGGTCATGCATTTATCTTGAATTCTTTGCTGTAGTACAACAAATGCAGTGGAAGCGTAGGATAGGAACTCCTGTTAACTTTGCTTGTATTATTGAAGCTGGTTTTATTTTGCAAATACCTTAACTATTTTCAACTGCTTAAAAGGTTTTAACTTTAAAATTTGAAGTAAATTTAATATGAATTGTAATAGCCTATGAGTTGCTAAAATGTATGCAGTCTTTCTCTTCATTAGGCAGAGTGTTTTCACATTTCTCTGTTAGCATAAGAAAACTGAAAATTCAATTAGTTTAATTAATGCAGTGTACAACACAGCACACAGAAAAGTTTCCCATTCTTGATAGCACATATGACTTTTACCCTATTGTGTGATGGAGTCAAATTATGACACAGCTTCTTTTATGCATTCATTTTCAAATCTCTGTAAGAAGAGTGATGCTTGACAGCAGATACAAAGCAATAGATGGGTAAGTGGCTTGCATTTTTCTAAACAGGGTTGAAGAGCAAGGATGTTTGAAGAAATGTAGTAGACAAATCTGTATGTCAATAACAGTCATTTTTTTTTTGTATGATCCATATGGAGGAGTCACCTCATCTTTTTTGTACTAGGGATGAGGTTATTTTCTGATCCTGCTGGGCAAGAAACATGCAATCTTCTTTCAGATGTGGATTATTACAGTAGACTACATACAAGATTACCATAATCAAGACCTTTATGTGTAGGTGACAAATAAAACCATCGACAGCTAGAGGGCTGTTGTGATGTGTCAAAGCTTATCTCTTTTCCCATATCTGTGCCATTGCCCTGTGGTCCCCTTTTGTTTGTGGACTTCAGCTGTGCTATGTTATCATTTGCATATGGCTGCAGAAACACATATGTATAAGTTAACTTGTATCTCCATGCACACACATATATGAAATGGAGTTGGATAGACACAGACCACCTGCTTTGTGTTTGTACAGCTCACACAATGACCTCTCTGTAGAAAACCAGCTGAAATGGTAAATATTTCTGTTCCTTCACTCAGTACCCACCTTTTATAGAACTTATTATTGCAACAACCAGTAGATGAGAGACAGTTTTTGGTTTCAGTTCCTTCTCTATATTTCATCACTTTCAATCAGGCTTTTGCATATCTTTATATTGACTTTTTGGGGAATATGAATTGCTTCAATATTCAAATATTGCTTAATAATCTTTCTTTTGATCTATCAGACTGGCTTACGAGCTCAGGGCTGTGAAAATAATTGATTTTTAATTTCACCATTGTGGTTCAAATCCCTATGTGTGCATTGTCCTTCAGTTTCAGGTAAGCACCTTGATCACTGGGCTGTAGGTGGGATACATCTATACAAGCTGCAGACAGCTGGAAATCTCAGGTGTGCGTGAATGCATCTGTCTCCAGCACATGAGGAAGAAGTGCAACAATTTCAATCAGTGCTGAAACTGCTTTCAATGTGCTACACAGTTGATATGCACAAGAGCAGTAAGACCAAACCCTTGTATTTTCAACATATCAGCAGGCGACTTTCTGCTCAAATGGACATGGACTTTTTTGCTGGAACTCATGAGATATGACTCAGGTCTAAAGGCTTTGTAATACATTGTACCCTGACACTAAGTTGGTTTTTTAGACTTTTCCTGGGAAGAAAGGTTTGTTGGATAGAGATCTGTAATCTTTTATTATTTGTAAGAGTCTCCAATATTTTTTTTGTCAGCCTATGCCTTTCAAGTGTCTATGGTTTCTCTGAATGTACATAGTTGCATCAAATGGGACATCTTTTACATTGGAAAAACATAATCATGTGTTCTGCAGCTGCTAAATGCCATCATATATGTATGAATGAGAATGTTAAGAACTGGTAAATGCTATAGTTCTCAGATATAAGGATGGTAACTCTTTCTAATGGGTTTTAGAAATATTCTACTATTAGAAGAAAAACTTTTCATATATACTTGCTTCATTTTCCATGAGCATATTTATTAGTTCCTAATGCCTCAACTTTCACTAAAACAGGCAACACTGACACAGTGTTTGCCTTTAGCATATAGACTATAGGACAGATTCTGCTTTATTTTGTTTCCCTTGGAAATGTTCCTCTCTACCCCATTGTACTAATTCGCAGGCAGCTTGAAAGCATGCTGTGTTACATGTAACACCCTCAACCAAATACCTGAGTAAAATGAGAGTTGTCTAGGAATAAACCATGGTGAAATGACACTAGAAGCACTCCATTGTCCATCTTCGATACTACCTCCCATTCCACAGATGTCCTCTACTTCCATTCCACTCTTCTCTTTTGCACCTCCTACCTATATTCCCATATATATCTATCTCCTGTTCTTCACCTTGCACACGCTTTAGATTGAATTGCTGTCCTTCTGTGTTAAACAAAAGAACAACCTGTAACTTGTTGCCTGTTGAAACATACCTTTTTACACCAGCATACAAACTTTTTGACATGATTGTTGATATTTCTGTGAAACTGTGTATTCTAAAACCACTGGTCATTCTGTTCTGTCTTCTACTGATGACTCTGAAATAAAAATAGAGGAGAGAAAAGTAAATGAAAAAGCAAAGAAAATTAACAAGCCATTGTCATTTTGGAATGAGAATAAGTGATGAAGAACAGGACTGGTGAGCATGTTGTATGCAAAGTGAGATGATCCAGAAATAAGCATTGACAGAAGCCGATTTCAACCTCAAAACATGTAATATAAATTACTTTCTTTTCAAAAGAGATCTCAGAGCCATTCAAAAACTGCAGTAAGAACATGATGCCACAGTCTGCAGGAAGGAAAGGGACTCAGGTAGACAGAAAAATGCAGAAGACATTTAAAGACTGTGCTTTTGCTGTCCTACAAGGCAAATGATCGTTTATTCTTCAAGAAGATAGGCACATGCAGATGGCTTTTCTTTTTTTTTTTTTTTTGTAAAACAGCATCCACATCGGAAAGATGATTCAAGAGCATTTCAGAATCATCAGTTTGCAGAAATGCCCAAGGAGCATGCTGTAACATCTCTAAAACTGTTTAGTTCAGAAAACAATTGAGAAGTGTCATTTGCATGTTTTTACAAGTGAAAGGGATGAGCCTTAAAATGGAGTCTGATTTAGAACCTCAGAACAAATAGGAAAAATTACTTCAGAATTAAAATTGAAAAAATCAGCTGTTCTAAGAAAATATATTGTGGAGATTCTTGATAAATTCTGGATAATACTGAGGTACTGAGAACAAATAAATACATATCCTATGCAGAAAAGTTTTCTAATTTTAAGAAAAAGAGATTTCAATTTCTTAACAGAGAAGGATTCAGACTAATTAGAAGAGCACTAAGCCACCTAAACCCAGTCTTCAAAAACACGAAGGCACACTTCTTGTTGTTGTGTTGGAAAGAAAGAAATAAACATTTGCAGGACAACATAAAGCTGACCAAATACAAAAATCAATTTCAAAATCAGATTAACTGTGCTGGATCAGACACTCCATCAATGACAGACCATTAAAACAACTCAGCTCACATATGGATCACTATATTGTACATTTCTTTAGATGAACAACCTCTTAGGTGTTTCAGAAGCTTAGCAAAATTTTATTACCTCCAACATAATGCAGAAATCTTGTGATCTTTCATGAAAGTCTATTTTTACTTCGGTTAACTGACAATTACTACATGATAAGAATGTGCAAACAAAATCTTACCATGGCTGAGTTTCTGCATGAATCATTTTTTTCCCCAAAACACCTTGTTGGTGCATCAGTGACCTAACACAGGACAAAGTGAGTGAGCATCAGGGACACCAAAAAGCACCATGAAGATAATTTCCGTTTTGAGAGTGGAAGTGCAGAGCTACTTAACTACTACTAAGCAGGAAAGACTGTCAATACACCCAGAGAAGAAAATGGAAATATTATTCCAGATACACTTACAAAAGCTTTACGATGTTATTTGAATGGAAAATATATAGTATTTCCCAGATTTACTTACTGTGAAGCACTGAAGCATAGTTTGGCAACACAGTTTTAATTTTTGTACACTTTTTTATTTCAGAAGGAAAAGAGAAAGTAGTGAAAGGGAATTTGGCAATACAGCTTTAAATATTGTATAATCCTTGTAGTCAGCTATCTCTGTTGGCAGCCAAACAGAAGTGCCTAGAGTCAGAAACCTCAGCAAAGGGCATTTACAAATATTTAATAAATGGAGTTACTTGGAATACAACTCTGCTGTTGTGCTATCCCCACAGACTTCAGATTAGAAAGGAAAGGGAAGGGAAGTGCCCCATCTCCCAGACTATGACCCATACCTCCTTTCTTCTTCTTGGGAATATAATTAGTTTTCTCTTCTCTAAACTTCTAGCCCAGTCTATTGGACTGGACAGCTTTGCACTATTTTTTATTATTCCTCTGAAGCTTCTTGACTTCTTTCTCTTTGTACTCGATCCTCAACAGACCTAACTACTTTGATGATATTATGAGTTGACAGTCAGAACTGAAAATAAGAAGAAAAAAGCCTACTGACAAACTGGCTGGCTTTTGGTTTTGTATTTTTTTACCCCCCTGAAAAAGAAAAAAAAAAAAAAAAGGTGTCATCAGTGGTTTTGAAGCCAAAATCCTTGTGCAATGAACACAACTGGCATGAACACTTGGATGCCTCCCAAATGCAGATGGAAATGTCAAAGAAATGATGAAGGTAATATTGTCATGAACTGAATTATTCCATAACCAATATCTTCCCCAGAAGAAGAAAAAAATGTCTTTCTTAGATATAAAATAAAAAATGACATAGGTAGATCGTGACCCTGACAAGTACTCAAAGTCAGCTGGTGAAAAGATGTTTTAAAACAACAACAACAAAGCAGGAAGCAAGCTGAGAAATGATAAAAGCATTCAGTAAAATGTATGGATAGAAGAGGAAAGCAAATTGAAAGCCAGGTGTCACAAATATCACAATACTTGTAAAGCACAGGAAAGGGAGTCAAGGATTATTGTTCTGTTCTTGACTGTGTTGGAGGCTTCTTGTGACACTTTTGGCCCAAATAAGGACATCTCAACTACAAAGGACAAAATAAGTTAAAAGCAGACACAGAAATATTCCTGCTTTAGATATTATCCATTGAATGCTTTTTCTATAAGGATGAATGTGCAACACTACTTTAACATGGTAAATCAGGTATTTTTTAACCTTTGAGTCTACCAAATAGGACAAATAAATTTTTTTATTGATACTGTACCTGACATGTGAAGATGGTGTCTATATAAAGTTATGGTAAAGATGAAAAATAAACCTACAGATTTACTTGAATCCGGAGATCATAGTCATAGAATCATATGCTGGATGTAACAGATGTATGGTATAGAATTATGAACCTTGGCTTGAGTAGCCAAGAAATTGGGAAGTGGACAAATTTTCAAACTTTTCTGTCTGAACATGAAGACACAGAAAAAATAATAAGGCTGAAAGACATGGAAAGACTTTTTATATTTTTTTGTTGTTGTTTCTACAAAATAGGAAATAATTAGGAAAATTTGCAGAATGATGAAAAATCTGTTCTGTGCCTGATTAAGAAAATTGTAGTAGATTATGGCATGCAAATCAAGAATATGTTCCTATAAATCTCATAACTCTAATGTGAAATCAGAGTTTTGCAGTCCCTGTATCCAACTAAGAGAGATGTGCTAGTGAACACTATAACCTCAGGCCCAGATATCATACTGCTTAATTTCTGATTTTACTCCATTTAAGAAATTGAATGGCACCAGTGTAAAGCTAGTACAGAAATTAAAAAAAAAAATGAGCAAAGAGTTTCAAATCATATAGGTGCAGAAATGAATAACAGAAGCTTGTATCTTTCATTAGGAGATATAGGAAACAGACAAAAGTGAGTATTTGAATTGTCTGAATGATAAAATTATGAGGGAGAAGCTGCTACAAAACTAGTATTGGGTTTTTTAATTATTTTTTTTTGGGCACATGTGCTATCAGGTAAAGAATGGAAAGGATTAAAAATAGACTGATGCATGTACATAGCACCAATTAGATGTGCAGCTAATGGCACAGAGTGCAGATAGCTGCATGGATGTTTTGGGTGTAACTCAGCTTCAGAAACTCACAACTCAACCTGATTTGTGATCCTAACACCTGCTGTTGGCACTCAGACTCCCATATACACACACATGTACACAGAAAAGAGTCACTTCACCCAGGAAAATAGTCAGAAATGGAGTTTAATGGGAAAACAAGAGAAACTGCTGATTAGGGCATTGCCAGACATATGTACCCATTAGCCTGTTTGCATGAGGCTGGCCTCTTTTATCACCTTTTCATCTCTATTGTCCAGTGCTTGCTATTCCCCAAACCACCCTGAACTTTTTGTTGCCCTTCCTTTGGTTCCTGCCCTAATCTTCACTTCACATCACACACAATCCCAAAATACTCTCTCCGGCATCTCACAAGGAGCCCCATACTCAATAGCAGTCCCCTCCCAATCTGTGAGGTGCCCTACTGTTCTGGTTTTGACTGAGACAGAGTTAATTTTCTTTATGGTGACTAGTATGGGGCTGTGCTCTGTATTTTTGCTGAACACAGTAATGATAAAGCAAAGATAGTTTTTGTTATTACTGAGCAATGTGGTGGAGCCCTGCTCACCTGGAGATGGCTGTCCATGGGAAGAAATGAATTAATTTCTTGTTTTACTTTGCTTGTGTGTTCAGCTTTTGTTTTCCCTATTAAACTGTCTTTATCTGAACCCACAAGTTTTCTAGCTTTTACGCTTCTGATTGTCTCTCTGATCCTACCAGTGGGGGGTTGATTGAGAGAGTGCTTGTGTGGGGGTTGGTTGGCTGTGGTTAAACTGGGACACCTGGGAAGACACTCTCCATTAGTTCACCATGGTGTATTTCACTCTGCCTGTGTGTTTGATCACCCCTGTGATGGGTCGGGACAGGGGCTTTGGTTTGTTCCTCTGGCACAGGTGTTGGGGGCTCTTTCACTTGCCTTTGTGACTCAGGGACTCTGTGTGTTTGTGGACCTCTAATCACATAAACTAACATCAGTCATCTTCTTCATCTCTTTGTTTGTCTGGTTTTGCCAAATAACTTGCAGGTTGTACCATTCTGGCTGCTGACTGATTTGCCATGGTGGCTGCTTCTCAGTCCATAATGCAGACCTTATTCAACTGAAATGTATGGGATGTTGGCCACTGACTTGAGTGGAGACAGACTTTTGAATAAGCATACACCAACATGCTCCGAGATTATCCATTGGCCTAGATCTCACCTCCTCTCAGCAAGCAGACACACAGAACTAAATGAGAAAATTACTCCCACGGAAAATGCCTTTATCTGTGTTTTTAAAACAGAAGGAAGAAAACCTGTCATTCCAACTTCACAGCTTCTCAACTAGACCCACTATTTTTTATTAGTAATCTCCACCACTCCACCAATTTTCTTAATCTTCTACAAACCTTACCTTTTCAATTATCTGTGCATTTCAGGATAAGGAAAAGTGTTATTATGAGCTTTTGCATGTGGCTGTATATCACTTAACATTCCAATATCTCTTCATGCCCCTAGAGTACCCAAACAATTTAAAAAAGCTGGCATGCACAGGTTCCAGAAAACTTTTTAGTTGCTGAAATTAGCAAAATTACCAATTGACTTTATTATGAATAAACAGATGAGAGTCATAGTAACAGCAATTTCTCAGTCTTTTATTGCTATTTAGACTATGTCCCTTCATGCTGAAAAGACATGAGAAAGAAATCCCCTGCACATTTTATTAGTAAGTCTCTTTTATTCTCCAGGAAATCTATCAAGAGACTAGGTCTACTGCATGAGTCTATCCAAATATTTTAATAGGACTCTGCTCAGCACTTTCCTAAAATGAAGAAGGATTTTGACTGAGCCCAAATTATGATCAGGAAGTTCCTCTGTGAACATAAGCAACAGTGCTGATAGAGGGCTATGACTGACTGAGACTGGAGGTTCACAATGCTGCAGTGATTTCTGGCTCTCCTCCAGCTTCAAGGATGTAGTCTGCCAACTTGGCAGGCTAGAGAACTCACTATGGCAATTTTTCAAAGGGGAGAAATGGTCCAAGGAGGAGTTGTAACTCTATATAAACTGTCCAGCACTGATGACAGGGGCCTCTGCTTCCAACAATCTGGCCAAGAACTGAGTGAATCGCTGCGTCCTGGGGAAGATGGACAGTGTATTTATGGCATACCTGTGGGCATTCACTGAGAAACTACAGCCAAATTGCTAATACAACTGTGGCTTCCAGTTGGAGAGTTATATCTAGGATTTCTGGATGTCAGAGCCTGGAAGTCCCTTTGAACTCTCATAAATGTGAGGTCATCACACCTCTTCTGTCTGTGACTTTCTTCTGTCTAAAGCCATACAAGGTGCAGCTGAGGTCACTTGGTCTTTTCAGTTTGGAAAAGAGGGGCTGGAAGGAAGACTTCATTTCAGGGTACAACTTCTTCATGAAATGAAGAGGAGAGGCAGAGAATTGCCAGTGACAGGTATGGCCTGAAGTTGTGTCAATGGAGGTTTAAGTTGGATATTGGAAAAACATTCTTCACTCAGAGGGTGGTTGGACACTGGAACAGGCTCCTCAGGGCAGTGGTCACAGCACCCAGCCTGACAGAGTTCAAGAAAAGTTTGGAAAATGCTCTCAGGTATATGGTGTGACTCTTGTGGATGGTCCTGTGAAAGGCTAAAAGTTGGACTTGATGATCCTTGTGAGTTCCCTACAACTCAGAATATTCTGTTATCCTGTAAATCTTTCTGAAGTTTTCCCCTGCTCTGTCTCAATCCGTGAGATGGATTTGATGCATTCAGAAAAAATTTCATTCTCAAACAAGCATGACAGCACTGGTGAATTTGCCTTGCTGAATTCAGCAGGAGTTACATGACTTGGCCATAAACCCTACTATAAGCCCTCTTGACTGAGTCCAAATATGAGATGCAAGAGCTTACTTTTGCTATTTCTTGACACTTCAAAAAAAGGAGGAAAAAAAGTTCCCAAATAGGAGGAAAAAAATTGCACAAGAGTTACTGCTTAATGAAACAAAATAATGCAATTAATACCTCACTGGCTATAGGGAGTCAGAAGGTCAAATTTCAACATGATCTTGGTCTGCCAGTTAGACTAAATTGATCTCACCCATGCAATCAACCAGCCTTTTTAACAAAGAAACCTCATGGCATGTATTATGGAGCTTGCACTAAATGTGTAAGTGTTCAGGAATTTATACTATTCTTTCTTAAAACTTTCTTATGTTTCCTAGACTTGCTTGTCTCGTAGGAATTTAGAACTGTTGCTCACAACTGGGCTACTCAGAGTTTGTATACAACTTCTCTTAATAGGGAATTGTTCAAAAAATCCTACATAATTTCTATTAAAGAAGAAAATAAAATATTGCTATTATCAACTACAGCACTTTCAAACAGCACTGAAGAGATTGATAAGTGTGTTCATTCAAGCTGTTAAGTGTGGCATATCCTACTCCAGTCAAATTCCTGTATACATATTTTTCTCATTTACAGTATGCTCAGTTCCTCACAGGACCTCAAGGTCACTTTTGTTACTGTTTATTTATTTCTTTCCCAAAACCAAGATTATTCTGTAATATAGTTCCTGTTTATCTACAAGCTCACTGTTATAAAAACTTACAGTTATGTTTTTCTTTGGCCTAAAAATAGTGAGAAATAGAAATTCTGGCTGGAAGTGAGTGTCTGACATTCCAGCACCTTCAACTGGAGAGAATTTGAGATGTAAAGGCAACCGCAGACGCCCTTGTGAAAAGCAAAATAATAACATCCAGAGGGAAAGAGAATGAAGGGAGAGCACATCCAAAGCATTCTGAAGAGGTTTAGCACACTTACCAATCCTATATACATAATTCAATTTCCCCACAGGACCATATTTCGTAGTTCAGGTTGGTATACTATGTAACAAAAGAAGCACCAACCAAACAATCTGCTGCCCTGCTGAAAAAAGTCCCAACTTTAGTGGAATTTGTGTATTTATAGCACAAATATGTACAGAGGTAAAAAGATAAAAACATGCAAGAGTTACCTGAACACAGAATACCTTGCTACAGCTGTAGATCTGAACTATGGCAAGGGCAAGCTAGCATGAGCTGTCTCAAAGAAAACTGGAGGCACAAAGTGGAGTCAATATGCCCTGTTTCTGATGAATGCTGAAACTTGTGAGAAAAAGGATTGTGAGGGTGTGATGAGTGGGTCAGGAAGTAGCAGCAGATGAAAAGAGCAAGGAAGAAACAGGCTCAACGTGGTCTGGCATCAAAATGTATCATTATATTTCCAGTGTATTGCATAATATATAATTATTACAAAAAATGTTCCAGGGTAAAAAAGAACTTAAATTCTGATAACTCATTGTCTTTTGTGGCTCAGCATAACTAAACAGGAAGAATTTATATCTTTCTAAGATTGTGTTAATCTTTTTTTCTGCAGAAGTGTGTGAAGCATCTTCCTCCCTTCCTCCTCCACCATCAGGTACTGTTTAATGGTATTCAAGCTAATTGTTTATTTTGCTCCATTAACTTGGAATAGACCTGGGGTTGAGGCTTCTTACATCTTATATGTAACATAAATATGCACTTATTGCTTTCTAAGTCCACAAAGAAATAATCTGTTGGGGGAAAATGGAGCAAAGAAATTCTTCTAAGTGGTCAGGTTCATGCATAAAAAGTGTGATTGCAAAGCTCTACAACCTAAAACACTGGGTCATTCATTCCTAAAAGGAAGACTTTGCTGTGACTTATCCCACCCTCAAATCTTCTTTAAACCCTGACTTAACTGTGAGTAAAGTTGCAAAGAGCTCTTGGCTGCTTTTGAATGAAAATCTGTGATGTCCACTGCTCAGATGCTGGCAACAATGAAAGCAATCATGCTGTTTTTCATCTGAGTTCAGGTTTCCCGGACATTCTTTATGTTCCCTCTAAAAAGCAATCCTATAAATATGACTTTGGTGGCACATGAATACACACAGCAGACAAGTGTGTCCCCTCACTAATGATCTGATAAATTCACAAGATTTTTGGGTGACATAATTAGTTTGGTCAGCCCCTGCTACTATGCATCACTGTTTGTAATAAACATTTTACTTTGAGTATTATAGCAAAGTCTTTGAGAAAACTGCAGGCTAGTAAATCACCTGCTAACTAGGGCTGCAGCAAATTTTCCCCAGTTATGAACTCCAGCAAATTAGAGTACAAAAAATCATGAGATATTCCAGGTCCTGGATCCACTTGTCTGGGACAGATTGAAGAATAGATGAATGCGTAACAGATAAAGATGGTGAAAACTTGTTGTATACATTCACTGACTTAATTAAATCTTTACAGGTTATAGTATTCAATAAAAGCACACTTCCATAAGAAGTTCATTGTAAGTGTGGTTTTAATGAGAAAGGTCAACATAAACTAATGCACCAGCTGGCGTAATTAAAAAAAAAGAGTACAATAATGTTTAATTTTTTATAATAATGACAATTTTTTTTTTAGATCTAGAGCAACATCTAAAAGAGTTTTCTAGAGTGCTTGTTTTATTTCTGAAAACATTCATATTTGCAATGTTGGTTAAGGAGAAACTTTTCAGGTTTACTGACTTTTTCTGTAAAAGGAGAATGATTGGTTGTTTTAAGGTCAAATGTTAAATCACTTTTGAAAAGCTCAATCTAGCTGCTTTCAATAGACTGGTGGGCTAAACTAGCGGCATGGTTTGGTTTGTCTTAGGTCCATTACACAATTTATGTCAAAGTAACTGAATATGGATGACACATAATGAGGATTTCCACCTATTTCCCTCTAGGACAGAGCATTCTCACTAGACTAGAGCATGCCTTTCTTGCAGAGAACCAGAGTAAAACAAAATCTGAAACCCTTCCAAAAGCAGCAATGGAAAGATTTTTTTTTCCTCAAAACCTCTGCTGTTTCTTTCGAAACACTGTTTATAGTTGCATCCCCTCTCTCCAATGGCCCCTCAGAAATGCCATCTACTTCTCGGACATAGGAGACTTACGCAGGAGAGCTTTCCTCTGTGCTCTTTCCACTCTTTCATAGCTAATCAACAGCCGCTCACTGCCTAGCTATTTGTGTTAGATGTGCTATATAACTGTGGATTAAAACCTTGCATTTGTGTTCTTACTAATGCTATTTGTAGACTGTGGATTGTACTTGTTGCCTCTGATCTTCAACTGTCTTTTAAAAATAAATAAAAAAAAGAGAAGCAATTATTGGCACTGTTCAAAGAGTTTTCCCTGTTCTGCTCTCAGGAAGGCAGCCTTTGTACAAAGCCAGTGGAGTTGTGCCCATTCACAGCAGGGCTGGATTTAGCCTTAAATGCTGCCCTAGTAAACAGCACAGGCATCCTCCTATGAATCATGAAAGGTAGTGCTGTGGCTAGTCTTTGCATCTGAGACAAGTCAAGCTTGCAGCCCCTGTCCCTCATCTCTCATTCCTATTTTTCTGAAAGTGAAAATAGTGCCCTTCAGAAAGAATCAGGCCCAGACTTCCCATAGAGTGCAAATAGGTTCTGTTAAAAGCACTGTATACCATTCTGGCTCATATGAAGGTGGTTTTTATCAGCCTAGTGAAGTTGTTACCACATTGATGACTTTCTCATGGCAGATTCCATCTATTTATCTTGGACTAGTTAACTCTAAGCAGTGCATCCTGCATCCATCCTTGAGATGGCTCGGTGGAAAATAAGCTAGAATCATGGCATTTAGAATCATGGCATGACATTTAACACTTCCCAGGAGGTTTCATTACGTGATTAAAAGGTGCACTTTTTTTTTTTTTTTTTTTTTTTTTTTTTTT